>OX639996.1:13287500-14537500 GCA_951828415.1 Anomoia purmunda
TTACTAAAAAAGGTTAAGAATTAATAAAATAACTTACAAAGCTACTCATCATGACAATGAAGTTTGTATAGCTGATTTTTCCCCAGACAACAAAATTATTGAGCAATAGCTCAGAAGATTGAATTATTCGCCAGTCTTCAAATTGTTAGACATTGCTACAGAGGTTGGAATTTATAAAGGGTTTTAGGGACGCTACAAAAGTAGAGCGATAGTGAAAGCAAACGACGCCATATTTTTTCCCGCTCTTTTGATATTTCTCTTCAGTAAGGTTTGCCATTTCATCATGGAAAGATATACGATCCAACAACGAGTCGAAATTATTAAAATTTACTACCGAAATTCGGAGTCAATGGCCTCAACTTTAAAAGCGCTACGTCCAATTTATGGTCGTCGTCATTTCTGGCTGAATGGCTTCGTCAATAAGCAAAATGTGCGTTATTGGACAGGCAGCAATCCACACGTACTCCATGAGTCAACATTGCATCCCGAAAAAGTACGGTGCGGTTATGGGTGCGGTTTATGGGGTGGCGGCGTCATTGGGCCGTTCTTCTTCCGTGCTGATCAAGACCGGCACGTTACTGTAAATGGGAATCGCTACCGCTCAATGATAACCGAATATTTTTGGCCCCAATTGGATGATATGGACTTGGACAATATGTGGCTCCAACAGGACGGTCCTACAAGCCACACAGCGAATGCCACAATCGATTTATTGAAAACCAAGTTTGGTGAACGTGTTATCTAACGAAATGACCTAGTCAATTGGCCGCCGCCTCGGTCGTGTGATTTGACGCCGTTAGACTATTTCCTGTGGGGCTTCGTCAAGTCTATGGTCTATGCCAACAAGCCAGCGACGATTGATGAACTGCGTATGAATATCGAACGTGAAATTGCAGCAGTACGATATCGGCCGATTTATGCTTGAAAACCGTCGAAAATTGGGTTCAGCGTCTGGACTTCTGCAAGCGTGCCCGTGGTGCCCATGCAAAAGAAATCGAGTTCCATACATAATGGCTTCGAATTTACTTTCACAGGAATAAAGAATTTAATTCTTAGGATATGAACGTTTTTGTTTTTTTTAAAAAAAAAATTTTGTGCGTTCCTATTGCAAGACCCGATATTTGCAAATGAATGACATTTGACGATCACTATAAGGCTTTGAAAAAAAAAATATCATCTTGTTTTACTGTAAATTCCAAAATGAAAATAAGTTTTTGGTCACTAAGTTTAGGTGACTATTTTAATTTTTTCTAAAATTTTTATAATTATGTGTAGAGTAAACTGAATATCGAATTAATAAATAAATGTGCATGTTATTTAAGATATATCTTATATAAATGTGAACTCTTGAAAAAAAAAATAAAATCTATAACTCGAAGTCTCCATTCGAAGCCGAACATTTTCACAGGATAAAGATCATTCGAGTTATAGAATTAATTAAACTGTTCACATTAAATTTGAAAGAATTCGAGACATAATTTATTGAAATGTTCAATATATTGATTAGTTGCAAATTACCTTTATATGAGAGGTGAGCTTGGCTTTTGTCTGACTTTTATAATTTTCGAAATTATGCTTTCTGAGTAGAAATGCAAAGTGTACGTAATGTTGTAGAATTTGACAACGAACTTTCGGAGTTATACCGATTTGCTCTAAAATGGGCGATACCATGGCCATTCCTAACAATTATGGTTCCATGTATTTCATCCTCATGCCCTATATTTTCTATAAAATTTAAGCAAATTACCTTGTATAGTTAATAAATATCGCCTTTTTTTAGTTTTTTGTATTTTACTGCTATATGAGAGGTGGGCATGGTTTTTGTACGATTTTTACGATTCTTACAATTTCCGAAATTTTTCTTATTGATTTAAAAATGCAATGTGTGCACCAAATTTGGTGAAATTTGTTAGCATAGTTTTTGAGATATACCAATTTCCTTGAAAGCGGTATCACACCCGTTTCCAAATTTTTTTGATTCGGTGTAATTTTTGGTGTACCTCCATTCTTCATATTACATAAATGTGAACGAATGATCTTTAATGTAGACTTTAATATTGCAGTTTTTTGATTCTTGAAAATTACCATTATATGATTTGATTTGATTTTTACAACTTGCGTACCAAATGTGGTAGAGTTTAGTCAAGTAGTTTCGGAGATATAACTTTTTCTTGAAATGTATGAAAATTTGAGTAACTCAGTTATATGTTATGCTTTTTTGATATCCGAGTTATTTTTTTTGCCTATATTTTATGACTGTTGCCATACCCTCTTTCACCTCTCAAACAAAAAAAAAACAAAAAATTCATAAAAAATATGTTCAAGTAATGCAAAACAAATTTTCTTCTATGATAATTTCTTAAATCAATCTGCTGCGACTCTGAAGAAAAAAATGCTCGTAAATTTTTTTTATTTCAAGAAAGTTTTAAGCAATGGCAAAGTGCTTTTCTAGGTCAGATAAATAATAAGAAATATTTCTGGATAGCCGGATACTTAGCTTTAAATTTAGCCGAAAGTTTTCTGTTTCTCTAGAAATTACGCAAAAATTACTTTAACTGAACAAAATATAGCGCTAGTGAATTTAGCGCATGATATCTCATGTTTTGTTTTTTTGCAACCCGAAAAATACCAATATAAACTCACAAAATATGTTGCTTTTATTTACCTACAGAAATTGTATACCCTTCTTTCAAGACTGAATGCAACATCTGCTCCTTGTTTACCACAGACTTTTCGTTGCTGCCAAAGCCTCACACACACACAAATAACTTTATGTATATGTATTTGTTCTCACATACAATCTGCAATAATTCCATCGCTTATTCGCATTCATGCCAAAATATTTGACATAACAAAAAAGGCAAAGCAACTAATCCTATTAAGAAATAAATTTTCGTTTATTTCCTTAGTTCCATTCGTTGCAGCGTTCCCTTACTTTTGTTGTTTTTTTTTTTTTTTTTTGAATTCTTATTTTGCTTCCACAAGTAATGAACGCTTTTTGCTTGATGTTATTGTTGTTGTTACGGTCGTTGGTTTTTGAGACGACGTTAATTAAGTACACAACGCAAGAATAGTAATAATAACAAGTTATGAAACTTTAATGAGTTGAAATTTAATGTAATGCACTAATGAAATTTAGAGTCAAAATGATTTCAATTAAATGGGATCTAAAATTTTTTTGTGCTATTTAATTTATTATGATTTAGACAACGCTCAGTAAAAGTTGGTTCACAGAGATTGAAATGGAGGTCGAATAAACTTTTCTATCAAGTTCTGTGCGACAATTTCATCGGCTTTGCCTGGGGGCTAAATGATTCCCACTCGGAATGAGCCATCTCGTCAGATAAAGGAAATTCTCTAAACTCTTTTTGCATTTTGGGGTAAACCATTTTTTTTAAATTTTGGCTTGTTTTTGTCTGAGTGTGTATAGAATAAGTGAAAAAAAGAAAAATGTAACCCTCTAGCGACCACTCAAACTGAATTTATACAGATCTTCGAAAAAATTATTCCGAATTAAATTTTAGTACACATATTTGAGCTAGATATTTCGCTCAGGTATAAATTCTAAATAAAGTTATGAATTTTTAATACCTGAGCGAAATATCTAACTTAGATTTATGTACTAAAATTTAATAAGGAATAATTCTGTAAACGCTTCTAGCCGATTTTCGTAGAGTCTTCTAGCCGATTAGCTCTCACACGAAGGCCCCTTTTTTCGATAGACTGAATTAGAGTGGTCGCTAAAGGGTTAAAATAAAAATAGATAAATGTTCGGCGGCTTAGTGAAACTAGGCGATTTTTAATATACAATTTGTGTGCTATTAAAACCGAAATCAATATTAATTTGAATCAGAGCTGTAAAGTTTTGATTACGATCATCTGGGTTCGGTAATCATAATGATTAAACCAATTGGTTTTTCTAGTCGAACAATTAGTAATCAAATGTAATAAGAAACATTTAAAAATATTCAAAAAAAAATTAAGTTTATTGAAAAAGTTATCGCATTAAGTTTTTTTTTTATTATACTTAATTATTTTCTTCAAATGGTTGAAACTAAGTAATTCTTTATTTCTTTTAATGCCAACATTTTATTGGTTTTGAAAAAGTAGAAAATGGTAATTAATCATTAAATGAATTCGTAAAATATAATTTGATCGGTAATCATTAGAATTAATATTAATTATTTAACAGCTCTGATTTGAATTGAACCTCTTCTGAACACATGAGCAACAGATTTGAAGAAAGCATTAAGTTGTCCGATTATTTTTGAATATTTCTGATATTTTTATTTTTAATGCAAGCTGATTTTGGAAAAGTAGAAACTATGGTAATTGATCGATAAATGGATTCTAAAAAAAATGTATTTCATCGGCACCCATTCCATTCAATAATCTATATAGTACATAAGGAACAAATTTGAAGAAAGTATTCGCCACTAAGTTTCCTATATTTCAAATAACTTATATTGTAATGTCGTGTCTAAAACTTTTGGCTAAGGCTGCACTTAAAAATGTAGCCAATTCCTGAAATAAAATAACCTGCAATATTCCACCAATATTCCGCCAATAGAAAAACTGCACCACCCTCTCCGTTCCTCTAAGAAAATATCTCAGCTTATTTCACTAGACATCAATGCCATATTAAGGCTAGTACTAACTTCACAACCGTGAAATTTCGCCAGCAACATTCATGTGGATTGCCGTAAAATGTTGCTAGCAGCTAAAATTAGCGAAGCGCCTAAAAGGTGCTGAATTAAAGTAAATGTGAACAGATATAAAAAAGAACGCAATTGCATTTCAAAAGCTGTGCAGCAATTTTGCTGGCATCATGTTGCCAAGATGTTGTGTACCTTTTCACACCGTGTGCAACTTTGTCTTGGAAATGTTGTGGTACTTCGCGCGTATTTCACGGCCAATTTTTCATATGGATATTGACAGCTCATTTCACTTGAAACAGGCACAGATTACTATCGTTTAAATATAACAACAAATGACGATATAGTTAAAGAGAATATTTACTTTAAATTCGATATGTCGCTTTTTTAGTTTGTTGAAACTGTCGTAACTTCTTAAGCTGGTAAGATTGCATTTCGAAAATTTATTCTGTATTTTTAAAGATTATAGTTGAAGCGAAAATAGAACGAATTGTTGAAAATTGAGAAGTAGAATCTTTAAAAAAAATTTTGTTGTAAAACTTATAAAGATAATGATACTAAAATATAATATATTGGAAGAATAGGGTCTGACTTATAACGTTTCTAACGATTGTAAATCGGGTGAGACCATTTTGACTTTTTAAAGGTTTTAGTACCTCTTTCTAGGGCCTTTCAGTTTGTGCCACCTTCATCGGTGAACCACCCACCTTGTTAAGCATAGAGTGCCGAAAAGTCACACGGTATGGTTGGAGATGGGAATAGTGAGAAAAACAAACAATTTACCATGGTTCAAAGCCAGGTAAAGTCTAGAAAGAAAGAAGTCTGATGAGGAGATGTGGTGATCTTCGAAATAGCAGCTATCACTTCTACCACTTTGAAAAATTGTTGGTTTTTTGAAAAAAATTCAATTTTTTTTATTTAAATGTCAGTGTGAGCATAAATTTAGGCCATGTGCAAAAGTTTATCGAAATCGAAGAAAATGGCTGCACTTCAGAACAAATTTGTTGGAAGGTTATTGCTATTGGTTTTTGGTATGGTGTAGTTTTCACTATGAAATTTATTCTGATATTCGTCCTCAACTGAGTTTTGTTTTCTTTTGTAGCGAACATATAAAGATAAAAGTGGATATTAGCAAAATCAAAATTTTTAAAGCAATTTTCTCAGTCACTGCACATTGATTGCCGGATTAATGCAATGATATAAATATTGCGGATGCGTTATAGGATATTAAAATTTGTTCATTTGCATTGCAATTGACGTTTTCGAAGACAACCCACATTCTATTTTATCTAACTTTTTGAGGAAAAATTTCTTTAGCGACATGAAAGTGATTTTTTAGTATCATGTCACAAAGTCCTGTCACAAATTCTTGGCACGACGCGTGTGTGAGATAATACAAACAAAAACTTATACATTGCTCCCCACAAGTACATCTAGTGGCTGGTTCTGAATGACTTCTGAGCAATTTTGGGAACGGTTGCTCCGAGAACATTTCACGACTAGTTCGGGAACATTTTAAGATAATTTGGGGATCAGTTCTGGACAGTTTTGTGCCTATTTCTTTTGGGTCGATTCCAAAATCATTTCTGGATCACTTCAAGACAATTTCTGGATCAATTTGGGACTAGATCAAGATCAGCTCGGGACTATTTTGAGATAACTTCGTTTAAAAAACTTACTGCATCGAATTCGATTCTAATATGTTCAAATTGTTTTTAGTGTGGCTATTTTTTGCCTACAGGCAATTTGTGTTAGGATCGAAACAGGAGGTGCAATTTCTTTGTTATCTATGCTCATTGACTTCACTTTATGCTCCATACAGGATAAGTTTGACTAAAGATCGTCGAATACAAATAAGTTGCGTCGCGTTTCGTAGCCTGTGGCCAGAAATGTTGTCTTATTTCATCACACCAGAAACCACTTGGGTCCAATCGGATTCTAATATCAATTGGCAAGAATCAAATTTATTCTGGTATGGTGAAATACTTAAGACAACATTTTCTTTAGAGGAGCGATGGGAGTGGTGCAACTTCTTTGTTTTTTACATTCTTTGCTAATTGTATCAAATCAGATCCTAATATAAATCAGCGAACGCCAAATTATTTCTTTTGAAGGAGGCTAAGATAGAATGTTGGAATAACAGCCAAATTCATACTCCTTATTTTTACCTGTTTTGGTTTCTTCCAATTGTATCTCCTTTATTTCTTCATATTTTCGTTGTTACTATCTCTTCCGCTTCATCTACTTGCTTTTTAATTACCTCTCTTAGATGCACCACGATCGCGGTGAGCCGACGCAAACGGTGGTCTAGCCAGGGCTGGCGGTCAGGGAGAGTTTGTGTTTGGTGGGATTTACAGGGAATATTCTGCTAATAGCTGCTCCCTTTCGGACCTTCTCAACTACTGTCACCTAAGACCATCTGAAGGCCAGAAGCGGCCTGATTTGGTCAATAGGAGAGAAATTGCGTTCCATCAAGACCACGCCAGGCCACACACATCGACAGGGACTCACCAGAAGCTCCGGGAACTTATTTGGGAGGTTCTTATGCATCCACCTTATAGGCCGGATCTGGCACCAAGCGATTTCTACCTGCTTCTATCTAAGGCAAATTATTATTCGGGTGAAAAATTCACGACAGGGGAAGGTTGTGAAAATCGACTGTCCCAGTTTTTTTTGCCAATAGAGACGAGGGTTTATATGAGAGTGGTGCACATTAGACCAAAATGGAGTCATTCTAACTATTTCAAATAAAACCTTCAACTAAATGCTACATTTTCATTAATTTAATTTTTTTGCTCTGGCTGAACCAGCACCAGGCATGATGCTTGGTCGTACGAACTCTGATAGTCAGGCGGTAATGAGATATTTATGTTCAATAACAGTGCGATTGAAGGTGGTTATGGATTGTCTGACTTCTCTTTCGAAAGCTTCGGTGTTTTTTCCGCCAAAATAACCTGGGTACCCGGGTATGGCGATATTCCAGAGAATCGCGAGGCAGATGAGCTAGCCAGGGAGGGTGCACTTGAAAGAGACTCCTTAAGACAGGGGCTTTTCGGAGTTCCTCTGCCCACCTGTCGGCTGCTTCTGAACAAATGGGTCTACGATAAGCTTGACAAACACTAGACAGCTGGTAGTAGGTGTAGTATCGAGAGTTAGTTTTGGCCAAAGGTAGATCGAAGGAGATCACGCGAGCCTCTACAGTTATCTAAGCCACAGCTTACACTAATTATGGGAGTGATGACTGGGCACAGTCCAATGGAATCCATGTGGTCTGCCTCAATACCAGCAAATACCCTTTTTTCGGCAACTGCTTAGAGGATGAGGACGTTGAATCATCTCAGCACTTTCTGCTCAGTTGCGCTGCTTTTGCAAGGCAAAGACTCAGATATCTGGGATTGCAGCATACACAATGAATCCCAGCGGATCTAAGTGAGCTCATATGAGTAGCCTCATTAAATCTGAACAAAACATAACCTATATTTATCTTTAAATTCTTCGTCTATAGTTTCCTATTATAAATAATATTATATAATAAATTTGTATGCACATATTTGTGTGACAAATTTTCGTTTGGAGTCCACACCCCCTGATCCCGTTGGAAATTAACATAAACAACTACATTATCAACGGCTGTTTGCAATAGCAATAAAAACATTCAAAAGTGGCTAACAAGAACAACAAGCCATCGCTATTAACATTACTACAGGGAGCCGCAACAACGCGACGAAAGTTGTGGCAACAAAGCAATTCGATTATAACATTAATAGCAGTAGCAAGTAGCAGCTCAAAACCTGCCACTTTTCCACAAGCACATCGCAGTTGCAACAGCCAAAAGCCCCCAGCATCCCAACGCATCAAAATCAGCTACAGTACACAGTACTTATACAACAACAATAAAAATAAACCACGACCACGACGACTTTGATTAAGTTTGACGCTTAGCGCTGAGTGCACCACAACCGATCGCAGCAAGGATGGAGAGCCACCAACTAGGCAAAATGCAATGCAGCAAAATAAAAAGAAAAACAAAAAAAAATACAAAAAACAAACTCACGATCAAACTGCACACAAAAAGTGTAGCTGTGTGGCATGGCGGACAGGTGCGCACAAGCTGCCACTTCGCTTGCCACAATGCAACAACCAAACACACCAGAGCAGTTGGAAAACTATTTCATTGCCCGCGGCTAATAAACAAGTTATCTTACCCACGACTATTATCACCAACATTATCATTATCCTGAATACATTTTTCACTATTTTAATGCAACAACAGCCGCTGTGGCGTCGGCTGCAGAGGCTGCGGCTGCGGCTGCGGCTAGACTGCAACTAGAAACTTCCCAGACACACTGGCAACAGCAATGCGGATGGGAGCAACATTTTGCTGGTAATAGCTGAAGCGACAGCAATTGCAACAACATTGCACACAAACAACAATAATAACAACAACAACAGCACCAGCAGCAGCCCCAATAGCAATGCTGCACGGTCATGGCAATGGCATAAAAGCCAGCTAGACGAGTTGTCGATTGGCAGACTGGCTGACTAGCTGACTGAAAAAACAAACAAACAAACAAACCATGCGGACAGACAAACTGACAGACAGACAGACTAACGGACGGACGAACGGACATGCGGGCATGCGGAGATCGAGGCGGCAAGCTGTCAGTGTGGCAAACCTGAAGATAGATGCAGTGGACAGACGAGTGGACAGACAGACATAAGTTAAATGATAGTCAGTTGCAGTTAGTGATTCCTAGGCAGTAGCTTAGTAGCCGGCAGTTGGCGGCCAGCAGCTAGTAAGTAGCTATGAGCAGTAGCGATAGTTGCAGCCAAAGCGGTTGCAACTTCAGTAGCCACATTGGCAGTAGTAGGCCGGTTTCAACGCACCTCTTACTCACCAGCAAAAACCAGCAATAACAGCCATAGCGTTAATGTCCGTAAAAATGTTGCTTTTTTCCCCCTGTAGCAGCAGCAGCAGCAATAGCAACAACAAACAAAAACGCTAACAACATACTGACAGTGACGTAGTGGAACATTTGAAGAGCAGTTGCATTGCAGCAAGTGGACAATACGAGTTGGTTGGCATGGCATGGTGTAGCGTGGTATGGCGTGGCGTGGCGTGTCGTGTCGTGTGTAGTGCGAGTACGGGTAAGTTTGCTTGATCTTCTTGATCTTGTCAGTAAATGATGCCCGTAATGATTCCGATTCGCATCTGCAGTCGTCGAGTAACTACCTATCTAGCTACTAAGCGTTGATGTATTTATTTGTACATCGAATCATGCGCTCAATTGAGAGCGCTTGCAAGGAAAGAATCACGAAAAATTTGCTAAAGAATTTAATGTGTTATTGTTTTTGTAATTAAATGGCAGGTTGTGTGTTGTGTTTTGAGGATTTACTTATGGAATTCCCGCCGTAAATGCGTTATAAATTGCGTATAGAAGAACACGACAAGTGCGAGAAAAACCCGACAGCCTATATTTATTTATTAATTATCCTTTGCATATGTCACCAAAAAACGCTTTCGGTTTCTATCACATATTATAAGAGGCGGCAACACTGTCAAAACTATAGGTATGCACATCGCCCATGCCGAGAGGAACAGCTTGACAATCATACTTTTAATATTTAATACTCTTGTGTATAGTTTAATTAAATTTGACTTTTAAGAAAGGTGGCCACCCACTTCAAAATATACCTACAAACTTTCTCCTAGCGAAGCAAATCGCTTGCCACCCACATTTTGCTACTTTACTTCACATAACTTGCGTATAATTAAATTACATTCAACTTTTCAAACAGGTGGCAATTCTTTTTAAAATATAGCTGGCTATAAACCTCCGTATCTGCAAAATTAACCGGTTGATCCTTTTATTTATTGTTTTGCATAACTCGTGCAAAATTTTAGTAAATTCGACTTTTCCAGCAAGCAACAACACTTTATATGCTATAATCTTTCTCCTCAGCGAATCGAACTGTTTTGCAGCCCTATTATCATAGTTCATATAAGTTGTGTATAATATAACTAAATTCGACTTTTCAAACAGGTGGCAACCCTCAAAAAATAGGTAAGCATTTTCTACTTGCTGAGACGAAGCACTGGACAATTAAATTTTAATTCAAGGAATATATAATTTAATTTAATTTGACTTTTCAAGCAGGTGGCAACCCGCCAAAAATTGGTATGAATCTTCTAATCGCTGAGACGATGCGCTGGACAATTAAATTTTAATTTAAGGAATATATAATTTAATTTAATTCGGCTTTTCAAACAGGTGGCAACCCTTCAACAAAGAAATATGAACCCTCTACTCGCTGATACGAACCGCAGGACAATCTAGCTTTAATTTATGGAATATACATACAATTTAATTTAATGTGGTTTTTAAAACAGGTGGCAACCCTCCAATATATAGGCAGGAACATTATACTGAGACGAAGCACTGGACAATTAAATTTTAATTTAAGGAATATATAATTTAATTTAATTTGAGTTTTCAAACAGGTGGCAACCCTCCAAAATATAGGCAGGGACATTCTACACCCTGAGACGAAGCGCTGGATAATTAAGTACTCGAATGCGTATGCCCCTACATCAACAATAACAACAACAACCACAATACCAACACAAAACCACCAAAAACATCAACCACAGCGCCAACAAAAACAACAGCAAAAAATATAACCAAGCTCGAATTTTTATTGTGAACACAGATTCTTATGGTAACGGTTATGGTTATGGCACGGTGGTTGCCACCCTATGCCTAGTCCGGCATTGAGACTCACTTAGGCCAGTTAGGGACCTCAGTTCACCGTTTTTTGTTTGTTTTTTTTTTTGACGAGGAGGAATCATTGAAAGCCAAACCTTCCCAAAAATCGTCAGTGTGGGACTTGAACTCGAACTAAGCCTCATACCGTCAAGTACCCAGAACTACCGTCTCCGTATTTAGACGGGAGGTGGTTTGAGCGCTAAGTTCTATGTTCGTTACAGTCCTGAATCCGTAGGAGTTCTTCGTATTGGCAACAGAATCCGGTCAACATTGTAAACAATTTCATTGAAGAAATAAGCTAGGCATTATTTTATAGAGATATAGAATTACTTTAAAAATAAATATGTACCTTCTTAAATATCACAAATTTCTTCTCATATTTTTATTTTTGCGGTAACTTATGGTTACTTTTCTGCAATGCTAAAGAAGTATGAAATTAATCTATAAAAGATTTAGGTTTATTTTTAACATTCAAGATGAAGCTTGCCTTTGTTTTATTTAGAGGTTTAAAGTAGAATTTTATGGCAAATATTTTTGTGGTACATTTTATCGAAGGACGCGACTATCCTCATATCCGAATATCAATTGAGGTGGATAAAATCAGTATGATATGAATACCTTGTTAATATTCGTATATGTGAAAATCCAAAAAGGAAAAAAGTCAACGAATTAATGAACAACAATTTTTGTACATAATTTTTCGATGTGTGCTATTCGACGACTATCAACAAGCCCACTCGTGAATTATGTTTGGAATACCGACTTGTAGAATTTTTGACACTTGAATATTTGCATGCCGTATTATTTCATTCACCTAAACTCACAAAGATACCTGCGATTAATACCGAAACCTTTTTACGTTTCCTATTACCCATTTATTTATTTGCCCTATCTTGCATTTCATAAATTCGGATATGCGGAAGCTATGATAATATCCGAATATTTGGATTTTTCTTTAAAATATTCAGAAAAAAATACCACTAAAAATGTTCTATAAATAGAACAAAATTTAGCGGATTTCTCTAAAAAAAAATTTCCAATAAGAAGCTCTTCTTCTTCTTATGACAACTTGGTATGCCTTTTCAATAAAATAAAGAAGATAATCTATAAAATTAGGATGACAACTTTTCAACGTTATTAAGAAGGGAATCTTGGTTTTCATTAAAATATTTTCTTAACTTTCACAAGCCGAAAATCTTTTAAATTAAAAATTATAGCCACCCCAATATTTCTTTAGGCAGATTATTTTCTGAGAATAAATATAACGCCGTTTTTATAAACTGTTTATTATTTAATTATACAAGCTTTGCTTATAATTATGACAAGTTGAAGTCTTTATATGTTCATATTCATGGTACAATCGATATTTTTAATATTAACGCACAAGAAATACATTTAGAGAAAAAGAGAGTGTCCCTATCGACTTGATCGACTTATTTTTAAAACATTCATTGAAAACTTCTGGAACAATAAAAAAGGAAAATTTTCATTTTGTACAATATAATAACCAAAGAACAATATTCTTAATATTAATCTAAAAACAATATAAAGTATAAATAATATAAATATGTTAAGGCGGTAAAATAGAAATCTGAATTAAAAAAAAAGCTCCTATAAAAATAAAAAGTTTTCCTTATTAATAAATTCAATAAGATCTTAGTAAAAATGAGAGGATATTTTTATTAATTTCCTTTATATGATTTTTAACATAAAATTGAGGAAATTTCTTTATTAAATTACATATTTTTAAATCCAAATCTACAAAAATTAATAAACAAGGAGCTATCTCCTTATTTCCAGCTGTTTTCCTTTTCAGTAAATTTGAAAAGAAATTCAAAATAAAATGAAGGAGATTTTCTTGCACAAATTTATTCAATCTTGTCCCATCTCGAACTCCTTGGTCATGAAGCTTTTTTAGACTTCGATCTCTTGAATTATGGCAGAACAAATAACCGAATCCAAATCGAGTTAAAAACTACGTATGGAATTCTCAGCTCCAAATTTAACCCGTTTCATAAATCCCTGTTTAATGAGTATTTTTTACCCTTTTCCTGAAAAGAGGCAAACGCTGACTATCTGTTGGGGCATTAGGGGGTTAAAATATTCCTCAAAAATGTTCTATGTCATACTCTACATGAAACTAGTGTTCTCATAATTAATAAATATAATATATAATATATAAATATGTATATAATAAAAAGGTCAAACAATTTCTATTCCTATTTACCGTAAGAATTAAGAGGGGGAAAAGTACTTTCTAACTTTTGCACAGTGTAATCAACAATTTCTTAAACACAATTTAAGCTAAGCGTTTTCATAAGTCAAATAGTTTCAGTTACGAAAATAAAATGTTGAATTTGGCACCAAAACCTGAATTTTGTAAGGAATGCAAAATAACTACCATAAACCTGCCTATCATCAAACTTTAGTTCAATGTATGGGATTATTGAAAAAAAAAAAAAAAATTGTAGATATTCTTAACCGCTGGCTAAATATCTGATATGGCTATAAATACACGCATATACTTCCCATGAAGTTTTGACAAAATATCTAACTTAGCTTTAGCATTTTTACTTTCAAACGAAAAAGCTTGTTATTTCTCAAAAAAAAATCATATGCAATAAAAATTTTATTGAAATGCCATTTCAAGGCTGTCACTTCGAATAACTAAACTTCAAAATATTTTGTTAAAAACACACAATTTTTGGCTTAGCAAGAAAAATGTTCTAAACCTAGTTAAGTTGTTTACGCAACACGTCATCCCATAACGCCGCTGTGCAAGTTCTGCCTTCTCTTAAGTCGGTGCCATACCGACCGTTTAATTGCAGACAAGCGAGATCTTTACAACTTTTTCTTATTGATTGCTCAAGTAAATATACTACACATACAAATCAACACACATTCACCTGCACACTCACACATTTATAAATACAACTGAAATTGTCTACAAGGTGATCTGTCGATGCATTGCTTCAAATGCGTTCCGCATGCTGATGTTGCAACTTTAACACTAAGTACACCGCACATGGTTGCATGGCTGTTATTGTTATTGTTGTTGTTGTTGTAGTAGTATCATATGCTGAGGATCGGCTTTTTCGCGAGATCATCTCAAAAGTCACTCTATGCGGCAAATGTAGCAGCAGCATCAACAACTTGCAGCTTGCCACACAAAGATTTTCCACCGTTTCTTTCTTTCTTGCATTTCAGCGCGCATCCGTCATTCCTGAGCTTTTGTGCGCCTTGGTTTTGTCACAGTGTTTGCAATGTATGTATATTTGGATGTATGTATGTATGCATGTATGCTGTCGTCTGCTCACACAGTCGTCCCACAGTCTCGTCTCACAAGCCAATATTTTCATCATTTCTCGGCTCAGTGGCATGCCGTCCTTGAGTTGACAGCCACAGCGGCTGCGCGCGCTTCCCATAATTTACCGCATTGCATTGCACTACATTGGCCAGAACCATCGAGTGCCTAAACTAGTCGACCGACTGGCGGCTGGTCATCGTGTCTCCTCCAATCACGCTGATGTAGTGTGCTACATTAACAGCATCGTTGGCAACACTGTCATAGATGTCCACACCGTGGATGGATGAATTCTCTTGTCCGCATAGTTTTCACGTTTCTTCAATATGTTATTATTGTTGTTGGTTTTCACGTAGTAAATAGCCAGGAATGGTCAAATATTTGTTAAAGGTACCTATAAAAATAAATTTTTTATCGTAGTAAAAAGAAGTTCATCACCGCCAGCAACATACAATAAGTCAGCGCCGTTCTGAAGGTTTTTCATGGCACGTAGACAGAGAGGTTATGGGAGGACTTGAAGTGAGAAGATATGAGCACCAAAAGAAGCTCTATATAACAGAAGGTAATTTTCTTTGTACCCGAGTTAATAAAATTACCTTTAGTTTAGTTCGCATCTTTCTTGAAGGAAATAACACCATAAATATAAACAAAGAATTTATAACCAATCAACAAACCAATGACACTGCAGATGGTACACCGCCGAAGCCGGTTTGTCTCCAAACCAAATTTGACAAAGAACGTCGGAAGGCAATTCTCAGATGCACCCGAGGAAGAAAGAACGAAAAAACCAAGAAACAAAATATCTCAACATTATGGCAAACTACGCATAATGTATGCTTTAAATAAGGTTCGGTTTCGTATTTACGTTTCGCGACTCAAAGATCACCAGTAAAAATCAGCTGCAAGTACCGGTTGGAGCACAAGTATGAGTCGCCACACTTTGTGGCGTGGCCTGGAATCCAGTCCATTCTAATAGCCTATGCATCGTGACCTTGGACTTAGTCCTTTCAGCCCACCTGTTTAACACGAAATACAGTCCGTGAATTGAACCGAAAAAGGGGCTACTTGGGATCCTTGGGATCACATTCCAACCGCCAAGAGCCGTAGTTTTGAAACTTAGCGATCAGGCGGCCTGGAATCCTGTTCATTCTGACTGCCGCAGTAGGGGTTTTAAGACAATGAAGGGTTATTTTTGGCTTTAGATGCAAAAGTGGCAGAATTGCCGAGGTACAAGGCAAGACATTGCCAATACAAAGAACATATGTATGATGATGCAACTTCCAGCGAGCTGCATCGGAACTGTAACGAACATAAAGCTTAGTGTTCACACTACCTCCCAGCTAAATAATTGACGGTGGTACCGGGGCGATCGGTACTTAGACGGTAGGACGTTTAGTATTAGAAGATTTGAATTCGTACTATCTCTGCACCTTTTCTGTGCCCCCATTTAAGAGGATACTACCAAGCCTCATATAACAAAAAATCCAAATTTAATATACCTCCTCAACTCTATACCCATATGCCCATTTGCATTTTACTCAAGCAATCCACCAATGACTCCTTAGTCCAATCGTTCACACACCTCAACTTCGGAACAACCCAATTGTAGCTTCAGAATATTCTGTAACATTCCAATGTTGGAAACCTGCTTACGTTCATCTGAGTATTTCAACCACACATGGCTGAGGAATAATAAATAAAAAAATTATTGACTTCTTCTGGTTCCATTGAATGAAACACGAACAGCCTATTGAGTTATATAGTTGACATTAAATTATTATTTTCATTTCTTGCGATGATTAGCATTTTTGTGAGTATAGATAAATGCAATAATACGACATGAAAATTTTGAAGTACCAAGAATACTACATGTCGGTTTCCCGAACATCATTCAAGAGTTGTCTTATTCTATTCGTTCCTTGCCTTCATGTATGCTTATTGAAGGCTGGGTAATAGCACACATCGAAAGATTATTTGCAAAAGTGTTTATTGATTTTTGTTATTGTTAAGTTAATCAATTCATTGATTTTTTTTTTGGATTTTCGAAAATATGAATATTAAACGGATCTTCGAAAATGCGGATATCCGGAATGCACTTTTCAATTTCTATATTATATAGGATCATGACATTTTACATGGTTTTGGTGCATCGTTACATATTTTCGTAAACGATTTTAAAACTCTCAGAGGCCCCTAGAAACCCAAAGGTTTGAAAGCACGCGCTATTCGCCTCTCTTCTAAGACGCCACTGATGTGTTTAGTATGAAATAAGTCTACATAATAGTCATGTCCCTTCCACACTAAGTACACAAAATACAATACTATTGAAATTCTTCCTAATAACATTCAAGCATATTTTTTTAATCACTATCAAATATTTATATTCCATTTAATCTGTTTTAATTTGAGTTCTGGTATCCTGCTAGCTGATAATTTTAATTCTGTGCTACTTTAATAGTTTCTTAGTTTTGTGTTAAGCTAAACAGAGTAATTATTAACTAAACTTACTTAGCCCAAGTATCTTTTTTGGTACTTGTATAGTCACAGCTCCAATTTCACATTAGTCTAATCGAAGAGTCGTAGAATTTTTACGTTGACAATGCATGCAGGTTTCTGTTGTTATTGTTGCAATTGCTGCATATTTTTATTGCCGCCGCAATGTGTGGTGTGGTGATTGTTGCTGTGATTGGAATGTGCATTTTGCAGTTATAGGAGACAGCGCGTCGTCGCGACCAAATCGATGTGGAACCTGCTGGGAAAATGCTACATTTTTTATGGCTACAACTCGCATTCTCGGCGAGCAACTTTGTGTCGCGATTAAGAAAGTAAATTTCGTGCATTGTGGGAATACATCTGTATAGATGTAGGTATGTAGAAGACAAAAACAAATAAAAAAACAACAAACAAGTGAAATAGTTCCATTAGACTACTGAAAAGAAATAGAAACGCAGTATAATGTTTCAAATACAATTTTTGCCAGATACTGAATACTTATGCCGCGTAATTTGAGAGTGTTAACTTTAGAGAGGCGCTTTTGGGAATTTGAATCTGCTAAAAAGCTAAAATTTCTCTAACAATGATTCTATTACAATATTTTTTAACTATCGCTTATATAAATTGGTGAAGCCGAACAAATAATCATGCCCGTATTGCACATAACGGTAGGGATGATGAAGTCTCTCCTACTCTATGGCCCGACTTTCGATGTTGCGCATTCGCAAATACCTCATACGCTCGAAATATCAACTCTACTCACCGATTGTGTGCTCTTGAAGACTGCTCTGCGTTCAGAAGGTCTCACTAGACGCGGTGTCCATCATTGCAGGTCTATGTCAACTTGGGCTGGTATCTTCAGAGATGCGAGAAGTCAGGTCCAATAAGTGCAGCCAAGCAGCACTGGGTGGACCAGTGGCAGATACGCTGGAATGGTGCAACATGGGACGGCGGATCCCTTGACTCATAACCAGATTGAGAATGGTTCGCGAGACATCACGAAGAAGTAAATTTCATCCTTACTCAAACTCTGAGAGGCTGTTTTAAAGCATACTTTTATACCTTTAGCTTGGATATACCCCACATAACGAACAATAGGAATCAGTTTTGCTTCTGTTCTAGGTGTTTGAAATAAAACTTCTTCAGCGTTATGGAGTAAGTTTTTACATCGCGTAACGAAGCTCGCGACATTGCTACTACTAATTTCTGCTACTATTTTTACTAAGGCTACTACTATTTTTACTGATTCCTACTACTATTTTTACTAAGGCTACTTATAGTTTTACTACTTTCATCTACTTTTTTACTAATACTACTACTAATAACTCCCACTATTTTTGCTAATTTTTACTATTTTTGCCAATGCTAGTAAATAGTACTACTACTATTTTTACTTATTTCTACTACTATTTGTTCCAATACTACTATTAATTAATCTCATTATTTTCATTGCATTCTTCTTCTATTTTTACTAGTATTACTAATAATTACTGCTACTATTTTCACTAATTCCTATTACTATTTTTACTAATACTGCTATTATTTTTTCTTATTTCTACTACTATTTTTATTAATGCTACTTCTAATTACTACTACAATTTTTACTAATTTCTACTAATATTTTCACCAATGCTACTATTAATTTCTACTACTAATTGCTACTACTATTTTTACTAATTTTCGCTAATACTTTTACCAATGCTACTACTAGTTACTACTAACCACCAGTACCAGGAAGCGCTTCTAACCACTATTACTACTACTTACTACTAAGGACTTCTACCAAAAATAAATTTAGTTCATCATATATCATTTTTGACAGCGACGGTTAGCCTATTGAGCTGTATAAGCTTAACCGCGTCATATACTTAGTCCAGCGAATTAAAATTAAGCGGCTATGTTGGTTGGTACATGTTATGCGAATAGACGAAAATGATCCAGCCCTAAAAGTATTGAACGCGGTAACAGCTGGTGGTAAAGGAAGAGGGCGGCGTTCTCTACTTTGGAAGGATAAAGTGGAAAGGGACTTGACGTCACCAATTGGCCCCAGTTAACAGGAAGAAGAAGTGAGTAAGTAAGTAGTTTATGTTTTTTCAAACTCTGGCAGAAAGTGAGTATCATATATCCGTGGAACAGAAATAAATCATTTTACGCTTTAACAACATTGAGAAATAAAGCTGATATATTTCAAAAGTCGTATTCGGTATCGTTGAATCGAATCTCGCAGAGACGGGCGCAAAGACTTTGCATTATTCGCTCACAAGGTTCAACTGATTTAGAATTTCAAGGCTAAATCAGCTCGAAAAATCGTCTTTTCTGACGAATCCCACTTTCATCTTGACGGTTATGCTAACAAGCACAACTGTCGTATCGTCGGAGAGTGACCGCTTGATGTGGATTTTAAAGCGGTGACATAATTGACCCATTTTTCTTTAAACAATTTTGATATGATACTGTGAGACCTCTTTTGGACATTTCATGACCGATTTTAGGAGATAGAGCCATAAACTGTTATCAAGTTCTTGGAGAACTGTGAAGAAAATCTGATATTCTCGTAAAGGGTTCCAGAGTCTTAGAATTATTCACTTAGTTCCGTGAGTTCAAAAAACGGTCACAGAAAGAAGTGTGCAACGTTTAAATCTGCTGAACTTGCCGGCCAAGAAATGGGCTGGGAGAGCAAAGCGTTTCATGGTTACTTTACAAAAATTAGACATGATAGTAAATGGAAATTAGACATGTGGTTTTCAAGAAGAAATAAAACGCATATAATTTAATGTTATGTTCAAGAATTTAGCTTAATTATAAAGATAGGGGTTTGTTATTATGTTCTAAATATGAGTTCGGGTAAGTGACCGCCGCAGCTGGCTCGAATAAATTCCAACCGAGAGCCTTAATTACCAACCACTTTTTATAGCAATTGGGACCGTAGGTCAGGAACATCGCGCCGAATATTCTCTTCCAAGACGTTAATCGTTACAGGCTTATCCGCGTAGTCGAGCGACTTCATATAACCCCACAAAAAATGCCTAGCGGTGTTAACTCTCACGATCTTTGAGGGCTGCCACAGGGCCACGTCGCGAGATAATGCGCTCCCCAAAAGTTTCCTTCAATAAATTTATTCTTTCGTTGGCTGTGTGGCATGTAGCGCCGTCTTGTTGGAACCAAAGGTCGTCCACATCAGCAGCCTTTCCAATTGATGTGACTTTTTGAGGATGTAGCGGCGTCTCAACAATGGCTTGTGGATTATCAGCACTCTGAATGCGTCAAATTTTATTTATTAACGTACTCACTCAAAATTGACTTGTGAAAATCTGGATCGTGGGCCATCTAGTTTTGGGCTTATTCACAGAACAATTCTGGCACGAGTTGGATTTTGTAAGCCCGCAAACAAAGATCCTTCCACAAAATGAGGTGCATGGGCACATCTCCAATTGTTGCGCGCGATGGATGGCGGATGGACTCAATCGGGTCTTCTTCGGTACTCTGCTCCATAGCAGAAATAGCGTCTTCGGGGTGCACTGTATGGCGTCTCTAAAGATGCTGGGCGATTATTTCGACTGAATGTTGGACGCAGTGCGTGATGCGTCTCTCGAGCCGAGCCATTATTTTGGAAATAAATTTGCACGTTCTGGAGTTTGTCTTTTTATTATGAAATGGCAAACCAAATTGAGTATAAATCAAGTAACAACTGTCAAAAAGATCATGTTTGGAAAAAGTATTGCATCATTGAAATCCACACGTCTAAAAAAACACCCTTTATAATTTAGAAAAATCGCAAATAAAACTATAGGTAGAACTAAGTTAAAGCAAAACAACTCTGCAAATAAGAACAAACGAAATATACAATTGATTATATAGCTTTTAGATTTTAATTGGTGTTTAAGAGTATTGGGTGAAATTCTATTCAATTGAATTAAATTTTTCTAGAACTCAATTGCTGGGTTATGAGTAGCTGGCAGGGCAGAGAGGTTGTATCCAATTTAGTTAAGAGTGCATCGAAGAATACGAATGCTTTCAATTTATGCATATGGAGACCCCAAGAACTGTTGAAATAGCGAATTCTTACAAGAGCCGCAAACACATAAATAAATATATTCTATGTAGACCTTCATATGTGTATGCATATGTGTGTGTGTGTGTGTGTGTGTGATTGTGCGACCAACAATCGGCAATAGCCATCCTGCAGCCTGCCACGCACGCATATACTTATTTCTTATTTACGTCCATCAAAACAAAAACATCAACATCATCATGGTATGGCATAGAAGGTAGCTCCTTCGTCAGCGCTGGCCGCAATGGTGACGAATTAACTTGTTTTGGTATAAACAGCGGCTATTTTGTGAGTTCATAAAGGATAAATTGTCCAAGTTTGGGATTTGGCATGCGCCTGCGCGCAGTTCAACACACTTATTCTGGTGATTACTTAGCCAGCTTGGCTTGGCAGGCAGGCAGGCAGGCTGGCCAACTAACCAACCAACAACAACAGCAACTAACAACAATAACAACACTAGTAAGTATAGTATATGACGGGCGTGCATTGAGTTGGCCCTTTGGGCCATCAACAAACCGCCTCGACGGGTTGGTGCTATATTGAGTTTTCAATTTGACTCGATTTGGTGATGTCAGCGCGCACGCATCGCCAGCAAATGCAGTTAATGTAAATGTACGTACGAATGCTATGGAGGCGGTGGAAATCCACTCTACTACTATGAGTATGTATGTATGTAAGTAAATGCACGTGTGCAGAAGTCAATGTACAAGTTTGGTTTGGCAGACAGCCTTGAAGCTGATGGCCGCAGTTGACACTATGACAAGGGTTAACAAAATCATCAACCGAACTGCAATTGTAATGAGCATAATAGTAGTAGCTTGGGATTGGCGTGATCGATGGTAAAGTTGTGACCAAAGTGCATTTTCGGTTGTATGGTCACTCATGAAATGCAACAATTAATACATTAAATGAAGTGAGAACAAACAAGGCATCCAACAAAACTGAGGCAACTACAAGAGCAGTAACTGAAAATGGGGGAAAAATGGTTGAGGGCAGAAGGTTGCAATATTTACATTGGATTTTTTAGGGATTCAACGATGGTATCCGTAGTCGACGCTGGCATTTAAGGTATTATATAAGGTATGGCCTACCAAGAGTCTAAGTGAACTGGACACTCAGGGCGAAAGCATTGCTATAGTGCGCATTTAGTTTGACATCATATTTTTACGATCTTTGTATTTTCTTCGTAACTGAATTCACCGGCGGTGAAGCCATGGGAAAGGAAAAATCTTCTGATTCCTATCGGCGGGTCCCCCATCTTTCACCAGTAGTAAAGACACTGTTGGCTCTGCTGCTCCCGAACCACAATGATCCGGCGAACCATCTGTACGGCTTCTGGGAAGTGCAAATCACAACTACAGCACTTAACGCCATAAATACACAGGCGAATTACTGCCTAAACCGCAACCACTCCTGTGAGAGAAAAGTCCTAATAGCGTTGGATTTGCGAAACATTCGACACAGGTAGTCATGCAACGCTACTTGCCGACGTGGATACAAAAACCCTCCCGCAGGGCAGAAGCGGTGGTCTGCCAATTACCTGTGTGGTCGGCCGACAGTCGTCTGTGTGATTTAGAGATGCAAACTCAAAATGGAGAAGAGTTAAACAAGGGGTCCCACGGGGTGGCGCCTTTTCCCCAATATTGTTTAAATATTACATCGCAAAACTTCTTCAACCACAAAAGAGGCAATCACCACCTTCACGAATTCTCTCGCCCCGTGTTATTGGAGTCAAACCACTACCAATTGCTGGCGAAGAGCTACACCTGCCTCGAGGGTGCGGAAAGACTTTGGCTGAATTACAGTCTGCATACTGTAGTAGACTCAAGAGCCCGTGAGTATTGAAAGTTGCGATGCATTGTTAGTTAGTTGCAGAAGATTTTTGAACTTCCTTCAATCCACTCGGTGCAAATGAAGAACTGAGAACTTTGTTGGCTAATAACTCAAACAAAAAGTTGTATTTAGTAGTATAAAACGCTTGCCATGCAATTCCCAACAATAACACTGAAACCGTTATAACCTTCAGCGAGGTATTTAGAAACTAACCCCCGAATGCCTAACCATATCTTAACTATCGTCCACTTTTTGACTGAAAGCACACAACAGACATTGAAATCGCAATTAAAACCTCAATACCCAAAATCTAAAATTTCGTCATTTGATTTAATTTTTGAAAATTTGTCACACTTTATAATCTTTATTAAATAATGAAATGAATTTTGAAAATTTAACTAGTGATCTTCTCAGATCAAATCTGTGCGGTAATCTCGAATTCTGCGTAAAATAAAATCAAGGTTAGATAGCAACTATGTTAACTTGCAATGTTAATGTTGTTGACGGAAAGCGTAAATAAATGTTCAATATTTCTTTATTTCTGTAGACCTTTACGCTATCTGAAGAGAAAAACAAAACTTCGGCTTTGTCAATGTAGGTTCGGTTTGGCTTCGAGGGCAATTACTCAGGGTCAGCTTTATATCGATATACGGAATTGGGTACAAGGTGGAAATCTCAATAGGATTTTAATTTTATATTTCAATATAAAATCATTAAATTTCGAACATACAAATACTAAGTTATTTATTCTTATTTCTACAAAAATAGGTTTGCATGTATAAGTAAATATGTTAATGTGATGAAATGAAATGATATCATTAAAAAAACTATAATTTTTAAAAATTAAATTGAATTTTCATTATTTCAGATCCTAAACATGTTTGGTTCGGCTTTGACCGAAATTGGCCGAACTTCGATTTAGTTCGGTTTAGCCTTAAAAATCGCCGTTCGGCCGTTCTCCAATTAACTGTAAAAATATGTAGTCTAGGTGGATTCCTAGTGAAATTTTCCGGCGAATATTTCTCTACAACATTTTAACACTTCTAGCGACCGCTCCAATGCAATGAAATCCAAACTTTCAATAAACGAGATCAAAATGACGTTTTCGTAAGAATGTTCTATGAAATTATTACTCGTGAGGTGCTACTATATGCGCCCAAACGAGATATTACGCTCAGAAGTTTTTTTTTTCATTTGTTTTTTAAACACCCTTAGAAAAATCTTCAAACTTAATATGACCTTACAAATTCTGAAAATAAGAAGTTTTGCTATGTTCCTTGAGGTATTTCAATTTGAGGTGAAAAAAAAGTGAAGCTAGAATTTCAGTACTATAATTAGCAATGCATTTTTCTTTCGTTATACATAAAAAAAAACTAACTTTTCCTAAAAAGTCAACTCAGCAACTTTTTGCTGTAAGCTAGCGGTATATTCCATTCGCCAAGGTATAACCGCTAAGGATCACTGCACTCACTTTGGTTTGGAAAACAATAATTTAACACCTCAGCTACCGACTAGTATAAACAAATCCCATTCCAATCAATAACCCGGCATGGATTAAGTACTACATTCCAAGATCAATCTGCCAGGACCATTGCATTCCTTGATAAATTATCTATCTACAATTCTTGTGTCGGGGCGCGCCAACTACACTCTATTTACCAAGGACACCACTAAAGTGGCTAAAATGCCAGTACTACATAGAAGTTGCAAAACTAAACAACCAGCAACGAGCAACGACCAACGAGTTAACTTTGATCTCTCACACACATTAGCTTTGTGGACTGACTACAAGTACAACAATGCTGGCAAAGTAAAACCAATTAAAAATATTACTTCGTTGTTGGTTTCCTTCAACGCCTTACCCAGTGAGAGTTCTTTTTGTTTATTTGTTTGTTGCCTGAGTGGCTGGTTGTTGCAACAATGCAGCAGCGACGCCAACAGCAGCGATGGTGGTCCAATTGTCTCTCTGATGGCCGCACATTCGATCGAACAGACCAACCAACAACTGGCGCACTGTGAAAATTCAAGCAGCAGCAGCAGCACATCGTGTTTTCGTCGCAGTTTTGGGAAGCCTGATTCGGCTGCTTGCGCTTGAATTGTAGGTATTCGCATTGCTTTTTTACACAACCTGATATTGAAAATTCCATTTTTATTTTAATGAAATATTTAACATGAATCTGCTGCTTCTGCTGCTGCTGCTGCTGCCGCCCGACGCGCACACAGTTGACGCTTTTATTGTTTTTGTTGTTCTTGTTGTTGTTGTTGTTGTTTCTGCACCCTTTGCATTGCCACAACTCGTAGAATTTTATCTTGGCAACTACTTGTTCTTTTTTTTTTGCGTTTTCAAAAATCTTTTTTGTTTAGTTTTTATTCGTACGAGTATTTTTGTTGTTGTGCACTTTATATTTGACATGCAACAGTTTCACAGTGCAATGCAATACCAGCGTCGATACAACAACCAACGGTGGCATGGTGCACTTGCTTTGGCCGCTTGGATGGTTGGTCGGTGGGATTGGTTGGTCTTGCCCGCTTGGCTCTCGCTCAGGTCCTCCATCCGCCAAGCCAGGCCTTTGCTGTGTATGCCTTGGATTGTTTGAATTGTTGCTCGTGACCGCACACCATGATTCCTCATTGGTATTCATTAAAAATTCACTTGTGCGCCTTTGTGCAAAATTGCAAACAAAAAATAAAAATAAAAAAATAAAATAAAACAAAAATGAGAAAAAGAAAAATTAAAACAAATTCATGTTTCAAAGTACTCGCCGTCGGGAATGAGATCATTCGAAAAATTTACGAAATTAGTTCACAAGACTTCACGACACAGTCGCAATCAGTGCAGTCAACAATTCCAAAAGAATTCCGCTTTAATTTAGTCATCAGGTGATTCCATAGCCCATTGCCGGATACATTGTTACCGCCGATTGCAAGCTCATGGCTTTGTTGGCAGTTACCATTCGGTCGGTTGTGGTAGTTCATTGGTGACGCCCAAAGTGTTTCGGCTATGTGAATTTTAATGGAATGCATTTGGTACATGGAATGGCAATCGAATAGAGAATTCGCATGAATATAAGTATTTTTGTACATTTATTAGGGAGGGTTGAGCGATTTTTAGTATGATGATTCAGATTTTAAAATAAAAATCTCAGCTACTTTAACATTTCGTTGTTCTTTTGCCGCTTGTTAAAAAAAATATCTAAAACCATTATTTATATCAATATTATTCCACACTAGTTTGAGGCTAGTTTTCTGTTTTGAAAATGCATTTTCTTTTTTAGACAACCCAATCTCGGCATTGTCATGCTTCGTTCGAAGAAGTCCGATAGATGGTGCTATGGCCGATTTATTAATAGATTCTCTATTTATAAGCCAAAATGGCATTTTTAAATTATATTGAAAGAGTCTCCAGTATCAACTTTCAACCACTTGTTCAATGTTGCTTCGGCAATTACGTTACCAGCACCTAGTAAAGTTTGTTTTTTTAGGGAAAAATATTATCCTCATAACAGCGCTACCAGAGTGCGAGCCTTGGGGCTCAGGAAAGAATGAACTTTCGGCCATAACTCCATTGGGTTGCTGGTCTCAGGGGAGGGGCCAACCACTCTAGATGACATATCTGTCTTTACGGATGGGTCAATGAGGAAAGCAGGGATTTTCATTGAGGAACATAATCAAAAATTATCCTTCCGCCTGCTGGACCATGCTGGCACTTTCAGGCCGAAACCTTTGCAATAAAGGAGGCAATAAGATGAATAAAGTAAAATGCACTCGCGAGATCGCAGGTAAAGATCTTCTCAGACAGCCGGGAGGCTATTCAGGCACTGTTTTCTACCTCGGTTAGATCCCAACTAGGGGATGAGGGTAGAAGAGAGCTGGCCTCGATTTCTGACACGTTTGGGAGCACCCTAATATGGGACCTAGGGCATAGGCGCATTTAGGATAATGAAACAGCGGACGAACTGGCGAGGTGTGGCTCTGGATTGAGCGTGCCCCACGCGGTGGACATGGGAGGCTCGCTAAGGAAATTAAAACGCAAAATTAGCCGAATTTTACTTATCAATAGCTGAGCAGAGGTTGAACAGTATATGATCGTATAGGATTACTCTGCAGTTCTCATTTTCCGATGATGCGCCTAAAGTCAAAGCTCTTGGTCCTTAGGAGTGCATACCCAAAGAATTGGCTTACCCTACAACAGGTTCTGTAGCAGCTGCGAGGACCTGGACCATAGAGAGACTCGTGTGCGAGCTCGAGTTAGCAAGACCGTTGCTGTTACATATCTTTTTTTATAGGATTTCTTTCCAAAGCCCATTGCTCGTTGTGATCGTATCCATACTCTTTTTCACCTCCACCCCTGTGCCATGGCATCCTTGCCAAAATGTGTAGGCATTCCGAATTTCGAGAATTTTAATTAGTATTTAAAAAAAATCAAATATTCTAAATAAAATATAAAACAAATACATATCTTTAATTAGAACCTTAGAGTGTGTATGCCATTAGAAAAGATGATAAGCATTTCTGCACAAGTGATATATTAGTGGTTTCTTAGTAGGTTGCTAATAACTTGTGTTCCCGAACTTCACTGTCGCCGTTTTGGAATGGTTTTCTGCCCAATTCTATCTATTCTATGTAAATTGTTGGAACGTAATCCCGTGATTAGATAGTTATTTATGGTTATGTACTTTTTTTATCATACATTTTTCTGTACGTAATATAATTTTTAAAAAAGTTCTTACTTTGTTTGAAACCAACAATAACCTTGTTTTTGTAATGAAGTGGAAGACTAAAAGCTCGATTTACGCCGTTTTGACTTACGTCGCGATTTTTTGGAGCCGACCAAAACGTAAATCAAACGTATAAGAAAAGTCTCAACCATTGGGATGTGGGGAGTTTGTGTGAGTTTTGGTGAATTAATTAATATGGCTCACCTCACAATATGTAATATTGGAGTTCAAAGGAATTTATGTTGCTTGTTTTTTATAAGAATAAAGAAGTATATCACATATTTTTTTAATTGTGAACTACAAAAATTTGATTGTACCAACCATTTCATATATTTACCACTAAATGCAGAAAACTCACTTTTATTTATTGTACTTAAAATAATGATATTTGTTAATTAAAATCAATGTTTGCATAACGAAAGAATTTCGAATATTTTGCGTACTTTTTAAACAATTTTTACAAAAATGGATTACATTGTTCCCCTTTTCTACTTCCTTCGCAAATGCAACCTTTTGTACGGGAGAGCAAGAAATTAGCTGTCATTATGTATCAAACTTTTAATAATTGAATAATGGCTTAAATATTCATAATATTTTATAGAAGGTGAGTTTCGAGGTTTCAAATACCGATGTAAAATTCTAACTTGTCTTGGTATAATATTAGTTGCTAAACGCTTACACGACTAGGCGTAGTTTTTCGTCTACAGGTCTAAGACTCACTCTCTATTTGTTGCTAGCGTCATCTACAGCATCCAATATTTTTGTTTGTTTTTATTTGATTGTTTATACAAAAGCGAATTCATTTACTACACCACGATTTTAACAATCATGTACCAAAACCAATAACAAAAAACAAAGAATTTTAAGTTATATGCACTTGACACCACCTTATATTAGTTCGCCTTGGATATTTCCTTGAGTAAATTTATCTTGCTGTAAATATTTAAGTAATCATGATGATGAGACACATATCCCATACCAAAGCGAATTCATATAAGGTGATGTTACAATAGCACTCGATTTGGTTTCTTTTATTCGCCCAACACCAGACGAATTCGTATCAGGTGGTGCTATACGTACAAAAACAAAAATTTACACTAACACATTATACGTACAATGACAGCACGATTAACAAAAGAAACACATCATTTTGACAATACGTTCACCAAGCGAATTCAATCAGCTGCTGGATCAACATCACCTTATATAAATTCGCCCTGACTTTAGACGTACTTTGTTATTGCTTTAGTGTATGAGCTTCCAAAAGCCGTAAAACCAAAAACAAAATATATGCAAATTTTGACAAATCTTACGGAAAAGAAAAAACAAAATACTTGGGATTTTTTAGTTATACTTAAGGCGTAATCAGTAAGGTGGTGGAAATACCAGCAGCGAATTCATTCACACAACTCACATTTGTTTTGTTGTTAGTTTTTGCAGTGGGAATCGTCAAAATTAGTCGAACTTAACAAAAAATTTATGGCAAATTTTTTCGCAAGATTTATAAATTTTTTTAGAAAAGCTGTTAGAAATTTTCCGAATATTACGAATTAGCGAAAAATTGTCTTCAAAGCCTGAGCTACTTGACCCTTTTATAGGAAAACTTAGAGCTAAAATGACCGAATTGGATTTGTGCAGGTATCAGCTATATAATGCTGATAAGTCCGGTTTATTCTGGAAACTTCTGCCAGAAAAAACGTATGTCTCCAGTTTGGAAAAAAGGGTCCCAGGCGTAAAGTTGGAGAAGCAGCGAATCACGTTTTTGTGTTGCTCAAATGCCACTGGAACTCATAAACTCAAAATGTTGGCAAATTGGAAAGTCAAAGAATTCACTCTATTTTAAAAATTTTCAGTGTCCCATCGAGTATAAAAACTCAAAATCCGCCTGGATGTCATCGGCTATTTTTAAAGAATGGTCTCATGAATCATTTGTTCCACAGGTATAGATTCCATTTGACTTTTGCAAACATTTTTTTTAATTTTCGTGTTTTTATGGTGAAATCATTTTTTAAGGATAGAAACTTGTCAATTAAAGGTCTTCTCCTAATTGGCAACGCTCATTCTCATCCAGATGAAGCTAAACTGATAGCGGATGATAAAAAAAATTTTCGCAATGTTTATGCCACCAAACGTTACTCCCCGCATTCAACCGATGGATCAGAATGCAATAAAAATTACGAAGCTGCACTACAGAAACCGCCTCTAGCTTCAATAGCAATGACGAAATTTGATTTTCTCCAGTCAATGAAGAAGCTAATATTAAAAACAGCAATAAATCTTTTGGAAGCCGCTTGGAGTCGTGTCTGTGAAGAAACCCTAGCTAATTGCTGGAATAATATTTTTAATTTTGCGGAAAACGATCAGGATCGCGAAGATAGAATTCCGTTTGCGGTTTTAAAAGAAAAATGGGAAGTCGAACTTTGCTCCTTGATGAGCAACACAGTCGATTTCCTTCGCAGTTTAAATCCTGAGGTTTGTTTTTGCCCACAGAAATGCTCAAAGAAGTTAAGTTATTGCAAATTTGTGTCTTATTCAAAATTTTAGAGTGAATGTACGTTACCAATCGTTCGTGAATGGAACGAAGATATTGAGGTAGATAATGCGGACGACGATATTGAACCAGAGAACGAATCAGACGAAGACTGCGTCTCAGAGACACCGGGGAGAATCAAACCAATTGAAGCAGTTGAAATTTTCAATAAAGCTTTAGAGTGGACTAGAAATGAACGCGTCGATCAAAACAATGTGAATGTACTGAGACGCCTAAGGGGAAAATCTGCATTTCAATTATTAGAAAAACAGAAAGTACAAAAAAATTACTGATTTTTTTAAATAACAGTTTTCTCAAACTGACATTTCCTATCATATTCCTTAAGTACAAATTAATATGCATACGAAACAACAATAAAATGTGAATTTAAATGTGTAAACATACATAAATATAATAATTTATTATTTTTGGGTATTCGAAAACGTGAACATTTCGCAAATGTGAACTGCCTTGGTTTTAATTAATTCACGTTTTCGAACGTGCGCTGTAGTATGAACTATAGTTTTACAGAAATTTAACAAAAAAAAAAAAAGAGCGTATCATAAAAAACCAAGCGAATATCGGTTTTACTCGCCAGTGTAAAATATTTTTTATTGTAAAAAAATATTAATTTTGACTATCACTACACAAAGGCAAGGCGAATTTAAATGAGCAAAATCAAAGCAGCTGTTCTTGTGACACAGCCTTCTATAAATTCGCCTTGGTTGTACTTATCATCCTCCTCCAACCGCCAAGGCGAATTCATAGAAGAAATTAAATCAGCTGATTCTCTTCCTCTTCCACTATATTTGTATTTTTCCTTTACGCATGACATCCTAAAAATGAAAACCAATGGCGTCCATTCTTCTATTCTCTTTTGTCGTGACATCCTAAAATTGAAAAAATGCAAGTGTGTGCGTTATGAATTCGCCTTGCCATTACCTTATATGAATTTGCTTTTATTGTTTGAACACACAAAATGAAAATAATAAAAACAAGAAATTACACTAGAAGCATCACAACAAATAAATTTTTGTTAATAATGATGCGCTCTCACGCTCCTAGTCGCGCGACTGCAAAATTTATACAGACGCATAGACGTAAAAGCGGCAAGTGGCAAGTGGTAAGTGGTAAGTGGCAAATGACAGCAGTCGGCTGACTGTGAAAAGCCGAAATCGCATCTGCGCTAAGCGCTAAACGCTAAGCCAAAGGTTAAACACGTGCTTTACTTTTCAACATAACCAAAGGAATAACATCATGGACCGAAGTCTGAAGAAAACAGTGAAAAAGGGTCAATTGCAGCAGCCACCTTGCGGCGCAATTGCAGTGCTCGCATGTTGCAAGTAGCCGATGTGTGTGTGTGTGTGTGTGTGTGTTGATGTTTGTTAGTTGTCGGTGCCGCCTCTGATACATTTCATATTTTATGATCGTGATGCTGCCACGTACGTGCCAATGAGTTTGTGCTATACGGGGACAACAACAACAATGTACAGCTCCATTTAATACGAGCAAAAGTGATGAGTATGCGAAGTGAGGCAGTACGCGAAGGCAACAATAGCCAACAGCCAGCAGCAGCAGTAGCAGCACGTTCGTTGCCAATTATTAACTTGGCGCTCATGAACGCAGCTCATCTCGCACCTCATCTTGTTGGCGCAGCTCTTTGGTGCACCGCCGCCATTGACACTGACACACAGACGTACTGCCGGTTGCTTGCACCGAGGATTTCTTCAATGTGCCCCTAGCTGAACTTAAAATATTTGTACTTATAGTTGGGAGTGGGTGGGAGGGTTGTTGAGAGCGACGCGCATTTCATGGTCATTTGCTGCAAAGGTGCTCTGACTGTCACTAGCCACAGCCACAGAAGCCGCACGCCCGTTTCGCCTGACTACAATTCTTCTAGGCATGCACTTAGTCTTACAAATATATGTAGACTGTTATTTACATATGTGGGTGTGTGTGTGTGTGTGTGTGTGCCTTCTGTGCAATGTGTAAAATTTTGCCATTTGTAGACCTCACGTTCGCTAGCCGCTGTAACTGCTGCCACCTCTTCTGGCTTTTCTGCGAACTCATTGCATGCAACATGCGGCTCACTTATTGCCGGCGTCTGCTTGTTGAATATGCCACGCGGATTCATGCCATTGTTAGCTTTAACGTCAAACTTATTGTTATAGTTGTTTTTGTTTTTTTCTTTTCAGTTTCTGCCGTTCGCAATCCTGCGTCTGTTGATTTGGTTAAAATCGGCAGTTTTGACTCCTTCTCGCCTCCGCTGCCGCGCTGTTGCAATTCACGTTGGCGCTTCGCAAATTTATTTTCGCGCCATCATCTCGGCGCTCGATGCAGCTTCTTTTTTTTTTTTGTATTTTGTGTAGTTCTTGGCATTGTTATTATTACTCTCGTTGATTTGTTGTTGTTCTTGTTATGTATTTGGTTGGCTGGTGTTGGCGCGGTATTCCCTTCACACCTCCGCCTTCAAATTGCCACATATTGACTGACGCTGGTTTTTTTATATTTATTTTGTTAACCACATATTATTAAGCTTATGAGAATTGCTCTGTATGTGCATTTAATGTTTTGTTTTTAATTTTTTAAATTTTTTTCTCGGGCGTACGACGCACAGTGGTGTTTTGGTGGCAATAAATCAATTCTTAGATCATCGAATTTCAAAGAGAAATGTCTGCCTAAGTAAAGTTCTCGAGTTTCACCCCAAATGTAATGCAGTCTTAGAAAAAATTTAGTTAAATTACTGAAAGTTTGTGCAGCGAAAACAATGAATGTGCATGCATTGCAAAGCTCATATACAAAGGCATTGAGGATAACTGGAAGGACGATCGATTAGCTAGTGGTGCGGTGGAAAAAGCACCCACAGGACCCGAGCCCTAACTGCCGATAGGTCAACATACCATAAAGGAGGTGCTCAGTATAGAGGAAAATATTTTTATGGAAAGACACTGGCACCAGATGGCAGGCTTACGCCAGGCGAAATGTCTGTTGGGAGGGTATAATGATAAACGAACTAAACATTTTATCAAACTCTCAAAAAACAACTTGATGATACAAAAACAACTTGATGATGGTTTTATTACAGGACATTGTAGACTGCGAAGCCATCTGCACAGGCTCGAGTTGTGTCGCTTCTGTGACTCGTCCTCGAAGACCCCAATACACCTGTTCTTCGAATGTGAAGCTATTGTGAGAAGATGGCAGAGTTCTCTGGGCTCATACATCCCCGATCAGGAACTTGTACGCTCGCTACAACCAGCCATCATATTAGACTTCCTAAGAGCTTTGGGGTTAGATGAGGGACTATAAAGAACGGAGGGCACAATGGATTGCAAGGTCGGAGTGCAAACCTCAACACCAATATCTATCTATACATATATCTAAATCATATATGTATAGGCAAGATATTTTTATACTATAATTTAATGGTTTTTTTTTAATAAAAATATGACATTTTCTCAACATTTTCTCATTCAATATTCTGTTTACTCAATTAGTTCAAAAGATATACACGAACTAAAATTATATTACAAAAAGGAAATAAGTTCCTTTCTCTCTTATATATACATACAAAAATCGGACCAAACTTATAATACCACTTCCGCTTAAAGTATAAAAAGTATTTACAATATTTTTTGAAAAAAAGAAAGTAAATGGGGTTTGCTCGGCCTTCTTACTACAAATAAATGAAAGACGCGTCAGAAATGGGTACCATCGAAGAGAAAATACGTCATCATGTACAGGTTTTCTCCACAAAGGCCGAAAACGCAGTACAGACGGCTGAAAATATCAAATCACGCACAATTTTAGTTTCGTCGATTCCGCTGCGGAAATTTTGGATATCAAAGGTGCGCCACGCTCTGGAAGGGCAATTGTAGAATAAATCTCTAAAATATTGTAAATCGTCGAGTTAAAGCAAAACAACCTAATGGACCGAATTTCCATCTGCGAATCGCTGTTGAATCGCAACAAAATCGATGCATTTCTGAGTCGGATCGTTACTGTTGATGTTGATTCGGTCACTTACGGCAACGTCAAGCGAAATCAGTCGTGGTCGAGTCGCGGTGAGCCGACACAAACGGTGACCAGCCAGGATTGACGGTCAGAAAGGTTTTGCTATGTGTTTGTTGGGATTTGCTGGAAATCATCTACTAGCAGCTTCTCTCCTACGGCCGAACGCTTAATTCGGACCTATAGTGCGAATAATTGGACCGTCTGAAGAAAGCAAACGCTCAGAAGCGGCCAGCAGAGAAATTGTGGTCCATCAGGACAACGCTAGGCCACAGGCATCGGCAGAAGCCCCGGGCTCTTGATTGAGTTATTCTTATGCATCTACCTTATAGTCCGGACCAGGCACCAAGCGACTGCTACGTGCTCCTATCTAAAGCGAAATATTTGACTGGTGAAAAATCCGACTCAAGAGAAGCTTGTGAAAATCGACTGCCCCTGTTTTATGCCAGACGAAACGTGGGTTTCTATGAGGGTGACATTATGAAATAACAACAAGGTTTCGAAAAAAATACTGAATATTTGACCTACGCTAAATAAAACCTTCAATTTAATGCAGAATTATTTCTCACTTTACCGTAACACTTTATTTTGTGAAATGACAGTTTATTTAATTATGAGATCTGCAATATTACGTAAACTTGTTTCATAAACTTATATTTGTCTGGCCTTTTCCATATGCGAACCAATAAGAAGATCAGAAGAATGCATCGGTATGGTTATAAGGTCTAAGTTTTGACACGACGAAAGTGCTTCGGTTCCTCATTTTTCGGCTCCGAGTCTCCTCTGATAACTCGTCCATACAGGAGAGAATTGATATCGATTTGGATTTTTTCCATGGATTAAAACTTTTTGAGGTGTTGCGCCGGACATCTGCGATTTCTGTATAATTTATTATATAGCTCTAGAGTTTCCGTAGTATACAGATAAAATTTCTCTGCATCGGTTTCTTTACAAGAATTTAAAGTATCATAAAAATCTGGAAACATTTCAGTAACACTTCATCAATAAAGAAAAATCTTGCAATATTCCCATAATTTCTGTTATCGAAGCTAGGTTTGCGAAAGTCTCTAACAAATTAATTTGATTCTTACACTCTTTTTCAAATCCTGTGACCATTGATTAATAATTTTTCTCCCAGAGACTTATGTGTGAAATCTTTGGAATCGCAAACATTAGCTTGACAATTTAAGATATTATTATTGTTTTAAATTATTATTATATTAAAAAAATTTAGAAGAAAAAGTTAGGAATGAATGTAAAACTCAATGTAAAGTCAAAAATTTATGGAAATATAAATTTAAAAAAAGTTAATTTAAAATATTTAACACCCCTAACATCCAAAACTATCTACATTTTCTACTTTATAAAACAAACAATTTCAAAACCTAGCTAGGATTTTCTAAAAATATTGAATTGTTTTGAAAGTTGACTCCTATTGTGTTTTCTAGACTAATTTTGTTTTTGAGTAGCTTTAAGAGCAAATATCTAAGACTAGATGAAAAGAGTTCAGAAAATTTTCTAAGTGAAGGAAATAGGAAATCTGAAATAAAAATCTGAGACCATGGTTCTTTCAAAGAACGTAGATTACAAAGCAGTTGCATCCCATACAAACGTTCCTCTAATAAAATGTTTCATCCAATTTCACCATACCAGAACTAATTGGAATCTGACTTATTGAAATAAGAATCTAATTAGTTTCTATTGGCTTCGGGTGTGGTGAAATTGGACGATAATTCTTACCATAGGAAAAGAAACGGCATGCAACTTCTTTGCAATCCGTTGTTTGGTTTTACCCTCTAACGTGAAAAATTTCATCGCCTACCAACGATCGCTGAATTAACTTTCCGACAGAGGTCACGAAAATGTTAATGCAATTGTTTTTTTAATATGTTGTTTACTTTGATGCTCTCACTTTTTAGTGAAAATGTCCTTCGAGGAAGATGCAATGAAGACTACAAAAATTATAGATTGGTGGTTTCGTGAAAATTTAATAGAATTTCGAAAAATACTGATGTTTTGCATTAACTGATTGTAATACCTGATAATTTCACTAGTATTAAAATTCGATTATGTTGTTAAAGAAATGATTAAAATCTTTAAATATTTGTACTATTCTTATTTATTTAGAATTTTTAACGGCTGTTTGACTGTTTGCCTATTTGAATGCACTAATCTCCGAAACTACTGCATGGGTATCCATGGGGCTTTATTATTTATGACTGGGCTGAGTTTATAATATTTAGAAATTTTTCAATAAAAACGAAAAAGTAACTTATAGAAACAAAATCTATTTCAATCATACTTGCAGTTTTTATTCACGACGTTAAAATAACCAAACATTAAAAATTTAAAAATTCATGAACCCATAACGCTGTGCGATGCCACGCCCATTTTTCAAAAACTTCGAATTTAAACAATATTTTCTTTTCTAGTTAGATATATTTGTGATCTTTTGAATTTTTGAAAAATACTGTTATATGCTAGGTGGGCGTGGTTTTTGTCTGATTTTTACAATTTTGCAAATTTTGCTTACTGGTTTGAAATGCAAAGTGTGCACCAAATCTGATTAGTTTCGTAGGCATATTTATTTGTTCTAAAGGGGTCACGCCCACTTAAAAAAAAAAAAAAAAAGGCAACTACGTCTAGCTTTCTCCAACCCAATCTTGTGTAATAAATTTGAGCAGATTACCTTTTATAGTTACTGAAATATCAAATTTTGCTGACTTTTTAAAAAGTTACCGTTATATGAGAGATAGACGTGAAAGTTGGACGATTTTATCAATTTTTTATACTATCGATGTCTTTAATAAAAGTAGGTTAGTGCCTTAAATCTCATTATAAAACTTTCTATTACTGTGCTTAATTCAAATAAAAATTTAAAATTTTTTATATAGGTCCAAGGAAAGTAACCCCTTTGGAGTGACCGGTTTCAACCATTTTGAAATTTTTCTTAATTAGCTTAAACTAAACTTGCACACACAACTTGACTATCCTTGGAGCACTCTTTTTATTTTTTAACAAAAATTGTATGAAGTCAGACCACTGTGCGGTGGCTCGCTGTGAACCATTTTATTGCTTGTTGCTGTTGTTTTTATTTTGAAATTTTATTTGGGTGTTATGCGTTTTGTTTTTTTTTTTTTTGTTTTGGCTAACATTATGATCGCCTTTGATGTACTTTTTCGCTTTGGGTCTCATTTCGCCTACTGTAGTTGTTTGTGTTTGTGTTTGTGTTTATGTTGTTGTTATTATTATCTTTCGTGTATTGTTGTTACTGTCGTTGCTGATATTAACAACGTTGTCCAGCAGCAACTCTCAACAACTTGGTTATTTATGATTTATGTCGCTGTTGGTGCTTTGTATGGAAAATGGGTTTCTTCTTCTGCTCTGCCCACTTCGCCCGCATTCCCGCCCTCAACCCTCTAGCTTGTTCGTTATATTTTCTCTATAGTTTAATATCTTCTTCTTCTTCTCCATCTTCTTTTTTATTTGCTTGATTGTTCGGCGCCCCATGCCAATGAGTGTCGGCTCTTTTTTCTTTCTTGCGTCACATCCTCGTAACCGCAACGGCACTGCATCCAGGCATCAAAACTTATTTTTTTTTATTTATTTATTTATTTGAAGAGAAATAATTATAAATAATAATTCCACTTATAGATATAAAGCACTGGCTGCCAGGGCCTTCGGCTTATGTAATAAAATCTTAGTCTAGTATATTCATATCTGATATCGAAGTTTACAAAAGGTAAAATACAATATAAAAAGTGAATTTCAATACAAAAGTTATTGGATGCATATAAATGTATTTAAACTAAATAGTTAATTTGCTGAGTGCAATATATTTAGAAATAATTGTTATATTACTGTCATCAGTTCGTTCTAGATATAAAGATGGTCTATTGTTGGAAAAAACGTTAGCTCTGATTTGTTGAAGTCCCGGGCAAGTATCGAGGAGGTGTGTAACCGTGAGATCATTTGATCCACAGCACTCGCAATTTGGTTTATTTTTGCCAGTTAAAATATGAGCATGTGTAGCAGTTGTGTGTCCTATTCGCAGTCTTACAAATGTTCTTATGTTTTTAGATGTAGATATTGCTGGAAACAAAGGCCTTATTCCCGCAGGATTAAATTTTTTGTAATGATGATCATAACAACTCCATTCTCTTGCTTGGACGTCATACACGTATGATTCAACAAGTCTACGTATATCTTTATCGGTGAAGTAGTCGAACAAGTGTAGTGGTTGTTTGGAAGCTTCTTTCGCTTTTTTATCAGCGATTTCGTTGCCCGGAATTCCGGTATGGCTAGGCACCCACATAATTTTTATCCAACTATTGCATTTTAATAGGATGTTACGAATATTGCATATTAAAGGTGTATTATTGGTATTGAATATCGCTTCAATTGCAGATCTACTATCGCTACATATAACGCATTTATTTCCTATTTGGGAAGCAAATTGTACTGCCTCAAGTATTGCGGCTGCTTCGGCAGTAAATACCGAGCAGTAAGCTGGCAAGGAACCGACCATGATAGTAACACCTAGCTGGTTTGTCACAGCAAACGTCGTGCTGGTATCAGTCTTTGATCCATCCGTAAAATAAAAGTTCCAATCGATATTAAAAGGCTCTAATACTGCATTATACATTTGTTTGTACTCATTACTGCTGGTGGAATGTTTTGGGTACTTCAGTAAGTTGTTGATAAGTGATGAGTCTGGAAGCGCACTTGGATGATACTCTGATGTTTCAATTAGTAATGGTGTGGTTACTATGCTCAGCTGTTTGGCTAGGGTTATGCAGCGTATAATAGTTGACGGTTTACGAGTAGTCTTGAAATTTCGTAAAGAAGAATTGATTTGAGAAAATATTAATTTGTTTCTGCAGTGAAGTAGTTTTGGTATAAGTATCATGGTGTTGCGCATGGTTCGGTGGTTTATATTTGGCAATCCAGCTTCAGATAGAATCGCCTTAATTGGCGACGTTGGAAAGGCGCGAATACTTCTTCTGGCTGCTGCGTGGTAGGGTGCGTTCAAGAGCTTAATGTATGTGTTAGCGCAATGTCCGTATATACAAAGTCCGAAGTCAATTTTTGATAATATTAATGCTTTTGTTATATTGACAAGAGTATTTGTGTGAACTAAACAGTATTTCGATGACAAAAATTTAATTACATTTAGTCTGGAGAAAAGGCTTATTCTAACATATTTACAATGCTCTTTAAACGTTAGTTTATTGTCAAATATAAGTCCTAAAATTCTTAATTTATTAGTGTGTGGGATAGCAACGTTAGAAAAGGATATATTAGGAAAGGAACACTTATGTTTTCGGCATATATGGAAAGTTGCGCATTTTCTAGGCGATAAATTAGCACCTGAAGTTTTTGACCAATCACGTATTTTTTTCAGTATACTCAAAAAGATGTGATTTACTTGGCTTAGATCTCGAGTTTTAGAAAAAATTAAAACATCATCGGCATAGATGCAGTGTTCCACAGGTCCACTAGAACTTATTATGGTACTTATTTCATTGAACGCGATGGTGAATAACGCAACGGAAAGAGGTGACCCCTGTGGAATACCGTTGTGGAGATCATGAAGGCCAGATTTATGCTTATTGGCAATAACAATAAACTTTCGATTGGTTAAGAACGATTTGACTACTTTGTATAATTTTTCGCCAACTTTCCATTTTTTAAGTTCTCTGAGTACAATGTGAGGTCCGATCCTGTCAAAGGCCTTTTCGAAGTCTAAGCTTAGCACAGATACGTGGTTTCGGTTTGACAAAGCTGTAGAAGCGTAGTGTTCAAAGAATAGAAGTGCATCGGTGACTCCTAAACCTTTTTGGAAGCCAAACTGTTGGGAGTTTATGAGACCGTTTGCTTTGGCGTACCACATCACTCTTACAGAAATAATTTTCTCTAAGATCTTGGACATGCAAGGAAGTAAGGATATGGGTCTAAAGTTTTCTATTTCAGAGGAAGGTTTATTTGGCTTGGGAATGGGCAGGATGGATGCTATCTTCCACTCCTGAGGATAGATTCCCTCGTTAAGGATATTATTGTAAAGTGCAATTAGTCTTTTTTTAAGGGATTGGGGGAGGTTTTTTAGGATGGGGTAGGAAATTTTGTCCAATCCTGGAGTTTTACCAGTCATCGATGCTATTGTCACATCGAATTCTTTCAATGTGATGGAACCATCCGCTTGGACAGCTTTGAAAGAGGGGAATGGATTATTGTAGTTTTCAGCGATTGTTTGATTTTTTAAGGTGTTGAACTCATGGTGAAAATTTTGACTAGTGGAGTAATCTGACCATGTTTCCGCAAATTTCTGAGCGATGATATGAGGGTTATAAATAGGGCCTTGAACTGAGTGTATAAAGGGTATGCTGGACCGTTGTGAAGAACCTGTAAGAATTTTAATGTCTGACCAGATTTTTTTTGTGCTCGAAGATGGATTAATATTGGCCGTGAGCTTTTCTATAGCATTTCGTTTGGCAGATTTTACTTAATATCATTCGATATATGTATGTGTGTATAGTAGTTGTGCCCCATTGGCATCGGGTCAGCCTCCTGTTGTGACTTTTATTGAATTCCGTTGATGGACCGATGTGATCTTTCAGTGCGCTGAAAATTTGGTTGCTCCCAAAAAGCCATTCGTCATTTTTTATTAGTTAATTTTCGTACAACTCTCAAAAATGCGCGCACTACACAAATACATACATACAACGCGAACATAACATAAATTGTGAATGCGTTGAATGCAGCTAATGGCATATTTGAGATCAAATATACGAGTATAGCGCACCATAGTGTGGTCTGTGGAATGAAATTTCACGAGTGTGTAGCATTTTGAGATAAATATTTTGGGTTTGCAAGGGGATGCCACCTGATCTTTAGAAAACTATTTCGAAAACTTTAAAAAATCATTTGGATCAACGTTTGTAGTGTCTGCATAGCCTGCTACTTTTAGACTGGCATCTTCAAGCCGTGAACTTCGGTTAGCTTAAGCTTAAAGTGCCCGCTCCTAATAGCTCACATGGATTCTCGCAATGCCATTGTGATACCGCAGCACATTGAGCCGGACGGCAACTTCTTGATTATTATCTGCAATGAAGCTAAGAAGCTGGCTAATCTCCACTCCCATTATGCCTGCCGGAGAGGAAATAAAGTGCGACTCCCATTTGACACCCGGTCTTAGTCTGTTGTTGTTGTCTTTTTTTCAAACACTTTCCTTATACTGGCCTCGAGCTGAAAAATATTAATATTGTCGATTTAATAAATTAGGCCAAAAAATAATATACGTATATATTTATTCTATTGAATAACTTTTTAAACAAGTTGGAACTTTTTTAAAAATTTACCCTAGACAAGGTTATGTTAAGCGGACTGATCTCGTACAGGACTCATTGTGTGGCCCGAAATAGAGATTATCCCCCAGGATATCCTCATAAGTTCTTTAAAAATCCTGATCTTTTGATGAATCCGAACAGTCCATTCATTGTGTCCGCACCTCAGCCATTAAGGTCCCCGAAGAAATTGTCCGCCAGAAAGCTGAAGCGCATTTCTCGTTGTGCAGGACACTCGCACAGCAAGTGCTCAATGTGTGAGAAGCTTGACATTCGGTTAGGAAAATCTTAGCAGACTCCGTGTTGTTCGCTCATTGAGTGATGGACAAAGTGAAGGTGCTATCCCGCACGCGTCTAATTTGGTTCACCTGATATTGATAACTTTTCTGACCCCTTTCTCAACTTGCGAGAGCACCGATCTCAATGGGGCTTGTATGCTCGAACAGAGTTCCCCAGTCTCGAATAAGCTCCTCGTTCCCTCGTCGCAGAGACATCACTGTGCTTCGGGACCCAGTATAGATTGAGTGTGTTTCGCCGGAGAGTTTGCAGATATCCTCGATGGTTCCGAATGCATATCGAGTTAGTCGGTGTCGACTTTAGAGCTTTTTACCGCCCCCTTACTGTATGCAGCAACGAAACAAGGGCAATTTCGAAGATCTCAGCTTGGAAACTGCTACAGTAAGTAATCTGGAAATTTGTATGCTTCCCTCCATAAGAGTTGATGGGAGAAAACTACTGATCCTGCTTCTAAATCCATTTTTGAGTCATGCGGGAAGATCAAAATCTCGTCAGAGTTGAGTGCTGTGCCACATTCCCAGTCACTTCTCGAAGTCGAAGTGAACCTTAAAGTTTTCGCTAAAGGCGGGTTTCGCGATCTGATAGTCACATCTTTCTTGTTCCACCCCCATTCGCAGCCGGCTCGACGCCCTAAGTCTTGGAGCGCGGCGAATTTGACGGCACTGTATATATTCAATGAATAATGTTCGGTCGCATTATATGCTTGCCGGAGTTGAGCTCGTCAAGGGCATTTCTTCTCCGTTCATCAAAAATTCTTTTTCACGATAGTTTAGGTCCGACAACAACCCCCAGAAATGTAGCCCGCTTCAAAAGCTTAATACCAAAGTATACCCTATGTTTTATTCCAAGTTGTATGATATTCATGCGTAAAATTTTTCAAAAATTTTTTTAATTGTTTGGAAGTGAAATGGTAACAAACACACAAACGTCCACTTTCATAACAGTAGTAAGATTCCCATGAGGGAGATGGCGTGAAATGAAAGTAATCGGGCTCTTCCGCTGAGAACATTTTACACTTTATTGTAGACCATCGCTTTTTTCTTATATCACCCGTAAATGTCAATAAATAAACAATGGTTTATTTCAATTCCGAATTCTCTCACATAATCTTATTGTTTTTTGTATTTATTTTTTTTCTTTTTTACACAAATCCCCATCAAGATCGGTGGTCTCCGACACTTATATTGCTGACCGACATCATAATTTCTCGCTAATCAGCATTGATGGCCCATTGGTAAGGCGCCTTTGTTGACCACCTTTGATCGCTGCAGTCTTAAAACAAAAAAAAAAACAAAAAGCCCTAAGTCGTTTATGATACCACTTTTGCGTGGCGCAAAAAACAAAAAAAAACACCAGTGCGATATTCAACTTTATCATCATCATAATCGTCGGCAGCAACCACCAAATCATCACGCTACATCAACAATCATTGGCGTCAATAAAATACAAGCTAGCAGATATTTATATATTGTATATACGATATATGTATGTATGTATGTATATATATTGGTAGTTTGAATGCACAACGATTGGTGGCGGTAGACAACAAAAGTGCATCACGCAACCGGCCAACACTCACTCACGACGTGTTAATCCGCCAAAATCAAGCCCATATGACCAACCTCCATCAGATTTTGGCCAATTCAGGTGATCAACATAATTAGGCGCAATCAGCTGGGTCATATCCAAGACGATGGCGATGGCGGTGGCGGCAACAGCAAAGTCAACCGCCGACACGTATGAGCGGCCTTTGCGGTTGCGCTGTGGCTGTGGCTGTGGCTGTGGCTGGCTGCTGCGACTGCGGCATCATCAACCGCAAATTATGCACGCGAAAATTATAGGGCGCTCAAATAATCATGCGCTTGATCAGCCACAGCCACCACCAACCAGTTTATGTGCCTAGCGGTCGGTTCATTTGATGCGATCTGGCTCAATCACCAGCCGTCATGGATAATCGCAGTTTGTGATGCTGACAAGACGTTATCCTTTCGGACAATTCCAATTGGCTGTTGACTGGGGTTTTTTGCAAGTTTGTAGCAAATTAAATTGAGTCTTGTTAACTTGGAGTCCTTCTGGATATGTGTTTACACACTGCGCGTGTTTTTCTTCTGCAATTTATGGCAAAAAAAAAAGAAGTTATTAGTCGCCTGTATTTATAACTCAAAACAAAAAAACACTTTTAGGTAAGCTACAATAATCAAACGGTGTGATATGTTGATTTTTTTTAGAATAATTGGGTTCCCTGAAGAAGCGCCTAGAATAGGTCAAGCTCTATTAAGAGCCATTTATATGGCTTTCTAAAATCAAGCGTTTACATTGTGTACCAAGCCATTGCCGTAGGTTCTGAGGATCTACCTACATGAAAAAATCCGGATTGGTCCTAAGCCTTTTGCTTTCTCAGAAATAAAACTTTTTGGGAAAATTGGACCTGTTCGAAATATCAAGTTTGAATCGATACTCATATAGGAATTTTCACTCAGAAAAGGCTTATTCTGATTCTGATTTTGAGAAGTTCTCTAAGAATTCGCTATGGGATTTTTCAAAGAAAATCTTTTTGTACGGTCATCTGAATAACTTAAAACTAAATTTGTGCATAAAAGTTTTGACTTAAGAATGCAAAACAGTTGCAGCTTCTTTCTCAATTTTTTTTTTATTTGTACAGATTTTTTGTATATCAAGGTTTCGGTATGCTGTGTTAAATTGGAAAAAGCTATTTTTTTATAAATTATCAAAATGCCAAAAACTCTTAACAAATAAAATACCTCTTTTAACGCTTTAAGTTTTATCAAGATTTGTACAAAGTATCCAAAAAAGCTTTTTGCTTGATAAAAATTATGAAAAATTGGAAATATTGTGTTATTTTGTAAAGTGAACGGAATAGGAGATGAAATTACACCGCTTTCAAACAGCTGTGTTCGGACTAGAAATGGACATTCAAAAATAAATCGATTTTTTTTTCAATGCAATACATCGCATGCGGATAGATCGATAGATCATTCGGTATTTTTGGTAATATGTACATATATCGATTTTTTCGAGTTATCGAATGCTTTTTTTAGGTGGTGGTATCAGAAGCCAACGATTGCCATTGGGGCAATCAGGGTTGCCTTCTGAGCTATTAAAATGCGGCGAGGAGTAATTGGTAAAGTTAGAAATAATGCAGAATATTTATGTTCGGACTAGAGATGGACATCCAAAAAACACATCGATGTTTTTTTTTTGCAATAATAAATCGAATCTTGATATCGATGCTCATTCGATATCCTTGGAAATATGTACATCGACTATTTTCGACACACCGGAGGCATTTTTTTGTTGATATAATTAAATTGTAATGCTTATATCTTTCATATAATATATGAGCTTAAATATTCAGAAATAGTTAGTAGTAAAAGAAATCAGTAGTTCTTAGTAGAAATTATTAAAAATACTAACAGTAATTAGTAGCAAAATTAGGAAAATACTTGCAGAAATTGGTAGAAATAGTAGTAGAATTAATAAAATAGTAGTGGTAAATATAAGTAGCATTTGCAAAAAAATAGTAGTAGAAAGAAAGAGAATGATTAAAAATAATAGTTAAACTAATTAAAAATGGCAGTACTAATAAGTACCAGCGTTTGTAGGAGCAGCAGTAGAAATTAATAAAAATAGTAGTAGAAATTAGAAAAAATGGTAATGGTAAAAAGTAGCAGAATTAATAAAAATAGTAGTAGAGTTTAGTAAAAATAGTAGTAGAATTAATAAAAATAGTATCGGAAAATATCAGTGCTAACTAGTAGAAAAATTGGTAAAATAGTAGTAGAAATTAGAAAAAATAGTACTCTCTTTAGCAAATATAATTGTATAAATTATTGAAAATTGTAGTGGTATTAGTAAAATTAGTAGCCGAATTTTTTAAAAATAATAGTAGTATTTAGGAGTACCATTAGTCAAAATAAAAGTAGTATTTAGTAACAGCGTTAGTAAAGTTAGTAGTGGTACTTAGTAGTAGCATTAGTAAAAAAAGTAGTAGAAATTAGTAAATAGAGTAGTAGAATTAACAATAATGATTATGAGAAGTTAGTAAAAATAGTAGTAGTAATTAGAAGTAGTTAGTAAACAATAGTAGTAGATATTAGTAAAAATAGTAGTATTAGTAAAAATAGTTGTATAAATTATTGAAAATAGTAGTAGTATTAGTAAAAATATTAGTAGAATTTTTTAAAAATGGTAGTGGTACTTAATTAGTAATAGCATTCGTAAAAATGGTATGGGAAATTTGTAAAAAAGGTAGATGAATTAATAAAAATAGTGTAAGTAAGTATAGTAAGTAGTAGTAGCATTAGTGAAAACAGTAGTAGAAATCATTAAAAGTAGTATTCATAATTAGTAGTAGCATTAGTAAAAATACAAGTACCACTCTCTTCAACTCTGGTTTCGTTTAGCTCGAACAGGAATAGAATGGATTTCTATAAATTGTAATTAACTTCTTAACCTTTATATGATTAGAGTTCTGTAGAATAATCGCAATTTTCAAAGTGTACATAACAATGAAGTGAAAATCTTACCAGATGCTATAATTTGAGTTTGATTAGTGCAAAGCACAGCAAAAGTATGCAGAATTTTTAAAACATACCATTTGGTTGTATTTATTAACTTTTATCAAGGGCACCACTGATCAGACTAAACAAGCGCATAAATTTTCAAAAGTTGCAGATGATGAAAGGCCAAGCAGCTACTTTTATGGTGGCGAGATCTGCCCACCTATCTGCCAACAAGCAGACGCAAAAAAAAAAAGCGAAGCAATCGGTATATGATAGTGCGCCAAAACTTTTATTGTCGTACGCCCAGGGTGGTAGTTGGTAGTCGCGAAAATGTGAAAAGGAACATTTCGCACACGTCCAGGCGCATTGCATGCCAAAGTCGCCGAGCTAGCTGCACTACCAACCGCCCGCCCGCCGGCCCGCCCGCCCGATAAAAGTTATGAAGCGTGAATTGAGCATGCGCGAAATGCCGATGATGCTCGATTCCATTGAAATACAACCGGCTTACATATTAACAATATTATTGTTTTTTATTGCAAGACATGGATGTTTTTTGTTTTTTTTTCATTTCGCAAAGTTGTGAAATCATGAAATATTAATTATGCGCCCAACCTGAAGCAAAGCAACAGCAGTCAGTGTACGAGTCGACGTAATAAAATCTCACTCCCGGACCCAGCTGCTGATTATTTTTAATGACTGTTTGCTTTGCTAAATATGGGCGAAATCATCGAAGTGATCGAGGTGGGCCCTTGCGGTGAACGGGCGGCATGTCAGCGCAAAAGCAAGGAACAAAAAAACAAGAAAAAACAACAAAAACAAATAAGCAACAAACAACATAAAATTAAATGCCGAAACGAAATCGAATAAAAATTTTCCTTGGCGGTGAGCAAAACTAAGCAAAAAGTTTAGAATTCCTTCAGTTTGGCCAAACTCAAACCCAAATAGGCTAAAGACCCTTCACCAATCAACAACACAACATCGTTGCTATTGATAATGATTTGTTTTTTTTTGTTTTGTTTTGTTTTTTATGTACGTATGTTTAGTACACTTTGTTGCGGCTGCGGTGCCAAAACATCAGCCAAAGTGCTGATAGCTTCTTGCAAACAGGCAAAAAAAACTGCACATTTTCTGCATTCGAATGAAATTCTGGAATGCGGTGTGTGCTGGTGGGAATGATTTGTTTTTCTTCGTTTTTGTTTTTTTTTTGATAGATATATAATTTTGATGAGTAAATCACTTTTGATAGGCCGTAAATGCCACCATCAATGAAATCATTAAAATAGTTTACGAATAGCATTGAAATCATTTATGAAATTCCTTTAAATGAAGCATGGGCTATTGAATGGATGACGTTGGCGCCTTTAAAGTATCTGAAGAAAACTTCCTTCTCATTAACGGTATGTTTTTAGTTGAACTATTTCTATACTTTTAGCAAAGTTTTGTTTGACATTTGTATGTAATAATAAGGGTTGTTTGTTTTGCTCGAGTTATAGAACTTTAAATTGAAATGAGTCAGTTACATTCAATAACTTCTAACTGAGAGTTGATTGGAAAAATTATTTTATGACATTAAATTACTTAGCGTAATCCCAAGTTTAAACTTTCGAACACTTTTTTAAGCAAACAACCAAGATATCGTTGAGGGTTCGCTCAATCTTGCCATTATGCGCGTCTAAAAATTAAGGTTTAGATTCCTTGACCGGAATAATTGAAGTAATGGAACCTGGTCCACAGGTTTGTCGATTGGTACACAAATAGATCAAAATCAGATGAATCAAAAGCGATGGGCATTTGGAAGGACCTTTTCGAACCGTTTAATACTAAACGAGGTTTTAGGTAGGAGTCAACCTATCGTGGGACTTTTTTACATTATATTCGAAAATATAATTCAAAATGCAGAATTAAACTAGACAGACAACCATTTTTTTAAAAGAGTGTGCAACTACTGGCGTACGCCGTTGACATCGACATCATTGGCCTCAAAACTCGACACTTTTGTTCTGCCTTTTCCAAACTGTGTAAAAAGGCGAAGCGAATGGGGCATGTTACCAAGCAAACAATCGGCACATTTGCGTCTTGGTACTGCGACACTGTTGACAGTTTCAAATTTGATAACAGCACTTTGTTTATCTCGGAACCTGCATTAACATCAACAATAGCCTCTAAACTCAATGAAGAATCCCTCTTGCCCACAATTTCTACTTTGGGCTGAGTAGGCAAATGAGCGGTAAAGACTTCTCCAGACGAACAAAAACTACGCTATATGAGTCCCTCATAATAGCCGTGCTAAGATATGCCACAGAGGCATGGCCGCACCAAGAGATTCTCCGAAAATTTGTTGGACCTTTACGTCTTTGCGATATGAGGTTTATAGTGATTTTGGATAGTGGATTAAGTGGTCATGTTGTACGTATCGAAGAAAATGTTCCTGCCCTGATAGTATTCGACGCGAAGCGCGTTGTGGTAGCCTCCTCTACATTGGAAAGATCAGATGGTTATCTTAGTGGTCACAATGTTTTGCCCTAGGGACCGAAAATAATTGTTCTTTAGGGCTTTTGGGATCGAAGACTTTTGTTTTAAATCATTGCATAATCGTTATTTAGTGATTTTCGTTTTTCGAACAAAATGATCTTTATTCTTAAGTTTTTATTTTTCAGGTCAAGATTCATTGTTATTTTGTCATTTTTATTTTGTGATCATAATATGTACAAAGAAATTTTTCAGCGGTGACAATAATAATTCTAATGATTGGAAAAAATATTACAAAATAACGATCAATCCTGATTGGAAAATAAGAATCCAAGAACAACGATTATTTTTAATTGAAAAAACTAAAATCACAAAATAACGATCAATCTTGATCGAATAAATAAAATTCAAAAATTATGATTATTTTTGATCGTAAGAATAAAAATTACAAAATAATGATTCGAAAGTGTTTTTTTTTTTAAACTTATAACCGTTACGGCCCCTTATAAATTTTTTTTTAGAAATATAATGTTTTAATTCCAATATAAAACAAAAATGTACCGCCAAACAATTTTTAGAAAAAATGTGCAGCGTTTTGAATTTTTCGATCTGCCAAAAATAAAAATAAAACTTAAAAATTAATTATAGTTTCGTCCAAAAGTATACAACTCAAAGAATTATGATAGTAAAATTTAAAAAAATTATGATTATATTTTATGAAAAAAATAAAAATAAAAAAATACTTTTATTTTAAATGAAAAAATAACAATTCACAAAATATCATTATTTCAGAGAGAAAAAATAGCACTCGAAAACGAGTTTTATATTTGATCAAAAAAATTATAACTCGAAATGCGATTATTTTTTCTGAGCGAAAACCTAAAATTAATTATTAATTACAATTTTGATAAAAAAAAAATAAAAATTAAACTAAACAAATCATAATTTGTTTTGATTTCATAATTTCATGCGAAAAACGAGTTTTATTATTGATCAAAGAATTATAACTCGAAATATGATAATTTTTTCTGAGCGATTAATAGAAATTTAAAATTAATTATTGATTACATTTTTTATAGATATCGCTCAAAAATTTATATATTGTGAAAGAAATATATAAATCTATACTCAGACTGCCGCCATTTGGAAGCTTTTGATTTTTTTTAGCATTGCAAATTTTAAAATAATCATTAATTTCGATCAATGGTGTTTTAAAATAAAAACATACCATAATACCAACATTTTAATATTTTATCTAAAAATTCCGTGCCAAACTTCAGTCCAATGATTCATTCTGAAACTCAATATATAGATATACAATTGGAAACTCAAAAGAAAATGCATATTTTACGAGCAATGTGGCGCTAATTGAACCAGAGCAGATAGTACTTAACTAGGGTCAGATTTTTGTCAACGCATCTGAAAATTCTTCGGAACGCAAGGCTTTCGAAATTCTTTCAAAATATTTTACATGAATGAGTGATCCATTATTGTTATTGCCATGTAGATCAGACATACACACGCACACACACATATCCATATAAATATTCAGCACTCCCCCAGGAAAATATGCATCCATTTAAGTTTTGTACGCAGATCACTGAAAATTGTTCAGTTCATTGAGCTGATTTTTACAAGTCTATGTCGCCAACATGCTGCCATATTTTCCTATCCTAAAACGCACACACAATTGCACACATTCACATTTTGCATGGAAAATTGAATATTTATTTATAACTTGTCTCGCCGGTGTGCTATTTTCAACTCAAAGACATTATTTGCATTGCAAGTTGGTGAACTGGAGAGCCAAATAAATTGGTGGTGTGCCTAGTCATCACAGGCAATAACTGGAGAATATATACCATATACATATAATATACTTACATATATGTTGTACATATGTATGTAAGTAGGAGTAGTAGCATTGCGTATTGAGCAACACAAGGCGTCGACCATCAACGAAAGTGAAATGCATTTCCCGCCTGCAAACGACAAATTTGCGAAGCTGCGACAATTATGGCATGTTGTCACTTCACTCCCTATCTGCAATGGGTGATCCTTGTCGTTTTGTCAATGGCAGAGTGGTGAATGTTTTTCTATGTAGTTTTCCAATTATTTATTTGTGAGAATCGAAGATCGCATTTATATCCATATATTTGCGTCACGCTTCATTTAAGTAATCCAAAAATTTCTTCGAAATTACCCTCGCGTTTTCATTTTTAATTTCTTTTCAAAAGCTATCCACAAATACCCTATACTTGCGCCTACAGTTTAATCGTTGAACACTTATTTCTAATTTTCGATTTCAATCCACATTTTTAATTCCGCGATTATCGGAACGTGATAAAGTAAAATTAGGGGCTCACTCGAGAAAAAGTAAATAAAGGGCTAGAACGGGTTTTATAGTTTACTTGTAGAGATAATGGAAATGTGTACGCATAAGTAGAGAGCAACCGGACATCGATTTTTAGGGTGGAACCCGAACCGAAGCTGAACCGAACAGTTTCATGGTTTAAAATAATGAATAATCAATTAAATTTTAAATGGTCTAGATTTTTTTATTGATGTTAAGGAAGGTACACACATTAGTTTAACCCCTCTATGCTGATAATCTAACAAATCCATCAACTTGACAGCTGTCAGGTTTATTGCGCCTACAAATATGTGGCCAAAATGGTTTTCAGCCTTCTAACGATCACAAGAGTCGTTGTAGTTGTTATGTCCCACAGAGTATGTAACACACTCGTTATATTCTGTGACAGACATAGTTTTAGGCACAGTAAACCTGATAAATGCCAGTTTCATGAATTTTGTCAGGCATCAGCAGAGGGCGGCAAATCGTATCTATTTCAGTGCATCGCTGGAGATACTCGTCAATACTTTTGTAAAAACCACAGTAAAAATCGAGCGACACATATTTTAAAGCAAATTTTTTCAACAGAAAATATGGACCTCAAAAAATGTTACCAAATGTCACAGTTTTTTTGGCAGCGGATGTACATTGCGGCAAGTGTCCATGGAATAATTTCGTATGGTAAAAGTAACTGCTGTAATAGTAACTGCTTGATATGCATCGTTATCATAAAAATCCGAAAGACTTATTTCGTCAAAGCTCGGCTTTTTTTTGGGCGAAGCCGAACCGAAACCGAACCTAGGCGAAGGGCACACCTTTACCCATTGTGACACTAGTTGGGTAGTATGTGCTGTCTGTTCGCCCAAAAAATAATTCAATTTAATTGCCTAATGAAACGTAGGAGATCGTTTGATCTGCTGATCCCAGATCCGGCAGGCAGTCGAAGAAGTGTTGATGTAGGCATCTCTTTCTTTTACTCGCCAAAACAGGGCAATAGCAAAGGTAGTGTTCAATGCTTTCCACCTCTTTGTCGTCACGACAGCTGCGGCAATAGCCGAAAGCCCATCTTATTCAAGAATGATACGAAACCTTCCGCGCCTGAGAGCAACTGAAAGTGACGTAATAATAGCTAGGGAAATAGAGAGTAAAGGAAAAATTCTAAAAAAGTAGAGGAAGAAGCAGACAAACGGCAGAACGATTGAAAAGTTTTGTTAGCATTGTTTGTGTAAAATGGTTTTATTGCGTCAAAGAATGTGTGGATGCTGTCTAATTGACAAAGAGAGAACAAGCGGTGCGCGGATGGCGCGATCTTGAATTCTATCATTCTTGCATTCTACTGGCATGCGTTCAAATTAGGCCAGTAACCAGCTACAATACCTGTCATCAAGCGTAGGAGGCACCTTGCAATTTTGATTAGACTAAAAGATCTATCTTTGTCTACTCTGGGCCAAAGCTGACCGACTATCCCAAAAGTGGATTATTTGGTCCATCTAACGTTTGCTAGCTCAATAACATTGGTCTTCAACCAGAGTTTACAAGTCCTGTTTTGTACGAAGCTTGTCTCACGACGACATCATACAAAATGGAGTTGAAAGGACCGCTGACCGACTTCTCGTCCATAAGAGAAAAAACAAAATACATAGAAAGTTTGACAGCTGTAGCTGTAGAAGATAACAAAATAGCTAGTTTCATATTGTCAGCTTTCAGCTATTACTTTCAACTCCATCTTATATGATGTCGCCTTGGCACATGCTTTGTACATAAAAGGACTGAAAATATATAACAGAAATCTACGGCCAAAGCTCTCAAAGTTTATATGTATTTCGTTTTTTCTCTTATGCCTTCTGTTCTCAAAGTCGTAATACATGTAAATTGATACATCACCTAAAGAAATACACTCATCCTAAACGACGTTGCTGTGATCAGACAGTTTTTCGACTGAGTTAGATAGAGAGATCTTGAGAATAAATCCCACTACCAACTATATCGTCCAATTTAGCGTCGTCAAAGTAAAGTAATGCGGCCTTGGTATATCACTTGATACCTCTGTCCTCCTCCCAGTCACTCCTCGGAGAAATTCGTGGGGAGTGTCGTGATCAGTTCGCATGAAATTTACATCGTGTGCCACTCCAACTTGACGATGCGTTCAGCCGAACAGCAGCATTACAGCTTGCCTGTAGTTTTTCGTATACGTAGATAGCAGGCAGAAGGTTAAGTAAGGCTTCGATAGCTCTAGTGGGCGTTGAGGGTAATGATCCTATTACTTGCATAGATTTCTCGAAGCTGGATAGTCTCAACAACAATTTAGTTGTAAACTCATAGGAGGCATATCCAATAAAGCCGTCGTCCAACGAGCTTTATAAATGTTGTTCTAAAAATGTTTCGACTAATCAAGTGCCCTTTGATGTTTGACATTCCCATACGCTAATTTCGAATTGTGCGACTAATGTTAGGCGTCACTATAGCGCCGGCATTATCATTATAGATATATGTAGTTAGTAGCATGTATGTACCTTTGTCGGTTTGTATGTATTTCCTTACGGCCTATTCAATTGTTGTCAGCTGTCTTATCGCCTATTGTTGCAATAAATGTAATTGGATTATGAAATCATTTATGGAGATAGTAACTACTACGAAATTCCGTTGAGGTTGTAAATAGTTGTTTAAACAAATACAAATTTAATTGTGCATGCATGAACATGGGTTTCCCATATCAAGTGTTTACTTGTTTTTTTTTTTTATTTAAATTTTTCACTTTCGAACATTTAATATCTTAATAAGTTTCTATTGCCGGTTGAGTGCCGTACTTAACAATAAAAGCTTTGGTGTTATTAAAATATTTTTAGCATGAATTTCAACTAAACCGGGAAAAGTAATTAACGTCACGTCGAGTGGCGCCAAGCTCTGCTCTCGTCAATCACGACAAATCAAGAAACCAAAAGAATGTGAATCAAATTTTTTTATCAATGTTTCTCGCACACACTGTCATATGTCAGTCATGTGATTAGACAGCTGAGTAATAAAATAGTTGATAAATATAATATATTAACATTATCATTATTGGACAACGTTTAAAAAGTTCTAACTGGCTTGAACTAAGTGAATAAATTTTGTGATTCAGTTTGCTGAACTGAAGTTTCTTAAACTTGTTGCTATTTTTATTGGGTGGTATGTATTTTGACCTGAAGTTGAAGTCGTCCTCTGGAACTCTTGACTGTGCCCGCATAAATTAAACAAAAATTAACTGCAGACAAATGTGAAATTGGAAAAATATATTTTCACAGTAATATATATGCATTTCGAAATACTTGCCTTTGTATGAGCTAATCTTTAGAGCGACTTTTGCCGATTTTTATGAAATTTCCAACACTGAGAATTTTCGACCATTACCAGGTTATAAGCAAATTTATTTTAAAAGCATTACTTAGAAAAAAAATTCAAAATTCTAAAATTCACTCAGTAAAGAAGTTTAATCTATCGTTTGAACGAAGGATTGTCATCTTCTGCGTTTTACTTGATATCTCAATCGGTACCGGAAATAAGTATGGAACCACTTGACTGATAGATTGACTTTTTGTCAAGTAAAAAGATATAAATAAATATTGGTGTTTAGTTAAAAAAGCTTAAGGAAATTTTAATACAGAACAATTTTTTTAATAAATCTAACAATTAATTTGAATTATTAACTTATACACTTAAAAAAAATAATTACAGGTTGGAAGTGCCTTTAAAAAAATTATCGACCAAAAAAAGTATCAAAACTAACGCGACTTTTGAAACAATTCAAACTTGCACTTTACCATACCAGATCATTGCACACCTAAAAATCGTGTAAAATCCTTTCTAAAACTTTAGAAATTTGTAAACAAATTTTTTTGCATTTTTTTTTTAATTTTTACAAAATTTTTTACTTTGATGAATATGGTTTTTGCACTCGAATAAACTATATTTTTACAAAAAAAATAAAAATTAAAAAAAAAAAATTTTTTAATTCAAAAAACCCACTTGCATACTTATAAATTGTTAACTGTTAAATAATTTTTGGGCATGTAGCTCTATAGCCCATTCAATTGTAATACCAAAAACTACAAGCTTGTAGTGACTCAAAAAAATTTTCGAGCACTCGTTATGGAGTAAAAAAATTATCAAAATTCATAGCTACTTTTGAGCTACATAAATTTTTTATAATTTAAAATTTAATGGACTTTAAAATTGCGTACACCAATTTTTTTTTTAATTTCTAATTAAAAGTTTTGAATTTTTTTTAACTTGCACAAAGTTCCATTCATATAGAAAAAATTATTTAAAACCTATAGCAAAAAAAAAATATACCAAACTTTCAAATTTTATCCAAATTAAAAAAAAATTAACAAATTTTCGAATAAAATAAAATGTCTTGAGTTTAATTCATAATTCTAATTTCTAAGTTAAAATTATAATTCTTAAAAGTTTACGTTTGTAGTGGCTCAAAAATGAGTTCGAGCATTCGTTACAAATACTCAAATCGCCCAGCAAAAAAAAAAATTATCAAAATTCAAAGCGAGTTGCAAGCTACGTAACTTTATTACCCTATAATTTAATATACCTTAAAACTGCATATCCAGAATTTTTTTAAAAAATCTAATTAAAATGTTTGGAATTTTTATTAAAATTTTTGGAATTTTTTTTAACTTGCACAAAGTTTGGAACTTGAATTTGATTTTTTATATATTTTGCAGTAGAATGAATTATAAATTTATAAAAAAAAGAACTACAAATCAATAGCAAAAAAAATATTAAGCCAATTTAACAAAAAATTCAACAAATTTTCTAATAAAATTAAATTTCGAACTTTAAAATTATAATTTTCATATAATTCTTTTGTACAGCGCTTTCATATTTAATATAGAAAGCAAAAGTTTGTAGTTGCTCAAAAAAGTTTTCGAGCATTTTCTAAATGGAGACAAAACGCAAAACCGTCATCAATAAAAAAGATGAAAACTCAAAGCTATTTTGTAGGTACTTCAAATTTACAATTTATTATAATGATATACATATGAGTCGGCGAAATCGCAAAAATTTCGAAACTTCAAAGTAAAATTTTTATATTTTTAAGAAAATTTGTTAATTTTTCTTTGTAACTTACACAAGTTTTGGAACTAAGATTTGTATATGTTTTACTGTCAATTAATTAATTGTATTTTTATTAAGAAAAATTGTAGTTTTAATAAAGAAAGATACAAAAAAAAATCTCAAAATCTCCTTTATTGTATAGTGACGCGAATCACTTTAATTATATCAGCTTCTATATTTCTGGTTTATACATTCATGATAAAAATACTTTTAAACTTGACGTTGCAAAGTAGCAGCAGAAGTTTATTTGAAAGAATCAATTTAGAATTAAAGCCACCAGGAAAGTATTGACTTGCATTGCGAATAAATTTTATTTTATTTTGCTTTAATCTAATTTAATTAAAAAAATAGTAAATGAATTTCAAGATAGTCTCACAGTTTTTAGATTTTGGTAGGGGCTTGAACCCCAAAGTGCCCGAGTATATAATACAACCCAACAAATTGGATGCGAAATTTTCATCGAATATTCTTTAGATTTGGAAATATTTACTAATTTATTTAATTTATATTCAAAATAATTAGCATCTTTTTTTCTTAACAGCGTGAACATTTTAGCAATCAGACGAAAGAAGTGCAAACGATTTTGGGTAAACCAATAATATAACATAACGCCTTTAAAAATAAAGTGTAATCAATACTCACCCACCAAATATGGGCTCTTCATCCCACATTGCTTATTTCTCTACTTTTTAATATTTTCATTGTCACACAATAAACAATGTTAATTTGTGATTTTCTTTCAGCTAAAATTTTACTTTGATAGCTTTCTGTCAAAACTAGCAACAAAATAACAAAAAGTTTGTTGTCTTCTATGCCCCTCATTCCTACCACCAGCTTATTACTCTTGCGCTTCTAAGCAACGGCGAGTGAATGAAAATGCCGCTGGCGGTGTTTAACCCAAAGTTGCTACAAATTTAACATCTGATGTGCCGCTGTAGCCGCCACAGCTGATGACAAAGCTAACTAAGAGCGACGGTAGGGTCCGTTGGTTTGTACAAAGTAGCCATTGGGTGGGGGTACGCCGTGAGTCAATTGGTCCGTTCGGTCAGGTACCATACAGCATTTAATCTAAGTTTGAATTGGATACACGTGAAGCTTTATAAACGAACAACCAAAACAAGAAACGTACAAATGTATAGTCATTTAAGTAGCTACCGGTTGAATGGCATGTAAAAAGGTGGCGATTACGATTTGGTTTTGTTGAAAGCGAAGAGAACGATATTAAAATATTTATAAATAAATACTCACACTATTTATGTGTAGGTGTACCCTGTAGGAAAATCAATGCTTTGAAAGAATTTTGTACATACAATATACATTTGGTTGGAAATAAAGGCAAACTAGTAGGGGCGCTATCAACGCCTTGGCGATTTTTGCGAATTCCAACATTGCACCCCAAGTGAAATCACAACACATTGCTGAGCAATTAGGGCAACACACTTACAATTTTTTTAAGTGAAACTTCTACGGCGACGCATCACAAATGGATAGCCAAAATTTTAAAGCTGATTTCGTTACATAGCTGCTGAGATGAAAGATACAAGGTAGAGAAAGAGAGAATGAAAAAGAAAACGACGTGTACACAACAATTAGCATTTTTGCTCATCCCATCATACAAATTTATGGATATGGACAGGGGCAAATGATGTATAAAACCAAAGTGCGTGTACTGAAGTTTTGCACAAACTTTTCAGATTTGGGATTCCTTTAAGCGCTTACCAGATATTTGCGTGCCAAGATTTATATATATAAGATTTACGATCTTTTCGATAGGCAGCGCATCACCGGGAAGATGAGCATAGAGGATTCGATGGTAATTTGAAAAGTCCTTGCAAAAATAGTGAAAAAAAAAACTTTTTTTTTGGGCAACTTTCATTTCATTTTTCAACGTAGTCTCCTTTTAGCTCGATAAACTTAGTTCAACGATGTTCCAATTTTTTGATGCTTTCCAAAATAGGAAATAGGCCTCAGTTCCCAATATAACTTTATCATTTGATAAAAATCTCTTACCACCGGGCCATTCGTTCAAGTTTGAAAGCAGATAATAGTCGCAGGGAGCTAGATCTGGAGAATATGGAGGATGAGGAAGCAATTCGTAGCCTAAATCATTCAGTTTTGCCATTGCTTTTATTGAAGTCCATTGTGTATATTGTGTCCATTGTGAGCGCGTTTGCTCACCCCTCTTGCGGATATCGTTTTCATTCCCAATTTTTCGTGTAAGGCTTTGTGCTCACGTTCTGTTGAGATCTTCACCATATCCGCTATCTCGCTCCCTTTCACTCTTCGATCGTTCAAACGATATTGTGGATTTTTTCTATTCTTTCTTCAGTGAGAGCGTCTTTTGAAATTCCAGAATGTTCAGCATAATCGGTGCTCGCGCGGCGGTAACGAAAATCAGCGATCCACTTGTAAATCATTCTAATTGATGGTGAAGAGGCCGGGAAATGTTTATGAAGCATCGCTTTTACTTCTGCTGGCGTTTTCTTGCGTAAAAAATTATATTAGATGATAACGCAAAATGTACTTTTTTCCATTTTTCACAAAACTCAAAAAGGTTTTTGCTTCGAATGGCTGCCAAAAAGAAAAAAAACTAATTCACAGATCTTCATGAAACTTGGTATTTAATAATTTGAAGGTTGGTACTCGAAAACGGCAACCCCCATTTTATTTTTTTTAGTGGAGACACCTGATAAATTTTGAACGGATTTTTCAAATTGCCCTCGTAATTTGCTGCCCTGTTTTATTCGCTTGCGTCTCTGTTTTTGTTTTCCTTTACCCCACGATCGTTTCATAAGCAGCACAAAGAACGTAGAAAACACAGAAGTTGCATCCTTTCGCCGGTCCAGTAACACAATAGGGGGATTCATCTAAACGTAAAATTACCCTTATAATCGTGTAGACGGAAAAACATTTAAAAATTTATATGAAAACCTGGTTTTTAAGTTTATCAGCAGTTTAGCACTTTAGATGAATATCCCTAATATGTTCGCTTATTTTACCATTACAAAACAAATTTAATATTTTAAGATAGTTGTTATAATCTAATTTTACCCAATTAGGTTTATAATTAACATCCTTTGGACAGAGTTACAACGGTGGATGCACATAAAACAAAGAAAAAGAGAAATTTGATATGTAGAGTTGCGCTTGAGAAAAGAAAAGGTGTGAAACCGCCGACTTTAGAGCAAATATTTATATCACCGAAACTATCTTAATAAACTCTACCGAATTTTGTACGAGTACACGCATTACATTTTATCTCAGGAAATTAAAAAAAAATCGGTCAAAAACCACGCCAGCCACTCATATAACGGAAACTTATAAAAATCGAAAAATGGTGATCACTAAAATTTTATATAGTAAGTATATAGTACTGGGTAGAGGAGAGGAAGGCGAGGGTTAAAAAAAAAAACTTTTGTCAAATTGGGATGGCACCGCCCTCTACAGTGAGCAAATAGGTTTATCTCCGAAACTACTGCAACTGAATAAGCATAACTTCGATTCTCATATTACATAAATTCAAAATATTTGGTATTTTATTAAATCAACTACGGAGACAAATTACCAGACAGAAAAATTTTGAGTTTAGTTATTAGCGCAAAGTAAATTATAGCATTGAAATGATAAGTTGCCTTGTTATATACAGCAAATATGAAATTGCCTTAAGTATGAAAGAGACACAGTATAGCACAGGCAAGGACATGCAAGTACCCAGTTTTGTTCAAGCTATGGGCAAAGAACGAGTACTTTGCCCTTGTTTGTGTGTAAAGCACGCATTTTTTGCCCATGGCCTTAACAAAAATGAGTACTTTGCTAAGCACTTTTGTAATTAGTCATAACTATAATATGAGCACTTACATTATGTTCGGCTGTCTGGCAGGGGAAGTCCTTTTCCACCTGGTTCTTCTTAAGTTAGAGAAGACCTTCCGCTTCCGCTACCACCACGGGCTGGTGGCACGCTAAATACTTTCAAGGTTGGATCATTTTATTCTATACGTGCAGCCTACCCGTTGACTTTTAATTCTCATTCAATTGAACTCATTGGCGCACCAAGAGGGTTATAATTTCTTCAAATTAATTTACAATTTCTTTTAGTAAAATTCGTGTTTCACAGTTTTTTTCTATTATGTGTTGGGATTTGTTTTCAATGCTTGAATTCCTCGTAAATTTTATGTAAATAAAGTGCTAGCTATGAAACTTTACAAAAAGTATTTTGTTATTTCATACATTTGGGGAAATTCTGTAGCAAGTCGTACTCTAATTGGCTTTCGCATCTCCGCTTTTTTCATAATCTTTTATGTTATAATATGAATTGAGAGAGACCTCCCCGATTTTTAATAATTTTTTCCGTTTATCCGCTTACGAGATATCGACTGTGACGATTTTTTTTTTGTAAATCTTGTCTTACGGAATATACAATTGAAAAGAATGTAATCGTATACCAATAAAATTGAAAAAAACCAATAAATTATAATTCATCGAGCGATTTTCAGGATTTTCATATTATTCATCGACGCTTTTGCTGTCACCTTTTAAGAAAGTGGAGAAATATTCTCCCACAATTCTAGTGTGCTTTGGACTTCAGACACCAGGTCGTAATTCTTCTCCTTATAGCAATTTACTCCGGTCTTAAAAAACTTTCCGTAAGTCGTCATACCATTTGGTAAAATTTTCTTTAAAAAAACAAGATTTATAAAATTGTTACATTCCGATCTAGATCGTGTGTGAAAAGAGTGTAGAATGCAATTTAGAGAGTCAGAAACGATTTCTCCAAGCACTGAGACATAGTTGCCCATTGTATTCAGGGCTTGATTAGGATAAAGGAAAAAGCGGATGCCCCGCATTTCGAAGAATGTATTTCAAGTTCACTCAAATACGAATTTTTCGAAGGTCTAGATGGCCCCTTTGGAAGGAGAGCCCAGTTTCATAAAACAGGTAGTCTATCGCATCTCAGCTAACCTAAAAAAAAATACTGTCTGTTGTCGTACCAAAGAAAATCAGTTAATCAAAGCTATGTCCACAAATTGAAGCGTCTCCTGATACAAATTTATTTATTTTTTTTTTCATTGCATTTTTTTGCGTAAAAGAATAATTTTCTACATGGCATACATTTATTCATATTTGTTGTGCATATCTGTATGTGTTGACATTTTTTTGAAGACTTTGAACTCGTTTTACTATCATTATGGTGTCATTGTTTGATGTTCTACAAGTTTTGTTCGCATTTTCACACTTTTCGGTGGGTGTGTTGTTGTTGCTGTCGCTGCTGTTAGTTGTTGTCAATTTTACTGTCATACGGTAGCGACATTAGGCAACGTTCGTTCAGTGGTGTTGTTGTTTTAGTTGTCACCTTTACGCGGTACAACAAGTGAGGGCTTTGTTGGCCGCTGTGAGTTTGTAGATCTTTGACATTAGACAATAAAGCAAATAATCATGGGAAAATCTTGAACGCAGCTCATTTAGCAACACACACATACATACTTACAAAAATATACAAGTAAATAAAGGCACATACATGATGGTGCCAGATTAACTTGGGGCTCATGTGCGGTACTAATACCAGTCAATTGTATTAGGTGCTTCAAAAATTGTGCCTCCGTCTATATATTTGTTGAGTTTAGTTTATATGTACGTCGTGATTTTTTAATAGCTCTCTTCGCATTAGTAGCTTTATAGCGTAAGGCTGCTAATCTAATCTTATATTTAACCCCATTTTATTATATCCATGAGCGTAAGTATGGATTTTTGTCAAGTTGAATGTTGGTATTGGAAAAGTTACAATCTCTAACTACATTATAATTGGACTACTCACGGGACATCTTACATATTTGACTCTATTGTTGTATATGACATCCTTTTAAAATTATTTTATTACCATTATTGTTGCTTCCCAAGCAAAACAGCACACTCTTTAAATATGGGCTGAAGAGTTGCAATGGTGCTAATAAAACTTAGGATCATTATTTATCCAGCGGTGTCAGTGGCAAATAATTTCCTACTCGAGGTTTATGCCATTGGGAATCTTATACTTCATGTGCTTCATTGCTTGAGCCATTCGTCAATGCCCAAGCGACAATGTCCCTGTCGAAGATCTGTTGTTGTTGTTCGGCTAGCTACACCCTGCTAGATCAGCTTACCCATGGTGGTTATCTCCAAACTCATCTAAAGGGAGGCTCATGAAATCCGCTGTCTCGATAGAGTTGGCACATAATGATAGGGGTGTTTGAGGAGTAGGTTTCTTGAGTGATGTGAATAGGTGGTTGGTATCGTGCGGAGATTCTCCATATGCAGGAAATACATTTGAGATGTCAGGATCGAGTCCTGAATAAGCAGGGCTTGAGTCTACTACAGTATCCAGACCTTAATTGAGCCAGAGTGGCGCGGCACTATCAAGGTAGCTCTTCGTCTGCCATAGGTGGTGGTTTGATTCCAATAACAGCATTCATAGAGCGAGAGTTCGCGAAGGTGGTGATTGTCTCTCTGACGGTTGAGGGAGTTTTAAGATATACAAGTTAAACAATATCGAAGAAAAGACGTGTGAGACCCCTTCTTTAACTCTTCTCAGTTTGAGGCTTGCAACCTGAAGCGCGCTACTAGAACGGTTCTCTCAGAGGGACGGTCGCGGATTATGCCGCGAGCCTCTGGCGTTTTTACCACTGGTGAAAGAAAGGAGAAAACAGCCGGTCTCCCTGGTGTGGTATAACCATTCCCATCTTCCACGCATCAGAAAATATGAGTGAGGAGATGAAAAGGTTAAAGAAACTATACCTGTCCAGCTACTCCCGTCGGGCCCAAACGCAAAATAAATTGGCGGCTATATAAGTTCGCGCATCTCTTCGGATCCCATGAAGCGCTGTCTCCGAATGGAATCTCCACTCAGTCATCGCGGTTCACCGGGTTGGACGCGGATCTTATAGTTGACCAGAGCTTACCCACATCCGTGGTCAGATGCTTCCCCCACTTGTCGCTCTTGCTCTTGATAACCAACCTCCGAATCTTCTCCTTTAAATCTCTGTTACGGGAATTACGGCGATCGGTGTGGCGAAGGTGGTAGCTCACAGAGACAAAGTTAGCAGCACATGTCGCCACGTTAAGCTACTTATCAGACCTGCGCTAGCTATTATTAGGTCAGGAGATTTGCTGCAACTGCCCATAATCCTGGTGGGGGCGTCGTCGGTCGATATCTTTTTCGATAAGACGATACTCCATAAGAGATTCTTAAATTGATAATTTTGGATAGGTTGGAGTTCGTCTATAACAACCTCGATATTATTACCAACTATTTCCGGCTGGATACTGTTTTGCAAATATATTTTTAGTCGTAGCGCAGAAAGTGACGAAAGTGACGGTAGTCTAGCTGTCGATGCATACCGTTTTAAACAAAACATTTTAAAGTGCTTATGAGTTAGTTCGTCTCGCTTATTATGGCACTAGTTAAATCTGCTAACAGTTTCGCCTGGTGTTTCCCGAAGGTTTTACATTTTAAGGAAGTCAGACGGCATTCGCGCTGATCACCTCCAGTTCCAGAAACGTCAATTGGATTTTCGTTTGTAACTGCCTGAGGTATCCCAGTACCACAGCTGGAGATTAATCCAAACAATTTCCTTGGAGAGTCGTCAGCTCTCTCCATGCCTTCTTTACTCCTACGGACGGAAACTCAGAAATGAGAGTTGGGCATTGACTGAGAAACTGAGCGTAGCTTCATCATGCATACTTTTACTACCTTAGATGTAGCATCAGTAGATGATATAGCCAGATGAGCCGAATGACAATCTGAGTATTCTAAAGGCTTCATATATGCCTAGAACTTAAGAATAAAATATGTTAACATAACTTTCCAGACGCAGGGTACAATTTGCGCGAAGCTTCTCGGATTAGACTCATGTTACAAACCGCAGCCAATTTTGTACCCATCCATGAAGATCAATAGCACGGGCTTTCTGGATTTTTTGCTATTGTGTTTATGCTTATTTATTATGAGGTCAAATTTGATGTCAAATTTTGTCAGTTGAATGAAAAGAGCCACAATATTGACATATTTCGTTTTAACGCTAATGCGAAATTTTAAAATGGCCACATGACTACAGCTGCCGCTAATTCACGAAATTGTGGAAGAGATGATTCTCGGAAGTGACTAGCGCCGAGCCCACCGAGCTCTTGACTCCGAAACTTTAAACGGGGTTTTCTAGAAACCATGTTTTTCAAAATTATGTAAGTGATAATAAAACACAACGATTTTTATCTAACATTCATTTTTATAAAGCAAATGTTTGGTTTGTTGATGTCAGATGAAAATTGGGGCCAGCATGGCTTACAAGATCCTTGAAAAATGTGTTGATTTTCAATTTTCACTTTTGTAAGAAATACTTTTTTCAAGCTCAGACATTACTCTCAATAAGTTGTATACTTATTTGAAAAGAATTGCGTTCATTTTTCTACAAATTAACTGTAACAAAGATCTTTTTTTTTTTGCCCCCCTTCACTGTGGTAATAAAAGCAATTCGGGGACAATTTTAATGCTCATTTCCGACCGATGGTGCGGAGAGACATGAATATTTCTGAGAACGGGGAACTGTCACCGAAAACCCCATTCGCCTATCCCCAGTACATCTGCGAAACTTTTACGCCAACATGCAGCAGAAATCAATGGGCAGGTTTAAATAAAGTCGCTATTTATTGTAATTTCTCATCTTCTCATCCTCAGAGATGACATTTACAATTCCAATGTGCAAGTTCATAGCCTCTAGTTACTTTTTCCACTTTTGTCCGAATGACTTTCGAAAAACCCCCAGACAATTGGAGATATGCACCAGTGCAGGGGGAAAAAATGCGCGACTTACGGAATAGAGTAATTGAAGAAGAGAAATGATATAAATTATTTCACTTCCAGCCAATTTAGAATATGTAAATATTAATGAGTACCTATGCGCGATAGTTAAGTGGCGCGAATAAAATGAGTCACGTGATATAAAGAATTTAAATTTCTCACCAGCCAAGAACACCACAACAACCAGAACTTGAACCACCAACCACCAATGCGCTAACCGAGTGTAGAAAAATTTTTTTAGCAGACACAAAAGAAGACACCACCAACAAGTAACTAACTAATTGTAAGAAAAACCATTTCCCTTTTTGGAAGTTGATAAATGCGCTTACTGGCCTATGTCAGGTTGCTAAAGTCACTAAAGTGTATAATTATAATGGTTAAAAAATTCAAATTTAAAATCGAAAATACCACAATGCGCAACCGCGACTCTTTTGCAGGGGTGTTTGTTTTTTTTTTGGTTTTTTTTCTTTTTTTATGGCAGAAAGACAATGCAATCACACACACACACACTCATACTGTGGACTGTAGATCGGTAGATCGGTAGTTGGCAGCGGTAGCTAAGCGGTGGCATAGAAGTTAACTCCACTTGTCTCAAACCAATTTTGCTACAACGCAGCACAAACATAAATTAAATGCAGAACATGGAAAACTCAAAACGATCAGATAAAGGCCTCGTCTCAAACACTGAAGACGAAAAGAAATAAAAGAACCTACCTATGATTTGAGGAGGCAGAAGCAGTAGAAGCAGTAGAAGCAGCAGAGGAAGAAGAAGAGGTAGCAACAGCAACAGCAACAGCAGCAGCAGCAGCAGCAACAAAACGGTAACAGGAAGAGCAAGAGAATAAAAGTGGAAGGCAAAATTGGAGGCAAATAGCCGTGTGGCACAAAAGTGTAACCTTCCGCATTGTAGCGTCCAGAAAGGAAATGCACTTGTTGCATTCTGCTTGTCTGTCTGTCTGTCTGTCTGCCTGTATGTCTTACTGTCTCTTTGTGCCATTCGTCTATCTAACTAAGCCGATTACTGTTTTACTTAAGTTATATAAATACATACTACATATTTACCCATGTGTCTATCTGCTCACCAGTTCATTTAACTCTCTCACCTGTTTATTTTTTTTTTCATTCCAGCACTCGTATTTGCCGGTCTGCACGAGATTAAATTTTCTCACTCGTACCTGATTTGATTGTTAGCAATATTGCTATTTTTTAGTTGGCAAGCTTGTTGGCCCTATGCGCGCGGCGGCAAATGTAGCTAGTAAATAGTTAGTTGCCTGCCGCTAAGCTGACGACGACTGCGTCGACAAGTGTGGCTCACCCACGCGTGACGTTGCTGTGTTGTGGATCAGTCGTTGGTGTCAAGTGCGCTCGCTGTCTGACGATCACAGTGTGTCGGAAAACACGTATGAATGTAGGGTTGCCAACTGGAAATTTAAAACTAAATACCTCAAATAAAGTTGATTGCGTAAATAACTAGGAGCATGCTTGTGAAATGTGAAGATCATAAGAGGCTTTTGGCCGAAATATGGCAGGAACCGAAAATAATTGTTTTTTTTTTTGATTTTTCGGATAAAAAAATTATTGGAAAGAATTCGTTCGATTGGAATATATCGATCTGATCCATATGCCATATGCTATGCAAATCTGGGCATATTTTTAGTAAGCGGACTTTTTGTTTTAAATCATTGCAAAATTTTTATTTTGTGATTTTTAATTTTTCGATAACATGTGGTCGATATTTTGTGATTTTTATATATTCGATCAATATCGATATTTTATGATTTTTATTTGTTTGATCAAATTTCATCGATATTTTGTGATTTTAATTGTTTTTATGAAAAAATCGTTATTCAAATTTTTTTTTTTCGATCATAAAACAAAAATTGTGTTGTTGATGTTGTTGCTATCGTTGTTTTCGCCGACAAACTTTTTTTGCGTTTATTATGATCGTAAAGTTTTAAACCCAAAAATAACGTTTATGTTTATCGTAAAAAATCTCACAACATATCGATCATATATGATCGCAAAAGGTTTAACCTAAGAAAAAAGTTTATCGAAAAAATAAAAATCACAAAATGTCTTTCATTAACTCGTCAGCTGGTTCTGAGCAGGTTATAAAACAAACAAATTGAGGAAAGTGTTGAACAAACGAGAAAATAAAATAGTACTCGATTAGTCCCTTGGTCGGTCGGCATGTTTTGCTTAAATTTGTAAAAAAAAGAACTAATGCATTTTTTTCCTCTGATATTTAAGATGTAATTTTAGCAACAAAGGCTATTTTAAAAAAAAAAATTTTAAAAAGGCGTGGCACCGCCTATTTATATCATATATGTATGCATATCTCAAAAACCACCGACCTGCACCAAATTTGGCATACCAAATGCACTTAGTCTCATGAAACTACAACCTTCTTCCATTCAACGGTAATTTTCGAAAATTCAAAACACGGAGTATTTCAGTTATTGGTTATGCGTTTATTATATGTAAGTATAATGACATGAAAACTTTCGGAAATTTTTCATTGCTTGTTGATAGCAATTAGACACAAATATCGTACCCAAATAAAAAAAATTGTTTAAAAAGTTCAGCCGCGCTCTAAGGTATTTTTTTTTTTCATTTCCCCAAAATGGTTACCCTGGTCGCGATTAACATTTTCGGCATATGCGGTAGTAAGTCTGCATCGATACGAGTTGAAACCTATTTTTCAACTTCAAATGCCGCTAAATTAAACAATCGCTGTGGTCTGATACACAAAACACCCGCTACAACAAATCCACGGCATGGTTGATATTTGTAGTTGCATCGGCAGTGGCGGCGCTGATAACACTACTCGACAAAAAAAATCTCCAAGAATAAAATAGGCCTTTCCTAAAGTGAAATTTTCTCCTGATTCCGAATATGACTTTCATTTTCTTGTGGCAGATCTAGTTTCCGAGATATCGGCGAAAATATGAAAATTCCCATTTTTGCAGAACACTACTTCATATAGGTACGGCAAAAATTTGTATTTTTCATTTTTTCGTTTTAAACTGTTGAATTATGCATTATACTAATTCCCATAAAAATGTCTTGCCTTCACCTCCCTCAAGTATCTTCAGTAGTTTGGCCACTATGCCAAAAAAGGTTCAAAAAATGTTGAAAAAAAAAACGAAATTTTTTACACAATTTCAGATTTAACCACTTTAAAATCGGAAAAATTCTATTGACGAAAAAAAGTTAGCCCTCCTATGTTGTAGGTAATTTAACTACGAAAATTTTAAGCATACCAGTACAACAATCGGACGTCCCATTGAAACTATAGCCCCGTTAACTTGCAAGCGTCTATCCTACAATTTTTTTATAGAGAAAATTTTTATTCAAACTAGGTTTTTATTTTTTTATAACGTTTTATTATAGACATATGTTTGCACGTTAAACTGTATTCAATTGAGTAATATGAGTATAAATCAGCAATTCAGTAAAAAACAACAACGACAACAACATTAAATACATACATATCTACATCTAAAAAAGTCAAATTGAGCGATTTTACCGTGGTGGTCAATAGTGAGGGACGTGGGTACTTCTAACTACCCCTTTATAATTTTCTGGGTTTGTCTCCCGTATTATTGTCCAGCAATAATCTCCCATCATTTCTTCATTCCAAAAACCTTGGTAACGCTTTTCAAAAATCATGAGGTCTTGGTGAAACCTTTCACCCTGTTCATCACTTTCAGCACCTAGGTTTGCGGGAAAATTATCCAAATGTGAATGCAAAAAATGCATTTTGAGGGACATGTTGCATTTCATAGCACTGTAGTTTTTCAACAAGGCTTTGACCATCTCTCTATAGTTGGGATCTTTGTTGTTGCCAAGAAACCCACTAATGACTTGCTTAAAGCTGTCCCAAGCCGCTGCTTCTACTGATGATAAATGATTCGCAAAATTTTCGTCTTTCAGCAACTTTCTAATTTGCGGACCAACAAATATACCTTCTTTTAATTTGGCTTGAGTTATTTTAGGGAAAAATTTCGTTAGGTACTGGAAGGATGGCGCGTCCTTATTTAAAGCCTTTACAAAATTTTTCATTAATCCTAATCCTAGATGTGAAGTGCTGGCAAAATAACTCTGTCGGGATTTACTAAAGGCGGGTTTGCGATATTGAAGGCACCTGGTTCGTACTCAGCTCTTGGTGGCCAGTTTTCCTGAATATAATGGGTTTCTCTAGCACGGCTGTCCCAAAGACAGAGAAAACAGCAATATTTAGTGAAACCTCCTTGAAGTCCGAGAACTATAGCTACAACCTAGGATGTATTTCATATACTATTTATTTTAAACTGTACCACCGAAACTGCTTACCTTTAAGTCCGCACAAATTTTCCAATTAAATTGTTTATATTGAATGAGCTCAAGTAAATTTGATATGCTTAAATAAGTTTCTTTAGTATTCTCAGAATGTGCCACTGGTATTGACGGTAACGAATTTCCTTTATGGAGTAATGCTGATTTTAAACTATGCTTTGAACTGTCTATAAACAAGCGCCAATCATCCACTTTATTTTCTAATTTTAGTGCTTCAAATAAACCTTGAACATCATTGCAGTAGCAAATATTTTCACTTTTAGTAAAAAAAGAAGAGAAAGTCTTGTGTCTATTTCGAAATTTGGAAGTACTTGTCGAAGGGCCCAGGCTGCCCCATTGCTGCAAACGAGATCCTAGAACTTCGCTATCAAATTTCGATAATTTCAAATCTCTGACCAAGTCATTAAGTTCGGCTTGTGAGACTCGATGTGGGATCTCTCCTTCTTGTCCACTTTCTGAATTATCTGCTTCGGAGTCACTTTCGCTTGAGGCTTCAAAACTTATAGGCGGTCTAGGTATGGGTAAGGATGGTCATGTAGTTTTGGTTTTTTAGCTGATGCCACATTTGGATAACTTATTAATTTCCTCTTTTTTCTCGTTTTACCTTTAAGGTCTATCACGCAAAAATAGCACTGGTCGTGGTTAAAGGGTTCAGTCCACATCATTGGAACACCAAACTTCATGTTATGACCTTTACCCGATACCCATCTCATTAAAGTTAATCTACAGGAGGCGCAAATAAAATTAGGTGTCCAAGATTTATCGAGATTTTTTACACGGAAACCGAAATAATGAAAGTATGCATCTCTGACAGAATTAGTTATTTTCCGAGCTGAGTTTCCGAAAATATAATGTCCGCAAATAAAGCAAAAATCATCCGGATTATTTTTACATTTAAAATCTCTTTTGCAACAAGCCATTTCGTAAACACATCTACCGATATAGTATGTATAAATTTGCACTACAATTTGCAAAACAAAATTTACAACAAACAGTAGTGACAATTAAATACTTGATGTCTTTTTAAATTTATTAGACCCTAAGGTAGAGTGACCAAATGAAATGTCTCGCCAATTTTATCAGAGTAATACTAAAATTGTAGGATAGACGCTTGCAAGTTAACGGGGCTATAGTTTCAATGGCACGTCCGATTGTTGTACTGGTATGCTTAAAATTTTCGTAGTTAAATTACCTACAACATAGGAGGGCTAACTTTTTTTCGTCAATAGAATTTTTCCGATTTTAAAGTGGTTAAATCTGAAATTGTGTAAAAAATTTCGTTTTTTTTTCAACATTTTTTGAACGTTTTTTGGCATAGTGGCCAAACTACTGAAGATACTTGAGGGCGAAGAAGGCAAGAAATTTTTATGGGAATTAGTATAATGCATAATTCAACAGTTAAAAACGAAAAAATGAAAAATGCAAATTTTTGCCGTACCTATATGAAGTAGTGTTCTGCAAAAATGGGAATTTTCATATTTTCGCCGATATCTCGGAAACTAGATCTGCCACAAGAAAATGGAAGTCATATTCGGAATCAGGAGAAAATTTCACTTTAGAAAAGGACTATTTTATTCTTGGAGACTAAAGTTGATCAAAATTTGTCGAGTAGTGTAATGGAAACTAAGTATTTGGTGTTTTGTATTGGTGGCGATATTGGTGGCAATAATTTTAATGTCTACGTCACTGCTACTAGGTTTAAATATTATTGTAATTTGTTGTTGTTATTCTTACATTATACGAGTTCATTGCTATACATTGTGTGCGTGTGCGCACAGGTGGGATTATTTTGGCTGCGTGCCTTTCAACTCTGTTGTGTGTAATTTTCTTTGCAACCGAATAATAATAGCCAAACAAAAAAAAAAAAAAAAAACAAATAAATAAATAAGGAAATAAGCAAGCGGACAGCAAAATAAGAAGCAATGAAATTTCGACAAATTTTTTTTTTTTGTTAGTTAAAGTCAGTAAGTAGCAGGTGAAGTGACAAGCCGCAAGTTTTGTATTTATGTAATGTAAAATAAATATGAGGTGAAAAGAAGATACGTAGCATATATGCATACATACATACATACAGTGAGCACGCGATACTATGAACTAATTAATGCCAGGCCTGCTAATTATTGCGAGATTGTTCGTATTCACAAAAAGCGCAAGGATTCAGAAAAACTTCAGTTTCATTATTTTTAAAATATCTTTTGTTTTATATAAAACCGCAAAAGAAACTTTTTTGCAGTAAAACTTCATTAGTGGCATGAGAGTGAAATCTTTGAGAATTTCGGGACTGGTTCACCACCAAAACCACTACTACTTCCACTTCTACTTCTAGTACTTATTAGTACCACTACTACAATTACTATTCTATAACTTGAATTGTGCAGAGGTTTTCCAAAAGTTGAACGTTTATTTAAGAAAAACATGTACAATAGTATTATTCAAAGTTTTGATACCTGAAGCTATGGCTTTTATGCATCTTTCTGGCAATTTGTGGATCCCATCCCAAAAGAACTGCGCCGGCTTGGCAGCCATGAATGAATCAAGCGAATTTTTGATATCCTGCTCCGATGTGAACGGTATTCCAGTGAGGGCGTTCTGCATTGATCGGAACAAATGGTAGTCAGAAGGGGCAAGGTCGGGACTATAAGGCGGGTGGGGTAAAACTTTCCATCCACTGTTTTCCAAATAGTTCTTAACCGGAATAGCAACCTGGGGCCGAGCGTTGTCATGGTGGAAAATTATTGCCTCGTGTCTGGTCGCATATTCCGGGCGTTTTTCGGCTACTGCTCTCTTCGAACGGATTAATTGTGTTCGGTAGCGTTCTCCATTGATGGTTTCACCCAGTTTTAGCAGCTCATTATACAGCCCACCCTTCTGATCCCACCAAATATAGAGCATTACCTTCGCGCCATGGATATTCGGCTTAGCCGTTGATTTGGCTGGTTGGCCGAGTTTCACATATAATTTTTTGCGCTTGGAGTTGTCGTAGTGGATCCATTTTTCATCGCCAGTAACAATCCGATACAAAAATGACTTCCTTTTGTGGCGTTCCAGCAGCATTTCGGACAAGCAAAACTGCCTTTCGACATCTCTCGGTTTGAGTTCATGTTGAACCCAATTTTCTTGCTTTTGAATATATCTAGCTGCTTTTAAACGTTTTGAAATGGCTCCTTGAGTGGTACCCAAAGATCCTGCGAGCTCTTCCTGCGTTTGGCAACAATCTTCATCGAGTAATGCTTCCAGTACTTCATCTTCAAACTTTTTGTGCTGCCGAGGACGTTCATCGTCTTCTAAGCCAAAATCACCACTTTTAAACAGTGCAATTCACTTTTGGCACGTTCGCTCATCTAGAGCATGTTCACCATAAACTTCCACCAAAATACGATGACTTTCCGCAGCAGTTTTCTTCATATTAAAGTAATGAAGAAGAACTCCCCGCAAAAACACTTTTTCGGGCACAAAGTTCCACATATTTGAGGGAAAAAAAATTATTGTTGCTTACGCTTCAAATGAATGACATACTCGTCTACTGAAAATACGTACAATGACAGTAGCTTTCCAACGTATTTTCGAATTAAATTCTAGACCCAATATAATAGTTACCACTGTCACTACTAACTACAAATACTAATTACTACCACACTACTATTAACTACTGCTAGTACTAATTACTACTACTACTATTTTGACTAAAGCTGCTAGTAATTACTACCATCATTTTTACTAATTTCTACCACTATTTTTATTAATGGTACTACTGATTATTACCACTATTTTTACTGATTTCTACTATTATTTTTTTATTTCTGCTGTATTTTTTCCTAATGCTACTATACTACTAATACTAATTACTACTACTATTTTAACTAATAGTATTAAAATTACTACTACTAACTACTTTTACCTCTACTACTCCCATATTTTACTCTGTGGCCCTAATTATTCGTGTTATACGATCTTCGATCTACGTCGGTTATCGAATATCGAAAATCGAAAATCGAATGTCAAATTCATATTATGCGCTGTGCAACCCTGCCGAAATTTTCGTTGCGCATCGAATTTTCTATCGAACAGAATTTTGCCTTTGACGCAGTGTGGAAAAATTGCGGAGAATGTTTGAATTTTGCTTTTGACGCTGTGTGGGAAAATTGCAGAGAATGTAGATACTTTGAAATTGTTTTTTTTTTTTTTTTGTTAAAAACTACATTTTGCTAATTTTAAGCAGGTCTAAGGTCGTAAGTATGAAACAATAACTGGAAAGACTGGTTTAATTGATGGAAGTATATCCTCAATTTGCAAACACGATTTGCACATAGATGCAACGTGGATTAAGGTTAACTCAATTAGTATATTATTCGTTAAGAAATACGTACTTTAAAGCTTTGGTATTTGCATCCCTGAGTTGCTAGTTTTAAAATATTTTAATTTATTTCTAAAGGGTTGGAAGCATCCCTTAATCGTTTTCTACCTCTTGCCAATTCCAGTTAACTCTCATCCTCCTGTGAAGCATCGTCCAACCATAACACCGTTGTAATCATATATTTATTATATTTTTATCTACTCAACTTGCTGGCAACTTGTTCTTAGTTTCAATAACAGCTGATAAAATTATACTATTGTGAACGATCTAAATGAGTGAAATTTACAATAGCGCTATGCTTCATCGAAAATGTGCCATAATACCAAATGCAAATTTTTTCGATCAACTCTTTCGACCACAGTAGAAAATCGAATGTAGCTCATAATAAAGGCTTCATATCTCTTTGTAGACTCGACGCAGAACTTTTACTTCTGGCTCGCGCTTTTAACTTCACGCAGGCTTTTTTTTATTAATTTTGTTCATTGCACAAATAAACAATTGTTATATATTAATTTGTGTTCCATTTAAATTTTAAGAAAATGCTCTTCCTTTTGTTTAGCCACCTTCAATACATTTGAGCCCTTCACAAGTTTTCTAAAAGATTATCTGCGCTTTCCTCCAAATCCACTACATTCATATTTAAGTTTTTCCGAAGGATACTCAAAGGAATTTTATTTAATTTTTTTATTTAATTATTTCTAAGGGGGTGTTCTAGTGTAGCGGGCGCTTTTCAAACCCTACTTTTCAAGAAATAATTGTCGGACAAGTACTCAAGTTCTTCTAACCCGTTTTTTTATTTTGTTTATTAACTTTTCCATTATTGACAGCATTTTTTGTTGGTTTTCAATTGTTTTTCCACATTTCAGCTACGGGACCTTGACTCTGCCCTTGTCCAAAAAGAACAGCGGGCCTGGGGTGAAGGAGTTTGAGAGTTACAATAATCTGAAACTAAAACATGAGCTAAATCAACATTTTTTATACCATTCTCTATGCCGTCACATAAATTATAAGATTTTGACGAATAAAAAACTTGTTTTCATTGGTGTTTTGTTTGTTTTTTTTTTTGCTAATAATGGTTGTAAATATGGTTCCGATAGAGTTTTTGAAAAACAACTTGTGTGACGTCTGACGCTGAAGACAAAAAAATGCAAAATATGTGCCGACGTCAATTGGTTCAACAGTTTTTCAAAACTGTTCAGCGTCCTTACAAAACATGACTTTTCAGTAGAGGCATTTAAAGATACACTTACATACATATATAGAAAGTGATACAGAGACGACGCGCGCGGCCGTTTTTGAAGTTCTGTAACTGCTAAACGAATGCCGAAACGACTTTGATATTTTAACAGCGTATTTTTAAAATCAGCTAGATGAAAAATATGCAACAAAAATCGATTTTTCGAACCTCCTTAAGAAAATCAAAAAAAAAAGCGTAATGCTTGCGTGCAAAAACCAACTAACGACATTCGAAATTTCGACCCAAGTCTAACGTTGTCCAAAGTTCATATTTTAGAGCAATCGATGGTACCTAAAAAGTCTTCATATTTTGGGATGCTCTTACATTAGAATAACAAAATATTATCGCGCGTACACTGTATATTTATTTTGGCTAACTTCGCTTGCTGAACAAAGAAAATTCGCTTACTAAAACTACAGGACATTTAGTAAATATTTATCCTATTTAATTTTGCAGCTGCGACGCTCACAAAGCGATATTAAGTTAAATATTTTATTTAAAAAAAAAACAAGATAGCAGGTACTGTTTAAATATTGAATATTTAGAAAGCTGATTTTTAATAGAAATTAAAAAAAATATATAACTTCCTTCCTCCATACCTTTTGCTTTCCTCAAGCAATGTTTACTAACTAAAACCAACGATCTTTAGCGCATACTCCTGTACACACATATACATATTTCATTGTTTTTATACTAAATAGTTACATAATGTGTGTATGTATGTATGTATGTTCATTTCAAATACATATGTATCTACATACATATAAACACATGTGTGAAAAATGTCTTGTACTACAAATGACTATTTTGAATTGTTTGTGGTAACTGTTGCCACTTGCTGACAGCAGCTGCCAACCGCAACGTCAAAGCATCATCGCCACCAAATTCTCACACTCACACAAATGTATCAACATAAATAAATAAGTTGAAAAAAAAAACAAAAATTAAAAAAAAAAAATGCAATGCCTTCGCCTGAGACAACACACAGCGCATGCGCGACGTTCTTTCGTCGTAGGCACATACAACATATTTACATACATATTTATTTATAGTTTTATGCCTACAATTTCAAATATCAGTACGCATATTCTTCATTTGTAAAATGCGCGCAATAAATTAATAATAAATTTTATAAGCGTTTAGAATAAGAGAACAAAACAAAGATCGCGTAAAGTGTACGGCAATTGATGAATAAGAAGCGGAATTGAGGACGATTTTTTTTTTAATTGCTGTCGCATTTTTATTTGGTTAAATCGTTAAGATGTAAAAGAAATAAGGAAAGAAAACAAGGCAGCAAAAAATTGTGCCGTTAAATCTCTGATCACTTGGCGAAACCTGTCACTTTTGGCAAAACAAAAAGTCGGTCTTTAATACGTCTCTTTTTATTTCTTTTTTATTTTTATTTTATAAGATTGAATGCTGGTTTAAAAATCCGTTTACTTGGGTTCAAATTTCGGTTAAGTCTTGAAAGAAAAAAGTCTGCTATTTTGGAAGTAGTTTTTTCTCACCTTCTGACTCATTCTGTGTGAGAAAAATATAGCTTTATATAATAGATGCGGTCGAAGAACTTTGATGTTCTTGAATCCATTTTGATCCAATCATAATGGAACTTAAGTCTAGGCATCAAGCTGATTGCCTAAAACTAACCTAGTGGATTTGCAAAACACTGCCTAAATATGAAAATCTGTGGGTTTCCCTCAGAAAATAGAGGTATTGAAAGAAACAGTATCAAATTCTGAGTTATTCGGTCTTCTTTTTAATTGGATCTGTAATAACCTAGACGATTTCAACACAGCACGCCTGCCACTCTTTTGCTTCTCTAACTGACGCTAGCCAAAGACTCAAAATGAAGCCAAGTCTTTTTCTACCGGTCTTTCCCGATTGTAAGTATGTTTATAGTAGGCCTTCGTTTTCTTCTGCTGGCGAACTTTTCTATGCCGAAACCTGATGCCTGACTGTCATGTTTCGGTTCTCAGCAGAGTCGACCAGTCCAAATCTGTTGGCGAAGGTCTCGTTTTGGAGATTTAATTTTAAGACAGTGTGACTACAGATTCCTTCCTTACCTACCCTACCAAGAACGATTTTGATATCGTGACGTTGGCAGCCCTCGTAAGAGCGTTCTACGCGTGATGCTTGATCGCATCATTATTCTGTTCCGTCATGACGTGGGCCTTTGATACGAAACATGGCGAGACACCCGTCCATCGGAGTGTAACATCTTATGATTTTTACGCGGGCACCTGCCAGCTACCTTAATTCCATGGCACTTCAAAAAGTATAAAGTATAAGTTCTTGTTCCTCGTGGAACCAAAATAAAAACTCCGACCAGAGTTCGTAACCGATACCACTTCCAGTTATCGGGACTAGTAGCCGTTAGTCCAGAGTAGTGTGATAGCCTGGCCGGCAGGGATCCCAGCCCTAGGGTGGAACTCACCATCCGCGTAACGTTAGGTAAACCCCCAGCCAGACCCCACGGCCGAAACCACCGCCAGGAAATCTAGCAGGTGCCCCAGCACGGTATATCACAGGAATGTTACAATTCCAAGCTCCCATAAGGCCATCACCATCATTATTCATTTCATTCTACTCTCTACCTTACCGACCAAAACGCCCAACCAGAGATACACACGGCACCAGAGGAATGGAAATCTCCACAGCGGGTGCGTTTTAGGGGTTCCAAATGCTTATAGTACTAGTCACTCCACAATCAGACCCCGAGACTGCTACATGCAAATCCGGCAGTATCTCAAGCCATTCCCATCAACCCTTCGACGAAGCCTTGTTAGCGACAATTCACATCACATCCCCTTAATCCCCTTGTCCGAGTGAAAGTCTATTTAGCCATCTACGAGTATTGCAGAGATCGGCGATAGTTCTGTACAATTTATGATCAACACATGAAGAAGCTCAGAGCTCTTACCGCAGCCGAGCTGTCTCTAAAGGTGAGTCTTGATTTCAAGTTCCCCTTCTGCAAACGAGATAGCCGTACATTCAGCTTGACAACCGAAATGACAAGTATAAGGTGAGTTTCAGAAGAAAATACTACCTTCCACCGCGTAAATGTCAACACTGCCAAGTAAAGTTGGTTAGTTTCTCGGAACGATTTTCCGCGATTCCTTGTCAAGTTTGGTTTGTCGACGAATATTGGTGGCGTTATAGTCATGAAATTTTCTAGATAGAAAAAGTTCTTTGCCCCCAATCGCAGCCAACTGATTTCCCTATCGGAATCAAATCGAACTTATTCATATTGACTAAAACAAAAGGCACAGGATTATATGCCACAAAAGTCAGATTTAGCTAAAAGTTTCAGCTTGCGATATTCATACAATTTCATTTCAAATTTTTAACACTGGTTTTATTCTTGTCACACGATCACAAACTCCGAATTTCCGCATTGTTTTCAATTATAACTAAGAAAGCAATTCACATCATAACAAAAACAACTCATAAAATGCATACCTACCTACTTGGCACGCTGTGCAGTCGGAAGTGCAGCAACGCAACAGCAGCTAGCAATAAAACAACAACAACTAAATGCTACAAAAGTAATAACAACATTAAAAACATTGAAACCTTGTCGACCGACCGACAGCTTCGTCATCGTCATCGTCATCCTCATCGTCATTGCCATCGCCATCGTCAATGTCCAAAGTCGCCGGCAGCGTTTTGCCGTAGTTCCGTCCGCAGCCGTTGATGACAGTTGGTTGCACTGTTGACAATAAAAATAACCAAAAGCCAACAGGCCAGTCAACCAACAAGCAACAATAACAAATAGCAAACTACCAAATAAAAACAACATTGGCGCATGAAATGTTTTAAATACTCTGTAATAAGAAAAACAACAACATCAATTCCAGCATATGGCAATGGTGGTAGTGGTCTGGTGATGATGATGGTGTGTGTGTGTGTGTGTGCGCGCGCGGTGTTGCTGTTTATTTTAACTGTTGTTGTATTGTATCTGCACACACTAATTTAATTTTAATTATCTACGATTAGTGTGCACTTTTTGGCTACCATTCGGCGGTTCTGTTCTCATCATTCAACATTTGACGCTTGCGACATTGGTCTTTTGATTGTAAGCTGTCACGTTCATACAGACCCTTTAGGAAAAAAGCAGACTATCTAAAAAAAATTACCAATTTAAAAAGTCGTGGGAAAAGAACTGCTTTGAAACAAATGCACGGTAAATTAATTATGGTGATCGATTTTTTTTTTTGGTACACAAATAGCCTACGCCTACACTATAACATAGGCTATACATATGTATATTATGAAGAGTTGCCACCTGTTAAAAAGTTATAGTCAGTTAAATAAATATGTTAAATCGCATATTGATATATAACTACTGAATAGATCTGGATAATATTTGACACATAAAAAAGTTTTATAGCGAGTTGGCACCTATTTAAAAGGTTACATTCAATAAAACCAATAAATGAACTGAAATAAACGAATGTGGGTATAAAGCGAAAGAAGCTTCATAAAGCTTTATTTCCAGAATGTTTTAAAGAAGGTTGCCACCTGTTTAAATGCAAATTAAGTAAAGTAAAAAATGGAATTTTACAATATGACTGCCAAAATAAAAGTTTTCGGAAAACCTAACTTCAAAAATAATTTTGGAGAGGGTTGCCATATGTTTAAAAAAATTAATCAATATTTTAATAAGTTACATCAAATCCGTTTAATATTACATGCAAAGCCCAATAAAGCTTAAATTCCTAGATGCTTTTAAAGAAGGTTGCCACCTGTTTGTGTGCAAATTAAGGTAAATAAAAATGTAAACCCCTTTTTATAGTTTAAAAAATTACATGAAACTATAATAAGTAAAATGAAATATTGTAGAGCGTTGCCACCTACTTCAAAAAATAAATAAAATTACAATAGATTATTATGTTAAAGGAAATATACGGCATAAGACTCAAAGGAAGTAGGCTTAAGAAAACGGAATCATGAAAATGAGACTTCTATTGATTGCGTTTGGCATTTCTAACTATAAATAAATAATAATAAATTTCACTAAACCACCCGAATGGCATACTGCCTAGTTGCCAATTAGCGAAAAATTTCGACAACTAAGCGTAATCGGAATCGATGAAGTAGAGGATTGATTAACAACAGTTTGAAAAAAAACGGAGCTTCAAATAATCGGCAATAAAAACATTTTATAGTGGCTAGAAAAAAAATGATTTTGATGTTCTTTCTGTAAAATATATTTAAAAATAGTCGCAATCAAATGCTGAGTCAGATATTTTACTTGCGCCTAGGCCATTGCCATTTTAATAAAGTTAGTTGCTTACAAGAAAAAATAAATAATTTCAACTACTTGCTGTCGGTAAAAAAAAGTACTTATTAAATTGATTTTAAAGCAACTGTACAATTTCCGACAGGGTTGATACTTTTGCACACACATACAAACATCTGTACGCAATTCAACAAATTTAAGAACTTAAATATTTATGTACATTTATGTAAGTATATCTATAAAAATAAGCGCATTTGGTTTACGCGATTAGAATGATGCCTCTTCCCCCTTTCACTTACTAGGAGTAAATTCCTTCCATCTTTAAATGATCAGATTATTTCTCTTGTGCCCAGTGCCAAATTCTTGACAATCATATTTACTTCTAACTATGTTACGCTGTAGAGCGAAGATGTAACATCAGCCATTGATACGAGAGAATAAAAAAAAAGTTCGCTTAGTTGGTGATTTTTTAATCTTTTAAACAAAAATCAAAAATAAAAAAACCCTTTGCAATCGTATTACGAAACTTATTTCTTAATTTCCAAAACAATCGGTTAAAATGGAGATGAAAAAACGCAAAATAGCTGACAATGAATCAAATGAAATTCCACCAACAACGCAAAAAGAAATTCGCTTTGTGATTCTCTTCTGCTTTCGGCATAAACTAAAGTCACTACAAATATTTTTTATGAATGTTTAGTTGCATATGGAACAACTGCACCGTCTCTTAAAACTATTTCAAAATGGTTCCGATTATTCCAGACGGGACATTTTCCTGTAGGGGTTAAGCCACGAGAAGTTCCACCAAAATCTTGGACTGATGAGGGCACCCGAACCATGGTGTAGTCCAAAGTTTACGAAGATCCTTGAATGTCATGGCCGTATCGCGAATAATAAGTAATAATCTCGGTTACACGAAGAAATCTATTCGATGTGTTCGCCAAATTTTAAACGAGGATCAAAACGGTGCTCAAGTGCATTTTGGCAGTTTTAAGCAATAATCATGAAAATAAAAACAGAGAAAAAGTAGGAGAAGACAGAGAGGATAAATGTAAACTCTCAATGCAAGAATTAACCATCTGTCTTTTTCTCTCATTGTGTAATTCGGTACACAAAAGTGAATAGACTGTTTGTGTCTTTTCTGCAGTGACGTCAAAAAAGACCTGATTCTGTCAAACTATGAAACCACAACCTATTTAACCACCTTTGTATTCTCTATGCAATAGTTTCGACGCTCTCATTTTTTTTCGGTCTAACTTTACATTTTATAAACTGAAAACTAGGTATAGAGCACTTTTATAAGAAAATTATGTTAAATTACGCAATTTACTTATTTCCACACCTTAAAAGTGAAATTTTCTCAATTGGTTTTGAGTTGTTTGGATTTATTTATTCTTGGGTTTTAATTTTTTCTATCATATTTGATCGAGATATTGTGATTTTTATTTTTTCGGTCGAAAATAATCGTCGGTCTTGGATTTAAAAATTTTCGACCGTAATGAACGCACACAAATTTGGCGGCGATGACAATACCCGTAATATATTTTATGATAAAAAAATATCACAAAATATCGATTAAATATGATCGGTTAACTTTAAATTCGAGAAAAACGATTAGCTTTGATCGAAAAAAATAATAATCACAAAATATCGATCAGAATTTATCGAAAAAAATAAAAATTTAAAAGCAACTATCAAACTTGATCGAAAAAATAAAAATCACAAATATCGATCAAATATCGATCAGAGTTTATCGAAAAAAATAAAAATTTAGAAACTACAATCAAAATTGATCGAAAAAATAAAAATCACAAAATATCGATTATGCAATGATTTAAAAAAAAATCTAAATAAAAGTAGATTAAATTTGCATAGCATGTGGCATAAGGATTAGATCGATATATTCGAAGTTTGTTTGGAACTAATTCTTTGATTTTTTTCTCCAAAAAAGTGGCTAACATTATTATATTTATCGTTTTCCTAGCAGAAAAGAATTTCGAAGTAGTGGATCCGAAGAACCCGATCACGAGAACTGAGTCTTTTAATGAACCGACCGGAACCGGAAAACGGCTTAGAAGAGCCAAAAAATGGCGACCGAAAAATGAATTCAAATAATTGAAAGCTCATTTCCTAATAAGCAAAAACGACTTCGACAGAACCGAAAAACGTTAGCAAAAGTAGCATAAAAAGGGTTTCAAAAGAAGAGACAGCATCGAAAGAATCGACTTTAAAATGGAAAAATTACTTTGTTTTAGATGAAACCTAGTCCTTGAAAACGCGTAGATATTTGAATTTAATTTCGCGTTTTTTTTTTAAATTTATTAAGCTTTGTCACACAAATAGCAACCGAGGAATGAAATAATTGGGTGATTCACAAGGTGTCATAATGTGTCGTAAGCCATAATAAATATAGTCATAATATTACAAAAAATACAAAACTGTTTAGTTTCAATTATTTGTTTCAATGCAACCCAAAATCATAGCTTTTGAAATCTAGAATTTAATGACTGTATGATCATCCAAATATATTGTTATATATTTATTTATTTTCTTTACTTTATGAAAAAAATATGTAAGAAATCAATTTCGATACGACCTATTTCCGTTATCACTTTATGAGAAACGGAATCTGCCCTATTATCGGCTTCTCCTTGGAAGCGGACTCAAAGAACCGTTACTTTAAATAGTCGGAACCTCCACATCACTAAAAAAATAGCACAGCGAATTAAAACCCAGCGGATGATACAAAGCAGCAGCTCTGAGAGTGCAAAATAATGAAACGACTGGTGCGCTATATTGAAGCCGGCCCGTAACAGCTCTGCCGTGAATATCTCAGATGCAGAGTTTCATTAAATGACAACTATCTGCCTCTACATGGCTAATTACGAAGAGGGAAGAACTTATAGACCTGCAGGAGAGAATAAGTCTTTGGTTCGTCTATCTGCGCTAAAAAATAATTACGAACATTAATTGAACACACTTTCAAAAAATTAATTACTTTTAGCAACTCTTTTCTCTAAAAATTTAAATGGAAATAGTTAACATTTGAAAGAAATTACTAAAATTCTCGCGCAATTACGTCGAGGATGGCAGGGGTGGCTAATTTCATAGTTTGGGTTTTAAGAGGATGCTAAATTTTTCGGATTTTTTTCAACGAAAAAAAAATCAAAATTATTATAACAAAAATTCTAACAATTCTGTATCATTTGAGTTTAGAAATAAAGTTCTAAAATAATAATCATACATAAAATTATGGTCCGCGGTCACGCCCACTTTATTGAAAACTATAAGAATTTCATTTTCATTCACACTACTACTATACCACAAATGCAATCACATTCATACATAAATGCGAATGCATATCCGATGAGCACGCGCGGTCGGTCTATTGATCGATCGATCGCTGCTGTAACGCCAACAGCAACAGAAACAGCGACGTTGGCAGAATAGCAACAGCAACCAATAGCAGCGGCGTCGACAGCGGCAGCGGAAACGGCTGCAAATCACTGGAGAACATCAACCAACGAATATTGTTATTTCAATTTTTTTATTTTTTTAACAGAAGCTGCGGAATTTTAAATTTACATTCTCTGGCAATGTTAAGGCCACGAAATGTTAAATTGCATGTTAGAAAGCCGGGGTGAATACAGAAAATCAATGTTGCGGAAACATTTCCTTATGGATAGGTACAATTTACCGAATTAAATGAAATACATTTTAAAAATTATATATTTTGTTGAAATTGTATGTGCATTTTTTTATTAAAATCTATTTCAATATTCTTGTTTTCTAGTAGGTGATGCACTGAAAGAAATCAAATTAAATTTTTATTAATATATTATAAATAATTTTTGTTTTCATTATTTTTTAGTTTAATAAAATTTGAATAAAATAATATAGGCAACTTATTTGTATAGCGCACCTTAAATTATTTTATTTTTAATTATTTTAAATTAGTTTGATGTTTTATTTTTTTAAATTATCCAAACACGCACAGAAGCGATAAAGTGATTAACTTGTTTGATATTCTCCGTTGTCAGTTCGTTGCAAAGTGTAAACACAACATGTTGCGTGTTGAATGTTGAGAGCAAACATGTTGCAAGTGGCGCCTAGAAAATGTGGCTATCGAAAATTGATCGCGGCGGGCATGCACTAAAAATTGTATATTATATGTATATATTGGATGTGTATGTATAGTAAATACATATGTGTGTGTATGTGATGAAGTTAACAAGGCAAACAGATGTTAATTGCGTAATAAAAGGAAGGAAACAAGTATCGACAAAGTATATATAGTGACATTAAATGTGTATTCATGTTAAATACTTACTTTAAAAAAATACATACATACATACATATATGTACATATGTATATATCAAACTAGCATATCATATAATAAAAAAGGAAGGAATTTGAATGGCTTGTCACTCACTTGGGCATTATAAACTTTCGTCCATATGCTTATGCTTTCTTTTTTTTATATCAAATGAACTTCAATGTATTTTTTATTTCGTCGAAGTATTTTTCCCCAATTTTGTTAAGCTAAGCCTTTCATTTTTTCATTTTATCTAACGAATACTGTTAACGTCTTCATAGCCATCATTCGCTTGCCATATTTTCCAAAAAGTTGTGAGAGAATCATGTTGGTTTGCATTCCCAAAACGAGTAGAAGTTTTCACGAGACATCAAAGGATTTTAGGCCAATAAGTCTTGCATCTTTCCTGCTAAAACACTGAAAAGGCTGTTTTAGACACGCAGATAAGATAACTTCCTGGAATATGTAAACATTTGACGGTCAAAAATTCGCACATTAAAGGTCGGTTCACAGAAATCGCTCTCCATGAAGTTGTAAGCATCATAGAGAAATCAATCCACCATAAGCCGCATACACTTGCAGCCTGCCTAGGCATAGAAGGTCCCTAGGCCCACAGTCACTCCCTAAGGTTGGACTCTCAGACCTCATATGAAGGGAGATGGAGCTAAAGCTCAGAAAACGAACTATAACATCAACCAATGGTTCAGCAACACTATCACGCTATGCGAGCAGAGGTACTCCTCAGGGAGTAATCTTATCTCCGTTCCTCTGGCTGGATACACTGAACGATATTCTACTGGAACTCAATAAAGATGGAGGAAAGATATTAGATGGTGTTGTGGGGTGGCAGTATCAGGTCCCTTGCCCTCTACGATCAGTAAAATTCTTGGGGAAACTCGATCAGGGTTACACACGTGGACCTCAAGAAGCGGTCTCAGTGTCAGCTCGAGCAAGACAGAGTTAATGTTGTTTACCAAGAAGACGAAAATAGCAAATATTTCAGAGTTCCTTCCATAAACAGATCGGTTCTCAGATTGTCCTCTGAGGCGAAATACTTCGGCGGCATACTAGATGCCAAGTTAAGCTGGGAGACAAGCATCGAGATGCGTGTGGAAAAGGCTGATACATGAAAACGCTTGCTTTGCTTGCTTTCAGGCAAAACTTTAAGCTAAAGTTTCCTTCAAAACGAGACTGGAGTAGAGGAAGAGTGCCCGAGGAGGGTGCCCTAGCCACCTACACCGACTTGTAGAAAATAGACTGCAGAGTGGGTGCGAGGATGGTCTTAGAGAAGCTAGAAGTCTCGTCCGCTTTCCCGGCCATAGGAGCATAACGGTAATGATAGGGCCCAGCTTGTATTGGTGTAATAATGGCCGAAGCAATAACCTAAGGGTAATCAAGAGAAACGTACACTTAAAGTTCTCACAAACAAAATGGAACAGATTGACCACTTACAAAATTGCGAAGGAAGTCTGGCCTGGACCTACTAAATATAGATATATATAAGGGAAAGATATATTTAGACTAACTGGGATTAGTTGTGCATCCCATTCGGTGCCGGAACTCCAATCTCGAGGATAGTAGAGAAACAGTTCTTCACTACCTCTCCGAGTGTCCGGCTCTGGCGATCTGAAGAATGTCTCGCGTTGCACAATGAATCACATCATTAAAATGTTAAACATTATTTAACTAACAAATAATAGGTGCATTAGTCGTAGTTCCAAAAAACAAAAAATATTTTCGAAGAGATTGCCCAACTTTTCGAAAAAGTTAAAATAACTTTTAATCCGAGAATTAGGTTTGTCAAATATCTAAATAATTAAGATGAGGTAAATTTAATATTAATGCAAAGAAAGATTTTTTTGTTTTCCAAAATACTGTCTTATCCTTTGAAGGCTTGAAAAGTTTAAATCATACATGATTCGACTTTTAACCCTACAACCTCCATGCAAAAATTTAAATTAGCTCGAAATATAATTTAAGCAAAATATCGGGTATACGTCGATAATCTAACGCAAATGTTTAAATCCTAACTGACATTGAAAAAAACACCGGGTCTGCTAACAACAACAAAAATAAATGTTAAGCTATTTTAAACTTTAACGATTTTATAAGTTTACTACACGTTACGAAATCCTGTCCTAATTGTATTTTGTGAAATTTTTCTTGTACTCAAAACGTTTATATTATTATTTACAAATTAAATGGAATAAAATAAATACTCGGTTTCGTACCAAACGTTCATATGTGGGTGGTACTAAAATGCATGGGAAAAAGTAATGTCGAAATTTTAATACCCCTATCCCCTAGGATTTTACTATATAGAATCCTTGAAAATCAATATTTTTCAATCACCAAGATCTTTTTCTTTTCAGTAGTATTTATTTAACCACTTTTTAATCAGGAATCGAAAATAATCGATATTTTGAATATATCGATATAATCCTTATGTCATAGGCTATGCAAACCTGGCCTTATTTTTATTTAGAATTTTTTTCTTTTAAACCATTGAATAATCGTTATTTTGTGATTTTTTTCGATCAAATTGTATCGATATTTTGTGAATTTTGTATTTTCGATCAAATGTTATCGACTGTTTATGACTTTTATATTTTCGATCAAATATTATCGGTGTTTTGTGATTTTTGTATTTTCGATAAAATTTTATCGATATTTTGTGATATTTATTTTTTTCAACCAAATGTTATCGGTGTTTTTTGTATTTCCGATAAAATTTTATCGATATTTTGTGATTTTTCGATCGCATTATTGGTATTTTTGCAATAATTTTTTTCGCCGAAAATCTGTTTTTCCTTTTATGTTCGCAATAATGTTAATTCAAGAATAGCGATTATTATTGTTCGAATAAATTAAAATCTTAAAATATCGATCAAATGCGTAAATGGAAATAAATACATTACGAAACAATTTATTTTGTACACCGTACTATTTGGGATATATTTGACAAACAAATTAGGGCCCCCATTCGACAAAGCAATACAGTGTTTGCTACTAGTCGATAAAAATAAATCCTTACCTAACTTAGACTTCCGCAAAATCCTTCAAAATCATTTACCTTACGCTACTCCTGTTAACATAACATTGCATTTCGGCTAACAGTAGCTTAACAGTTTACGAAACTTTTAATAACCCCACCAAACATGTTCGACTGCGCTCGCCGCCGCTGTTGTGCGAACGAACCCTACTGCCGAACGTAGCGCTGTTAACGGCCGATTGCGCGAGTCGCCGAACGCAATGCGACGGATGCGAATTAGCAGCTGGTTTAGTGGTAGTTTAATAATGGTTGAGTTCGCAACTAATGTCGGAAGTCGCAGTTCCCAGTTCCGCAACTGACTATTTGAGATACTTTATTGAGGTTGTTTGATTTGAAAATTAATATCTCTAGCTAAATGTGTATGCATATTTACATACATACGTACATACAACAAATACGCAAAGTGTCGTTAAAAAATAACACCTACACTAATACAAACATAAATTGAGTAATGTGAGTGTAGGCAAAAAGTGAATTAAATGCGGTGTAATTTTCTTAAAGGAAATATTATCAGAATTTCCAAAAAAATAATAAATAATAAATGCAATTGCATGGAGTACATATATTAATTGAAAGTGTAAATTTGTGTGAAATTATGCAGGTGCTTGAAAAATGAAACAACGAAAAATTTTTATATATCACATACTGTGCGCTTAGTGTAAAGAAATGAATGTGAAGAATTCAAAAAAAAATAATATAGAAGAAAATAAATGCAAAAAAAGCATAAAAGTGCAATAGAAAAAAAGCTGTAATTGCAAAATCTACTTTGCATATTTTAACCGAATTTCATTAAAAAAAATTCTATTGGAAAATGTGAAAATCTTCTCATGTTCAAAAATGTAATAAAACAAAAATGTAATATCTTAGTTTTCAAAAAAGCAAAAAAAAAAAACACTGCACTTTACCCAAACGTGCATAGTTCGTTAAATTATTTAGTGCAATATTATTATTATTTTTACTATTATACTTACCATTTGGTTCCGGTGCGTAAAATTGCACACTCCGTCGGCTCTGCGATTTCCTTTTTTTTTTTTGGTTGTTTTTTTTTTTGTAGCTTTTCCTATATTTTGTGTTGCGCTGATCGTCGGTGAACGACGACGATCTATTTTCGAAAACTGCTCGCGAGCGAAAGCTCAATTTTCTTTTGCCGCCGTGACCGCAGAAAATGCGAAAAACCCAAAACGCGTCGCGCGAACATTCATTGCACTAACTCAGCTGCCGCGCCATTCCCCCTGTCTGTCGTACAGTCCTATGCGGAGACGTCGACGTCGTAAAAGTCTCTTGAGTCGAGCGGCAAGAAGATTGTGAAGAAATGAGAAATCGGCAAAGAAGCAGCGATGTATAAAAATAAAAATAAGAAAATTTATATATACATATATATTTTGTTTTTAGCAAGCAAAGAGACGTGAAATTGGGAAATTGTGAACTGTAGCGGCAAAATTGGGGCAGCTAGCTGGTGATACGTATGTATGTAGGTAGTCGGCAGGCCTCTGAGAAACTATATGTAATAACTTAAAAGAAACCGAACAAAAAAAAAAATCAGCCCCCCAAAAAAAAAAAAACATTGGAAAATGCATTTTCAGTGTTTTTGAAAACTTAATGAGGCGACTAGTATGTGTTTGTGTGCGGGTGTGTGTGTGTGTGCGTGAAAGTGCTAATACATTTGTAAATGAACTGTGACTTTTGACAAAAAAAGTATTTAGAATTTTTTTAAAATTACTATTCACAAAACAAAAATCCGCACAAGTATTCTCGAAAAAAAAATTGAAAAACAGAAAAAAGACAGTGCACAAGTTAGTATATGATTTATTACCAAGCGCGAGGAAAACATGTAGTAGCGAAAAAAGGGAAATGCCTTCAATTAAAAAAAAAATTTCAAAATTTTTAAAAACTTTTTTTTAATCTTAAATAATACTTTTAACGTACGTGTTCTTACCAAGTTGATTTTCATTTCATTTTTGCGTGATTTCGAAATTAACTTATTTCAAATCAAAAATAAGCGCCCAAGAACTTTACAAGACTATGTTTCGCTTATATTTAGCTCGAATTGATGCAAAGCGCTGAAATTTTATGCGAAAATTTTTCTCAATTTTCTTGAGTTAATTTTCTTTGTTGAGTGCATAAAATGTTTTTGTGAATATGAAGAGAAAAAGGAGAAAATAATCAAATTTTAGACTACCTTCGATTTTTGATATATTAAAAAAGTAAAAATTGAATAACAAAATTCAATATTGTTAAAAAACAAAACAAACAATAAATCCACAAATAACAATGATAATAATAATTTGGCGCTTACAACATATAAGCTCGATGTTTGGGCGATCTTCTCCTATCATTTGTGGTGCGCGTCTTGTTGTTGTTGTAACACAAATTGAAGGACCTACGGTTTTACGCCGACTTCGAACGGCAAAATAAATTTTTGTGAGAAGTTTTATCGTGACAAAAATTCTCTCGGAGGTTTGACATTGCCTGCCGAGGGGCAATTGATATTAGAAAAAATCTTTTCTATCATTTTTCTTTTTTTTTTTTTTTGGCGCTACTTGGCCAGTCTGGGATACGAACCCGAGACATACCGAATGAAGTGCATACTCTCTACATACTCGGCCACGCGACCGCGGCAAGACCATTGGCATTTAATTTACTGATCTGTTACAAGTGAAATATAACTTACCATATAACTGAAGACGTAGATTTATGTACATTAGGGTGGTCCTGAAAAATCCAGTGAAGATTATTTTCAGTCTCTCCCGCTCAGTCGGTAATACGACCGCTGAAAATATCACATAAACATTTTGGTCCCGATTGGAGACTGTTAAGACATGACGCACTGGGGTTATAGTTCAAATTACCTTCTGAAGTCTCAAATTTTAAATAATTTTTTTCCCGTCTTATACCCAAAATCGGTGCTACTAAAATCGAACTACTTTAAGTGTAGGAAGCTGAGTGTTTGAAGAAGCTGTCTTAATAGATGCCGCTCGGCAGTTTTTTATGTCAATTTGTTAACCCAGGTCAGCTCTAAAAATATGAAATTATTAATTAGAAAATAGGAACTTAAAAAAACCAAAAAAGCCAGACAAATCGGGTGTCATATGCAGAATGACAATGAACAACCAGTTGTGTTTTGCAAAGAAAGACGCGTTAGCAAAATAACAATAAAATCTTCACAAACTCTTCAAAAATTTTAGGTTAAAGGTTATGTTGATGAAACATGAAAACCCCTCTAACCCACCTTATCCAAAATTCTAGTTTAAATGATAACGATGAAATTTAGTCATACAAATAATTTATCACTAATCAAATTTAAAAGGGAAAATTTCACAAAAAGCCACCAGAACTTGAGCCAATAAATTGGGCGAGACTGCTTAAAAAAAAAAGAACAAATAAGCATTTGTGTCGAAAAATATATGCTTAAAAAATGCCTTTATTTTAGTTAATGTGGAAGCTATAAACAATATAACAAATTTAAGTGAATATATTTATAAACCAAATGCCTAGAAATCGAAAAAAATTCATAAAATTTTTATAATTTTTTAAACCTTTCTCATCAAGATTTTAGACATCAAATATGAATACCCACTAATATGTACATAAAAAACTTTTACGAAGCAAAAAACATTAAAAATTATGATCTAAAAGTAGATGGGGTCTCATTATATGTAGCGCTCATTTATGGGTTAACACAATGTAAACAAACTGTTGGTATGTCTGTTTGGTTTAATAAGACTGTCGTCTGGTACAGATGGTACAATGCAATTCAAAGTCGATCATAATTTATTTGATGAAGTTTAAAGCTTTCAATGAAATATTAAAAAATCTGTCTTTGGTTCTGTTTCCACTTTTCAACGCTAAAATTTTTCGAAAAAGAGAAACAGACGACTTTCATATGAAAAGTCATCTCGAGTAGAAACATAACATTGGAAGATGGGTTCGAAAATCTGCCCGTCTGGCAACCCCCTCCATATGCCGACAATTAAGGATAAGAGAATCTGGCATCAAGGAGTACGGCAGCTCGCAATTTTTTTTTTGCTGCGCATTATGTTTCAGATATACATACGTAAAAAAATTCAAAATTAATGAAAATTGTTGAAAACTGTATGTATACCCGGACATTTTAGCGTCGGTATTGTTTCCAAAGTTTATATTTCGATTTTTATGGATTGTGTTATTGAATGAACTAGAAAAATCTGGCAGACGTTGTTCTGCATATATTTAATTATTAATTGATCTTTGCGAACAGAATGACGCTCATATTTTAATATATAACTCGTGCCTAATTCTATTCTACTTTTCAAGCAGGTGGCAGCCATCATATAATATAGCCATGACTCTACTTATCGAGACGAACCGCTTAGTACCCCTTATTTTCCTAATTCATTTAACTTGTGAATATTTTGTTTAAAATTGGATTTTGAAAAATGTGGAACCCTCTCCCAAGCATAAAATATGTTTTACGGTCCTTTATCATGCCTACCAAAATACGTACAAAATTTCATAAAATCGGTTGAATCGTTTCGGAGGGTTATAAGATGAAAAAATTGAAAATGTTGCCAATATTGCAAAAAATAACAAGATATTAGCTCGAAAATTTGCATGGAAATTAAGACACGCTAGGGAATACCCTAATATTTCTTTTAGGTAGACTGGCATTACTAATCAGATCCTCGCTCTAAATCAATAAGTTAATCTATGGAGTTCTGTCAAAGTGCAGTGCATTTTTGGGTACCTATTTGATTTTTTTTTTATTTTAACAATTTCTTTCATCTTTGCTCTGATTGGTTTAATTTAAAATTCTTTTAGTGGGCTGGGTTGGCCCTAAGTCCTCAAATTCAAAGTCCCTTAAATCAAAATCCTCAAACGCAATCCCCAAAAACAGAAATGCCATGCTATTTTTGAGCTTTCTCCAAATAAATTTCACGGAAAATAATAATGTCACAGGCATGTCGCAGAATCCGACTCGGAAGAGGTTTTTGTCGGAAATGTAAACCGATATCGCTTTCATTTAGAGCCGCGAAATTCTATCGGAATTTGCTTCCTTCGAACATGAGCAAAACCGATATTCGAATCAGCTGTCCTATTGATGTGTTGAAATTTACACTTATTGCAAATTTTTATAACTTTTCAACTTTTTTTGCAAGCAAACCAAGAAGTTACATATGTAAGGTAAATGTCATAGAATCCGAAATAGCATAGCAAATGTTCATAGAGCTTATTTTTAGTTTATTTATGAGTTATTGTTATATTGGTGCTTAAAAAAAATAGTAAAATGTATTGACATATTTTGACAATTTTGTCTTTTTATATAATTTGAATTATTTATTATAAAACTATAGTTGGTTCTTTAACAAAATCCATGTAAGTCTATGTTTAAAACTTTCTAGAAAATATATAAAAATGACTCACAATTTCTAGCCTTTCAATTCAAATTTTAAACAAAAAATGTGATTGCAATTTTATAGCTCATTCAATGTAACAGCTGCAATAAAGAGCAAATTTCAAGTAGCAAACAATTCTTGTTGATTTTTTCATTATGTGTCCCTAAATGAATTATGTTAGTATTGAAACAAGAATTGTGTTTTGTACAAAATATATCTACATTTTATGAAAAGCACCAGCTATAGCACACAAAAAAATCTCAAATTTACTGTAGAGTTGACTGATCGTTTTACAAAACCGACACACCCTGATTCTACGACGTCTAAAACCGCTCCAAAAAAAATTCGAACATAAATTTTGCTAAGGTCGGATTGCGCGATGCCTATCGAGAAAAGTTGATTTAAATCCGATAGAGAGACGAACGGATTACATGACATAGCTGAACAGTCGCGTTTGAAATCACATTGCCAAAGTTTTCTATTTTATGGTTAAAAAACTCTGCGAAAGTAACACAAAGAATTCAAAATATTAATCGTAGATTTCGACGTGTTGCAGGGTTCTGATTTTGGGGTTTTTGATTTTGGGTGATTTTATGTTTGGAGATTATGGATTTGGTAATTTTGTGTGCGTATTTTTTAATGGGATTCTATGCTTGGGGATTTTATTTTTTACTCACTCAATTCCGCGAAGGCTACACGCGAATCATCACACTGAGAAACGCGAGGCTCGGTGCATACCCGAACAGCTATGATCTATTCTTGGATACCTACATGGAGAACGGTCAGAGGCAATACAAGGCCACAACTAAAAAAAAATGATGGTTTTTTCTGATAGCAAACTTTCCGATTTGCACCCCTATGCTAAAATACGTAGCACGTTCGATTGTGCTACGAATCGTAGAATCGGTATGCTCAATTCCGAATTCGAAAAGCGATTGCTGTCGTTGCTGGACAAGATTTACAACAATAATAATACAAATTGTGTATAAGTATAAACGCAAGAGCAACTAAAAACAAGTAAAAACAGCGCTGTCTTCGGCTATGCCGAAGGCTTCATACCTTTCATGAATGGAAGAATAGTAAAAAACGTGTTATTGTATTACAATTTCGTATTACCTATAGTTAAAAGCGAATATTTCCTTCAAATCAATAAAAATAATTCTAGTAAAGGCATTGTTATAAATTATTTAATGCTTTTCCTTATGTAATTAAAAAGAACTATGTTTTAAGAAGGGAATGGTTTTTGAATATTTTTAATATCGTATCGACGCTTGATATTCAACATTTAAAAAATACAAATAATTAAGTATTAATATGTAAGACCTACAAATGTCGGTCTTTGAAAACAGTTATCAGATCAGTAAATAGTTCCCAAACGTTTAACGCTATGATTCATGTGATATTGCGCTGAGCTTATTACTTTTCGCAATAAATATTTGTCCTGAATTTATCTTGCCGATTTACACTGTGAACTCCCATCTTGATGAATATTAATATATAGCTAATAATGGTTGATGTTTGTGCAAAATATCAAGCCTTTAGCTGTTTAAATGGAGGAGTTATGGTGCAAAATGCAATATCTGAACAATCGGTTGTATGGGAGCTATATGTTATATTTCTCCGATCTTCATGATTTTCAATACTGATACGTAGCTAATAATGGCCGATATTTCTGCAAAATTTCAAGCCTTTAGCTGCTTAAATGGAGGAGTTATGGCGCAAAATTCAATATCTGAATAATCGGTTGTATTATATGTTATAGTCACCCGATCTGGCCGATTCCGACAAATGTTTAATCATTTGTACAACGATACCTGCTCACCAAATTTCATCAAAATAGCTCTAAAATTGAGGGACTAGTTTGCGTTCAAACAGACGGACAGACGGACAGACGGACAGACGGACAGACGGACAGACAGACGGACATGGCTAAATCGACTCAGCTCATCGTCCTGATCATTTAGGTATACTTTTTGATGGGTCTATCTCTTCTCCTTCTGGCACTTACAAACATCGGACCAAACTTAATATACCATTTCATTCTCATGAAAGGTATAAAAAGTATGTAGCTTAAATTGCGCATAGAAAAACAAGTTTATAATGCACAGCAAGATTTTTTCCTTAGTTCAAGCTCTGCCATTATACTACTTAAAACGCTTTTGAATCCGTCTTTGAGGAGGCGAAAATATTAGACAAATCTTTAATTATTTAAACCATTAAACAAATATATCAAATTAATTACAAACAACTTACGTTTGATCAAAGAGTGTAAATAATTTAGAAGCATTACGTAACATTCTCCTCGCATATTCGTGCAATTTTTGACTCAAACACGTTTTTCCTCAGCAGCTAGAGAATTCATGATATTTGAATTATTGCAAAAAAAAAACGTCCTTAAAAATTTCCAATAAACATATGTAGTTCTAAATATCATTCTTCGTTTGAAATAATATTTGTTTATTTAACGACGGTATTCATTTTTGAGCTCAAGGCCAGTAAAAGGAAAGTATTTTGTAAAATATACAACAACAGTCAGCAGTGGTAGAAATGATAACTATTTCAGAGATCACGAACACCTAATTACGAACTGCGGACTTCCTTCTTGGTTGGCAATGCGGTAGAGTTTTACGAACGGATTACAGCACCGTCCTGAAGATGAGCTCCAGAAAAGATTGAAATATATTGGGAAACAAAGAGCTGAATGTGTTTTATTATTAAAAACACGCTGACCTCAAGTCGGTATTAAATATAATTGTCTGATTAAAATCAAAAAGTTCGCTGAAAACCAAATATTTCTATTTTTTTATATTTTGCGAAACAGAGCTGCGAATTCGTAGCCACGAAAATTCGGATTCTAACATAGGGGTTTCAAACTCACGCTATGTGACTGGAAATCATATACATACATTACAACGTAAATTACTTATTCTCGTCCAAAATACTTCGCATAAGCCAAGTGCGTCCACACTTGTCATTCCTAATTTGTATTGATAACGTTGCTTAGTTATTTGATCAAAGGAGAAATTGTGACAGATTGTGTACATTTTTGATATATTTAAATTTTATTGTACTTTATTCTTTTTTATTTTTCTTCTATAGATAGTAAAAATCGAGGAACGGTTGAGTGAAATGTTTAATACTTCAAAACTCATCGTCCAGTTTGGTTATGGGAAAACATATTTATCGATTATTATCGATAAAATTTAAAGCCGATATTGATTTATTCATGATTTGGTGCTTAATTTATTGACAGATTTCCCAAGACAATCCGAGTATGCTCCTAATTTGCGGTAGCTTCCTTCAAACCAAATACCTTCGTTTTCAAAGCATTGATTAATTAATTTATCAATCTGAGTATTCGTTTGTTGAGTTCTTTTTTTTTTTTGTTTGTATATATTTAATTCAAATTACTCGCACAAAATCAAATACAAAATTCACCTGCCGCACAGCGTGCTTTTTTCACAAATTCGCAAAGATTGGCATATTTTTGATTTTTCACAAACGTATTGCGGGCGTGCACCTACTAGCTGTGAATGTATTATAATTGCATATGTCTGTATGTATGTATGTATATGATAATTTATAAAAACATTTAAAACACAGCGTATAATGCTCGATAACGCGAGGTACATTTGTTTGTTTGGATATCGAAATGCATGTCTGTTTGCATTTTTTTGTGTGGATGTGTGTGTGTGTGTGTGTGTAGGTGGATGGATGCTCGAAAAGTGAAATATACAATACGGCTAGCGCGTCAAAGTGCTCATAGTAGCGATTTGAGCTCTAAATTTAAGAATATTTGTGTATAATGTACATATGTATATACCCCGTCGGAAATTGAAATTAGTTTATGAGGAATTGAAAAAGTACTTTTATACCAAAATGCAAGTGGCTGGAATTCTTTATCTATTTTTTTTTTGTAAGCAACTAAATTTATTAACATGACGATGTCATAGAAGCAAGCCAATTAGCTGACTCTGCATTTGACTTCAATTACTTTTAAATATCTTTGACTGAAAAAAAACATCATACTTAACTTTTTCCAACTGCAATAATTTTTTTTTCGAGCATTTGAAATCCCAATTTTTTTTCAAACTGTTTTAGAACAAGTCCCTTTCCAATTATTTAAAAATCTTTACAGTCTAATTTAGAGTAACTATAAAGTTTTTATTTTTTGGTTTAAACAAAGAAACCAAATTTGAGTTTGAATGCAGCATACAAATTAAAAATAATTGCACCACTCTTTCGAACATCGATTCTCGAAAGTATTATGAGTGGCGATTTCTTGTTCAACTGCTTTATGGCAAGAAATTTCGAAAGAAAAAAAATCAGGTATAGCGGGGGTTAGTTTATACCCCTTCTGAGTACAAGCGCACATTTTTGAAATTTTTGTAAGGTTAGGATTCTGAGTTAACTGTAATTTTGTATACATTTTTTGTGAGGTATCTTTTCCTTAATAATTTTTTATTGCTTAACTCTTAAGTGGGATCATTGTGTATCTTGTTCGAAAAACAATCAAATCGGTTTTAACTACATAAAACTTGTAAGGGGGATTGGCTAAAAACATGCAGAGTTATAGCTGATCAAACTGAAGCATTTTTTAAATTTTGGTTTTACACTTTTTTTCAGAATTTTAGCGTTTTGTTTTTGATTTCCTAACTGTATTTTAAGAAAATGCTGCCCTTTTGATTTTTCTCTGGCTTTTCAGAGGGTTTCGTGTTCATTTCTTAACATATTGCACTCTAATAAAGCAAAAGTGCATTATTTTCTACTAATACAGCTATTTTTCAGAACGATAGGTAACCTAACAGTATTTTTCAACTCGAAAACTGCACTTCATTCCTTTTCCTAAATATTCAGTATAGGTGTAGTTACAAAATCTGAATATTATCATTAGTTTTGATATCGAAGATGGCGCTAGCAAAGAACTAACTAAAAACTGACGAAGTAGAAAGGAAAAATTTTGAATAAAAAAAACATGAGCACTTCAATAGGAAAAACCTGGAGTACGGGAAGTGAGCATATTCACAAAAAAATTCTAAGAATTGAGGCAGAATTTCGATAGGAGAAAGGGTCACAATACGAGTAGCAGTGCTAATTTCAATTTTTCTTTCATATTTTTATTACACAATGTAATTACCCACTTATTATTTAATTTATAAATTATTTAACTCAATAAATTATTTAACTCAATTTCACCGAAGAGATTTCGTTTATTTACACTTTTTATGCCGATTAACAGAAAATATGACGATGACAAAAATTGATTTCTAGAAACGAATGGAAATCTTCACTACGCATTAAGCAAAAATTTTAGTAGCCCTGAAAGCTTCACTGCTTGTTTGGTAAAATTTTTAAAATTTGCAGCCACTAACCTTAAATGCAATTTGATAAAATTTGGAATCTAATAGAAATGCTACAACTTAAGAAGGTAACATTTTTTTTACAAAAAAAAAAAAAACTATAAAGAATATTACAAAAATTCTAACAAAAAATAAATATTAAATAACAAACCTAGTTACATTTTCATAAAGATTTAAATGTAATTTATTGAAAATATATTTTACCACAGAAAAATTATAATATTCCTGCAGTAAGCGAAAGTAGCTTAAACCTAACTTTAAACTGTTTACGGATGTACTATTGCTGACTATTAGTTGTATATTTTTCCTTTGAGAAATGCTAACGATTTTTGTATGGCGACGGCCGAAAAAAGTCAGCCCTGTTTACTCTTGCATTAGTTGACAGCTAACTACTATCTAACTATTAGTTGGCACAAATTTGCCTTTGGGGATTATATTTTTACTGAAGGTAAACTAATTATTTATTAACTATTTTTATGCGAAATAAAGCTAATTACCTATTAACACAACTACCTAAAACACGTATTGCCAATTTTAAAGTAAAGTAAAGATTGAAAAAAAGGACATTTAATATACATATATATCAAGTTAAGTGACAGTATTTATTTATTCAAATATTTCATAAAAATTCATTTTACCTAAATTATTAGCCATTATTATTAATTAATTAAAATTTTCCGTAGTAGCAACACAAAAAATATTTTATTTCTGTGATTTGACGAACGAACGTCAAACTTTTGACAGCTGACATTTTTGCATTCTTCTGCATGACTTGCCAACTACATAACTAAAAATGGGTTTTTATTTTAACTCGCTACAAAATAGTTAGTAAAAAGTCAGTTGGATTTAGCAATTGGTAATTTTTTACACATACATCCATTACTGTACATACATATTTACTTGTTGCAAGTTAGCTCAACATAATTAATATAACGTGTATTTATTTCAAAACAGTTGTCTTCCAGCTAATTTTTAAAATTTCTAAATTTTTTTGTACTGTCTGCTTTTTTCCGACAGTGTGCCTCCTTGGCCTTAAATGTGTGTGTGTGTGTGTATGTATGTATGTGTGTATGTGCTAAATGCTTCCAAGCGAATGTCGATGCTCGCACATGAAAATCTGTTGAATTTTCCTCAACTTAGCGTTCATCAACAGCAGCTACCAACACTAACACCAACACCAACACCATCACCACCATCAACGCCACCAACACATCGCCACCAGCAGTAGCAACAGCAGCTGTTGCCGTCATAGTTGGTTGGTCAGGCCGTCGGTCGGTCGGTCCATGTCTTTAAACATTGGCGGCACTTTACTTCACCTCACTCGATTCGATGCTCGCATACTCGTCAGCCGACTCGATCGTTGATCGCTGATCGTTGATCGTTTTACGAGCGTCCTCCTATGTATATGGAATACGTTTGTTTTTCTAGTTATTTTTCTTGCAATTGCTTTGGTTCTTATTGTTGTTGTTATTTTTGCCGGTGCTATTGCTGTTGCTACCGCCGACACTTTTGTTTTAGTTGCTTTATCAATGATGTTGATGTGTTGTTGCGTTTTTGTTATAATTACATTGTCTAAAATTAGAGAACGTGTGGTGTGTCTGGCATATCGCACATCACAGCGTTCGAACGAGTAGTAGCTGCAAAATCAAGAAGAAGCAGAAGCTGAGAAAGAAGAAGACGAAGAAGAAGAAGAAGCAGCAGAAGCACCAATAATGCACGCACATTTCTACACACTGTGCAGTCAATCTTCAATAGATTTAGAGACACAAAATCGTCAATGGCATCAAAGTCAATATTGAGATCGAGATTCAGTGCCAGAACGGCTACAAGCATTCATTTCATTTCGACCGCCATCAACACCAACAACAACAATGCCAACAAACATACTACATATGTACATATGTATGTATGTAGCAAAACACTTTGTTGTCCCCTCGTCATCGAACAATTCATCACAAGCTCATCCTCTGGCGAGACTAGTTGTCGTGGTCTGTGGTTTTTTTCGGCGCTCGTGTCAGCTACGGGTACATAGCTCTTTGTGGTAGTAGTCGTCTTATTGACAACGAGTTCACTTTGGTGACGAGGACGAAAAATAGAACGATGGCAGAGGCACGATGTTGGCGGCGTCAGCAACCTGGTTGTGTGGTGTATGAATCAGCGTTTGGTGTACACTCGCATAGATCGATAAATACTTACGTATATATAAGTGTGAAAATATTCTTTAAAAAACTACAGACCCAGCAGGAATGTTAGCTTGTTCTGACTTGGTGTGCGAGCGGCGAAGATTTACCGGGATGGTCATGGTGCAACGGTCGAAAGTATTATCACTATTGCTATTGATGTCGCATTCTGAATTTTTATCGGTATCGACTTTTAGCGATATCGGTCTCACCATTTTCTTATTGGAATATGTTTTATTATCGTAGTCAAACTTGGCATCGTTATCGATACTGACCCCATATCGCAGTAGGCATTGTTATTAGTATCGAAATCGATCTACTCAATTTGCATATTTTTTGGGTATATTTATCGCTATCTTAGCCAAACTTGACGGCGTCATCGTTACTTGCCCCATATCGCAGCATCAGTATTGATATATTTATCTAAATTTGTATCGGTATCGATATCCTCAGTTTGCAAATATTTTGCGAAATATTTATCGCTATCGTCGCCAAACTTGGCTTCGTCATCGATACTCGCCCCATATCACAATCGACATTGTTATCAGTTTTTATCGTTATCGATCTCCTTAAATTGCATCTTTTTTGCGGCATATTTGCCGTTATTGTAGCCAAACTTGACATTTTTGTCGATACTCGTCCAGCTATTGGGATTATTCACCTTACTATTATTAGTCTTATCGATATCGCAATCGGCGTAGCTATCAGCATCGATATATTTGTCTTAATTTTTATCGATCATCAATTCGCATATTTGTTCAGCATATTTATCGCTAACGTAGCCGAAATTGACATCGCTATCAATATCGATATCCGTCTATGTAATAATCATGGGAGATGTATGAATTTAAATACTGCTTGACTTTTATCGATATCGGTCTCATCATTGGGTTGTATGTTTTTAGCGGAATACTTTTGTTATTGTAGCAAAACTTGACATAGTTATCGATACTCGCCACACTCTTGGGAATACTCACATAACTATCGTTAATCTTATCGATATAGCAGTCGGCGTTGTTGTCAGCATTGATATATTTTTCATAAATTTTATCGATATCAATCTCCTTATTTTGCACATCGACATACATATTTAACGCTATCTTTGCAGAAATTGGCATCGTTATCTGTCAATATAATCAAAATGGGAGATGTATGAATTTAAATTTAGTAGAACTTTTTGCAGAATAAATAATACAAGGTTAAAAAAGTCTAAATCAAATTTTGGTTTTATGCTTTTCAGTTAAACATTGAACAAATTTTTATAAAAAAAACGTTCCGGGCTTTATTAGTATTTTCTGAAACTACACCTATCCAAAAGTAAAACCGGAGCTGGTGATTTCTGGTTCCATCTAGGCCAAGTTTAGCTAAAGACCGGAAAGAAGAATATGCCCAGTCGTGCCTTATTGACAACCCTGAACTATTGGCCACACTTTCAGCTGCTGCGATAGTATTTTGACTTAATTTGACCAGGCCAGAAAACAATCGAATGATATGTCACTATCAGTTGCTGTACTGGCGCGAAATTTAAAATGGAAGCTCTTGTTAATTCTTTGCATATAGTTTGGTTATTTGCACAAAGGTTTCGGGTTATAGTTCAAATCCGTGACCCGATCTAAAAAAAAAAATGTTCATACAATAGTGTGGGCTAAGGAACCAGCAATCATTTAAAATAAAACTTTGAATTTTCTCATCACTAACTAAGAAAATCGGTCTGAGTTTCGCGCAAAAATAATGGGAATGGCGTAACTGGAATTGGACTGACAAGGGCTGCTTTTTTAAAGCGCGAGCGAAGGCCACCAATGCAATTCTGCACGAAAATACTATGGACGCCATAACCAAAGTTTACAATTATTCTGTAAAAATTCTAAATTTAGTTAACTTTCCAAATTGGTCCCCTGGGTTCTGAGGTGTCAGGAGAGATGTGTGATTTTTCTAAAACCTACATCTGTGCTTTTTCTAAAGTGGCGCTTTTAGGTGCCACGCCACCTTTCGCTGCACACATTCAATCAAAACCTTTGTACAAACAACTAAACCAATTCACCCAATTATTTTCCTACTGGGTGGTATTAAAAGCATACGAAAACGAATACATTTACATATCTTAAGTAATGCGTGCATTTTTACTAGCTACCTTTACGATTCGCCTGTGCTCGTTCACAAGTTGGCCGAGTAATGGTGCCCACAGTCACCGACGTGTCCGTTTGCCGTGTCTGTTTGTCGGGAGATACACAAAATTGAGCAAAACTTGTGCCCGCGCGTATGTTTTGTAAACAAACTTTGCGTACATAAAACTGTGTTTGTATGCATCAACACAATGTTGCCATTCCTTTGTTTGCATACATACTTTTACACACATCCGCGTTGTCAATTACAATTTTTCATTGTATAATAAACCAAAGCCAAAAACCAACAAATGCAAATAGTTCATTTATCTATAATTAACATTATTAAACATCGATTTTAAATTAATTTAATAAAAATTTAAATTTTTGTAAGGTTATTTTGTCAATGATTTTAAAAAGTTCTGCTTGGCAACACTGTGCGGTGAGAGAGCACTCAGCTGACACGGCTTCACGGCAAAAATCTAAATTTCTCAGTTTACACACGTACACGCCGCGCGTACCCGTCACACGAACACGTTGATGAGTTTGCATTTACATGGCGCTCTCATTAGTTTGATCGTGTCAGCTGACACGTAGCGTACGTTTGCGTCGGTGACTGTGGGCACCATAAGTACTCGTATTTGCCGACCAGCCGGCAGTCAACAGACGAGCCGATTGCCTGCCTGCCTTTCGTTGATGTTATTATTATCTGGCGAAAATTACAATACATACACACAGATAGACCGGCTACAATAAGAGCAACAACTTTGAAATAGCAGCAAATACGAAACAAACAACAAAAACCACAAAAAATATATTGCAGCAATAAGATTGTTGCGATATGTACAATACGAAATTTCACAGGATCTCCTCAGACTCTTATACTCACACCCACAAACCAGCAATAAAAACAAACATTATTTTTACCGTTGTGCAGACTAGAAAGATCGTTTATGCTTGCAGATTATATAGTGCGTGTATATACATATGTACGAATGTATGTATATATTTTTATTTAGCAAACGTTAACGAAAATTATTGCTTGGCTAGTGGGTGGCCATCCTCCTTCTGCTCGATCTATTCATCACTGATTCACGCAGACAATTCATCGAGTATCTATGCTGGCCGGTGATTAAACATAATAATTTCTTTCTAGTTTCGCTGTATATATTGAGATGGAAATTCACACCTGTCATCGATGTATTTTCGTTAAGCAAATTAGCTGTTCGTTGAATGGTACATTGTAACTAACGCGAAATGTATGATGATTTTCAATTTGACGTACAAAATGTCTGAACTTTTGTTTAAGTGGCACTTTCAGAGGTGCAATTTTGAAAACTCATTGCATGACTTTTTAAACGAGTCAGAGTAAAGCGAATCAACACATCACGATGAATTCTTAAAAGGTGATGTTAACTAAGCAGCTGATTTGTTTCGCTTGGTGGACTGATTGTCAAATTTATGTGTGTTTTTGTTATTGTCATTGCTTTTGTGCGGGTTAATCCACCTTATATTAAATTCGACTTGCAGCAGATTTTTATTTAAACGATAACTCATCGGATTGTGATAACAATACCGTAACGATAAAAAATTACGTAAATAATATCGATAGTGACCGAGATTCAGACGTACATATATCAAACAACCACTGGGTCCGACGGTGTACTGATAACTTCTTTCTATCTAAAACCGACCAAGACATCTTAGCTATTCCTCCGCTCACCACACTAAGTTAGGTCCGGTTTTTTTTTGAAGGTTTACCTTTGTCCATAGATAAAAAAAAACATACAACTTTGACTGGCGGAGGTTCATCGGAACTACATATCTCCCTAATAGAATTTTCTTTTCTCGAAATAGATGTCACCTCATTCTAGGGCGACATTGCGAATATGTTGAATTTTTCACATGAGAAAAGAGCAAGAACGATTGATGGCGGGTAGAAAATGTTGAACTTTTTATCGGAGCAGCATTTTGAGAAAATGACAAACAACCTAGAAAAAATGCTGAGAAAAATCACGAAAATTTGACAGCCCTGGTGCGGGACAGAATAAATGCAACATTATTGCGAGAAAAGAAAACGCTATAAGTCGCTATCAAATCTTCTCCATCATCAACACAGAGTAGGTTAATGTAATTGGGTGACGGATTTAGACCAAGTGTTTATTCTTCACTCCATCCTGAGTAGTTGTATTGACCATGCGCTCCGCCACTTATTTTGAAGGTCAACTGAACTAAAATTATGCGCTAACATTAAAAAAAAGATATTGTTAATTAAACGAGAAGGTTGAAGATTATTAATAAGGGGAAAAAATTGTTTACAAAAATTTCAAATTCGAATCATATGCCTCAACATATTGAGAATCATTTAGTACATTTACGTACAACTTATGAAATGTATGCGCTTACGTTACGTATACGCGATGACGCTCGAAATCCTCTACTAAGTAGATAGAACCACGTGTGACACTATGAGCTTCCTAGGTGTGGGAAATAATTTAGTGAAGCGTTAGTGCTGGTGGATTGGGCTTAAATTTGAGGTATTTGAAACGATTTTCCGTTCATCACCTGACAAATTTAATTTTGAAAAACCTCGATTTCAACCATGATTCAATAAATAAGGTGATTCTGTTGTCTTTTTTTGGGCTGGTTATGACACTTTTTTTACACAAATTATGACATTTTGTACTATCATTTGTAGTCATAAAAATTGTTTTATGTATGCTTCTTGCATTTGAAATTAAAAATTAGAAGAAATAATAAAAGAAAATTACAAAAAGTATATATGCAAAGTTTCTTGCAATTCCCAGTTATTTTGCGTATTCGGGAGAAGCCGCTAGTTGTTTGAGGAGTTAAGGAGTATAACTTACATAAAGTATCTACGCTCAGCTCATTCTACGCGCACTATTAAGTCGAAGCCGAATTCCAATGCCAAAATGAACATAATTTTTTAAAAAGTCAAAAGGTGTTTTGTATTCATAGCAACTGCTGGAAATAGTCCACATTTTATATAGCTAATTTTTTTACGGAAGGCGGACTGACTGAGTTTTTATGTTTTTTGGAACAGGTAATAGAATGTTTGTGCAAATTAATTGGGATCTATTAACCGCAGATCTTAATTACATTCTAAAATTATTATTAAACACGATCTTTAATTTAGATGAGAAAATTCTAAAACATTTTTTAAGCGAGCACTGTTACAGATCAGGTAATAAGATAAATATAACAAAATTGGAAATGACAGGAAATCATTTTGTTTTTCTAAATTGTTGGTCTTATTATTATCATTAAATTAAATTTTTTATGTTGTAATTCAAATATTGTATATAAAAAAGATTCATTATAAAAAATGTATTAATTGTAACTAAGGAAATTTCGAATTTTGGAAACTAATTTTATGAAACGAAAATTCAGAAAAGCCAGCAAAAAATTCTTAAACTATATCTTCGGCTACCTTTTTAAAAGTTTTATGAAAAATATTTGAATTAATTTTTAAAACAAAGGTCTTTCGTTGATAAGTTTTCGAATTATATGAAACCCTCTATTTTGTAAATAATGCCCAGTATATGATAGAAAATTACACATTCCTAGAAATATACGATGTGAAAACGCTTTGCCAAATAATTGCATCTGGGTAGATGTCATTAATCTGCTTTTGAATCATAAAAATAAAAAAAATCGAAATGGAACAACCTTCTTTCTTGTATCATGGTTTCGACTATTGTGAATGAATACAAGTGAGAAGTCTCCCCAATTAAATGTCACAAATTACCATTATAAATTGTCAGACATAGAAATTCGTTCAATGAATGACACAAGGGAAGGTAAGGGTTGCTACGCCAGCTGATCTTAGCTGTGCTGAATTTTGACGCCTATGGGCTATAGTTTTTCACTTGTTACTTATTCACAATGATTTCGACGTTGTGCAATTCTCAGTAACATAGTTCGTAATAGAAAGTACTAAAGAGTTTAATCAATAGAGCACAGCTTTTGCTTTGAGGGTCAAATTGGGATTTCTTTAGGATTTCATTTGTTACCATATTATATTACATTTGGAAAATTTTTGCTAGCGGTCTTCTCAAACCAAATCTGCAAACAACAAATATATGATTTCAGGGAAAATAAAATACGAATATTCCACCAAGAGAAGGATGTTTAAATGTTCTAAACATGACCTCAAATCTGTCACACGCTTTTTTAAAAGTTTTGTTCAGCCGGCGTTCATTAACTTTTAACTCTCTACTATCGAAATTTTCAATTTTTTCTTCCTTTAATTTTGTGAAAAAACTCTCAGTGCTCATTTTACAATATTTTAGTTGCTGTACATTTTTTTGTTCACTTCGAAAACAAACAAACCAAAAAAAAAAAAACAAAAAATCATTGAAATCAAATAAGTTGCAGAAGCAGCCCCGAGAATCATAAGATATTTTCTTCTATGTCTTTACTACTTAAAACACTCGCACGGTATATTCTATTTAGTGTCGATACCGTAGTAGTAATGAGTACTTTTCGTTGTTGGATTTTATGATTGTGCTCATTCGTTTGACGAGAGTTTTTCCTACTTAGGTCGGGTTGTTCTTTGTTGATTTTCAGTTGTGCTAGCTGTTGTAACTGACTGACTGACTGCTACATGTTGTTTATATTTAAATGTACATATGTGCATGTGTGTGTGTGTGCATATTCGGGTGCGTAGCTGTGTGTTTGGGCTTAATGATTTCTTGCGCTTGATTGTCGTCACTCTTCAGTGATTTGGAGTGCCACACGGTTGTTTTCCATTGTTTTTGTTTTTTCCATAATGCTCTAAACACAGAGATAAAACACAAACACATACACTCACATTTACAGTAATGTTGTTTCTGTGATTATTGTTACTACTTTAACCACAAATTTTATATGCTGCTATATTGCAGTCAGTTTCCTTAAAAATACATATGCTACTTAATTTTTTTTTTGTTATTTTTAAGTAGCGAAATTTAACCCTTTCAGTATTTTCTGTTGGTTTATTGCAATGCTAATTTTTTCGCAACATTTCATAGTCAAAAGTTTACTTAAAATAAACTTATTTTAGTTACGAAACAAGCGAAGAGAAGAAAACTTTTGCGAAATGTTGTTCCATGTAATAAATGGTATATTCTCTTTTTTATCGCTTGGTTATATTTGACTTACGAAATTTTGAACTTTTATATAGCATTTTTTTGCAATTTATGAAAATCGAAATTAGAAATTATAAATTCAAAATATTCGAAAACTACAAGGCATTTAGTGCATTTTCTTCTATTCACCTCCAACTTCGGCTGTTAAACCCTGAACGATATAATTAGATAATTCAGAGAAGTAAAATTTCCAGCTTCATATCTTAAAGATTAATAGACTGAATTTATGAAGAAGTTTGTTGACTTTAATTAGAATTAACTTTATAATTTTGTGTGCTTAGTCTTTTGAGCATAGGTAGTCGGAATTTTTGTTAAAGCAGTTCATGCAAAATGGGCCCGCAATGAAGTGAAAATATTTCAATCTTGAAAAGAACTTGAAAATTTATGAAAAACTGAAATTCGTAAACAACCGAAATATGAAATATTGTAATTTTTACACTTTTGCATACCAAGAAACCAGTTGTCGAAAAATTTTGTCCACTCTGAAGTGGTAGGCACCTAAGAAAAATAATTTCTGAATGACTCAGAGGCCTCTTCGTTCGCCAAGCTTAGGAACAGGAAGAAGACCATAGGCTATAAACAGATGAATATGGACAATGAGCCCTTTTTTCTATTATTCTTAAATTTTCAATGAAAAAAGACAAAAAGTTTTGAAGTACCGGATATGTATATTTGTTCAGGCCCTATGTGAATCTGTTACGATTTAACATTTTTTGAACGATAGCTCTAAAAATTATGATTTATAAAAACTTTCAAACATTTAGTAATCGCTCAGAAAAATATTCTTACATCGAGTTATATTTTTTTTAATAAAAAATAAAGCTTTTTTTGAGTGCTATTTTTGCGCTCTGAAATGAGAATGGGGATTAATTTTTATTTTTTTTATTTTATTAAAAATAATAGTTATTTTATTAATTACATTTAAAATGTTGGCATGAATCAAAAACAAATCTCGAGTATATCCATCTAATCCTCATGTCATAAACTTCACAAATCTAATCTTATTTTTATTTGCATTTTTTTTTAGTTTTAAACCATCGTTATTTTGTAATTTTTTCTTGGATTTTTGTTTCTTCGATTAAGCTTGATCGTAATTTTTTAATTTGTATTTGTTTGATCAAAATAATCATCATTCTTGGACTAAAATTTTTCCGATCAAATTTCATCGATATTTTATGATTTTTTAACTCCAATTTTTTCAATATTATTGATCCCTGGTGAATGGAGTTGTAGCCTCTACATAGTTAAAGCAATATTGCTTTCATGAAGCGTTTTTGTTTGGGTGAAGTAAAAGTTTCGGAAAACTTCCTCAGGTTCTTTATAGCTCAATTGAATATCGGCGCTTAAAAGTGATTAAAAATAATTAAAATGAAAGTTCTCAAAATTTGTATTTCTAGTCAAAAATATACTCCGAGACTTGCCTTTGCCTGCCGAGTTCCGCCAGCTTTCACACTCGGCTATGGTAGAAAGTAGACATATTTGAGAAAATTTAAACAAAAACAGATGAATTATGGCATGAATGCAGTAAATAATAAAAATTTTGTTTTTATAAAAAAAGAAACGCGCTCCAGCAAAACAACAAAATCTTGGTTTGCCGCTTTTCTTTCCTTGCCGCACAGAAACAAAAATAAATTACGGTAGGGCCACACTTTGACATATACAAAGATTTTATTCTCATATTTAGTAAGGCGTAAGGCTACAAAAAAAGCAACAATAAAAATTCAAAATAAAATAATACTGATAAAAAATACTGTCCCCTGTCGCTTAAGCGACTCTTATCAACGCATAACGAAAGGCGAGAAAGTGAATTTTACAACGACGTGCAACATCGACATTGCTACTTTGTTGCATTATAGCTAGTGAAATTTCGTAGTAGTCCGACCGAACAACAATAACAAAAATAAACGGCATGTATCGCGATAATCTATAGAAACTCTGAGCATAAAAAGATACATTCACACACACGAACAAAACAGCATGTAGAAAGGCATCAAGAGGAATTATATGAAAAACAAAACAAAATGAAATGCAAGAAACTAGGAAAAAGCGACAAAAATTTATTTGTAAATCGCGTAGTACAGCAATATTTGCCACACATTTGTACTTACGTATTTGAATACAAACTTGTGATATTATTTGTACACACACACACACATACAATGGCACAAAATTTATAGTGTTACTGTGGGAACGGGAACGACGTTTACTTGTTACTACGGAATTGCAAACCTATTTCTGTGAAATTTTAGTTACGATTTTTAATTGTTCATGTTGTTGTCCATGTTTCTTTTAGTACGAAATTAGCCACCAACAACAAAACTACGCGAAAAAAATTAAATAATTGCTTTTTATAGTTTTGCAAATTTGTTTGTTTGTTTTAATTTTTCAGCACCTCCGCACGAAATTCGGTGTGACTCATTAAAAGCGTGCGCTGCCATAGTAAAAAAGCAAAAAACAACTGAAAGGTAGCAACAAAAAAGAAAGCATCTACATTAGAATTATCAGTAGCCAGGCAGCTGGTGGGCGGGAGTCATATCAAACGCCGAAATAAAAAATAATTATAATAATAATTAAATGAACTGCATTCGCATCGCGCAGAGTGTCGTGTGTGTCATAAATTTGTGTTATGCTAAATTGGTGCGATGTCAAATGAGACAAATAATTTCCATAAATATTAAAAAAAAAAAAACAAACACAGAAAAATGCTTCGAATATCGAATAGCACTCAGAGGCTGCTGCGAAATGAGATAAAATAATCTGCACCAAAAAAAAAAAAACAAAATGAGTGTCAAAAAGAATATGTATACCAATTCGTATTTGTCTTTTAAAATAAAAATTATGAAGTGATTAAGTGAGAAAAAATGCCGTTTTTCACATACATAACAAAAACAAAACACAAGCGGCTGTTGCAAAGTTCTTAACTTAGAAAAACATAAATAAATTTTCTTTTTTTTGCAAATGGGGAAAAAAGCTCAACGTATTCACTTTAACTGTAGACACAATGCAAATTAGAAAAATAAAACAATTTACCGTATTTAAATATTAATATAAAATAAGAAAAATCAAATAAAGTGATATGCTATTTCAAAAATAAAAAAAATATATAAAAAAAATATGAAAAGCAAACAACTGTAATTAAAGTAATTATAATGGCGTAGGCACCATAAAATATATTAATATAAAAAATAAATTAAAATACAAATATATAAAAAAATTAAGGAATATAATAAAATAAAATGCAATACTCTGAAACTCTACTTAACGCTAAATGCTAAAGTTTAATTAATACATAGTAGACTAAAGCAAAAATAAAAAACAAAAAAGAATTACAACTTAAAATATGTACAAATAAAACCGATAAAATAAGGGAAAGTAAACTACAAGAAAATAAATTTAAATTAAAAAGATACAAATAAAACTAAAGTAAAGAAAAATAAAATGAAATAAGAAAAGTAAAATAACACAAAATAAAAACATGCAGTAAAATAAAGTAAAATAAAAGAAAAAACGAAAGATATTTGTAATATACCAAAATTAAATAAAAAACAAATAAACTCAAGTAAAATTCACAAAAAAAATCAAATATAATACAATTTAATTAAAAAAAAAAAATATTTAAAGAAAACAAGAAGAAAACGGAGTATAAAAAGTAATAGTAACTTAATATAATAAAAATAAAATGCGTTACAAAAAATACTATATTAAAATGTAATAAAGTAAACTAAAACAAATTAAAATAATATAAAACCTAAGCGAAATAGACAATTGAAGAATAACTAAAATGAATTAAAACTAAGTAAAATGAAATACAATTTATAAACATAAAATAAAGCACAATAAACTAAAATAAATTAAAATAAAATAAAATTAAATTAAATTTAAAAAATATATATCATAATAAAACATATTAACAAATGATATGCAAAACAAAAAATGTACTTAAATAAAAAATACAAAAAACACTAAACTCAAATAAAATAACAAAAATATAACCAAAAAAATAAAGTTTGATAAACTAGCATAAAAAAATGAATAGACAACAAATAAAATGAAAAGTAATAAAAAAAACCAAAAAAATAAATATAAAATAAAGTTAACTAGAATTAAAAAAATGTATAAAAAACACTTCACTAAAATAAAAGCCAATACAAGAAAAACGCTACATTAAAATAAAGTTAACTACAACAAAATAAATGTAAAATACAATAATATTAAAAAATAAAATGCTTTGATTTTCAGCAACCTTTTTGATTTTATTCATATAATTATATTTAATACCGGCTTAGGTTCAGGCGGTTTTTAATAATATAACACTTTCGGCTCTTATTTTTTACTCGGAATATATTAAAAAATGTAAATAACATGAATTTAAACACAGTCAAATAAAACAGAATATTATAACATTATTAAAAATAAATAAAATAATAAATAAAACGCCTTGGCATCAAATAAAATTTAATAAAATGACAACATGAAATAAAGGGTAAAAAACACTAAAATAAAAATTTCCTTAAAAAAAATTAAAAAAAAAAAAAATATTGAACTTGAGTTAAATAAAAAGTAACACAACAACAAAAACTCCACATGAACGCTAACAATTAAAACAAAATAAAAAAATTTAACTAAACTGAAATAAAATAAATTAACAAATGAAAAATAAAAAACTAAAAAATAATTTACAATGTAATATATTAAAATAAAAATAAAACCAAACAAAACAAAATAAAGTGGTACGAAATCAAATCGAATAAAAAATTAAATCAAACAAAGCAAAATAAAATGAATTAAAATAAAAACATATGAGAAATAAAATACAACAAAATAAAATAAATTATAGTAAAATAAAAAGAAAATAAACTTAAACAAAATAGAATAAAATAATATGAAATGAAATCAAATAAAGTAAAACAAAATTAAATAAAGTGAAATAAAATGAGGTCAAATAAAGACTAAAAGTAGCACAAAACAAAATTGAAGACACTTCTTTTATAATAAAATAAATTTAAAAAAATATGGAAATTAAAATAAAATACAATAAAATAAAACAGAACCAATTAAAATAAAATATGTCAAAATGAAATAATCAAATGAAAAGAAATAAAATAAATAGTAATAAAAAACCAATCAATAAAATGGAAAATATAATAAAAGATTAAATTAAAAAAAAGCAGTTTGAGTTAATAAAAAATATAATTAAGTCTTGCAATTTGGTACACATTTATGGTTCTCAAATGCAAACTAATACATATGTATGTGTCTTTGAATATATTTCTTTGCTTCTCATGAAAGGCAGTCCTTTTTTTCATATGAATGAGACATTAGTAATGCAATCCAAGCCAATTTGTGAGTAATGTAATTAGAAAACGTTGAAAATATTTTCGAAATCGTAGCGTTTTTTATAAATAGTAAATGGATTTAGTTTTTTTTAAGTATTTCGAAAATTCGAATTCGAAATTTCGAAAATTACAAAAATTCTCATATGTGTTTTTTTTAAGTTAGTGAGAAATATAAAAAAAATATATATATTTTTAAATGTCATCTTGTTTATGTTTCCTCTTCTAGAAAATCAACATAAAGTGGAACCACACAATTTTTTTTGTGAAAATTATCTGTAAGAAATAACGAATTGATGTTATGTTCTGGAAAACTTTAGAAACAAAAATTAAAGCGCAAGTGCAGTTTAAATAAAACACAATACTAAAGAATTATGAAAATGTAAAAATTCTACATAAAACAAATACACAAGAAAACGCAATTTTGTTTTTTTTTTGTGCATATTGAACTCCAAACGCTGTGAAAGAATAATTTGTTTAAACATTCAATCAACGCGTCGAAAATTCGGTATCTACGAAATAAACCCTATCCACATCAAAGCCAACAATTTCACATAAACTTAAGTTTTTGATTAATTACACAACGGCGAACAACAAACCCAACACGTGACAATGTGGCTTGCGTATCGCTCATTACGGCAGCATTACATGCAAAAACAACAACAGCACGGACACGCCGCCAAGGCTAAAAGCTGTGTGCTAGGCAGCGGGCAGCGGGTGTGCAGTTAAAGCAAACAAATAAAAAATAAAAATAAAAATAATTACAACAACAACAATTAGTGACTGACTGAACACAAAGAGAAATTCTTGATATTTTCCATTATTTCCTTGAAAAAAAAATCTCCTTAAATAATAAGGAAAAAAAGCAACAAAAAATTGTTTTCCCTTCACAACAAAATAAACATTACGCGCTGCATTAAATAAATTGTGCAATTTGTTAGCGTAATTTTGCACAGCAAGCGAGTGGGAAAGAAAAAGAAGGAGAGAGAGAGGGAGACAGTGAGATTGTTTCGATTATATATATAAGTAAAACAAAATTAAAAACAATATACATAAATTATTGTTGCCACATTTCGTTTGCAACTCTTGTGTATTCTGTGCGTCGTTGTAGAGTTGGTTAAAACTCTCCCACGGGCGGACGCCATGTATGCGCGAGTATTGCGCAAATGGAGTCTACACACGAAACTGCAAATGTCCATCATCATGTGGCGGCTGCTGCTGCTCACCCTGCTGCTGCTTTCTCTGTGCGCATCGCCGGCCACATGCATCGCCAACAGCATCATCAGCAACACCACCAGCATCAACAACACCAACAACAACATCAACAGTATACGTGTGAGTCGGAGTACAGCGCCAGCGTCTGCGATTGCCTCCGCGTCTGTATCGCCAGCGACTGCCAATGCGCTAGCAATATCTGCGGCAGCGCAGCGAGCAAACACAATGCAAGTAGCAGCAGCAGCGGCAGCAGCAGCGCCAGCGGCAATAATAACAACAACAACAGCACAGCATCCTTTGTCACTGCCACTCAGCCTTTCAGCAGCAGCGACACCAGCAGCAGCAACTGTTGGAGACATCATCGAAGAAAGCTATTACATACCGGTCGATGGCGACGCAGCAGATAGCAACATTTACGATAGTCGTCTGGTGCAAGCGCTGGACGTTGGCAATGTATTGTTGAAGGGTCGAAGAAGAAGCGCGGGCGTAGCGGGGAGTTTTGGCGGCAGCGATAAGAATAGTTGGCGCATTAGCAATAGTTATAAAAGTGGCAGCAGTAGCAGTAGATTATTTAGCAGTAGTAGTGTAGTGAGCAACAGTAACAGTAACAGCAACAGCGGTGAGAGCGGTAGACAACAAGAACAATTACAGCATGAACAACTTGGCAAGCAAACGTCTGCCACATTTGCGGACAACTTGGCGTATGCGTATTATCGACGCGCTGCGCCAGCAACATTTAAATCACCAACAACATTGAGACGAGGTAGCTCAGAAACAGCAACAGCAACAGCGATGACAAAAGCAGCCGCAGCAAAAACAACGGCAACATTAGTGCCCACAACAGTATTTAGTCCCCAGTTCAGTGTGCAACATGTTGCTAATGATGAAAATGTTGCAGCCGACGATGACGATGATGTTGCGAACGAAGATGATGAAATGGCTGCGCCTGCGGCGGAGCAAGAGGACGAAGCGGAGGAGGAGGATGTGGAGGAGGACGAGGAAGAAGAAGAGTTTACGGCGCATGATGCGCAAATCGATGTTGCAGATGGGCAGGCGTCGCATGTAGATGTTGTCGGTCAACAAAAAGTTCCAAATAAAAAAAATAGTCACATAATTAATTTATTTAAAACATATACACCTAATAATAACTACTTGAATCGCAACTACAAATTCAATACACAACAGCAGCAACAACAGCAACCAGTAGTTGTTGCCAATAGTGGCAGCGTGCAGCTGCATGCAGCGAACAGACCCAGCTCGAAAGCGCGGCGACATGTCACTGCCGAGCAGCGGCAACATTGGCTTTCACAGCAACAACAGCAGGCACCGCCACGGCAACAGCCACAGCCGCCACCACATCGCTCACTCTTGCATCCCACGCCCAGCTCATCCGCCAGCACGCCGCTACCCATCGCTCAATACCCCACCAAGAAAGTGTTCCAGTTGGTAAATGGCAAGAATTTGACACGCATTGTCCATCTCTTGCCGCCCACCCACTATCGCATCGCAGCCTATGAAATACCCTCTTCACTGCCCTACCGCGGCGAATTGTCCGAACAACAGCGCCGCATGTTGCAACATCAGCGTGAACAACAACAACTGCAGCTGCAAATGCAGCAAGATCAAGCGGCGCGCTCACGTCGCGACTCACGTCTCTTTGGCATGGCACAAGCCATGAGCGGCAACGGCAACAACGTAGGCTACTACAGCATGCAACAATCGCCGTTTGCCACAACGCTGGGTCAACATACGAACGCGCAGCAGCAACAATTTCAACGCTTGCAGCAGGGTAATGGCGCTAGCAGCGGCAGCAGCAGTTGGCAACAAATGAGTGGCAATCTGTTTCTACGGCAACAGCAGCCCTATCAGCAGCAATACCAACGCCAATCGCAGCAGCAGCAGCAGCAACATCAGCAACAGCATCAGCAACATCTGCATAAACATCAACATAGCGGTGGCGACGGTGGCAGCAACCATCATCGCAATGCGCACAATCATAAACACAACGGTAATAACAACAACAACAACAGGCATAATCAGCGCCAACGCCAACGTAAACGACCGCGTCGCTATTGTTCGGCGCGCGATCCCGCCCAATTGGCTTTCGAGGCGCCCATCGTATTTGAGGGTAAAATCACATCGATGTCACCCGACCGACGACACAATTTCGCCGCTACGGTGCAAGTGTTGAATGCCTACAAACAACAAATCGGTTATCAGGTGAAACGCGAACAATTCGTGCGACTTCAGTTCGCGTACATCAATAGTAGCGGCGAGTGTGACATCTATCGGGAGCAGTTGCGGCCACGCGGCCAGGTGCGCGGCGACGAATTGGAGTTGCAACGCACCTATCTTTTCTTTGTGCAGCAAATCGATATGCGAAATTTCACGATACTTGGTCAGCCGATAAGAAAGACGCGACGCGTTGTCGAAGCGGTCAAGGATGCAGTGAGCGAAAATTATGGTGAGTTGAAAGTTTTATATGCAATAAATACGTTGATTATGGGTGTTAAGGTGGATTAGAGAATCTGTTCGAAAATTACAAAAAATATGGCATTAAAAAAAGTGTTGGGATGGAAATTGAAGTAAATAGAATGAATAAAGCGTCGATGTGTGCAGTGAATTAAATAATGAACTGTAACTTTTGGTAGGCGCATTGACAGTAAGTGGGAAATTATATTATTATTAGGCTCGTTTCTTTGTACCCGATTTGCAGAAGAGCGCTCCAATTCTTATAAAGTTTAGTTTGATTGAAAAAGCAACCCGGTTTGCATCTTTCAGGAAAACTGCGATTTGTTTAGTGCTATTTAGAAACGGAAAATAGTTGAGCAAACAGATTTTATCTTGACATAGTTGTATATTTAAAATACTATGCAAATAAAAACGAATGAAGTCTTGAACTGAAATTCCCCATGTATTTTCTTAGAGTTAAAATTTTTTATATGGCGATTCCCAACACTACATCTCAGGTCGGATATCATTTTACCGAGTTAGCTCAGCTCGCAAATTTTTCCGAGTTAGTGTTGTTGCTTTACATGCATTTTGTTATAGTACCTAGTGTTCGTTTGCAACTAAGTTACAAAGAAACGGGCCCATTTATATCATTTGAAATACGAGTGTAATATCAAAGGAGCCTACAGCAAAAATTCGACTATGCTTATATCAATATTTGCATATAAAATAATTCGCTTTTAATAAAACAGGCGGAAGTGGCGTATATCAATTTTAAAGAAAATCTTTGAGGTATTTCAGGAATAAAAGTTTGCTGCAGTGTCCCACTACTTTATGTTGTATTGAAATCTTCTTTATTGTTGGTTTATTTTTTTTTTACGACAAATAAGGTTTCTATGTTTTGTTACGGGCGACTTTTTATCAACTATTGAGTTGATTACGAAAATACATATTCAGTGCCGACTTATTTCATTTAATGTGAAGTAAATCTGGTTATTTTTATAATGTTAGTATGCTGTGATTTAGTAGTGCTAAATATTTGATATTTGATCTTCGAGGACTGTTTTTAGAAAACCATAAAAAAAACGAACATTGAAATCTGTTACGTCCTCTCTTCTCTTTTAACAAAACGTTAGGTTCCTCTGAGTTCAATTCGATCAGAATTTTTTTCTGTTGTTTCATCGCTTACTGAAAGTTAGTTGATTGATGTATCTAGAATATAGTGGTAGAAGTGTCATATGATGTCTGTATTTAACGAAAGTACATTCCCAGTTTAATGAATTGAATTTTGGTATTTTTTGTAATCACAAAAATGCCGTGCATTTTTGGTGAATGTTGCTGAGGTAGCAATTCTTGGTTGCATATCTGCGTTGTTTTGATGCCGTAGATCCGTCTGTCGTGGAGACATTGAATCTGTTTTAAACTCTAAAACCAATCATAAAATGGTGTGTTAAGAACGTATTCATTATGGTAGTTGTGCTTTATGTTTATCATTGCATAGAAAATACTTCAGTTGGCTGGTAGCCTACGATCAGGGTGTGACTTTAAGTTCAAGTGTACAAATATATATGTATTTGTTTATAGACTTTTAATTCTCTACACTGAAACTTTATATAAAAAAAATGTAAAAGAAAGAGAAAATGTTGGACGCCTTATTTTGAGTTAAGTTTTCAGTTGAAGTTTCTTTAGGATTTCCAAAGTTTGGAACCTATTTATATAAAGAAAATTATTAGATTTGGCTAATTATATTATTAGTATAGATAGGTGGTATATTATTTATATCGAATAGATGCTTTTTTATTTGAGGGTCTCGTATTTGAAGAATTTGTGCATGCAAATATTCATCGTTTCCAATTGGTAAAAGAGTGAAGTTGAAACCAATGAAAAATTAAAAAAAAAAAAATAAACGAAAGGCCTTACCTTTTAACACGTGGAATGTTGTTGTTTCTAAAATAACTTTTTTGTAATATTAAACATTATAACAAGAAATATTTTGTTATAATAAGAATATTTTGTTGTATTATTTATTTAGCAAATATACCATTTTGTTCATCCCATAATCTTACATTCAATCTATGTATACCTTCTGCTGTGTCTATCTTCTCCACCTTGTTTGCAAGTTTGCAGTTTAAAAATTTTGCTTTTCGATTTGCAAAACATTTTCATATAACTACCTTGTCGGAAATAGAATAACTTTAAAAACAATATTAAAGGTACTTTAATACCAACCACAAGTATTTGAAATTCTTTATATTTTCTTATAAGCAACTAACTTAATTAACATGGCGATGTTCTAGGAGCAAGCCAATTATCTGATTCTGCATTTGATTGCAATTAATTTAAAATATGTTTGACAGAAAGAATATCAGTTTGTTAGTTTTTTTCGACTGCAATAAAAGGTTTTTTTCTAACTATTTTTTTAAATTCCGGTTCTAATTGAAATTCCGTTTTAATACTAATCTAATTACTAACTACTTTCAAAACCTGCCCGTTTGCAATTATTTAAAAATATGTACAGTCTACTTTATGTTAACTATAAAACTTTTATTTTTTTATATTAAACAAAAATACAATTTAATTTCAATTATGTATATAAATTAAACAAAAAAATGAAACCCCACTATTTCGAGCTTCAATTGTTGAAAGTATTGTGAGTGTCGATTTATTGTTTAATTAGACTTCTTTACAAGGAAAAAATTTCTAAAAAAGTCAGGTATAGGGGAGGATAGTTCGTACCTTCTGAGATCAAACACAAATTTTTTAAAGTTTTAGTATGGGTAGAGTATTGAGATGACGGTGATTTTGCAATTTTTTTTTTTTGTGTATCACTCCATTAACAATTTTGTATTGCTTAAATTGTAAGTGCGATCATTGCGTGTCTTATTCGAAAGACAATCAATGCGGGTTTAACGACATAAAACATATAGGGGGAATTGGTTTAAAACATGCTGAGTTACAGCTGGTCAAACAAAATTAATTTTTTTGATGTTGGTTTTAAACAAAAATTTTTATGAAAATTAAAAAAAAAAAAAATTTCTTATAGAAACAAAAAAAATTTTGAATTTTTAATAAAAATTTTGTTTTTAAAAACTTTTTTTTTAACGACATAAAACATGTAGGGGGATTGGTTTAAAACATGCTGAGTTACAGCCGGTCAAACAAAATTAATTTTTTTGATGTTGGTTTTAAACAAAAATGTGTATAAAATTAAAAAAAAAAAATTTTTTCTTATAGAAAAAAAAATTTCGAATTTTTAATAAAAATTTTGGTTTATACAAAAAAATATGCCGAAAAATTCATATATTTATCAAAAATTTTTGCCTTTTTTTCTTAATTTCAAGTTAAAAAAATAACTTAATTAGAAAACTTGAAAAGAGGCGAGAATTCTAAAACAGATATGATTTTGAAATCAAAATTTACATAAAAAACAGTTTATTTTCGACCAGCAGTAACTCTGCATGTTTTAAACCAAATATGTACATATTTATCTATAAGATAATAATTAATAAAACTAATTACATTTTATAAAGATTTACTTATAATTTATTGAAAATTTAATCTACCACAGAAAAATTATAAATGAAACTTTTTTTTTTTAATTTTGGTTTTAAAGCTGTTTTTCAGAACTTACACGATTTTTTTTTAATTTCTTAAAATAATTAAAATAACTTAAAATAAAATTGCAAAAATTCTAAAAAAAAATACTTTTAAAATCAAAATTCACAAAAATACAAATGTATACATACATATAGCTAAAATTGATTAATTTTCACTAAGATTTTAAATATAGTTTACATATGTAGGCATATTTGTTTGTTTCAAAGCAGTTGACTTCCAACAACTTTTAAAATCGGTAAATTTTTTTTACACTGCCCACTTTTTTCCGGCAGGGTATGTACATACATGAATCCATCCATCCAACAAACACACACATAGATATACACACACACAGACGCAAGCAAATTCAGATGCCGTCGCTCGCGATATATTTCTTACTATTTGTTGCCGCTTCTTCATTTCCTTGTACATACATTGTTGTAGTGCTATTTCCCACTTGCTGTTGTTGTTGTTCTTGTAGTTGCAGTTTTCATTACTTTTTGTTGTAAACTTCACGCTCTGCTAATATCCACTAGACCGAAATAATTTATTCAACACACCCGTAAACCAAACGCACACAGCTTTAATATCATAGCATCATATATGATGTAAAAATTAAATTTGTGTGTGTGTGTGTGTATGGGGTTGTGTGCAGTCGGTGCGGCGCATGAGCGCAACGTGAAAGGGCAACTCTTTTAAATTAAATTCAACGACGGAAGCCCACAGCAACTATGCTGTTTGCAATAAAACCAACAACAACAATTACAAAATTACAAACAATCACAAACTAAAATTTCATAGAGCGAGCAGTAGCAGCAGCAGCAGCAACGACTACAACTACAACAATGGCAAGGGTATTCATTATAATGACTAAATTTTTATACAACTCTTGCAATTCATTGCTGCAATAATTTGTGGCGGCTTCCACCAACAGCCAGCAAACACACAGCTCTTCAAGTAGCAAATCTTTCTGTTGCAGCTATGCGCTTTTTGTTGTTTTCTGAACCAAAAAAAAAAAAAAAAATCGCGCCCATTTCGTTTGTGAGTGTCTCGACTGCGCCGCGCGTCAACTTCTCTACCGACCGAGCGGACCGATCGCATCGATTGTTGCTGCTTTTCGCCTGCACTGCGCTGCGCTGCTCGCTTCCTTCCTCATTGCAATCAGCAGTGTTTGCTGTAGTAAGCAAAATAACAGCTACAACAACAACAAAAACAAAAACTTGCAGTAAGTTTATACAACTTCCCGCTCGCATTTGCTGCGCTGCCATCGGCCACTGGGCGCGCGTTTGCTTTTGCTATGCCGCATTGCATACAGCTAGCCGAGGCGTTGTTGGCGTTGCGGTTCAGCGCGCACATTCGTTCGCTCGCTCGGTCGCTCGCTGATTCCGTACGCTTTGCGTATTTGCTTAGCGCTAGTTGTTTTAATCTTATTTGCTTTGCGTTGGCTCGTCTTTTGTTTTATGGCCAGCGCATTGGCTTACTTCGTTTTTTTGTTTTTGTTTTTTGTTATTGTTTTTGCCAGTTTTCATTTATTCTTGCTTCGTTTATAATACATTCTTTTTACATATATCGCTACTGTTTCTGCTGCTGTACGTCGCTTTCTGTATTGTTGTTGTTGTTTTTTTATTATTAGTTTTACTTTAGTTATGTTTTGTTTTGTTTTCGCATTTCTGCAGTCATCATTGTCGCCGCGTTTTTAATTTCATTCATCAACAACATTCAGCAAACAATAATATGCGACTACGCGTAGCTGCAACAAAATAGCTATATAGATTTTTGATGTACGGTGATGGCCTGCCGGAAAAAAGAGGCAGTGTAAAAAATTTATTAATTAAAAAAGTAGTTAGAAGTCAAGTGCTTTGAAACAAACGAAAGTTAAATTAATTATGTTGATCTAACTTGCATCAAGTACATATGTACATGTGTAGGTGTAGCTATGTGTTATTATAATTTTTCTGTGGTAAAATATATTTTTAATAAATTATGTATATCTTTATAAAAATCTAATTAGTTTTATTAATTATTATTGTATGTATTTGGTTTAAAACATGCAGAGTTACAGCTGGTCGAAAATAAACTGTTTTTTATTTAAATTTTGATTTTAAAAACATTTCTGTTTTAGAATTCTCGCCTCTTTTCAAGTTTTCTAAGAAAATTTTTAAAATTTAAGTTAAAAATAAATTTAATTTTTTTTTTAATTTTTAAATTTAACTGTTTTTTTTTAATTTTGATTTTTTTTTGCAATTGTCGCCTTTTCTCAAGTTTTTTAGTTTATTTGTTTTTTTACTTGAAATTAAGAAATTAAAAAAAATTTCAAAACAAAATTTGAAAAAATACATGTGTACATATATAAATTTTTCGGCATATTTTCATATTTGCATTGAAAAAATTGTTTTATTTTTTTTAAATTTTTTCCTATAAAAATTTTAAAATTTATTTGCTATTTAATTTGTTTTTCTTTCTTAAACCTTTAGAAAACTTTTAAAGTTTAAATTTTTTTGTGTAAAAAATAAATTTTGTTTTATTTCTAAAATTTTTACAAAATTTTTAAAATTTAAGATTTTTAGAAAAAACAATTTTTCCTATCAGAAATGCTCTTGAGATCACAAAACTGCTTAAATTGAAATTAAAATGTATTTTTGTTTAAATTTTATAGTTACCATTAAGTAAACGGGTTAGAAAGTAGTTGCTAATTACACAAGTTTTAAAACAGTTCAAAAAAATGGAATTTCAAATAGTTGCAAATAAAACCATTTCATTTAAGAAGTTTAAATCAAATGCAGAGTAAGATAATGGACTTGCTCCTAGGTCATCGCTATGTTTATAATGTCAATTGCTTGCAAGAAAAAAGAACTAACTTCAACCACTTGTAGTTGGTGTGACAAGAGCACGGAAACCAATTGGAGCTAATCAGATTCAAATATCCATCAACAAAAGTCTAATTAGTTATGGCATGGCGAATTGATCGAGATTTTCCGTTAGAAGAACGGTGGGATGGGATGCAAGTTCTTTGTAAACAACGTTCTTTCAAAGTAAAAAAAAATGGAACCTTTTAAATTTGTGATTATCCCTGTGAGGCAAACGCAAGCCCATCTGAAATGTAACTGCTAATTGTTCGATTTGAAATATTTGAACTGCAGCAGTAAGAAGTAAATGAGAGTATAACTAACGAGTAATAAAACACTCGATGGATTGCCAAAGGTTAGCTCGATTTTTTATGGTCTACGAAAGTTGCTATATTAAAAGAAAAAAAGACGTAACAGCAAAATGAAGGGTTAAAACATATAGAAATATTTTCGTAGAACATCTTAACCCATTTATATCTATAAGTGTCATTCTGACCCAAACTGATGTCAACAAATTGGTATGTGTGATCTTAAATTTCACTCTACCACATCAATATTACCGAATACACGCACATATAGCGGTACTGCTCACACTAGTTCTTCTTACTAGGCCAGTACTGCGTACTACAAAAACCCTCAGTACCGATAATTTTCAGTTTTGACGTTAAGACACCTAACAAATAGGAAATTCATTTATTTGTTTGATTTTGTAAACGGAGGTTTTGTGGGATTTGTCAGTAATAAAAACAATTTTTCGTCACCCCTTGTCAAATTGAAGTGATTTCCGCGTTGTGCCATCTTTAGTGTAATTTTTCGTTCCTAAGAATTTATTGTTCGTTTCTTTCACGCATATGCGAAATTAGCCTAAATGGTGATTGTAAATACATAAACGCATACGAGTACAGATACAACTTTTTTCCATTCCATTCAAATCAGACAACTATTTTATCGTTCATTTGATGGTCAGTAATACTAAATATGAATACCTTGGTTGTGCTATTCTCGCATATGTAGAACCATAGCTAGCGTTGCGAGTCGTGAGGGTCTCTTTTTAGCAAGTAAATTTGACAGTCAGTGCTGATATTAAGAATGCGCACGAATGATAGAATACAAGTTGGCGCTGATTGATCTGAAATTTGGAGAGCAACATGGCTGTGACGCCACACCAGACTTATCGATGGAGAGAAATGAGAGGAAACACGTTGGTATGCATGTTAGGAAGAATACACACTAAAATTGTTAAACACGTCGGAAAAAATACACATACATATATGTATACACGGCTTTTGTAAACAAAATCTGTTGTGACGTAGAAAATCTGTCAAAATTTTCAAGAGAGTATTAGCGGTACCATAATCTGCGCCACCTTATGTATTATTTTCACTATGAGTGAGAGGATATTGGCAATTTTGTCAGCATGTTCTTGTAGGGTTGTATTTCCTTATACGACGATATCAATAAAGTCTGCAATTATTTTTTTGCCTCTTTCATCTCCTCAAACTGTCTTCATTGCTCAAAATCAAACTCGCACAAATACATAAACGCATACGAGTGCAGATACAACTTTTTTCCATTCCATTCAAATCAGCAGCAATCAGCTGTTTTACTCAGACGTATCAGTCCATTAAGAACTAACTTGACTTTTTACTCGCCAACATACATACGAGTAGTACTTGTCAATTCGCTTGTCACTCACCTCCCCTTCTATGGAGTGTGCACACGCTTCTCTAGCATTTTATTACTGATATCTATCTGTTAGTTCGCCTTGCCATTTACGCATATTTGCCACCGCAATTAAGCGTAATATAAATATTTATATATTTAAATTATCTAGCGAACGTGCATATGTACTTAGTTTATTTTTGTTTTAGTTTTGTTTCCTGTTGCTGCTTACTTTTGCCTAAAGAGCATTTGATGGAAGAGTGGCTTATTTCGAAGTAATTAAAAACTCAATAAAAACGAATTTAAAATTTTGCAATACCTTCATTAAAAATGAACACATATTTTCTTCTAATGACCCACGTTTAATGAACCAAACTCTGCAAATTTGATGCAACATAAAAGCAGAGTAGAGGGATATCTCTGCATATTTAACTAAAAATATATGTTTTTGGGATATGCTATTCTTCCAGCGAATTCGTTTGTGTTTATTTTGATATATTTTTGGTATCTGATTAAGTCTACTTGTTCTATGTTTAGACAATTTCTGATGTTATTGCATGTACTGTGTGAAAAATGCGCTAAATTCCAATGAGCAAAAAATGATAATACCTTTAATGCCGTTAAAGATTTGTTGAATATTTTAGTTTGACCGGATATATTGTAAATATTTCAAGGGCAGGTGTGCTATAGTATGCAGTCGTGTATATTAAGAAAAGTGAAAACATTTTTTAAATTATTTCTACGCTCGAGTCAAATGAAATTAATCAATGAACTGGGAAATTAAATTTCTTCTTATCTCAATGGCAAATTTGTACTCTATTATTTAAAAAAAAGAAGACTGATTTTTAAGCAGTAAGTGCAGCTCGAGTATTTCGATAAAAATGCAAATCGAAAAATCGAGTTTCCGATAAAATCTCGGGTATCAGCGTTATCGCGAAAAATGTCGAGTAGTTATCGAGATGAGTTTATTTTATTGTTTCACTATTCAAAGTAATTTATCAATCATTTCTAGATTTTGAGATACAAGGCGTTGAAGTTTTTCCATGCTTGACTTTCTCTGAATGCTGTCCAACATTGTTTTACGAATCGGAATTCTAAAAACTGATTGGAGTTTAGCACAAAATTCAAAATTATGCAAATTTCGATAACCAAAACGTTTACATGTACGAGGTACAATTCATTTATCCAATATTTGTAAACTAGTTTTATTAATCGTATTACATTTTTGCTATATAAGGCGATTTATATAGCATTTTAACGAGCTACCTACGGCTATCTCAGCAAACAAAACAAACAAACAAAAAAATTAAAACAAAAACTAAATACAAATCAAACCAAACCATCGCTGTATGGGGCTAGGTACATATGTAAATTTGTGGCTGTTGTTTTTACCCCTACATTCAATCTCAATTAAAATATTTTTTTTTTTCAGTTTCAATTTGCCACTTGGCTGCCTTAAATTGTTTGCAAAATTCGAGTTGATTGTTGTAGCCGTTGTCGTTGGTTATTTGATTACACTTCGATTTGTTTGTTATCTATGTTTGTGTGTATGTATGTGCGTGTTTATGGAGGTAATGCAAATATGTTGCTAAATCTAAGTACATAGTTAGGACTTCTACGCCCCCGAAATAACCACTCCTACTCTGACATCGCGATCGCAGTTTCGTGTTCCGCGCTGATTTCTGTCTGTGTCGCCGCTAGCTAGCGTCGCTCATTCATTGCCGATTTTATCTGTTAGTGCGTTGTGTTGCGTTGCGTTGCGTTGCGCTGCGGTCGGCTGTACTGCGGCGCTCCGTTTCCTTTTTTGACGTTTCACATTTTTGGTTTATCTCCGCAATTAACGTATTGTTTCTCCAGAGTTTTTTGCTTTTATTTTACTTTGCTATTGTTTTTGTCTGTTTCGATTGTCGTTAACTGTAAATGTATGTATGTATGTACGTAGATTTTTTACTAATCTACTGCTACGACGGCTATTGTCAAAAATCGCTTGCTCTACAATTCCGATTGAATTAATCAAAATTCTTACAATCGGCATTTCACAAATGTTTAAAAACATTTTATTTTTGTTTTTTTTATTTTTATTTTTGTTTTTGGCTGATTGCCTTCCTCTGTATTTTGCCGACTGTTCATACATACATACATATGTACTAAGTACTTCAAGGCAAACATTTGCGCATTCATTATATTTGATGCATTACTTTCGATACACTCGTATGTGTGGGTGTGAATGTTTGCATCTGAGTATGATTTTTTTTTGTATCAACTGCATGGGTAGCATTATTTGGTGGTTTCATTTTGTTTTTGGTCAGTATCAGATTCTTTGAAGATAATTATGCCTTTGCTTGATGGTACAAATGCCATGGTTGCCACTGAGGCAAAAAAAAAACACAACCAAAATCTACAAAAACGTGCCTGAGTTTTTAATTCGGAATTGCGAAAGATGAAGTTATTCAAATTATGTTCACCTGTACCGTTATTAAGTTTACTCGCCTAAATGTATAATCGCCTATGATAAATTTAAGCCAATTTGTTTTATAAGTTTTTGAAATATCCACTGATAATTAGCATTGTAGAAAATGGTCATTATATAAATAGATAGGTAAGCTCCGAAAGTTTCAAATTTACTTTTTAATTTTTTGTATTAATATTCGCTGAAACAATTAATTTCCAAAAAAAAAGGATTTTTTTTTACAAGTTTCGAGGTTAAAGTGTCAAAACATCTCAAAATATCCGAATAGATATTGGTGATATGATTTCTTTGAAATAATTTTTAATAGTTATTTGCTCAGAAAAAAGTATTTTTAGAGTTTTATGTTTTTCTCATAAAATAAGAGTTGCTTTTTGAGTGAAATTTAATTTGATTTGAAATGAAATATTTTTGTTTATTTTTTGCTTAAAAAAAAAGAGTTAATTTTCGAGATTTATTTTTGCTCAGCCGACAGTTAGTTTTTGAGGTGTACCTTTTCCTAAGAAAAGAAAATATACCTTTTTATTTAATGTACAAAACAAAAAAAAAAAACAGTTTTTTTTTGCTCAGATATAAAAGCTTTTTAATTTTATTAAATTTTCACTTAGAACACATTAGTAATTTTTTGAGTTTAAGTTTCTGCTTATAAAATAAAAGCTGCTTTTTGGGCTTTATTTTTTGGCTCCGAAATTAACAGTTATAATTTTGAGTTTGATTTTTTCTTAAGAAAATAAAAATTACTTTTTTAGATAATTTTTTTTTTTACTTTGCTTCTTGCTTAAATAAAAAATGTGTTCTATTGTTTTTATTTTCGCTTAAAAGTTATTTTTTTACATTTAGTTTTTGCTTCAAAAATAAGAATTTCTTTTTATGGTTTTTTAGTTAAATTTTTTCTTTAACATACAAAAGTTATTTTCTTGTTTTAGTTTTCGCTTAGAAAATGAAAGTTTCCTTTCAATTTTATTCTTGCTCAAAAAACAATAGTGAGACAAATTTGTTACTTTAAAAATAAAGCAATTTTGGAGTTGTATTTTTCGCTTAGAAAATTGTAGGTATCTATATTTTTATTTTTTTGCAAAAAAAAATAAATTATTTGTTTAGTTATAGTTTTTAATGTTTGAGTTATATTTTTTTGTTTCGTTTTGATCCCCGGTTTTTTTTTGCTTAAAAAAGAAAACTCATTTTTTAAATTTTATATTTCGTTAATTGATACGTAAATTTTTAGTTTTTGCTCAACAAAAAATGATTTGTTGAGTTTTACATTTTAATTTTTGATTTTATAGTTTTTTTATTTATAGTTTTTGCTCAAAAAAACGTAAAAGTGAGTGTTTAAGATTTATTTTCCTCTAAAAAAATAAAAACAAATATCTTTTTTCGTTTTTTGCCCAGAAAACAAAAAAAAACTTATTTTTAGATTTTGTTTGCTTAGAAAATATTAAATATGTATGTATATTGCTATTTTTTGTTCAAAAAATAAATTATTTGTTAAGTTGTACTTTTTATTTTTGAGTTAAGTTTTTTATTTATAATTTTTTGTTTTAAAAATAAAAGCTTTTTGAAAAAAAATTTTGCGCTTAGCAAATAAAAAAATATTTCCTCAGAAAATTAAAAAATAAAATAAAACTTTTTGTTTGAGTTTTATTTTTGGCTTAGGAAATAATAGATATGTATAGTTTTTATTTTTTGCTCAAAAAATAAATTTTTTATTAGGTTTTACTTTTGAGTTAAATTTTTTTAGTTATATTTTGTTAAATTTTTTTTTTGGTTTAGTTTTCGCTCAGCAAATAACAGCTATTTCTTTGTTTTATTTATTAAGCAAAAGGTCTTAACATTTTAAAAATTTGGTTTTTTTATATGACTTAAGCATATAAAAATTAATCGAGCGAATCTTAGTTGATATAACTTAGATTAAGTTGGTGTACTTTAAATTCGCTCAGCATTTCCCTTTCAGTATGAAAATTTAAATTTTTTCTAAGTACCTCTGAGATTGAAATATATCTTAGAGTTGTACCAGTGTCGAATTTTTGCTCAGATTTAATATAAATACTACTTATATCGTACTACCAAATAAGAGGAATCAAAAAATAAAAATAAATAAATTGTGGTACTGTCATGAGTGTCAAATATATTTACAAACACACATACATTTTGTAGTAGAAAAACTTGTTGCTTTTCCAACTGCAGCAATCCACATACCACAAATGCCCAACTAACCTAATTACACCCAAACCACCTCACCTACATTCCTGAGCTATGAACTTTGATTCATTATTTTTATATTCATATATTTTTTTTAAGGTTGATTAGTTTGACGTATCGTTGTATTGCATTCGATTGTGTAAACAAATAAATTCCATGTTAATCGTTAAAAGCAAGCCTATTTACCGGCATTTGACAAAAACTTGGGAAACACCTGTGACGCGCGGCGCCAAGGTAAATGTACACACCCACACACACAAATAAGTATATATCTACATATAGGCCTACATATTTACAACAACTGGTATCTGAGTGAAAATATTGAACATACATAGCTATATGTATTAGTTTTTTTTCCTATTCACACAAATCATGTGGCGCTAGCTGTGTGAACTTTTCTACTTTATCAATGTAATAAAAAAAAATATCAATTGTGACTATAAGTAATTCGTAGAAATGATAAGGTTAACGGAAACAAAGAAAAAAACAAAAGATAGTAAAATCCAAACGCATGGTAATAGGTGACGATATACTCCATAATTTGTTGTGATCGCCGTTTAGCGTCACACAAATCGACAACGATAATTACGTGATATACATAGAGACATTTGCGGAAAAAGTCATTGACCCATAGCATCTAACGGATATGGATATGTACTATAAATGTTACTGAAAAAAAAAAATTTAAATTTTTTAGTTGTTTACTAACGAATTTTTTTAATAGCTCTCGCGATAAGACCAAAATAATGATAATGATAATGATAATGATAATGGTAATGAAAATGATAATGATAATGATAATGATAATGATAATGATAATGATAATGATAATGATAATGATAATGATAATGATAATGATAGTGATAATGATAATGATAAAGATAATGATAATGACAATGATAGTGATAATGATAATGATAATGAAAATGATAATGATAATGATAATGATAATGATAATGATAATGATAATGATAATGATAATGATAATGATAATGATAATGATAATGATAATGATAATGATAATGATAATGATAATGATAATGATAGTGATAATGATAATGATAATGATAATGATTATGATAATGATTATGATAATGATAATGATAATGATAATGATAATGATAATGATAATGATAATGATAATGATAATGATAATGATAATGATAATGATAATGATAATGATAATGATAATGATAATGATAATGATAATGATAGTGATAATGATAATGATAATGATAATGATTATGATAATGATTATGATAATGATAATGATAATGATAATGATAATGATAATGATAATGATAATGATAATGATAATGATAATGATAATGATAATGATAATGATAATGATAATGATAATGATAATGATAAAGATAATGATAATGATAATGATAATGATAATGATAATGATAATGATAATGATTATGATAATGATAATGATAATGATAATGATAATGATAATGATAATGATAATGATAATGATAATGATAATGATAATGATAATGATAATGATAATGATAATGATAATGATAATGATAATGATAATGATAATGATAATGATAATGATAATGATAATGATGATGATAATGATAATGATAACGATAATGATAATGATAATGATAATGAGAATGATAATGATAATGATAATGATAATGACAATGATAATGATAATGATAATGATAATGATAATGATAATGATAATGATAATGATAATGATACTGATAATGATAATGATAGTGATAATGATAATGATAATGAAAGTGATAATGATAATGATAATGATATACATTTTGGAAATCAATTCACTTCCGAAATACTCTACAAAATACATTTTAGTCTCCGCAGGTACATATGTTTATTGCATCGACTATTATTGATGGCCGGGGCAAGTAACATCAAAAATTGAAGTTTTTTTTTTAGTAACCGGCGCCTCTCCGCAAGCAAAGCTAAACGTCCGAGCGTATTTCAGCCAGGAAAAAATTTCTCACAAAAATCAATTTCCATTCACATTATTATTATTATATTCTTGTGAAGAACCTTTCTTTCAAAAAGAATCACAACAATTTTAACAGCACTTTGCTCTTTTTTTTATCGTTCTAAATATACTTGAAAAAAAGAGTTCAAGCACTTTCGTCATGCCATAAAAGACTTTTATTTTACTTCACGTGATTGCGTGCCAATAAAAATACATTCATTGTCGCTATCACTAGATAATTATCAACTAACTATTAGCAAACCTAATATAGAACTAGACAAGACAAGCGCTAATGGTATTTATTGCCGTAGTTCATTTTATAATATTTGGCTAATCAATAGCTTAACAAAAGGCTAAGATTAATGTAAATACATGACAAGGTATTGTAAGTAAGTTGCTCGTACAGGCAAACAACTGAAGACATTGTAATTTATTATTCTTAAAATTTAGCACTTAAATCAAATATTGGTTACGCCAATGTACGAGTATGTACATCTGTTCGTCTTTAAGTTTAGTACAAATATGGTGAAAACAATGACCAAATATTCAAATATTTCGCAAAAAATAAAACCAAGTCCAAAACTTTTGGCAGACGACACGACGGCAAGTTAGCGTGGACGTTATTACCACTGGCGCTTGTGGTGGTGTTGGTGTAGGCGTTGACATTTACGAGTATAATATAAATGTCAATTGACCGCCAATTTGCTGTATAGCGCTAACGTCAATTTTCGCTTGTCAATCCAGTGTTCTTCATAAAGTAAGCAAATTAGCAGAGTGACGATAAAAACGTGGTTTATGATAAATAAATTAGTAGCTCGTAGGCAAATATATTGTATATGTATATAAATGTATGTGTGACCGACTAAATTTGTACGGACAATGCAGTTGTTAAATTTGTCTATTAAATATTTCATAACTTAATTACCTCTTATGGAGAATTTTAAGATCATATTTCGAATTATATTTTTTTGATCAAAAATAAAATTAGATTTTCGTATGTTAATTTTTTGTTCTATAATTTTTTTGTGAATTGTTATATTTTTATTAAAAATAATAATTATTTTATGAATCTTATTTTTGTGATCAGAAATGATTAGAATTTTTTGAGATTTATTTTTGTTGTTAAAGATAATCATAAGTTTTTTGAGTTATATTTTTGGTTTTTTTTTTTTATCGACAGTTAAACTCAATGCTTGAGCGGCATTTTATTCCTCAGAAAAAAAGATAAATTTTTGAGTTTTGTTTTTTTTTTAGATCGAAAACCCGCTACTCTAATTTAATGATAATTTTTGCTTATTTACCCTCACCAAAAAATTTATTACTGAGAGATAAAATAACACTCTGGAAGTGAATTGTACATTCGATGAAAAAAATATAACTCAAAAATTTATGATTACTTTTCGACAATAAAAATAAAATTCATAAAAAATAATTTTATTTTTTCAAAAAATAACTACTCACAAAATAATCATTATTTCAGAGCGAAAAAATAACAATCGAAAATCAAGTTTTCTGTTTGCTCAAAAAAGTATAGCTCGATACATATTTTTTTTTTATTACCGAACTAAAAGATAAATCTAAGAAATTTATTATTGCAAAGTTTAAAATCTTAATATACTCGAAAAATATTAGTTTTTTGATAGAACTCATAATGATTTCGGGCTCAGAAATAATTTCACTAAATGTCTTTTTTCCTGCTTCACCTCTACTTTCGAATCAAAAATTTTAAGAGTGGTCGCTAGATTGGCTTCTAAATAATCTGTTATATAACATTTAGATTGCATTTAAATGCCCTTATATATTTACAGATTATACGCTTTTAAATTTAACTAGCAGTTACTTCTTAAAATAACCAGTTTATTGAGTTAAATATAGCCATATGTCAAAAATTAAGAACACGCGCAAAATTATTTCAATTAACTATTAAAGCCTATATGATAAATACTATTTTACAAATAATATACAATAATTATAATTTCAAATCTTTTCATGGCTGGCGATGTAGGATTTTTTATCTGCCATAGGCATAACGATTTTTCTCAAATATATTTAAATTTTTCTGAAATAGATCTGTAGTTGTCTGAAATAAATTTGTGTTTTTCTAAAACCCATTCAAGTTCTGCTGATTCGCAATTGGGGCTTTCTGAAATACATTTGATTTAACTGAAATATTGTACATTTTCGCTTTTCTTAAATATATTTGCAGTTTTCGGAAATACCTTTTGGTTTTTCCGAAATATGTTCGTGGATTTCTGAAACACCTTTGAAATTTGCTAAAATAGATTTAACTTTTTCTGAAATACTTCAACGTTTCCCTGAAAAACAGCTGGAAAAAGTGTAGTGATCAATAGCATGTGAAATGTGCTTTAAGCCCTGAAATATTTTGATTCTCCACCGACATCAATTTAAAATTATTCACGGTAGAGTAATGTGTTTAGAATACTCTCACTTCTTTTTATTTAACCGGTTGCTTTGTATTTCATCTCCTAAGAATTTAAATAAAACGTTTTGCTCCGACAAATAGTGTAGTCTTTTTTAAAATTTAATTTACAACTCTTGAGTTTTAGAGCTACAAACTCCTTCTTTTCTCCCTCAACATTTCTAACAAATCGTTCGGAAGATTTCGACCCAAAAACCCCCACGCCTGGCTAAACTGACTCAAATTTCAAATTTGTCAAATTTCTTATTGCAATTTTGTGTGCGATTTCTTGCCCATTAATCTTACTATTTCAAAAGTATTTGACTTATTTTTCGATCAATAAAAGCTATTTTCGGCTTTAAACATTTTCGTTATTTCTTTATCCATTCGTATTTATTGTAGTCAAAAAGACGCAATCGATATATTTTAATTTATTTATTAATAAAATGATAGAATACCAGTATTTTTGATCAAGAAAACTAAAATCCCAAAATTTATAAAGACATATTTTTTTTTTATATAATAACGGGCATGTCGGTTTCTGCCTTCCTCCGAGATAAAAGTGTAAATTAATAGCGAACGACCGAACTACGGGCTTTTATATATAAGTTGTACTATGCTATTTTTTTAATCTAAAATATATATTGTTTATATAAAAATGAATCTGCGAAATGTGTGTACGCGCATAACTTAAGAACGGCGGCAATAAATTGAATAATTTTTCCCTGTTATATTTACTGTGATTCGAGTAGTGCTTGTATGAAAAAATAAATTGCCGGTAGATAGCGCTGGAGTCGCGATATATACAAAAGTCGCATTTACCCGTCGATTTGGTTCATATTCGGTTTGTAGGTTGGCTATGCAAACAAAACTAGTTTAAAAAAAAAAACATGGTACGTGGCGCTGGAGTCGAGATATTGCGAAATAGAAATGGCTTTGCCAAAAAAATAGACCCGATAGGTGCGCCCTGGTCCAAAAGATCGTATTTCTAGACTGATTAAGTTCATATTCAGGATGTAGGTTGGCTGTGCAAAGAAAACATTTTTGGGAATATATTAATTATAAAATCACGCCTACTTTAAAGGTAGGTTATTACAACAAAATTATTGATCATACTTTCGACACCTCCACAAAGTACTGATCATCGCCATTATTATTACATTACCGAGCAAATTTTCTATTGCCAACGCCGAAAACAGACCATAAATTTCTACAGATTTATTTCATGGGCAATTCCCAACAAGAAGTAAACCAGCATTCTACCATTTTTCATCAATGTGACAAATGGATTTCATTTTTTAATAATAGATGCCTTCCAATAATCACAAAATTATAATCAGAGCTGTTAAGATACCCGTGCTGAACACGCAAGAGGTTTCAATGCGCCAACAACTGACGATATCGATGTAGTTGGGGCACATTGTAAATTCCATGATACATTTTTCTCTCTTATTTATTTACATTTTCTACAAATCTACAAAAGCTTTCTCTCACTTGCAGAATAAATACAGAACCAATTTATGAAACTATGGGCAGGGCAACGCCTGTCGGGGCAGCTAGCAAAATATAAATACCTATAATATAAAACTTAAGTTACTATTTACATTTATTAAAAACCTTAACCATCAAAAACAGCTAAAGCAACAGCATATTCTCATATTATTTTCCTTCAGACTTTTTTTTTTAATTTTTCTTCACTATACCCTCATAATTATCATAGAGAACATTGAAAATCAATTTGTAGCCAAATTAATGTAGCTACATAATATAGCAGTACCATTGAAAACTAATTGAAAACAAATTCGCACACTCTTACACCAGCGGCGCCCACCTTGTATTATATGTAATAAGTGTTTGGTTGGCTGTGTACATATGTATGTCTCACATATCTGCCTATGAACGGGTGCGTTTTATGCTGGCGCTGGCGCTGGCGCTGGCTAGTCGTACACCTTTTGCAATCAGCTCAATGCCAACAACGGCACTACACTGCGTATGAGTGTTCAATCATTTTGTTGGCGATATTAAATGAACATATAACCATATAATATAGGGGCATATGTCTGTATATACTATTGTACGTAGATATATGTATGAAAGAAACGTTTGGGGGTAATTTAATAAAACATCAAATGTAGCAGAGTATCGCCGCTACGGAGGGTTGGTTGTTGATACGGAGCTTGATGTTTGACAATAGAATTGAACTGGCCTAGGTTGAGTGGGGCGCGTTGCAGTTTTCAATGAACATAAAAACAATACAATGAATACAAAGAATACATTAGTAGGTATTTATAAAAATATATCTTTGTATTCACAGGTGTGATTTATTTCATGGTCATATATAGGAACCGAAAATAGTTGTAATTTTGATTTTTTCACATCAAAACATCATTGACAAGAATGTGTGCAAAACAAAATTCAAATATATCGATCTGATCCTTATGCCATATGCTATACAAAGCTGACCTTAATTTGATTTTAAATATTTTTTGTTTGAAATTATTGCATACTCGTAATTTAGAGATTTTTATTTTTTCTATGCAAAATAATTGTTGCTCTTGGATTTTTGTTTTTTCGATCAAGTTTGATCGTTATTTTTTTTATTTTTAATGAAAAATAATCTTTATTCTTGTATTGAAAACTTTTTCGATCATAATAAACGCAAATAAATCTATCTGGTTATCGACTAAATTGTTAATCGGTTAATCGATAACAAAAATTGTTTAATAAATATTCGATTCCGCATAATCGATTAACCGTTTCCGTTCGACTTTTTCGACTAACCGACTAGAAACTACTAGTCAATTAACCGTGAATATTCGATTTTTAGACTAGTCAACTAACCGTTAATTTTTAAACTTTTCCAATATAATTAAGGTTTTTTCGAATTTATTGTGAGTAGCTTTCACTATTCGAATAATTTCAGTGTTTTGATTTACAGACTACTCGATAGTGAGCGGTTAGTCGAAAAAGAACGATTAGTCCAATACTTGGTATTCGATTATTAACTATGAAAAAAGTTGCTAGTCGACTTGCTATAAAAATTTGTATGGGTTGACAATAATATGTTTTATGATCGAAAAAATACAATAATAATAAAATATTGAACAAATATGAATGGAAAAATTAAAATGCAAGAACAAAGATTATTTTTGGTCGAAAAACAAATTAAAAAATAACGACCAAACTTGATCGAAAAATAAAAATCCTAAAATAATGATTATTTTTGGACGAAAAATTTAAAATCAAAAAATAAACGATTAAATCATGAGTTTTTTTAAATAAAATTTATAACATTTAGGGAACCTATTTGGTCATATGGCATTACACGGTGTAAAGTTTTCAACTAAAAGTCTTAAAATTTTAAATCGTTGCCTCAAAATTTTGTGTCTACTGTGATGCATTTACTCGTAATATCTTACATAGATCGACTAATAAACAGCACTGACTGTGCTGCTCTTTGACAAAAAAAAACACAGAGTAGCCTTCTAACTTTTCATGTTTTCTTTTTTGCATTTTGCGCAGTGTTATAAGTAAAACTCAGTTCGAGATTTGTTGTTTGAGTTTCGTTCTTATATGACGATTTAGGTTCTTCTTCTGGTATTCAGATATCTAAGTATAAGTTACGGCATTACATAATGTGTGTGTGTGTGTATGTGTGCTTGTTGGCATGAAACTACGTGGAAATACCAAGTACAATAAACACGAACACTACTTAGTTGCAATAGGGCTACAAGTGCATTTATTTTTCTCCGCTTTTAACGCCATTGACCTTGACTGCCGGTTTTTAATTTCAAAGTAGCATTACAAGTTTGTAGGAGTGAAAATAATTTTACATTAACTTATTACATTAACTTAAAAAATCATAATGACTTAAAATACTTAAATTATTGAAATAAATAAAAACATAGTAAAAGATAGCGACTAATAAAAATTATAAACGTTAAAAAATATTACTATGGAAGGAAGAAGAAATATATTGTACCCTAAAATTCGACTAATAAATTCGATATTTTTATGGAATTCATCAAATTATTTTGGCTCAAAATATCGAATGTTTCGAAGGCTCCCCATTAAGGAAAGAGGTGCCACTGTATTGAGTTGGCTCCAGGCGACTATTATCTATTCTATAAATTAAATAGCGACTTTCCCGGAAAGAATTAAACACTAATTAAAATAAGTAAAATAAGCTGCATTTTGACGTCAAATATTCAAACCTATTTTTAGAAGTATAGAATTATTATATCAGAAATGATATGATTTGGAATTATATCTTAAGCAGAGTTGCCGCCTGTTTTTAAAGTCGAAATTAATTCAAGTATATCTAAAATATATGAACAGTTAAAAAATGTGTGTCAAACAATCAAACTCGCCAAGGAGAGGTTCACAGGAATATTTTTTGAGAGGGTTACCACCTTTTTTTAATGTCAAATTAAATTAAATTATTCACAAGTTATATATAATAATAGATTGATGTCATAATTAATTTATTGATTTATATTAATTTATAATTATATTTTGAACAGGGTTTCCAGCTATTTTAAAAGCCTAAAACAACAAAAAAAAAAAGATCTACACAATATGAACAATTAAAATATCTGTGTCAAACAATTCACCTTGGTAAGGATAAGGTATATAGTACATTTTTAAGAGAGCTGCCACGTATTAGAAAGACCGATTTTAATTATACACAAAATATATGTTATATTAAAAAATATGGATGTCAAAGGGTACGTTTATGAAAGAAGATTTATAATTATATTTTAAACAGGATTGCCGTCTGTTTTAAACTTCTAAAATAATTAAATTAGGTTCACAATATATTAACAATGTGTGACAAGCCAGTCATCTCGGCAAGCTGCAGAATTATAGCTTTATTATGGTAGAACTGCATTTTCTGGTTAACTGTTATTTGCGGTCTCTGATAACATGCTTTGAAGAAAAGTCTTTACATCATTTTGTATGCTTAGCATAGCCCTAACAGCGATAAAAATCCAAACGAAATTTTGTTTACATAAAATATTTTGTAATGAAATTTTTCATTACCAGCATTATAAACAATTAGTTTGTATGGAAAGAAGGCATTAAAAAATGCCATTTTTCGGTTTTCTCTTGATTTGTTTTATAATTTTTTTTCAATAAAAATTAGTAGCCTTGACATAATTATTTAAAAAAAAAAGAAAATACACACAGACGAACGTTTATACAGCAGAAAAAAATTAAATTTTGTTTTATGGAAAGTGACTCTAAACCATCGAATATTTTGATAATTTGTCCGGGATTGTTGTTCAGTCGCTAGTTAAGGTCCCATGGCAAATCTATTAGTAGTTTCGGTCAAACACGACTTTTTTGCAATTTTATAACAGCACAGAAGATGGTAAAAGTTCGATATTTCTAAAACAAAAACATCCGTTATATAGTACATAGTATGAATATATCGAGAAGAAGATCTTGAAGCTTCAGCAAACGCTGACAAATTTATCTCCGTGTTTGTTGTGCGTACGCTCGCTTTTACATACAGAAACATCTACATATGTCTTTTCGTACATATAAATACAATTTTCCCTTTGAAGTGATTTCCTGCAACAACAACAAAAATAACATCATTAGCAGTGACAGTAAAATGCGACAAAAGTCAATGGTGAAAAACTAGCAACTACAACTTTAATGCTGATGATGATGATGATGATGGTGATGATAATGACGACGACGAGAAAATAAGACCATCGGTCTGCTTTACCCTCGGCTGTTGCCATCATTTCCGCGTAATGCGATGAGGTGGCTGTAAATATTTACTTGCATGCACATATATATCTATTTATGTAAATACATACGCTAAGGCATATGGTTGTGATTGTTGCATTTGTTGTTGTTGTTGCTGTTGTTGCTATAGCCTTTGCTGTACCGCTCATTTTCAAAAAGTGTCGCGGGCACAAACAAAATTATTATTACCTCATAAAATTGAAAAACAACCCAACAACAACAATAAGAGCAGCATGGTCGAAATGAAATAAAAAATTATTTTTGAAATTTCTTACTGAATACGTGCACTTGTACTGGGTGTGTATTTTAAATCATATGTTATATCTTCCAAAGTGAATGAGTGGCTTTATGAAACCGTAATCAGGCTAATAATGCTATGCGGCGCTCTGTTGAATTTCAATGGAGAAGGTAGCGAATGTAAAGCAGCTAGAATGGAATTAGCTGCGCGCCTCGAACCACACCCACCTTTCACTCAATGAAGATTGGCTGTCTTCTATAAGCAGCTCTGTGTCAGCCACAAATTTATATTTCCGAGCTACTGTGGTGTGTCTCAGGCGGATTTATCCACAATGAAAGATATTGCCGACAAGCAAACAAGCTAAGCGGCATCGAATTCTTAGAATATTTAAAGGTCAAGTCTAAACTGGTCGGGGTTTGCCTGACATCTCTCTCAACCGCCGCCGACAACAGCCATATCGGACGGATTGGGTTACCGGGCCCTAGCGACATTGCAGGAAACTGCATGGCTGATGAGCTGGTTCAGCAGAGCACTCTTAAAGTTATTGCTCCAAGCTGGGAGGAGGTGGGGTCTCCTTTGGCCGCCTGCGCACATTTTCCGGGACAGGTGGGCACTATATCGGTTCAGCGCGCATTGAAAAAGTACCACCACATGCAGAATTGCGAAGGCTCTATGGGCGGTGGTGGACCGCAGACGTTTGGAGGAACTCACTACGACTTGACGAACCACTAGGCAGACGTGGGCTAAATGCGACCGGAAACAGAAGTGTATATTCTCTAAAAAGAGAAAATAATTTTAACTTGGTGGGAGCTCTAACCGGGCACTGCCTAATAGGAAAACAGGCTAGGCGTACCTTTCTGAAAATGATGCCGGAACTGTTAGAACTATGAAAACGAGTAAACGGCCTTACATCTTCTGTGTAAGTGTCCTTACTGTGCAAAGGCAGGCTGCTGCACCTGGGATCACCGTTTCTGGAAGATCTTAGTGAAGTTTCAAACATCGAGATTAATTGCCTGATTAAATTCATCAGCTAGTCAAAATGGTTCAGCAAGGGGTAATCCTTTGGTAGATGTTGTCAATATTTCTTCGATCCTCGTAGCAGGTCTGACTGGACATTGTTCGCTAGGTATTTATGCGGTTGGGCTGAATAAAGTCACCGATCCTCTCAGTCACAGCTGTTGGACTGATGACTAAGTGGAATCATCTTTCCATATCCTACTCAGCTTCCCTGCCTTCCCAAGGCTGAGCTTTAAGCAAATACCTAGGCTCTCACTTCTCTCACTTCGTTGATACCCCAGAAGAGCTCTCTGGGACAAAAATCAGCAGCTTCATTTTGAACATTTAGCATTTCTGCTGTTAACTTTCCGGTTGCAGTGTTGAAAATTTTGTCTCCTAGTGAAATATTTCAGATTGTACACCCTATTTTGTGGTCTCTAAGCTTTATCTGGTTGGTTTTTCTAGCAAAATTTCTTAGGCAAAGCTGCTCAGAATTTCTAAGGACTTAACTTTTGTGAATCCATAAAACAGCAGAATATAGGTCTTGCATATTTTTAGTAGAGCTTTCTATTTCTCGAGATTGCTCGAGAAGGAATTTCTCACGAGGAGCGCTTTCTCACAAGCTTCTTATGTATCGAATAGCTTGATGTAACACAAATTGAGGGGCCTACAATTTTACGCCGACTCCGAATGGTTTTTGTGAAAAGTTTTTTCATTTCAGAAATGCACTCGGAGGTTTGCCATTGTCCAACGAAGAGCGACCAATTAAAAAAAACTTTGCTATAATTTTCATGTTACTTGCCCCGGCCAGGATTTGAACCCGAAACCCACCGAATGAAGTACGCACATGCTGCATACTCGGCTACGGCGGCCTTATCTGAATTGCTTGCAGTAATTTTACAATACTAGCCTAAAATATGTTCAGTGGGCTAAGCAGCCAAATCAATCAATTTTAGAATCTTAAATTTCTCGATACAATTTCTCCCGAGTACCGCTTCCTCGCGAGCTTCTCGTGTACCGTTAATATCGTAAAGCTCGCGAGCTTCTCGTTACTAAATTTAAATGTACGCATTGTGTTACTTTGCATTTCTGCATGCTGTCTTATTTTTACTTTAAACAATGAAATAAACTCGTCTCGACAAATACGCGACAAATACTCGTGAGAAAGGCGATACCCGAAATGCATGCAAGCGAGCGTTAGTCAAGCCGACCAGTCGTGTTTCTATTCGCTCTCTGATTTTAATTAAATACAAATCGCATAGTTATTTAATTTGCTAATTATTGGCATGGTGCATATCTATATAATCTGAGACAGTGACTCTTCTTTTTTTGATTTTGTATTAAATTGTGATTTTCCATTTCTTAATCCATTTAATATGCCGTGTGTGTGTGGGCAGAAAGTGGAACGCCCTCAGTCCAAAGTGCAGTGCTCTAAATGCAATGAGTTTTTTCATCTCAAATGTGTTGGCATTCAACAGGCTGATCTTGACTATTTGTTGAGCACAGATAAGCCTTTCTTTTGTAAGGTGTGTGTGGCTGTGCGCCGTTGTTCTATTCGTTCTCCTCCACCACTCGCGGCTGTGGATATAAGTACCGTGGACCAAAATAAAAACACTCAAGAGCATGTAATTGAACAGCAGCATAAGTCATTTTCTGTAGCCGATGAATTTGCCGAAATTAAAGCGGTTAATTCTCGCCTTTTATCTGCTATCAGTGCTCTTCACGAAGATAATAAGTGTTTATTGAAAAAATCCGATATTTTTCAAGCGGAGATTCTTGAATTGCATACCAGACTAAATGCTAAAGATGATACATTGTCGCTCCTGCTCTCAGAAATCAGAGGTTTGCGTGGTGTTGTTATTGGCTGCCTTACACAAAAATCTAATACGAAAATTAACGAAAGCAAACATGTAAAATCGTCATCTTCAAGCTCTTTGTCTGCTGGTATTAGTGTTTCGCCCACTCATAAATCGTATAGTGACGCTGTTATGGGCGCTGGGAGAGCTAAACTGCCATTACGCTCTGCTACGGTGGCGCTTACAACAACGTCGTTGTCCTCCCACGTTACTGCTACTACCTCTACCTCTGCTACTACCTCTAATGTATTCACTGCGCTGCCAACTCAGATGACTGCTGCTATTACCGATACTAAATTACCTACTTTGCTGCCCGCTCAAATTTGCTCATCAATATTGCCTCTCCAAGATTCGGCTACTACCAGCAACGTAGTGACTGCGCAGCCAACTCAGGTGACTGCTGCTATTACGGATGCTCAATTATCTTCTTTGCTGCCCGTTCAAATTCGCTCATCATTGTTGCCTTTGCACGATTCGGCTACTACCACTAACTTAGTGAGTGCGACGACTACTCCGATGATTGCTGCTACTCCGTGTGCTCAGTTATCTGCTTTGCTGCCTGCTCAAAATTCTAATTCTAATTCGTTTGCTGTTGCTGAGTCGCCTGCATCAATTGTTGTAAATCCGAACGAATGGACTACTGCGCGTCATAAAAAAGGGCATAAATTTAAGAAAATAGTTTTTGGATGTAATGATAGTGCCGAGTTGGATGTTGTTAAAAAAAAGAAGTGGTTACATATATCCTCTTTCAAACCATCTGTAACTGAGGATAATGTAATATCCTATGTTTCTCGACATTCGGGCATTCAAAGTAATCAATTTGCGTGCTATAAACTGATTAAGAAAGATGTTTCTGTAGACAATTTTCGTAGTATAAATTTTAAATTAGGCGTTTCGCCATCATTTTATTCGAAGGTGTTAAATCCAATTATTTGGCCAGCTGATATTAAAGTTCGTCCTTTTCGTTTTTTTCAAAAGGAGGTAATTGCGGAAGAAATCAAGTAGTAACAAACTGTCTTAATAAATCTCTTAACATTTATTTTCAAAATATGTCCGGAATGCGGACCAAAGCCAAAGATATTTTTCTAGCAACTTCTCGCGCAGAATATGACATTTACGTGTTTGTTGAAACGTGGCTAAATAAGGATTTTTTCGATACAGAATTTTTCGATTCAAATCAGTTTGTTGTATATCGCAAAGATAGGGATGCTCTAAAAACTGGCCATCTCAAGGGTGGTGGTGTTCTGATCGCCGTGAAAAGCAGTTTACGATCTTCAGTACAACAGCTATCAAACAATGACACCCTTTTAGATCAGTTGTGCGTCTGCATTAGCAGTTTCCGTAATATATTTATATTTGTATCATATATTCCTCCGAATAGTTCTGACAGTGTATATTGTGAACATGCAGAAAATATTGTAAGTCTTTGTGAAAAAAATCATGATTGCAACTTTTGCGTACTTGGTGATTTCAATCTTAGCAATCTGGTTTGGTCTGACATACAACATAATGGTGTCTTAACACCGACTAACGTAAATAGATCTCATGAAATTTACTTTTTAGATAGCCTTCTTGGTCTTAATCTTATCCAAATTAATACTTTATTTAATAAGTTGAATAAAATCTTGGATCTTGCATTCGTTGATGATAATATAATATTTAATTTCTTTGAATGCCCATTTCCAATAAGTAAATTAGATAAACATCATGTGCCTTTTATCATAATGTTTGAGTTTTATAGTGTTGTTGCAAATTCTAATGAAAATGCCATTTCTTTTAACTTTCGTAATGCTAACTATGATAGGTTAAATGCTGCCTTAATGGAAATAAATTGGGACTCCGTTCTTAATACTAGTGATGTAGCTGATTGTTTTGAGAAATTTTTGAACATAACTCACGATGTTTTTTCGAGAACCCTTTCAATTCTGGCACCTCCTATTCATAAATTGCCATGGTATAACAAAAATCTAAAAAAGTTAAAAAATCAAAGAAACAAGTTTTATAAATTGTATAAATCAGAACGCAGTAATTTAAATTTTAAAGAAAAATACATTTTTTATATGAATCAGTTCAATGTTCTTGATAAGTTTTTATACAATCAATACATTTGTAGATTTGAAACCGAACTTAAAGACAATCCAAAAGCTTTTTGGAAATACGTTCGTTCCAAAAAGGGTTTTACTAATATTCCAACTTGCATGAGCTTGAATGGGCTGTCTTCGCAAACTTTATCTCAGTCTGTAAATTTGTTTGCAGAATTTTTTAAGTCAAATTTTGTAGCTAACGATGACCTTGTTTGTACGCCCGTCTGTAATGCCTCTACCCATTCATTGGATTTCGGGAATTTGTCAGTCTCTGAATTAGATGTTCAGAATGGTATAACGGCTATAAAAACTTCTTTGAAATCTGATTACGACGGTTTCTGCTCTTACTTTCTGAAGCAATGTAAATTTTCGATCAGTAAGCCTCTATGTTTGATCATCAATCTATCGCTTTCTACTGGTGTGTTCATTGATCGATGGAAGTTCGCCTCGATTACTCCAATTTTTAAATCAGGTAGTAGGAATGATATAAGCAATTATAGACCAATATCTAAACTAACAGTATGCTCAAAGCTTTTTGAACAAGTGGTTAAAGAAAAAATTACCTTTGCTACCAAATCTATTTTAGAGCCGCGCCAGCATGGATTTGTCAGAGGGCGTTCTACTGTCAGTAATTTAGCTGTTTTCTCGCAGTACTGTATCACAGCATTCAATAGTGGTTCTCAAATAGATACCATCTATACAGACTTCTCGAAAGCATTTGATCGAGTATCCCACGCAATTTTATTGCATAAACTCGAATGTATTGGTTTCCACTCTGTTTTCTTGGCCTGGCTAAAATCTTATCTCTCAAACCGATTGTTATTTGTTGAAATAGAAAATTGCAAGTCGTTTTCTTTTGTGGCGACCTCGGGTGTTCCACAAGGTAGCATTCTTGGTCCAATTCTATTTATTCTTTTCATTAATGACATTGGTTCTTGCTTTAAAAACTCAAATTTTCTACTTTATGCTGATGATTTGAAGTTTTTTCGTAGTATTACTTGCGATAATGATTCTCATCTCCTGCAGCATGACCTAAACAATCTGGTCGAGTGGAGTCGCAGAAATAAACTTTCTTTGAATACTAGCAAATGTTTCCATATGTCATTTTCTAAATCTCCGGAGTTTCGGAAATCGTGCTATATTATTTCAAATCACCAACTTATTTCAGTTAATGATTTTGTTGACCTTGGAGTTGTGTTCGATAACCGTTTTACTTTCCGAAATCACATATGTTATGTCCTTCCAAAGGTTTATAGAAATCTAGCTTTTTTACGCCGTTACTCTAAGGATTTTAAAGATCCGTATACTAGGAGACTTCTTTACAATACCTTAGTTCGCTCGAAACTCGAGTATGCTGCTGTTATTTGGAATCCGATTTATGATTGCCATGCTGCTAGGATTGAAAGGGTTCAGCGTAAGTTCATTCGCTTTGCACTCCAATCGATCAGATTTGAAGAGCCGTTGCCCTCATACAATGCCCGATGTTTGTTAATAAGCTTAACATCACTTCAGAGCAGAAGAACAATTCAGTCTTTAATGTTTGTTTATGATGTAATTAATGGTTTCATTGACTGTGCCGAACTTCTAGGGATGGTTAGTTTTAATATACCTAGTAAAGCTCTTCGTTTTCAAAAATTGTTCTATCTCCAAGTGGTCAAAGTTAATTATTTTTCTCATGGACCAATTTTTAGAGCGCTTTTAGAGTTTAACAAAATCTCAAAAAAAGTTAATATTGATTTTTCGTCACCAAGATCTGTCTTTAAATCAGTCATAGACGATCTGTATTGGTAGTTTTTTATTTTTTATTTTTCGCATACATTTGGTTTTTAGTTTTAAGTTAATTTTGTATATTTAGTTTTAATTTGATTGTACCGCTAGTCTGTAAGATATATCATGTCATAGACCGAATAAATTGAAATTGAAATTGTATCGAGAAGTCGATTTCTCGGTTTTTCGGGTATCGAAATACCTGAGAATGTGCGAGCAGAAATCGAAATCCCTAATTTTTAGGTGGAATTTCCAGAAAAAATTCAGGTTTTCCTAAATTTTACTTAAGAGAGGGGATGATGCTGTTCGATTCTTCGTACTCTTTGGTCATGTCTTTTATTGCGACAGTGTAATAACCAACAAAAATTTATATATTTTAATTTGTTTTTGGTTAAAAAAAAAACCACATTATGGACCACCCTGTATGTATGTAGCAACAATCGAAGCGGAAGGCAGCTATCTATGAACGTGATTTTTGGTGGAAAAAACTCATTTGTGACATCTACAATGCATTCGATGTATTTGTGAAAGCGTGCATAATTGTAGATCACCCTTTTCGTGAAAATGAATATGTAAATATTTATGTATTTTTGTTAGTATATTCATATTCTTACACCCACATTGCTTCATAATCATTGTATGTAGTAAACATATTTGAAGAATTGGCAACGCCAAGCCATTCGGCCTTTGCAAGTCAACAACACGCCAATCATTAACTAGCGGAAGAGTCGATGGTTAACACTAGTTTTCCAATAAGCCAATAAACATAAGTAGTTATCGTTAATTTTTGTTAAATATTTAACTAGTGAAGTGCGAAAGTAACGGAATATTTAGCATAAACGCCTACTGTGGGTTTGCGTCGATATTACAGCGCGGTTTTATTTTAATTACATGCTGGCGTTAAACGAAAATTATTATTTCTCTTTTTTTTTTGCATATTTTCCATGCAACCAAAGGTACTACAAATTTATGTATTCATTTGAGTTTAGCGTGTAAAATATAATTTCATACATATTTGGCTATTTTTAAAATGTCACACGTTCGACACTTTATCCATTTCAAAATACTCGCGCGCCACTCGGAGACTTTTGCTGACTCTTTGCTGTCTCATTGCTGTTGTTATTCTAGTTGTATGAGTGTGTGTTTATTTTTCCAATTTTGAGTTGTTTTTGTACGCAAGCAAAGAAAATGATTTGTGGAGTGCCAAGCGCCTGGCGCTCATAAATGTCGCTGAGATTTTACGCGAATAGCAGCAGCAACACCAGCAGCGGCAACTTGCACTCCATCGATGCCCCTCCCACATCTTGACTGTTTCCTGTGTCTTCAGTTTCATCACCAGCATCATCAGCAGCAACATCAGCGGCATGTTTATAATATCATTGGTGTCATCGCTGCTGGGGTGTTAGGCGGTTGTTTGGTGTAGGCGCCAAGTGGGGGCGTCTGCTGTTTGCCGCCTGATGCGTATTTAATATGTTTTGCTTTCCACATTTTTATGTAGTTTTTGTAGTTGAGAACTCACCAGTCGCCGTGAGTTGACCCAAATTGTTTGTTTTGTTTCTTTTCGAATTTCACAAAACAAAAAAAAAACAAAAAAAAAAACTATCGATTATCTTGGTTTTTTTCAATGTTGCTGTTGCTTGTACGTGGCGAAAAAATATAGAAAATTTTTCCATTTTTTTAAATTTATATCCAACAAAGCTGTACACAAATTATATTACGCGTAAAAAGTCGCGTAGACCGTAATTTAAGTATCTGAGCAACGGACGATATTTGTGCATTTTATGAAGGGTACCCCAAACCCCACGCAATTCGCTGTTAAGGGTGGAATTTCATTTTTAATTTCACGGTCCGACATGCCTCCATCAAAGTAGTTTGAATTTAAAGTTGAAAACATTTTCAATTGCGAATTTCACACTTTGCGCACTTTCAAAGTTCCGGATATATAAAAGCCAAAAATATGGAGATTAGTCGAACCAAATATCTTTAGACCATTAACCGTGTACAATTATTCCGATATTTTGCAAGGTTCTAAATAATTGTTTTACATGACCCATCGCTAAATTATAACGCCACCACATATGCACAGGTTTTTTGTTATTAAATATAAGAAATATTTTATAAAAGTATAGTTCACACTTTCTGTGAGTCTTAAAAAAGTTCAGCAATCAAAAAAAAATTGAAGTTTCTTTCCTTGAATATGGATTTATTAAAAAAATCGTTTTGCAAGAGTCAGCTATAGATTGTTATCGATAATTTTTAGATGTTATCGTTATCGTTATCGAAACCATTATCATTATCAATGCTGCCGGCCCAGTATTTCCCTCAGCGTGTGTAAAATTGAAATAAATCAACACATTTCGAAATTAAAATTTCATTTCTTTTATATTTAAAAAAAGTTTGAGCTTATAACAACCTTTCGACGGTAAAATATTCTCCTAAATAATATTTTGCAGAGGAAACATAAACTTAATACGACTATTTAAACAAATGAGTTTTTATAAGGCGACCATAGATTTTTACGATCACTTTTAGGTTTGATGTTATCGATATCGAAATTATTATCATTATAATTATCGCCAGCTCCGTATTTTACCTTCGTTTTTGTCCTCGCATTTATTGTAGTATCTTTAATATATTTTATTTTTATTATCAAACCTCATTTGGAAATTATTGAAAAAAAGCTAATACTAATATATGTACGCCTTTGATATATACCAAGTTAATCTGACATTGGTCCTCATTTATAAAATTTGTTCTATTATGTTTATTGTTTTTTGGTTTTATTTAAACTAAAATGGAGGGTCATATTAGGCCAGAAAATCCAAAGTTTCTTAAATGACTAAAGTGCGACACTATAGTAATACTAATGCTTTAAAAAAATTATATTATAAATATATTTATGTCTTCATTTATTTGATTCGAAATTTTCCGAAAATGTTTACGTCGTTTGTCGTTATAATTGGAATTAAATTTTATTGAAAAGCTAAATTTGATCAAAAATATTGAAATTCTAGGAAAAAAAAATTTCAAGCTATACTTTTTCACGATTTCATCCTAAAGTTTTTCAGCTTGGAGAGAGTGTTGATTTCAGTCTAATAAAAATAAGCAAAAATAAATGATATGTACTGATGTTTGCTCAAACCAAATATTTTTAATATCACTATTTATTAATAAAATTGTGATATGGTTATTAAAATATAAATCTAAAAAAAATATTATATACGATTAAATTCTAATATACCCTGGTTTGCATCTATGTATGCATACAATTTAATTTTGTTGATGTTGGCATGCTCGAAAAAGTTGATCCCTGAAAAGTATTCGATAAATTTTAAATTGAAAAAAATCGATTACTTTTTATCGAAGACTTATCGATAAAATTTGATAGAAAAAATTTAAATGTTAGAATCACCAGAAAACTTTATTAAAAGAAATTCCCAAAATATCGATAAAATTTGATCAATAGCGATTTAACAGAATCTCAAAATATCGAGCAAATTTTACAGAGAAAATAAAAAATAAAATAAAACCAGACTAGTACAGCGATTAGATTGATATACATAGTTGAGTTTTGTTTAGAATGAAAATTTCCGAATGGCATTTTAATAGTTTTTATTCGAAAACTAACGATTATTTTCAGTTCCTCGTTACGCGTTACTTTACATTATCAGCGCCAAAGCCAACTCAAAGATATATATAAGGTGCATTCGATTCGCCACTTCGCTGCTTGCGATGCCTGAGCTCTGCAACAGCAACGATAGCTAGCTATATTCGGCGATTGCGAGTACGGTGATAACTCATTAAGCTGGTCGAATACATCACATTCAGTGCTTCAGATATTAGACCAGTTGTAGGCTACGCATAAACACCGATCATGTGAGAGGACAACGTCCTTCGTATTCTTCGGAAACAAAAACAAAAATTGTGTTGATGCTAATTTATGCCAAATGCTTCATCGATTCGCCACACGCTAGCGGATGACTAAACGAATACGGCAATCATGTTAATAATAAATTAGGTTTCAAATGATAATACTAGTTTATAAATATTTGATTAAGGGAAATGAGTTTTATTTATTTATATTTTCAAAAAACTGTTTCGAGATATAGGCGAATAACCCTATCTTCCCTTCTCCTTTTATAGTTATATATTTTTATATTATATTTTTATATTTTTTTGAACAAATTCGAGATACAATATCAGCACTTCTATCAACTTTGAAATCACAACAGTACAGTTGCAGGTATTTATGATTTTAACCCTCTAGATCAACAATAATTTTTGGACTCAAGGCCAGTTTTTTATTTGGAAAGTATTGGAAGAAGGTAACAACAGTCAAAGCGGTAGAAATTATAGCTGTCATTTCGGAGATCACCACATCTCCTCGTCAGATTTCTTTCTAGGCGCTGCACGTTCTTGAGCCGCTAATAGAGAGAGCGAATAATACTCGCTGTGGCATTTTGTATTAAATATATCTAAGTAAAAATAATATTTACGCTTATAAGTGATGCATTTTTTTTTTCATTCCAACCGCTAACCAATGCACCAACACTCCATTTGGTCGAACATAGCCTTGAGGTATTGTAGCTTTCGAAGATTAACTTCTGGACAAAGTTCAACTACCCAGATATTTGCTACCGCAATTTATTCGCACGCTAATTCAAAACTTTTTTTTTTATACCTATGTAAGTATATACATACACCCACGCAAACATAAAGATATTCAAATGTACCTACATACCTACATACAACCGTACTGTAGACGGTTTTATATTCCAACGAGTTTTGTCGCAAATCTGTATATTGTTTTTGCGTCATTTAGTTAGTACAACACGCGCCAATTTACGATTGACTCGTAAGTAATTTTTTTTTTTTTTATACTCGCACATAAGTAATATGTTCAATGTATTGTCTTCTACGTGACGTTTGCCCGAATTTAAACTTTGCTTTTATATCTTTACTGTACTCCCTACTGTCTATTTAGCATTCAAGTAATTTTCTCTTTTCTATACAATTTTACTTATTTCAGATTTTGTTTATTTGTATTCTGTTTTCTTTTCTTCTTCTTTTTTTTTTTTGGTTTTGTTACTATGTTGACGAACGAAAGATTTTTGCAAATTGTTTAAATGTTGTTCGCATTTTTATGATTTTCGCAATAAAAATAGTGGAATGAACGAGAAAAGGGAAATAAATCGCAAATGTGAACATGTAAATTTTTAGCTCATCAAACAATTCGAACGCGTGCGGGGGTAATAAAAAGACACGCATATATTTAGATAAATGTACATTGTACATACATAGATACATAGGTACATAGGCACATAAAGTGCACATAAATAAATTTTGTATCTACGTCGAAGTTTACAGTGAGATTAGCGCAACTCATAAACCAATATATTTAACGGCTAGACCTGTCACCTCAGTATTTTGTGCTAATAACCACTAGTTTTCTATTAACAGTCCATAATGTTTTTATAATACAAATTATTCTCCATCGGTTAAAAAAAAATTTACTTAAAAAAATTGGCAATTTTCTGAAAACCGCTATTTAACAATTCTAGCCGGAAGTAGCAAGAAATAGATGTATGGACGTCAATCCGAAACAATAAAAAAAACTCTTTCTATTACCTTAATATATATAAACAAATATATGTAGATCCGCACTCTATATAGAAAGGTTTTTTTGGCACACAAAAATATTAAGTATTTAGTATTTTAAAATGACGTTTCCGGACACTTCAATCACTTCCCCAAATTTCACTCAGAAAATCGCACAAAAATCACTTAATCACAAAATATTGCTTTTTTTAAGAAACCAAATGTCTACGCTAATTTGTGTAATTTATGAGGGTGACTCGTTAGAAAACGTGAGAAAGTTTAAAATAAGCAACAAAAAAAATGTAGCTATTGATTTTTTGAAAATATTTCGAAAAAATTTGCTTTACTTTTGTTGCTAAGCAGTCTACCTTAGCGTTTGTAAAAATATTGAAATTATCAATGCTTTAGAGTTGCAAAAATTGGCGGTCACCGTAGACGAGTGCGTAGAATCTCGGCCGTCGGAAGTAAATAGTTGCACCAAATGTAACAGTATGAATTATTTTATAGGTGGCCACTCTACCCAAAAATATTTCTTAATAATGGCATATACTCCAACAGGTTGCCATATCAATTAATTATTGGTATATTTCATTTAACTAAGAAACGAAAATATCTTCACTTTCGGAAAGGTGGTAACTCTTTTATACAACCCTTCCAAAATAATTTCATGTAAAAACATACAAACGTGATATATTCAGATTTATTTAACTAATTTGTACTTGAGTTTTAAGCCACTGACAACCATTTAAAAAAATTAGAACGCTTTTAAACAGGTGGCAACTCTTTAAAAAAAAATATCATTTCAGCAACTTCATTGCTTACCAATTTTCATATATATCACTTAACTCAACCTCCTAAATGAATTAATATTTTTTAAAAGGTGGCAACCCTATTTGAAAATATTTACCTTTTTAAGCCATCTTACGCTTATCTCGTTTGATTTCTATACCGTTGTACTTCATTTAACTTTTTAATTTAATGTAGCTCATTTTTTCAGTAGGTGGCAACTCTGTCAAAATTTTGTTTTAAATAAATACTTTAATACTTTTTCTATAGCTTTTCCATCCTCCATCATTGATTAGGCTTGTTTTTACGAATTTTATCTCTATTGGATTGAGGTCAGTCCTGAAAAATTCTATGTGGTTACTTTTATGTTAAGGACCCCAAGCTGGATACAACACCATTGACTAGTTTCGTAATTTTCGGTATTTCATTTACCGACTCCGAACGGCGAATGTTTTTGTTTTTTTTTTTTTGTGAGAAGTTGTTTTCATGGCAGAAAAGCATTCGGAGGTTTGTCATTGCCTACCGAGTGGAAGAAAAAACTTTCTCTATAATTTTTGATGTTACTGGGCCCGGGCAGGATTCGAACCTGGGACCCCCTGAATGAAGCGCGCACACGCTACAACCTTGTCTACGACGGCTGCCTTGGTATTTCATATACCATCTATTATAATTAGGGACCACTTATATAGAGAGACTAATTTAGAGTAGGAAGTATGCAACTTTTCCGCAAATTGTTCTCCAGGTTTAAGGCAAACGGTACCTTTAGGGACTATCAAGTTGAGTTTGGACTCATCAGAAAATATGGCACGTCCGCATTTAGATTCAGTCCATTTTGCTTTACTTTTGGTCGAGTTGAGTCGCTGTTCATTAATTTTTGTTGTTTAATCGGTATTGAAAGTTTTATTTCTGTTTTTATCTTGACAACATTTTTGAAATGGTTTTGAAGGCTTATTCTCCAAATAGCCCGGTTGTTGCATCTTTTCATGCCTGATCCTTCTTTTCTCTCCAGTTGACCAATTTCATGGTATTTTTAAAAAACAAGCGACTCATTAAACTTTCATTAAATTGTAAGTCTACTATCATTTTATTAGCAAACACTTTTGGTTCAACCAATAAAAGAATTACGGCCCTTTGAGCCATAGTCAACTGAGTTTTCTTTGGTATGGTTTTTCTCGACTAGCCGAAACAGGCGTACTACATAAGTTAAACATGCGAACTGGGCTTTGAAATGCTTGAAATAGAGGACTGAAAAATAGTTTAAAAAAAGGCCCTCAGTACGTTTCAACTCATTTCCTGAGTATTCGGGGAATCCCCAGTTCACAAAATTGAAATTTTCAGCGAAAGACTTGATGCGACTTTTTTCGTTGCGCTGAGTAGATTTGTCGAAATTTAATTGCGGTTTGACAATAGGAATACTTAGACAGAGATCAATTTCTCTAGTTGCTATCTTTATAGCCAAACCACGCGACTATTTCATTTGAAAGTCTTGTGTAATGCCTTTTTTGTTTTGCTTAAATTTATTTTTTTTATGTAACCAATTTTTGAAATATGATTTGAGTGTGGCCGCTCCAGAAAAGAAAATTGCTGCTGTTTTATACATCAAGTGTGGCAGCACATCGCTCAATGATCGTAATATGGATATATAATTTTTAGACACATTTAGGTACATACATATATGAATGTAGTTCATCCGCGCAGATATAAACAAAAAAATATGTAACTAAGTACTTATGTATCTACATATGTATGTATGTATGTATGTAAGTATTTATGTGATATGTATTTATGTATATGCTCATATGAATTCATAAAGTTCGTAAAATCAATGAATTCGTTTGTTTGCCTTGGTGCTGGTGCTGATGTGGAAAGTTTGTTTCGCATGCTGTCACCCACGCCGCACACTCACCAACGTTGTCAGCAACGGCAACGTTCGACTGACACCCCACCACCTGCCAATCGTAAAATATAAATCGCCACTTACGTTACATATGCCTGCATATAACGGGTTATTCATTTAGTTGGAGTTTTTTTTTATATTATATGTATATTTGTAAGTATTATTTGGGCATTTCGGCATAGAAAAAATTAGTAGCCAAGCACTGCTTCTAACTTTGGACCCTTTAAAAGCTTAAGGAAGATCTTCAGTTCCCCACTCAAAATTTTCTTCTGCAATGAGTCTCATTTATCTCTTACTTGCTGCTTTAATTTCCTAAATTTAAGCTTGAAGAAGTTCAAAAGACACAACAACGGTTTGGTATGGTTTATGGGATTGTGGAACAAATGGTCCATGTTTCTTCAAACATAAGGCAATTGTGTATGGCGTTCTATATCGCGTAATAAAAACGTACAGTTTGCTATCTGAAATTGAAGCCTGCAATCTTGACTGGCGACATTTGATGCCAGCAAGTCGGTGCTACTGATCATACAATACGTGAAACTATGGCCTTATAGCGAGCAGAATTTTACGCTTCGGCTAGAAAATTGGCCATATACAATAATGCCTGTGATACCACACCTATACTCGTACACCATTTCTAATTGTAAATGAGAAAGGGTTAAACTAAAGTATGAAAACTTCAATTGAAAATAGTTTCATTTAGGAAGCGAAAATTGAAAATAATAGTTGTCAATTGTAAATAAGATTCGTCATTTTAAATTGCGAAAGCGTCAAAGAAATTTAAGAGTAGTCAATTTTAAATGAGAAAGCGTCAAATTAAAATGCGAAACAATCGGCAACTTTAGTATTTAGAAAAGCTCATGGAAGGAATGAAGGTCATAAATTAACGCACAAAATTTTATTGTAACTATTTGAAAAATATCTAATAAAAATAAGTTTCTCATTTTTATTTGGCGCTTTCTGACTTGCAATAGACTATTCATATTTTCAATTGACCCTTTCTCATTTTCAACTGTCACTTTCTCACTTAAATTGTACGCTTTCTCATTAAAGATGACTATTATTATTTTCAATTGCCAGTTTCGCATTTACAACTGACTATTCTTATTGGAAATGGTGTAGACTAGTCAAAAACCAAATCTACAGGGATAAGACGGCAACAATGGAAGAATTGAAAAACAATATTATTGGAATTATTTGAGAAATATCACTTTAAATTCACCAACGCGTCATCGAAAACTAAGACTTCAGAATGGACCATGTTAATCGCAGATACGGTCAACATTTTAAGATAATAATTTAAAGAAATTAAAGGAAAATAATGATTTTTTCTTATAATAATAACGATAACATGATGCAATCTATTTTTTTTTTTAAACTAAAAAACATCCACTCTAAATTGTTCACCCATTATGTGCATGTAAATACTAAGTCTATTGTTAACGCAAATGCCAGCAAAATATGTAAATGTTGACAGCAGCGTTCGATGGCAAAATGGTTGGCGACCGTAAAATATTTTAGATAAGCCGCATTCTTTTGTAACCGAGTGATAAAAGAAAATTGCCCACCTTTTAGTTCGTAAAAACCCCTAGTAGCGCTTTCCATAATACAAGAGATTTATTATTCTTTTTAATTAAATTTATGAACGTAAAGCAATCCCTAAAATCTCTCAGATGTTTGCTCAAAGCTTTTTCCAAATAGCGCCCATCCTTTACTTTGCAACACTGTGTATTAGGTCGGTTATTATTTCCCCGAGTTCGCTTGAGTCATGCATTTTTCGGAGGTTGTGTTGATCCTTAATTGTAAAGGAATATATATGTACCTGTAAATAGTAAATTAATGATTTTGAAATTTCAAGATATTTTTGTGTAGCCCTACAATCGCATAATTCGTCACAGGGCCTTACATTCAGTTAATTTCGAATAATTTTTTTTAGAAACCACAATAAATAATAAATAGATATTATTGCGTAAATTTTACTGAAAATAAGAAAATAATAAATATTTTTTTTTGTTTCAAGGCAACACAAGCAAACAAATCTCTTCTGCTTTGGATTTGTTTATATGGTAGATGAAAGTACGCTACACTGTCAGAAAAAGAAGATCAAAAATCAGCGAGCGCTTTTAGCTGCATAAATTTGCATTTGTGTTAATAAAATTTAATGCGCTACAAAACTGCATTAACACAAATATTTTTTTTTTTAATTCTGACTGGTCTTTAAAACTTTGTTAAAAATTGTTTACACTTTTTTTAATTTTGCACATTGCTTGAAACTTGAATTTTTTTCGTAAAATGTAACACATTTTTTATAAAAAATGATTGAAATTAAATTCCATTAAAAAAAATGACAAAACGTGGTTGTTCTATTATTCTGTATGCAGCTGCAAATAGCTCGGTCTTATAAATTCTGAGAGAAAAAATATAGTTATGCGATGTCCAATGCGAGTTTATTTATTGATAAATCTGTGGTGTCTGGTATAAAATGTTAACCAAATTTGTAATTTTGTTATACTTTTTTTTAATAATTTGATTTAGTTGCCCAAAATGAGGCCACCTGCGCTAGCATCCCTTAACAATTCAGTTCTCATTTTTTTTTGTAGTAATAAATAATACTAATTTTAAATATTTTTCTAAAAAGTGAAATGGAATTAACAGTTTTATGATCATCCATTCAAACCATTGAACGCTTTTGATAGAACTCCAAAATAGCGGCTATAATTTCTGTCACTATAACAGTACTTGGCTTTTTCCAATACTTACAATACTACAATATAAAACTGTCGTTTGGCTCAAAAATTATTGTTGATATAAAATTCCATTAAGCTTTTCTTGTTGTGCGCAAACAAAAAAAAAAATTAAAAGTTGGCTAGGAAAAATACCAAATATTTTACGAGTGAAGGAAGCGTAGAAATTCATGCCAAGCGGTTGATTGACTTGCTTTTACTACTACTATACTACTACTACTATTTATTTACTACATACGCTTTCGTTTGTGCGAGTGTACAAATATCCACACATACATATGTATATACAAATTGTAAATTCCAATATTGTACTAGAGTTACCAGCAAATCCACTGCCGATTGCCAAGAAACAGAGTCAACTCCCGCGCACCCGCTCTCTCCATTGCCATTGACGCCTGACTGGCTGCTGACTGTTCGATTGTGTTCCGGCCGTGGTTTTTTTTTTTTTGCTCTGTCGAGTCATTTGAATGGCTGTTTTTGTTATATCGTCTTTTTATTGTTGTTGTTTTTTGTTGTTAAGTCTCTGTCGCCAACAACGTCTGCTGTGTTGTCACTTAGTGCGGCCTGGTTGCTAGCCAAAGTGGTTTGTTGGGTAGGGGGAGGGCGTGCAGATTGGATAAGCAGATTTGGGGGGAGAGGGGCATTGTGTGGTTATTTGGCGCTCTAATCACATCGCCAGATGAGTTAGTCGAGCGGATGTGATATAATATATCAATTTCTTTTTTGAGTGGTTTTTTTTCGATTTTCTGTTTTTCCTATTAACCTTTACTATAGCTAAGTTATGTAGATCTATTGTGTACCAGATGTCATCAAACGACTAATAAATTATTTCCTTGGAATATTAAGCTGTTCAATTTAGAATTAAAAACTATGTGAAACGACCGCTCAGCAGACTTCCTTGCAAAGTAATAGGGGTATGCTCCAGGAGGTTGCAGAAATAGCATCAATAAGATGGTGCTGAAAGTTTTTGCTTTCAAAAGCTGGCCTTACCAAATCAAGCCTATTAATTGCTAATGACTAATTTTTCTGCAAAATATTATCTGCGTCGAGGATTCCCACTCCACTTTGTTCCATCAATTGTATTCCATTAGCACTATGTGAATATGTCTGACCCAAAAATGAATTTTTACGATTGCCTGAAAAATGGAAAGGTCGTTTTGATGGGAAACTCACCCACTCATCAGTACCCTTCGTAATATTCGTATCAACCAATGAGATTTGGAAAGGCGAACAAGATATATTGATATTAGGGACTAATACAATTAAAATTTGTCATTGACTTTCAACTAAACTTGTCTTTATATTTGGCTAGTAGTAGGCGTGTCGAATCCACTATTTGCCTCTTTGAGGAGCCACGCCGGTACTTGCAATAAGTTAGAACTCATTTTTATTAGGGAGAGCAGCCAAATAAGGATTAGAGCTCTTGTTAAACGACTAATTTTGTTCAAAAACTCGTCGACTTCACCTAATCGCTAAACCATCCCCTTTCGCCTAAACGACCATAAACAACTAGTCGAGTAACCGTTCATTTTCGATTTTTCGAATATTCATTTTCTTTCAATAAATACTTGTTTTTTATAAGTGTTTGAATGTTTTTGCTTATTGAAAAAAAATTTTGCTTTCCACAATAATGAAGTTATTATGAATTTATTGTGAGTAGCCGTCACTATTCGAATAATTTCAGACTACTCTATGGTGAGCGATTAGCTAAAAGTGAACGGTTACATTTTCCTGTCTAATGTAACCATATAAATTCCTTATAACCCCTATAATAACTTGATCGCATAAATTAGTCCTATCGCTGTATTTGCCACAGTTCTAAAGCTGTTTTATCAGCTCAGTTGTTGATTTACATGCAAAGTAATCTTAAGGCTTCGACTCGGCTTCGCCCACGTTCGGCCAATAAAATTCGGTAGGTGTCGGGTTTTGTTCGGGTTCGAACAAAAAAAAAGCCGAACTGCTTCCCCATTCTAAAAAAAGATACAAAAATGTTTAATGTCAATAAAATAGATCTAGAATTTAAAAAAATTCATTAATTTTTCATTATTTTCGGTTCGGCCCTAAAAAGAGGTGATTGGTCGTTCTCTATATATCACTAACGATAATGATATGAATCAAAGCTACAAACCGGATTTGAAACGGAACGATTTTTGGGCCGAACTGAAAGGAAAAAGCGAACCGAAAACCACTCCAAAAAGTGTTCGGTTTGATTCCAAATGATCCAAATCCACTAATGCATTTTTTAAATTTTATGGCACAAACTTCTGCCTAAAAATGCAACCCCTATACATAGCAATACTGTTTAAATTTCTTTATTCGATGGCAATTCTGTGAGATAATAAATTAAATTACTTATTACAAGCCACTTAAATAATAAAGTCTTCTATCTACATTTATACAAGCATGGATACCAGTTCCAAACCATATACATTTAAGTAAAAAAGCAATTTCTCCGTTTTTCGAAGTTAGCCTCCGAAATCGGGATATGGGCCTACGAAGTTCGAAATTGGTCCTTTTGTTCAAACTTAAATTATATCTGTTATAAGCAATCAAAGGAAGATATCTCCTTAGAAATATTAGGTTTTTAATTTTTCGAAATTCTGACATTTGACCATGTAATATAAGTTTTAACAAACAATTATACCCCTTCAATAAGAAGAAAAGTCCGATCACGCTCATATTTATTAGTTATTTACTTGCAATAATTAAAAATTATTTTTTAAAATATTAAAATATTCAATTTTGAACTTCGAAGCCTAATATCTATATTTAGGAGGCTAACTTCAATCTCTCAAAGAAAACTAGTTTGATCCAAACCCCAGCCGAGTTTTGTATACTGTTAACAAAAGTTTCCTGAAATAATAAGTTTTTGTATTTAACAAGCAAAATTTCGATATTTATTTTAATTTTAATCTAAATAACAAAGCCTTCATATTTTTGTGATACTTGGATCAAAAGTTCTCATGATTCGGTTCTGGCTTTTTCTAAGTGGTTCGAACCACTGAAACGAACCGCATTATTTTTAGTGTAGTTTGTAGCTCTATTATAAATACCGCTATCGATAGCAGTAGCAACAACAGTGAATGTAACGATATAACAAATATCGATAACTAAAGCTATATTAATATTGAGTTTGGTCTCAAGACCGTTAGCGGCAACGATATAACAGCTACGATTTTTATCAGTAATCGATAACGATAACAATAAGTTTCTCGATATCGATCTCACTTTCGTGATATTTACTATTTAATATCGATAATTTATCGATAACAATTAACCTTGTTTTATCTTTTTATAGTTATCGACTACTTATCGATATCTAGTACTGTGGCCAAAAAAAAAACAAAGATGAGTAAAGAGTTAAGAATAAACACGGCAATCCATTCCTACACGCAGTCATATTTCTCTGTTCAAATAGAATGAATCTGTTATCTGTGTATTCAAGGGTTTAGTGAAATTATCATAAACTTTCTTCTCTAGCAAACAAACGTAAATTACACCGTCTACAAAATAACTATGTTTATTAAAAATATATCTTTGGTAATGTTTTCGCTTAAAGCACATTTTTGCAGGTGGTTTGAGTTCAAACAAAAAATATGACTAGCTAAAAAAAACAGATGCACTTTTGAGCCAAACAAAAGTTTTAATTCAGAATTCAGTGTTGCCACAACTTTTTGAAAAAATGGCTGAATAGGCAAAATAATAAGGCTGAAAAAAACTTAATCAAAGTTTTTTTAAGGCTAAACATACTATAAGTTAACAATTCAAATATTTTATTCGTATTACGATTTCATAACTAATTTTATATGTTTTTTACATATTTATATTAGTTTTATAAGCTTAAAAACTTATTTCGTTTGTTCGTAGTTAAAATCAATTCATATATTTATATAGGGTCTTGCAATAGGGACGCACAAAAGTAGACCGATGGTGACAGCAAACGACGCCATATTTTGTCCCGCTCTTTTGACATTTCTCTACAGTAAGGTTTGCCATTGCATCATGGAAAGATATACGATCCAACAACGAGTCGAAATTATTAAAATTAACTACCGAAATTTGGAGTCAATGATCTCAACTTTAAGAGCGCTACATCCAATTTATGGTCATCGTCATTTCTGGCTGAATGGCTTCGTGAATAAGCAAAATATGCGTTATTGGACAGGCAGCACATTCACACGTACGGTTTATGGGCCGGCGGGGTCATTGGGCCGTACTTCTTCCGTCATGATCAAGACTGGCACGTTACTGTGAATAGGAATCGCTACCGCTCAATGATAACCGAATATTTTTGGTCCGAATTGGATGATATGGACTTGGACAATACGAGTATGTGGTTCCAACAGGACGGCGCCACAAGCCACACAGCGAATGTCACAATCGATTAATTGAAAACCAAGTTTGGTGAACGTGTTATCTCACGAAATGTCCCAGTCAATTGGCCGTCTCCGTCGTGTCGTGCGATTTGACGCCGTTGGACTATTTCCTGTGGGGCTACGTCAAGGCTATGGTCTATGCCAACAAGCCAGCGACGATTGATGAACTTCGTACGAATATCGAACGTGAAATTGCAGCTGTACGATATCGGCCGATTTATGCTTGAAAACCGACGAAAATTGGGTTCAGCGTCTGGACTTCTGCGTGAAATCGAGTTCCATACATAATGACATCGAATGTACTTTTCACAGGAATAAAAAATTTAATTCATATCCCAAACCGTTTTTGTTTTATTTAAAAAAACTTTTGTAGCGTTCCTATTGAAAAACCCTTTACATAAAACAAATATTGCATCTTCATCATCAGATAAATTTTCAGGCAATACTTTTCTTCCTCCTTCAAACCATATCTAATACTTTAAATTGCATTTAACAATTCTGTAATGCTGAGGGTTAAATATAAAAAAAAATTAAAAGCATTACTACAAAGTGTAGCAGAAGGATATTCGCAAATTGCGCTTTTATATCCACGAGCCTCTGCCAAAATTCTCTTATAGATTTTAGATTCTGACACTGATAAATATAAGCGTAATTTTTTACACAAAATTTCATTGGCATTTATTTCATTAGTACTTTGGATTTTTAAGAAAAGGCTAAATAAAAGACCAGAGCCTAAGTTAAAATTTACCGGTTACAATAAAATACAAAAAACAAGATTTAGCCGGAAAAAGGCTAAAATGTCAATACTGATAGAGTCAAACCTTTCTTTTTAATAAATGCTAGCTTTTGAAGCATTTAAAGTGAAAAAATTGTTTGCTTTTAGTTTCTTGGAGACCTAAATGTTTTCCCTTATAAATATTTCATTTTTTGTAGATCTCAATTATTATACTCTAGCAAACCGAAAATGCACAAAGAGCGAAAAGCCTGGCACATGTTGATGGCAAGGTGTACACACATTTCTCTTTTCAATATGTTTTTTTTCTTTATATTTTTATAGCTAAAGTACGAGCACATGAATGGGTCGAGTGTGACGTTGGTCTGCTAATTCGATATGCACTAAAATTCATTTGCCAACAATTTGACGCAGTGCCCCATCCAATCTAACCGCATAATAATAATTTTAATAATAACAACAACAGATAGCAAGAACACCATATCAATTTGCATACATAAGTACAATACGCACAAAATCAACAAATTGAAAAGCAGTCACTCGTCGCTTCGGCGCTAAGTGCATAGAATTGTCTGGTTTTTGATTTCAATTATTTTCGATATTGTTTTTTTCTTTTGGATTTTTATATAGATTTTACATTTGTATTTTTTTATAATTTTTTTTTTGTTCGCCTTCTCCCATTGCAATTGTTGTTCACCGATTGTTTTATTAATAAGTAGCATTGGCAAATCAATCCAGCCGTTGTTGTTGTTGTTGTTGTTGTTGTTGTCAATCGATGCTGACTTCAGCGCCACTACTGAAGATGTGCATACAGCCTGCTTACTTATTGTAGCTGTTTTACAAATTTATATAGAATTTATATAGAAGAAGCATGTGTGTGCGTGTGTGTGCGAATGTGTGTAATGCCAATTTGATTTTTTTATGCTTTTTATTTTTCATGTGTTGCAAGTGCTTTCGACTCAATGTTTGTTGATTGATATCGCCAATGAGGTCATTTCATTTAGATATTCACTTAGCTCGCTGGGCTAGCTGTCGTCTATTGGCTTTCTGTCCGTCCGCTAAGCTTTGACAGTGACTGGCCGCTGTTCGCCAAGCTACAGACTTGCCTACATACATACTACATATAAATCTAGTGAGCTAGCTGTTTGAGTTCATAATCAAAAAACCGGGCTAACGGCAAACCATTAAAACCATTTTCCGTTTGCCATAAAATAAAACTTAAAAAGAAAAAGAACAAAACTAAAAAAAAAAAAAAAAACAGTAGTAATTGAAAAAAGAAGAAACTAAAAAGCGCTATATAAAAAACAATAGCATAGTAATTCGCTGAAACAAAATCGCTTGCCGTTGGAAAACAACAAATGTTCTTGTTAGTTTATAGGCAAAAAAGCCAAGCGAGTGTCATGAAATTCGTCATACAAATAACGATGGCAATTAAAACTCTATGTCAAGCCATGCAGTCATCAATACTCACATTCACACACACACACACACACACACACACACACACAATTAGTAGCTACTATTCAGCAACATGTTGCGCTGCACCTGCATTTGTGCTTTGCTTTTAAGGTAAAAAATTTCCACACACAAACACCCATGCGTGCCTGTGCACTGCTTAAGCCCTTTCTATACGGCCGAAATTCATTAGAGTACCTTCTTTTAGTAATTTTGTTGTTGTGTTAGTTTTTTTTTTGGCTTTTATGAGAGGAAGTTCGGACACCTAATTTTCACGCCAACCAAAAGACTACAACCATCGTTGTCACATTTAACTACGTACATTAGGGCATTAGGGTGCCTCACATAAAAAAAAAAGTTTCTGATTTTTACAACTGAATTTTATAATATATTATGTTCTAAGACTACCGCTAAAATATTTCGGAAAAATATTTAGATTATCGTGAGCTGGGCCGGTTTGAAGATATCTCCAAAAATGGAGTTGTTTATAAATAGTAAATATAGTTTTTTTGGAATTCATTTTAAAAAGTCACCCCGGATCTTAAATCAATTTAAGCTTAAAAGATCTCCATTAAAATATTTTGAAAAAAAATTACAACGGTATAATAATAATAAGTTTTTTTTATGAGATATTTTTGACCTTGTTTTATGAAGATTGGTGGATAGTTTATGATAATTAATTTCTATAGCTTATGACTTTCTCATTTCTTTTTTTTTGTGATTCTAGTCGCAGAAAAGTATATAAAATAAGAAAATGTGTAATTTTTATGGTTTAGATCATTTCTATTGGCGATCGAATTTCCAGCAGGACAAGTCGCCGCCAAACCTCCGCCATTGTTCAATGTCTCCCCCTTATTTCGTATTTGATTGTCAAACAGTTTTATCTTTTCTATAAATGCCTTTTTATCTTTCATACATTCGTCAAAATACAAGTTCAGATAAAATTGCACGCTTTTGACCCAATAAACGAAAAATAACTCAATAGCTCAGTCAAAACTTCAACGCTTTATGCTGGTATTCTGTAAGCAGTCTCAAACTACTAATTGAGACTTTTCGGTGGAGAAATTGATTTTGCGATTATTCGGTATCCAGTAAACCGTCTCAAGTCTCTAGTCTCAAAATAAAATCACTAATTTGTGAGCTAGTTCTGAGTCGGTCACGCATAAAGAAAATAATTTGAGGAAAGTATTGAACAAATGCGAAAATGAAGTAGCACTGGATCTGTCCCTTGGTCGTTCGCAATATTTTCCTTACATCTCTCTATCGATTATTGATAGTTCATTTAGGTTGATTGCGCATCTCCAGCTGGAGCATACCACCAGCTGATTGTCTCTGGTGCTTTTCACCACAGTCTTTGGTGAAATTTTTTGAATTAGTGCTTACTGAATTCCAAAATCGCCGCAAGTCACAAAAACTGTATCTTATTGAAAGTCTCAAATTTAACGACTTGAGATGAGACTGAGTTACCGAATACCGGCCATTTTGATTGAATGTACAGATAGATGGGAAGCTGTATTTCTCTATTGGTAATAGCTTTAAATTTAAATGTAATTTTTAAATAATTGGTCTACGTAAAATTCGGTAATAAGAATAGTTAACGGCTAATTTTTCAATATAACCCAGTAACTTACTATGTGCAATCGATTAATACACATTTATTATAAAACTCTGTCTTTCGATCAGCTGATTAGCTCTACTGATTTTCACCATGGTTTTTGGTAAAAATTTTTGAAACTGGTGCTTACTAAATATCAAAATGTCCTCATGTCAAAAAAAATATTTCTAATTGAAAGTCTCATATTTAATGACTTAAGATGAGATTGAGTTACCAAATACCGGCATTGGACTTATAAGGTATTCATGAAATGCCATAGTTTTGAGCTATTTAAACCAATTCACGCCAAATTTTTTTTCCAAATCTCATTATTATGATTCAGTTGAAAAACTCCCAACCAACCAACTCGGTTGGGTGTTTTGAAAAAAAAAAAAACATTTTCAAAAATTATTTTTATTTATAAAAAATTTAGTTTTTAAAGGAATTTTCAAATCAATTCAGCTCTTATAGATCTTAATTTTTTCCGAAATATTATGGCGCAAGTTTTAAAACATATTAAATTTTATAATTCCGATGGAAAAATAGTACCAACATTTTTTGTTTTTTTTGTTTTTTTTTTTTTTAGTGTGGCGTGAGACACCCTAATGAGCATAAATTGCCCATTTACTTGCCTGTAGATGCATCACGTTTACTAGCACTTACTTATGGGCGCACAAATTTTATGAGTACCACGCCAACTTTTGGCTCATTCATATGCAACCACTCACTCATTCATAACTTTATTCCTACTTTACATTCAGTAAAAACAAGTACAAAGCGTGCCACCAAGTCGAGTCGGGAGTTGTCACCAAAGTTCTGGTACTGATTTTTTTTTGGTTAGCATGAAAATCGATTTGACAACGTTTTGGTTTAAGATACTTTTCCCAGGTTAATAGATTTCACTATTATTAAACTAAAATGTCTTGAACTTTTCAATATTTAAGTATCGTTTTCTTCTTCCATTTCTGATGTTTGTATTTTATTTACATGTAGCGCAATATAACTCTCACAGTGTTTGACAAATACAGGGTGTACATAATTTAATTAGGTGTTTAATTGTTTCATAACTATTAAAGAAATATACACAGCTCACTACTAGATTACTTCTCATGCAATTTCATGCAATTTTCTGTTAAAGTAATATTGAGGCGGATATTGGGACATTCGAAAATTCGTTATTGAAAATAAAAAAAAAATAATACTAAACAGTTCGCATGAAAGAGAGGAATGGCAAGCGTACCTAAAAAAAATAGATGCATGCATGTATAGTGAAATAAGCCGCTAATTTTTATAAGCACTTAAATGATTTGAGTAGATTTGAAATCCCCTTGCGCTATAGAAAACATTTACAATTTCCTAGCTAGTAAAATGTTGGCAAACATTTTTTTCCAGTTGGTCAATATTTGTTATAGCCCTGTTTGTTGCGGTTGCGCGCTGTCATCCGGAATGCCACGTTTTGAAATGTCGGCAGATGTACATAACCTTAAAAATTTTGCTACGGCAAGCAATTATAATCCTCCGAGTGAATTTGTGCCATACAAATTTTTCTCATAAAAAAAAGCGTCTGACATTCGGAATCGGTGTAAAACTGTTGGTCCCTCAATTGATGGGGCAAAATCAAGGCACACCCCACAAATTGTAGGAGAAGTTCGGTTAAATATCGGGGTATGATAAAAGTGTACTCATAAATTCTTGATTTTCATATCCAACAACTTGTTTTTTTTAATAGCGGTTTTTCATTTGGTAGTTATTGGAAAATGCAACAACAGTCAAAGCGGTAGAAGCTATAGCTGTTATTTATGTATGTATTTCCGAAATTTCCACATCAGAATTCTTATTTCTAGACTTTCGCAGTTTCCGAACCCACGTCCTTTTGCGCACTCAAGGCAAGCACTCTAGTTACCTTTTCATCTGCTTAGTTCCAAACACAAATGAAAAGCAGCAGCCTGCTACTATTACTTAGAATGTGTGATTGTTGTTGTTGGTTATAAATAATTAATTTTAATGAGGTGCAATCGGGTCACGTTTTTCTTTTTCCATGAAACCCGAATATACAGCTTCTTGATCAAAATGATCAGACACGTATTTTTTTTTTTTTTTGACCGAAAAAAAGGTTCCGTTATTTTTCGGTGATTTCTATCTGAAAATCGTGTTTTCCTTTAAATTTTATTTATTTCAATGCACATAACTTTTTTAAAAACTATAAAATGTACGAAATTAGTTGAACATTAAAAGGCGAAGGCAAAAAAAAAAATTGCCAATTCAAGTCCAAAAAATTTTTTTTCGGAAAAATTAATAAATACAATTTTTTCAAAATATAATTTTTCGAAAAGTGTATTTTTACGTTCACACATCCTCAAAATAACAGACTATGTTTGTTTAAATTTTAATAAGGCCTATGCAGAGCTAACAGCTGATGTTAGTTTTAGGGGTCAAAGAGTTTATTTGCTTTTTGAATTTACATACTTATAGCACACTTTTTTCAAAAATGCCTTAAATCGAAATAAAATTTTTTTTTTATTAGAAAACAAGAAAAGCTTCGATGTCAAATGTTAATTATTTTGTGGAGTTCGATATAAAATACAAAGTACGCTAGATGGGAGAAAATGACTGGCACCTTCAGCAAAAAAAAAAAAAAACTTGTCAAAAATTAAAAGAAATTTTCAGCTAAGTGGAATTTGTATTTTATCATAGAAGCATAGTCAATAAAACTGCATACTTAGAATTTTTATAAAAATTATAATTAAAAAGTAATTAAATTTTGTAATTTTTTTTTGATTTTTTTTTGAATTTTTTTCAATTTTTTCGACAAAGTTTGAAATGTGCTATACTTTTGTAAAAAAAAATAATAAATATTAAAAAAACAAAGAATAGTGCTCCCAACTTGTAGAAATGTCGTGTACCGATTTTATTGTCCAGCACTGTAGAAATTGTTCTCTTGTCAAAAATTCACATAAAAAATGCTTGCTTCAAATTTCGCTGAAAGCTGAATTGAATGATTTTGGAACGTTGAGCATTTTTTGTGCATATCTAATATCAAAACTAATAAATTTCGAGTAAGTGCACATTCGAAAACCGTGCGCATTTTGTGCAACCCACACAAATTAATTATAATTGATAATTATCCATAAACGAACGACGCGTGCTACATACACACACACTAATACACTAATAAATATACATATGTATATAAATTTTTTGCAAACTGAGTTTCTTGGTTTTGTTTTCATGTTTCAGCGAAGCCACTTTTGTTGTGACTTATTTCGTTAAATTTCGCTATTTTGCACAAAAATTTAGTTCGATTTACCTAATTTGGTAACATACAATAAATTCATTTGAATGTGTTCACACGCGTTCAAAGGTGTCACAAAAAAAAATGTTGTTCTTTATTCTTTGTTTTTTTTTTTTTTGCTAAATGTCAAACAAGTCAAATGTTAAAATTGTTTAACATGAACAATACCACATCATGGCTGCTTATGTTATGCGATATTTATAGCAATCGACGACATCAAATACAAACTACATACATACATACAGCAAGTATGATCTTTTACTGCCAACTGACTGAGTAGTGGGCGTACGTTAAGTTAAACTGAATGAAATGTCTGTCAAAGTAGGAAACTTGATACATACATATGTACATTTCGAAATGTTTCGTTTTTTTTCTGTTTCTGCTTGTTTAGAATCTTGTAATGCTTATTAAGAGAAAGAAGTTTTGCATGCAAAATGGAATAGCGACTCCGATAGCGATAATGATGTAAATTATAGAAAACAAATAACGATGAAGATGCCGATAACGATAAATAAAATGAAAAATTAAAAGCGAAAACGATAGCACAGCAAAAAAATTTCAAATTTTTTTTTTTTTTTTCAAAATATTGTTTGAACGTATTTTTTTGTAGCCCCATATTTGTAATAATGAAAACCCTAAAAAATACTTTGAAACAAACTTTTGAAAAGTAAAAAAAATTTTGAATTTTCCAGTTATACTTTTTGGCACAATACCCTATTTATTGATATGGATCTTTGGATATCTTTGAAAAAAAAATTATTGTATATACAGGGTGGGCCAAAAGAAACCAAGGGGTGTAAGAGTTTAATAACTTTTTCGTTTATTATTATTTTTTTATTTTTTCTTTCAGCTTATATAATATACAAACGGGAACTTTTTTTACACTAAGTATGAAAAATGATGTCTCTTAAATGACCACCGTTTTCAGCTTCGCACTGATGGGCTCTTTTTAGAGCATTTTCCATAACATCTTTCAAAACTTGTGGCTGTAGCGTTCGAATTTCTGCAACAATGTTTGCCTTGAGTTCAAAGATTGTCTCTGGCTTGTTCACATACACTCGCTCCTTCAAATAACCCCAAAGAAAATAGTCGGGTGCTGTCAAATCTGGCGATCGCGCTGGCCAAATAATTTCGCTTGTTGTTTTCGATGTTGTATCATCTTCAGTGTAATTTGTCGTTCTGTAAGAGAACGAAACCGGTTTGTCTCCTATCCAAACTTTACAGGGGATAACGAAAAATCGTTACAGCCTACATCAACTGTTCATCGCCGGAATTCATTATACCACTTTAGGTTTTTTATAATTTTTTTAAATTTGCAAAATTCTAAAATTTTTATATTTTGTTTTCAAGTATATGGGATTCTTTTTATTCTCCAAAGTATATTTATTATAATATCACCAAAATAGATGATAAACTCATCTATCTACCGTTCGCAGTCGGCGCATTTCAAGCAAAGGCAAAACTGGGCTTAACCTAAAAAAAAAAGATTATTGGTAACAATATCTTATAAAAATAAAAAACACTCGTTTCACGGTGGTTCTGGTGTTTTGTATGTTCATATACTAAGTACATTTATTTGGTATGTATAAGACTAGGTCGTAAAGTATATTTTATGCATAAGAGAGGGTTGCCACTTATTTGAAAAGTCACATTTGATTTAATTGTACACAAGTTACATGAAATATTAAGATATGAATGACAAACGGCGTGTCTCAGCAACAAGGTTCTAAGCCAACTTGTGTGAGGATTGCCACCTGTTTAAAAATTCGAATTTAATTAAATCACACACAAGTTATATGAAATATTAAAATATGTGTGTCGAACGGTTCTTCTCGATGCGGAAAACGTTCATATTGTATATGTATATATATATAATGGAAAAGGATGCCACCTGTTTCAAACTCCAATATTTTTTTTTAATTATTCACAAGTATTCAATATTGAAGTATGAGCAGCTCGTTTTGCTGAGGAGAAGGTTTTTAGCTAGCCATATTTTGAAGAGGGGTGCCACCTGCTTCAAAAATAGAATTCAATTAAAATATACAGGAGCTATATGAACTATTACAACATAGGTGTCCATTAGTTTATCTCCTGAAGTAGATTCATAGCTAACTTTTAAGAGGGTTGCCACCTGTTTGAAAATTCGAAATAAATTAAACACAAGTTTTATGAAAAATTAAAGTATGGTTGCCTAACTATTATTATTATACTCGGTAAAGAGAAGGTTTATAGCATATAGAGGCTGGCCACTTGCGTTAACGTCGAATTTAATAAAGTTATACATTAGATGAAATAATAAAATATGGGCGTCAAACCATTTGTTCTGCAAGAAGAAAATTTAAAGGTATATTTTGAAGAGAGTTGCCACTTGTTTCAAAAGTCACAAGTACGTTATTTTTAAAAATATTTTTTTTAAATATTGAGTTTTTGGTTTTTTTGTTGTTATAATTTTATGTTATATGCTCCTCTTACACATAATTTTTTCTGATTTTTCTACCATTTAAAATTATGCTTACTGAGTTGAAATTCAAAGTGTGTACCAAATTTGCTAGAGTTTGATCAAGTTGGTTCGATAAAGTAGGCGGTACCACGACCTGCTTCCAAAAAAGATATAGACCAACTAAAAGTTCCGCTTTGATCCTTAATTCAGGAAATCGCACAAACTACTAATTTCAATAATAGCTAAAGGATAAAAAATGTTCTGGAGATTTAATCGCTGGAAAATTTCAATAGGGGCCTTCTCAGATAAAATTTGTAAACGAAATATACAAAAATCCACCGAAAGGACATATGAAAAAATATTTACAATGGAAAGTTTCGGAAAATTCTGCTTAAAAACTTTGGAAATGGCACAGCAATTTTTGGAAATTTTTAAATTTCGTGAAAAGTTTGAAACTTTTATTTTTTATATTACATAATAAGCTATAATTAAAAAAAAAATATTGCATTCAGATTTGCTACTTTAGATCTTCTTTATTAACATTAATATTGCTAGTTAGCAGCGCTGTTATTTAATTTTTATATTAAACTATTTGCTATTTTATTTTAAGTAGAATTCGTCTTAAATCGCACACATATTGTGCTAACCAAATTCGTTATTTAAGCCGTTGAGAAATCAGTTTTTCTCTACCCAAAAGCCCCGCTATTTCCCATCTACAGTCAATGCAATTTGTTACAGCATTACTGGAACACAACAAAATTTGTTCTCCAACTTTTATTTCGTCAGCATAACATAACAACATTCCATAATGTTGGCAACATCCTCGAATACAGCAACCACTAACAGACAGCTACAAAAATCCATACGTACATTTCTATCTACAGGCAAAAGTGTGTGGTGTACACTCTATGTCGCTGGTGCAGCAACAAACAGAGGAACAGGTAGGCAAACAGGAAGCATCGCACACACACACACGCGCACACGCATTTGCCCATGCACCTTCGTATATTTGGTTTTGTTTGTCCAAGTGTATGCGGAAAATGTGAAGTGCTATGTACAAACAAACAGATATACTTACATAGCTTCGAAGTTAACTCGCCGCTGTTGTGGCTCCTCGTTGACTCATTGACTGCGTCTGGCTGGCTTGCTGGCTGCCTGGCTTAACGGTTGTAACTGGCTGCTGGGCGGTTGTCTGAACGGTGAATTGGTGTGCTTTACACGTGTTGAAAGTGTAAAATTATTTAAGTGATTGGCAATAAAGTGGAGGCGCCACTCAAATTGCTTGTCCGGTGGTAATTGCCGTAGTCCTATTGTTTACCTTCGTGCGCTCGTTTGCAGTTATTTGCTGTTATTTTCTACGCGTGCGAATTTTCACTGCTATGTGAATTGGCAGGAGATTTAACTTTCTGAAATACTTTAAGTTCAAGTTTAGAATGTAAAGAAAATTACAAGAAAAATAATCAGGTAAAGCCAGTTGAACAACTGGTTTGATTATTTTATATTACTTATATCTCTAGTACAATTCACTTGCTTTAAACGATCCGAAGATCGCAATTTTTGTCGACAAAATTTGTCGTTTGCAGTGACGATTGCTGCACTTTTTCATTAGCTTTAGTTTTTTACGTGGCGGATCCCAAACTCAGCGCACAACTAGATACTGGTGTTTTTTTTTTTTGTAGTTTTTTTTCGTTGTTCCAAGGCAGACACTCGCTTGAAGCCACACCACTGGTGACTAGATGTAGCTGATTCTTAGTGCTTAGTGAGCCCTTACACCGGGTATGTCGGAGTGGCCCACTTCTTAAAATTTCATAAAAAGTTCTACCAAGCGTATTGTGTGAAAGACTGAACGCAACCATCAGCGATTGGATCTTATCAGTATGGCTTTAGACCTGGTAAATCTACCATCGACACACAGCATCTATTTGTCGACTTTAACTCAGCTTTCTACAGCACGAAAAGAAGTTGCCTCAAATGCTGCGATGTCTGAATTTGGTATCCCAGAAAAACTAATAGGGCTATGTAAAATTACGCTGAACCACACCACCAGCTCTACTGGAATCCGAGAGGACCTCTCCGAGCCGTTTGATTACTTTAACCTTATGTTAAACCAGTCAGGTACCATATTTTATAAGATGGCGTCGACCGCGCCGTTAGTTCTGCCTTTTCCAGGCTGGATAACAAAGAGAAGAAAATGGGCCAGGAGGTGAACGAGTGCAAAACGAAGTACCACTTTTGACAGTTACAATTTTGACAAAGAATGGGCTCTTAGAACCAGCATTAATACCAACAGCAATGTCAGCCTCGAAATCCAACGAAGAATCCCTTTTGCTAACGCAAATGAGCAGTAAAGCCCCCTTTCGACGAATGAAAGCCAGTCTCTGTAAGTCACTCATCATGTCCCAGCTATTGTATTGCGCAAAAGCATGGACGCTGTCAACATCAGTTGAGAAGGCCCTTGGCGTGATCGAGAGAAAAAATCTCCGAAAGATTTTTAAACCTTTACGTCTTTGCGACGGCGAATACCGCAAACGATGAAACGAAGAGTTGTATGAGCTTTCTAATGGCAGTGTCTTAGTATGGAAGAATATGTTCTAGCCCTGAAAGTATTTAACGCAATACCCGCTGGTGGTTGGTAAAACCAGGTGGAAAAGGACTGGGCTACACTTGGGATCTCTTAGTGGAGCCAGTTTATCAAAGTAAAGAGGACTATGTTGAAATCGATCAAAATCGCCTAAGATGTGATAGCGACAATTAAGATGAAGAATTTTTCATGGTAGCAGAATTTCGGACTCTCCTCGGTTGATTTGGTAGAGGAGTCATACCCGACGACTCCAAGAATATCCGATATCACCTGCAAGTAGTTTATGGAATAGTTCTGAATTAAATTATTTTTATGTAGTAACTTTCAATGAATTACTAAAACTTATCAATCAAAAACATGTCACGATTTTCCTTTTCAAATTACGTGTTGTGCTCCAGGATATTTAGCTTTATAAGAGGTTTTCATCTTAGTTTTAAATATTATCTACTAGATTTTATTAAAAAGTTTTCACCTTAGCTTTACAGATCATCTTAAAAGGCGTCCTTTTTTAGAAAAAAATCGTAGAGAAATCTGAAAAAGTTTGCTTTGATTTGTGGGGCATTTTGGGTGGTATTTTTGCTCATGGATATTGCCCTGCTATAACCTAGCAATATGGAATTCTTATTTAGGGAATATCGTTAGAAAAATGCTGTTGAAAAGCGAAATCATTAAAATATTCGACAAGTTAACTATGCGAATATCGTTAAAAGGAATTAGTGAATCGCACTACTCGCTTCTAAATTTTTAAATCAGAAACAAACATTCTAAGTTAATTCTGTATAGGCTAAGCCGAACAGTCACGACCTGCTTCCAAAATTGTTGGCATTAGTAGACATTCCGCCGATTTGAAGCTGCCAGAGAGAGAGAGAGAGAGAGAGAGAGGAAAAGTCCTACTGCGCTTCACATGGGTTTTTAATGCAGACGTGATATTTTCTTATTTCATGCATGCATAATTTCTTATTTCTACGAGAATTGTGAATTGTAATTCATTTAAAGCGGCTTACTTCAAAATTCAATTGGTGGCAAAGTCAACACTTCGTCCTTAAAAATAATATGGAAAATCCCATGCCACTGAAGTAGAAACTACATAGGTATTTTAAATATATATATTTTTGTTGTATTGTTAAACAAGTGTGTACATAAAACACAAACAAAAATATTTACCATTCACCTCTGTACGTGCCCATCGCTGATTTGGTTTTTCCACTATCCAACCAAGTGTGGGAATTTATCCTTCACTCATCGTAGTTGCCGCGCTACAGGTAACCAAGTACGCCCCATACAACATCTATTATTCCACAACACATTCTGTTTAGTGTTTTCGTAAATTCTGCACTTTGTACTTGCAGTGCCGCCACATATGCTGATGCTGTTTGGGGATTTCCCCCGATTTCTTTTCTTCTAACTTTCTATTCACGTCGGCTGATGTTTGAGTTTCATAAAACACATGTTGATCTCTGGTGTTTGTCTATGTACTAAGATGTACATCTTCATATCGCACAGTGTGTTATTTTCTTAAATTAATTTTAAAATATTTGTATTATTTATTGAGCTGCTTGAATCAAATTGAGCAAAAAAAAAAAGAGAACATTTGCCGTGATTTAATAATAACTAATATTTGAAAAACTACAAACATTTAAGTAAGTAGATGCTAAATGTTTTTACCGTACAATTGTAAAATTCAGCCATTGCTGAGGAAAATTGTTTTCCCCCATTTAATCTTAAGTCGAACTGCTTCGAAACGGCTTGATCGATTTTTATGAAATTTTTTATTATGATATGAGAATGGATCAGAAAGTATATTTTACTTGCTTGGGAGAGGGTTGCCGCCTGCTTAAAAAATCAAATGTAATTAAAATATATAGAAGTTATTTAAAATAGCAAAATATGGGAGTCACGAGGTTCTTTTCGGAAAGAAGGGTTATAGCTAACTTTTATGAGGGCTGCCACCTGTATGAAAATTCACTTTTAACTTAATTAAACACTATTATATATATAAAGTATTTAAAGAGAAGATTTCTAAATATATTTTGGAGAGGGTTGCCACCTGATTGAAAAGTGGAATTTCATTAAATTATACACAAGTTATATGAAATAGTGAAATATGGGTGAAAAACTATTTGATGGTGGTGTGGAGAAGGCTTATAGCACATAGAAGGTTGCCACCTGTTTCAATTTCAGAAAATAACACACAAGTTATGTATATGACTTCGTAAAATATGGGGGTCGAACGGTTCTATTTTTTTATTTATAGCTAGTTTTATTTGAAAGAATGTTGCCACCTGCTTAAAAAAGCTAATCTAATTAAATTATACACAAATTATACGTAATACTAATAGATGGGTGTCAAACCATCCGTTTGGTTAGGAGAAAGTTTATATGTATTTTTTGAAGAGGGTTGCCACCTTTACAAAAGTCAAATATAATTAACTTATACAAAAATATATCAAATATTAAAATATTAGTGTCAAACTATTCGTCTCGGGGACGACAATGGCTACCTATGCAAAGGGCAATTAATGAAGGTTAAGGTAAAGGTTTAAAAATCTTTTGGAGATTCTTTTTTTCGAACACTCCAAGGCCCATATCAGGCGATATTTATAGCGTACATGCTTCGCTTTCGCTGTCGCCATTTTCACCACATATTTTCTCCAAATATTCCCTATATAATTTGATTTTGTTTTGGACACCAGCCACCAGGTCACCGTTCTTGTTCTTACAGCAATTTGCCTCGGTATTAAACTTACCTTCCGTAAATCGCTGCAGCTTTGGTAAACTTTTTGGGCGCTTTTCCTGTTGGCTAGCATCTTAAGCTCTTCACAGCTCTTGGTGGCCTTCGATATTCGAATTGTTCTACCAATAGAGAAGCCTACATTTTTAGAAGAGACGCATAAAATAGGGTATGACGAATTTTTCTGACAGCTCCATATTTTGCGGGCGTGTCTCGGGACCCCAATCAGCAGTTTTATAAAACTTGAAGTGTCTGTGTAAATTTCACTTACGTACATTCTACCTTCTTTTCGCTTCGTTCATTCTCCATTTCGCTACCCAAAACCCGCCAAAAAGAACAACCAAAACAAGATCATATCAAGCATTTTAACAAAAATCAAAATGCCTGAGAATTTCTGCACACGCTTACAAGTATGGACTACGAAATATTTAACTGAACTGAAACAAATGAAATAATCAACTTGTAGCGCCAGAAATTTTCGAATCGAAATCGCGCCCAATCGATCATATAAACACGTTCACAAACAAATATTTACGCTCGCATTCACGTTCACTCATTCCCCGCTGCGGCCGCACTGTGACCTCGTGTTGGCAGCGAAAATGATATAGGCAACAAGTCAAATTTGTTGCATTTTTACTTTTCATTTCTTAGTTTTTTTCGACTTTTTATTAGTTTTATTGTGCTACCGCTTTTTCATATTTTTTTTTTGTTGTTGTTTTGTTGCATTTTTTGCATATTGTTGTTAAGTGTTCGCGGACGCTAGCCGGCATGCTGACCGTGTGCCGAAAATGTTGCCGCGCATGCGCCACACACACACAACAACAAACACGCTTACGAATATAACTACAATGCGCCAAGCATACAACAAACAACAAACAGCAAGTATGGGCAGTCGATGGCACATTTGCATTGAGTCGGCCAGCATACGAGCGTTCTATTAATTCGTTTTTTATATACATGCAATTATAAGTTTTTGTTTGAATGTGCTTGCATGTGTGCGCGCGTGTGTGTGTGTGTGTGTGTGTGTGTGAGCAAGCATTGATTTGATGGTGTGCGCAGTTCCCATGCTTCGAATTGCATTGGCTGCATATTTGCGCAAGTCAACCGGCCCGACAAGCATACGGCCAGTCAGACAGGCCGGCAAGCAAGCAAGCAGGCAGGCAGGCATTGAGTCAGTTAGCCAAGTGGCCAGAAGAAACCGGCAGCCAACGAGGCAGTTAAAGCGGGCAGCAAACAAATTTGTTGCATTACTTACTGCAACCAGCCAGCCACAGCCAGACAGACGAAGTGATACACAGTGGCAGTGGCGGCGGCAGCGGCAGCAGCTCACCTTGCGCTCGCTTGGCGGGCGCATTGGCGCGAATGCCTGATCAATTTTAAATGGCATTTAAATGCATTTGCGGCATTTCATTTTTCTGCAGTTTCACATGCTTTTTCATGGCTGTTGTTGTTGCTGCTATCGCTGCTATTGTTGTTGTTGTTATGCTTAGTGTTGCAGCGTTTGTTGTTTTTCATTTTGCTTTTGCTTTGTTGTTTGAGCTCAGCGTCTTACAAGTTTTTGACGCTTATTGTTTTTGTTTTTTTTTTTTGTTTTTTTTTTTTTTTTGGTTTTTGGCTTTGGAGCGGAGCTTTCGGCTTTTTTTTATGAGATTTTAATTAAGCATGCATTGGGGGTAATTAGCAAGAAAAAATGTTGGCAAAAATAATAGCGTTCTATCATCGATATGCACACACACACGCACACACACACACGCGCGCGCGCGCAATTATATTTACACTTTTTGCTTATTGTGTGCGTTAACTTCGTCTTTTAAATGACTTTTATTTTATTGTATTCGTTTATTCAATTCGATTTCGTTTTGATTTGCTTGATGTTGGCTAAAATGCCGCGCTGCAAACAGAAGTCCAGCCTAACATAAATCCCAGGCAGATGCAAGCTGTGAAGTTGCTTGGGATTGCAGTGATGCTTAAATTTTAGCCAAAAATAGCTTTTATTGTTAATATAGTGCTGCCGCTTTTTTACTTTTTATTTTTATTTTATTTTTGTTTTTTTTTCTCTTAACTTTTAACAACTCAAACGTGTGAATTGTGCGACTGCGCTTGTAGCGTGTGACTCAGCGGCCGTTTTTTTTTTTTGCAATTGGCAGCTGGTTAGTTGGCGTTTTGGTCAGTTGGCCGTTTTGGCGCCAAGTCTGTAGCCGGCTGGTGGCGTTGGTGTTTTGCTGCGCCAACAAAATTATTGTCATTATGACACTAAGCGCCTATAATTGAAGCGCACGCACGCACACTCGTAACTAGATGTGTCTGTATATGTCTGTATGTCTGTATATCCGGTTGGGGTAAAATTGTTGTGAGTTAAATTTTTATTGCACGAACTGCGGGAGCTGCGGGAAATTATTTTAAATCGCATTGCCAAGCGTTGGGGTGTTGCGCCGCAGATGATTTGCCGGGTTTATGAAACCCTTCTACAACTCGTTGCTTGTAAAAGCAGGGACGGAAAATATAAGTTACTTTTTTCGATGTAATAAAAGGCCGTGGTAAAATATAGTTGTAGAAAGAAGTTATTAATATTCCTTTAATTTCAGGACCTCCTGGACAAGAATCCTTCATTATTTTTACTTTTTCAACCTTTTGAGAAAAAGTTCAATGTCAATTGAAGTATCCGAACTTTTCATTTTTTTTTAGTCCGGTATTGACAAATTGACAAGGTTAGCTATATATTTTTTAGCTAAATATTTTTGCAGTCCGAAATAAAAGTCCGTTCCCAATAACAAACTTACCGTTTATACAAACTAAATAAATTTGGTATCAAATGAAAGAGGACGGAGATATCTAAACGTCTATAAAAAAAAATTATCAAAAATGAACCCGAATTTTCAGCTATTTGAAACTTGCACTTTGTTATAGCAAAATTATTTGGGCTACAAAACTGTTTACTCAAAATTCTAATTAAAAAGTTTGACAACTTTTTGAAGTTTGATACATTTTTGTGAGTTTCGTAAAAATCTCGAAACTTTTATTTATAATAAAGTTCTACTTGGCCAGCTGTATAATATTGAATGTCGATGATTATGATACTGCGTACTTGTTTTGTCCCATGGTAACAAAATAGCATTTTTAATTGAAATATTTCTTCATTTCGATATTTCAGTTCTCTTTAATTTGATACCCAATTTGTTGAAATTACTTTTATTGGGGACTTAAAAAATATTTGGCTAAGTTTAAATCTTATTACTGTACTAAAAGTCCCGGGTTTACCGTTTTATTTTTTTAATTCAAAAGAAAAAGTCCAAAAATTAATTTAGTCTAAAGACTTTTATTTTAAAATTTATAAAAGTCCGTGTAGCTGGTTTAAATTATCGAAAGTGTATACTCACTCACTCAGTGGTACTCAAAATAACGACGTGGTGTACTCCATTCCACTTTGTACGCTAAGCCGTTCTGCATTTCGAGTTCAAAATTCTACTCAGTTATAAAAAAAAAAACATTTTCTAAACTTTGTTCAATAAGTTTTTGAAATTAACTGATGAGTTGAGGAAGAGTGCGTCGAAACGTTTTTATTTTGAAATGCCGAAACCGAAATCCAGTCAAAAAATTCGTTAGATTCGGTTCAAAATAAAAATGCACTAAATACAAAACATTCCCTAAAAATTCAACCCTTATGGTAAAACTGCTAACTGTTTCTTGTTAACTTTTTATTCTAATAGGTCAACCAATTTTTTTTTTATTTCGGCTAAAATTCCTGTTATCCCACCACAATTAGGGTAAACGGTTCAAACTGCGAACATTACACAATTCTTATGCTTACCGCGCTATGCTGATGACCTGACAAAACTCAACAACCTAACAGCTATCAAGGTTACTGCGCCTAAAACTCTCCGGGAAAAAGGTTGTAGTTGTTATGCCCTACTAAGTATGTGGCATCAACCTTATATTCCGCGGCATAGTTTTAGGCGCTTAAACCTGACAGTTGTCAAGTTGTTGAGTTTCGTTAGGTCATCAGCAAAGAGCAGTTAGATTTTATTTTGTCATATATTGCCAAGTGAATGAAAACAATTAAACTGGAGTACATAATTATATGAGTCGATTTTATGGGCAACTTGTAGTTAAATGCAACGAAGTTGGGTACCGGTCAACTTTACAATCAAATTTGGATTCAACTAATCGCCTGTGAAATTTGTGGCATTCAAACTCGCTAAAAAATTTGGAGATATATCGATTTGACGTTGCAATTTCAACAACATGTTATCATTTCGTGTCATATTTGACCCAGCAAGGACTAGCCAGTGTCACCCAAGTTTAGATTCGAACGAATTCCTTTCCTGCAGCGACAAATTTAAGTTGTCAGATAGTTGCCATTAAAGAAGCTGCTGATTTTATGCTCGCTAAGGTAAAAGTCTTCAAATATTCTGAGATTAATGACTGAACCCCACTTGCGATATGTCTACAAATATAAATAAATTCTAGATTTAAAAACTATTTGCATATACATTACATCTTCCTTGGAAGACTAACAGACGGAATCCTCCACATTGCAGTCATATAAAGTAAAAATCTCGTCAGTTCAATAACCATTTCAGTATATCTGCATTTATGAATCAAGACAACTCATGTTTGACTTAAAAATTTGCATCGCCAAAATGGTTTGCTATCTCAATTAACTTATCGTGTAACACCCATTAATAAGAGAATGTGTTGAATTCAAAGTATAAGGTTTTCAATAGCAACAGATGTGAATAACTTGATTAGTGAGTCTTCATTTTTTATAAATTGTGGGAACTCTGCTCTTGTTCGCTCAAATGTTTTTTTTTTTTTTTGTTAGCTTTAATTTCGTTCAACTGACACTCTAATAGACTAGGCATATTGCAGCCTAATGTGCATTGATAGCCTTAATTTGCATTAACTCATGAATTATCCCAGCTTCGCGGGACTGACAATCATCGTCTTTTTCACACAGGTACGATCGGCAATTCACCACACCCACGCTTATTTCGCATTGCTTTCGTGTGTGTGTGTTTTGTGCGATTGTATCTGACACCGGTCTAAATGCGCAAGATTATCGTCTGTTATAGTGAAATCTAAATGTGCATTTGTGCTTAATAATCCAAATTAACTAAGTTTGTCTGCCGCGCTTTTAAGTGACCTTTTTGATGTTATAATAAATAATCTTATTTTTCTATTGGACTGTTTCTGATCAGAATCGATTAAAATTTACGAAAGATTAAAAACATCTTAGGTGTTTCGTCAAACTAAAAGATAAGCCAAGCAAAACTAAAAGTCTTGAAGCTTAAAAGATAAGGGATTCATCGTTGAAATAGACCAAAAACACAAACACAAATCTAAACCTCGCAGTAGTCGCGGGACCAGATTCAAGAATGATCACTTCGTTTATGGAGTTAGATAAGCAGGACTCACATAAAGATTTAGATTTGTAGTGTCTTTGTAGTTATCAAAAAAAAAAACACTCATTTTTTTGTTAATGCACTTCAGACAGCATAACCAGGACATTTAAAAATATCACTTGAGCTTTTTTGGCTCCTAATTATTTATAGTAAAAACCAATATTAATTTTCTAGAGCTACTTTGAATTTATTATTCTGCACAGGTGCAACGAAAATTTCTTTTTTATATCCCACTATAGAAATAAACCTTCTAAGCATTTTTAATATATTTTTGATCGAAAAATCACTGCAGCTAATAACTTCATAAATTCTAATTTACTGCAAAGTTTGCGAATGCCAAATATTTCAATAAAATTTCATATACTTGCAAATGGTAACAAATCGCAATCACAATAGCATAAAAACAACACAATAGCAACAAAAAACAAACAACATTCACGCAACATCGTCAACCAACAACGAATGCACCTATACATACATACATACATATGTACATACATATGTGTGTTTGTGTGTGTGTATATCAAAATATATAAACAAGTTGCCACAATGTTATGATAATGACATTTAAATTTTACAGCATCACATCAAGAATTCTTTTGAATGCTAAAAAAAAGAGGAGAAAAAATTCGAAAGAAATCACAAAAAAAAAAACACCAACCAACCAAGCTGCAATTTCATGAGTTGTGTGCGCGCGCGCGTTTCTCACGTGCAAACAAAACCCAAACATACAATCACACACACACACACACACACGCACATTTACATTGGTAGATAAATACACGCCTGCTGTTAGCAATGGAAGAAGTATGGCAATAAGCAAACAAAGACGCTAGCAACATGTTGCCACTCGCCTAGCCGCATTGACGCATTCAAGTTTTCCACTGTGTGCCGGTCGTTAAATCACAGCCGCGTTAACAGTCGTCGGCAGCAATAACAATTACAAAGCCAATAATAATAATAATAGCAACAATAATAACAACAACAACAACAACAACAACAACAACGATTGCTAGTAGTTAAAGCAACTATAAGTACATATAGACACACTCGTTCGACGTGCAGCAGCGAATGTAACAGATTTCTCATTTTCGCATTTCGTATCACCGCAGCGTTTTTGGCGACAACGACATATGCGGCGCATTTTATTGCAAATACAAGTACACTCGTGGACATATAATTAAGTCGGTTATGTATCATAGTCGTTCCTTCTCTTTGCTAACTAACACCCCTCTTCCTCTACCACACCTCAAGCGAGTATCGCATTGAATGTCGCCATAAAGCACATCGTTTCATCATCTGCGGTATTCGCCATTGCAGAAACGCAACGGTCCAAATTTGTTTTGAGGATTCTTTCTCTATCCAATACGCCATTGGCCATCTCATCAGTTGACATTTAGAAGTCTCATTATCTGGATTAAGTTTTCTTAAGCCTACTTCCTATGCATCCCATGCCGTATATTTCCTTTAGCTTAATAGACTAATTTTATTAACTTTTTCCAATAGGTGGCAACCCTCTTCGAAAATATTTTCAAAATAAAGCTACCTGAAAACTGTTTTTTTTTTTAGACCCATATTACAATGTTTGGTTTAACTTATTATAATTATGTGTAATTTTTGAAACAGGTGGCACCTCTCTTTAAAATTAAAATTAAAATTGTATTGCTTTTTTTTAAATTCGTAGTTTGGCACTAATATTTTAAAATATCGTCAATTTCTTTATTTAACTCAATTTGCATATGAACAGTTGAGAACCTCCTTTAAAAGTATTTGGGAAATGAAGCCTTATTGGGCCTTGCATACAATATTTGACTTTGATTTAGCTTATTATGATATTGTTTAAATCTTTAATTAGGTGGCAACCCTCATCAAATTTATTTTTCACGTTAAGTTTTCTTATAACTTTTATTTTGCCACTCATATTGTGACATCTCACTTATTTTGTTAAATTAACTTAATTTGCATTTAAACAGGTGTCAGCCTTCTTCGACAACATTTGGTAAATGAAGCTTTATTAAGCCTCTTTCGATTGATACCCATATTGCAATACTTCCTATCATTCATTGCTTTAATTGAATGTCACCTTTTAAACAGATGGCAACTTCCTATAAATTATCGATTTATAGTAACTTATATAACGAACTATAAATGTGCCAAATCTTAGCCGGATATTTGCACGTCTTTCCATGCTGTGGTTCGGACTTATCCTTGTAGGGAGAGTTTGAAACCTCATTTGGTTCAACGGCTCTGACATTTCAGACATTGCTGGTTAAGTTGCCGACCGTCATTTTACATAGCCTTATTAGTTTCGCTGGTATACCAAATTCAGACATTGCGGCATATGAGGCAACTTCTTTTCGTGCTATCGAAAGCTGATTTAAAGCCGGCAAAGAGATGGTCAGTGACGGTTCTCTTCCCGCAGATATTTTCCCAAATTTGACATATCGTGAATAGCAACTCGACAGTAAAGATGCTAGGTCTAAAGCAACGCTGATATGGTCGAATAAGTTCGTTGAGGATGGGCTGCAATATTTAACTCAATACGCTCGAATGAACCCTATAGGCATATTGAGAAGACTGATCCCTTCTGTAAGCCGCAATACCCACTAATACATTTTAGGGGCGTTTTGCCTAGCTGCGGAGTATTTCTCATCGCACCATTCGTTTGCGATCGCTGACAACCTTTGACTGTCTCAGCGGCGGTACTTAAGGATTGAGAAATTTAGTCCCATTTACGCCCGGATATCTCGTTTTATTGAATGTTGCTCTAAGAGTTTTTGGGGTGTAGCTTTTCGACATCGACCTTTCCTTTTGTCTTCCTAATTTTGAGGACTTCCGTCTACTATAAAATGGAGAATTTGGCTTCGCATTTTCTTATCAGAATATAGCCAGGAGCTTTATGTATATTTTTCTACTGGAAGCTGGTATTATATGCTACCAGTTGTCTTTTTCCTTTGCAAAATTTCGTATGGTATTTATATCATGTGTAGATTGATCCTTCTGTACTTGATCCTTCCATTGCGAGCGTGGGCTCTAGCGTTAAATTTTTGCGCTTTGGGGATTTGCCATAGATATTACGTTAAATAGTTCTCTGGAAAGTCTCCCAAACCTTCTAATCTTTGTTCGACGTCGTTCACACTTCTGCGTCATATAAAACGACAGGAAATATGGGAGATTTGTAGTGTAGGGAATTTTTAATAGTCCAAGCAGTTTTCTATAGGGTTTAAATGATACTGTTGTTGTTATAAATGAAACTGAAACTGAAGACTGAAATGACAGTCCTTGAACGGATATAAATCCGGCTCGTTCCGGTATCGTAGAACCAACTGTTGCGGGATTTTAATCATACCTTTTGGTTGATCACTCGATATGGCCTTTTTATTTCTCACTAAGCATCGATTTGATGTCGGGATATCTGTGTGTTTCGGTCTACTATGCTTTACTTTCGCTCAGAAAAGAAAAAGTATGAATTATAGTCAAGTCGTGGGCGTATATGTTAAAATTAATGCGATTTTGATGAAATTCAGTTTAATTTAAGAAAATCGAAATTTCAAATATGGTGAAGATGGGCCCACTTCCAAAATCCAAAATACAAAATCCACTTAAAACCCATATTTATAAGTCGTGGGTGCCAAAACCGAAAAAGGATTTTTCTTTTTGGTAGGGAGGATTTTTCTAACAGCAGGTGATTTTTATAGAAAATAAATAACATACTTTTTTATTAATACAATTTATTTTTTTTTATACGAAAAATTTCGATATAATGGGAAAGTAAGTAACAACTAAAAATAAACGATGGTCAATTGCCATAATTTTATGGCCACGACAGTCTGTTTTGACGGCATGCAAGTATGTGTTGTATGTACTCGCACTATTTGTGGCAATGCGACAATACGATCGCGGTCGCCGCCACCGCCGCCACCATCGCCGCAGCGGCACACCAACGACGATTGCCATTGCGATTGCGCGCATGCGCATAGTCGCGCGTTCCCAGCACAGTTTTTGTTGTTGCTGCCACAATTGCATGCCACATTAAGTGAACGTACGAATAAGGGAACCAGCTATACGACCAGGGTTAGCGGGGAGCAGACGACCGAGCGCACTCTCATTCCTTCCACGGTAATCAATAATCGCATTGATAAAGATCGTGTTTGGGTCGTCGCTGGGCTTTGTTTTTGTGGCGTTTTCTGTTTGTTTTTTTCGGTTTTTTTTTGGTTTTTTTTTTTGGATCTTCGCGGTCGACTTTGGCATCTGCAACTGCCACACATGGGAAGTTGTAGCAACCGGCAACAACAACCAGAGATATCGTCAGCGGCAGGCACTGCATTATTGCGCCAAGCAATTGCGGTCAGTAGTGGCTGGCTGACTGGGCTGACTGGCTTTCGGCTAGCTGGTTGCTGCAACATGAGTTATGGTCTCTTGAGAGCGTAGCGTGTTGGCGGCTGTGCATCGCACATACATATCTACATATCTATGTCTGTGTGTCTGTATGTATTGAAGTTTGGTGCGCGCGCACTCAAATCTATTTGGCGAATTTGGCAGACGGAGTCAGCGACAGGCTGTTTGCCCAACGCCGCGCGAAATTCGAGACCAAAAACAACATAGCAGCAGCGCACTCACCGCCGGTCGAACGCAAAGAATGCCTGTTGATAAAGCAACTAAGCGAACAAAATAAGTGACAACAATTTTAGTGGTACATTGTCTACGTACATTAATACTCACTTACTTACTTACCGAGATATACAACAACACTTGCTACAGCAACAACAATTGCAATACAAGCTTTTATCGAGTGCCTGCACTCTCGTACAATGTGAACCTATGAGGTTACTGGGCTAGTGGCGGGATGTGCGCCTCCACGGGGTGGTATGCGATTTTCGCACGCTCTTCAAATAAAACCCACACGCATACAGCAATCTACAAACATATTTACTTTTATACGCAAGCGCAGTCAGCTGCCGAATGCCAACTAGCGCGCAGCTCTACGTCTTACCTGCGCGCCTGCGCTGTTAGTTCCTGGCCATGCGCGATTTTTTGTTTTTTGCCTTATCTTAGCCCCGTGAAGGAGTGATACAAAAATTTCTTTAGCGGAAAATATAAAAAGAATTTGCAAAAAAAAATAAAATTTGGGTATGCAGTTGTCATTCAATTTTAGTGTAATAAATAAAATGTGCGTTTCAATTTGCGTAAAATTTGCAATAATTTCTCATAATTTCTTTTATTGATGGCGATAGTTATTTTGTTCCATATAAAAAACTTAATTCATTGCTATATAGAGAAAATTACCAAATACTCAGATTGAATGGGCTACAAAATTGCATACCCAAAAATTGTCTTAAAAATTCTGATTGAAAAAATTCAAATTGTAATGAAAATTTATTGAATTTAACTAAAATTTAAGCAAAGTTTAAAGCTTAGATTTATGCGGTTTTTATTGTATAACTAACTATATTTAAAAAAAATGTTAACGAGATACTAATTATGTAGATATGAAATAAATATAAAAATAGGGTTAGATCGCCTAAATAATAGCCATTGGTGAAGTAAAACGCATGCTCTTCCGGTAAGTGGAAAAAGTTATTTTGTATTAAAAAAATTTTTTTTTTCAAATTTTGAACAAAAGTTCTGATTTTGAGTTTTTCAACCACATTCGCCCAATTTATTGGCTCCGGTATAGGTAGCTTCATTCGAAATTTTCGAATTTTTTTATTTAATTTGGCTCTGACTAAACCAACATCTTTATATGATCTCATTCCATCAATATTGTTTAAATTAGAATTTTGTTGTAGTAGATATTACAATATTCTTCATTTTCTAATATCAAATTCATTTTTTAATGAATGAAAGTAACTAGGACCAATCCATCATTTAGGAATTTCATCATACTTTTTAGGCATGAGAATAGGTCGTAGAGTATATTCTATACATGGGAGAAGGTTGCCACCTTTTTTAAAAGTAAAGTTTAATTAAAATTTACGCAAGTTAAATGAACTATTAAAATATGAATACCAAACGGTTTGTCTTGGCGATGAGAAGGTGCATACTAATTTTTTGGAATAGGTTGCCACCTGTTTAAAAAGTATAGTTTAATTAAATTCGTGTGTAATGAATACAATAATGTTTTATGAAATATTAAAATTTCGTTGCCAAACGTTTCGTTTCTCTGAGCTATATTTTTGAGAGGGTTACCACCTATTTGAAAATCGAATTTAATTTATTTATTCACAAGTATATAAAATATTAAAATAAGAGTATTAAAAGGCTCGTTTCGCTGAGGAGAAGATTTATAGCTATAGAAGGTTGCCACCTGTTTGAAAAGTCGAATTTAATTAAGTTATTCTTTAGCTATATGAAATATTAAAATGCAAGTATCAAATTATTGATCTCGGCGAGGACAAGGTGCATATCTATACTTTCGAGAGGGATGCCACCTGTTATACATATGTGACAAAAACCAAACTCAAATCGTTTATCTAAATACGCAGTAATAAAATACCCACTCACTAAACGCACCTCTCTTGCCCGTGCACCGCTTTACGCTCTATACATCTGCTGCGAACCTAACACAAATTCCCCCAATTCCAGTACAGCCCGGTTGGTAGTTCTTTGTCGCACACTAAATAGCCTAACACTCGACCACCCGACCACCCGGCTACCCTCAATGATAGCAATTTTCGAATCTTTTACTTTTCTATGCTAATTGCGTCATGTGGACTTTTTATGGACATTTTGTATATTGTGGGAACCAAAAACTGGAAATTGAACTGTTTGCTTGGACTCAGCAGCAACAGCACCAGCACCAACACCACCAACACCAACACCACTACAATCACAAACCACAACTGCGTCACAGCGGTGAGTGAGGTTTGTATGAAAAATGTATGCGAGCTGATGGGCAATTTTGCGCTCCTCTTTTGTACATTTCTCATTATTGTTGCTATAACGCCGATTATGACCGCTGCTATTGTTATTGTTGCATTTGCTGTTTGGTGTTGGTTTGGTTTTTGGCTCCTGCTGCCACTGAGGCTGTTGCGACTGTTGCAGTTGCAGTTGCTGTTTGCGTTTTTGTATTGCCATAAAAAAGGTGATTTGGCGCTAACGAAGTGCAGCCAATGTGCGACCAGACTGAGTAACTCAACTAACTGCTTGCAGTTGCTCTATTGTGGTTGTTGTTAAAAAAAAAAACAAAAAACGCACATGCGACTCTCAGACTTAATAAAAATATGTGGCGAAAATATTTACAAATCTACACACAGTTTGTTTCCATATCTATTGTATTTATATTATTAAGCCAATGTGTTTGTTGCCCTTCTTTACCTTTTGGCTACTTTTTCTACCTATTGCTGTTTGTCCTATTGGCATTTAAGTGATGTCGCGCGCTAGCGCATAGCAGCTTTGTAGCAACTCAAGCATACATAGTAGTTTCAATAGTTTACCCTTTATGCAATCAAATGTTTTCTGTTATTGTTGTTGGTATTTGGCTATTAACTATAAAGAACGTACAACACTTGTACTATAACTTTTTTCATGCTTACGCTATATTCGATTTTTTTTTGGTTTTTGCGATTTTCTAACTAAATTTGCATTGGCGGTAATTTTTCTCGCTCTTATTTTTTTTTTACTTTTTCTTTCTCTTTTTCTAAATTTACTTTATGCTATGCGACAACTGGCAATTTGACATTTTTGTGTGTCACAATAGGAGGTTTTTATTCGCCACTTCTCTGCTCGCTCTGCTTGCTTAACGAAAAGTTGTAATGGGAATGCAACAACAAATTAAGCGAGCAGAGCCTAAATGAACTCCTAAGCCATCTAACTAAATACATAAGTGTACTTTCAAGTATTTGCAGCGAAAGTGCGGCGTCAAACGAAGAAATGAAAGTTTTTTTTAGGGAAATTGTAAAGTTGTGTTTTATTTAATTTAAAAAACTAGAAGAACCGGCAATGTTGTCCTGGCTATTATTTATTACTTACTCTTTGCATATGTAACCACAAAGCACATTTTAGTTTCTGTTCTATGTAACAGGTGGCAACCGTCTCAAGAATATATAACTAAATTAAATTTGACAAGTGGCAACGCTCTCTAAAATATAGGTATGCACCTTCTTCTTCTTGAGGTGAACCGTCTGACAGACATATTTAATTATACTTATTTAATATATTTCATAAGACGTCTGTGCAATTTAATTAATTCGAAGTTTCAATCAGGTGGCAACCCTAATATACTCTTAAACTTTCTCCTGGCGAAAAAAATGGTTTGACACGCTTATTTTATATTTCATAAAAATTGTGTATATTTTGATTAAATTCGACTTTTCAAACAGGTGGCAACCCTCTACATGATATAAGCCGTCACCTCCGCGAATCGAATGGTTTGGGGCACTCATATTTTCATGTTTCTTATATATTGTGTAAAATTTCAATAAACTCGGCTTTCCAAACAGGTGGCAACTTTCTTTAAAATATATAGATATGAACCTTTTTCTTGCCCAGACGAACCGTTTTACATATTTGAATATTCCATCTAAATCATGTATAGATTAATTAAATTGGAATTTTCAAGCAGGTGGCAACCCTCTATATGATACAAGAATTATCTTCAGCGAATCGAACAGTTTGGGCCCCATATTATTATACTTCATATAACTAGTGCATTATTTAAATAAACTCGTATTTTCAAACAGGTGGCAACTCTCTTCAAAATATAGGTATGGATCTTCTTCTTACCTAGACGAACCGTTTGAAACTCATTTTTTAACACTTCATATAAATCATGTATAATTCAATTTAATTTGAATTTCAAAGCATATGGCAACCCTCTTCAAAATATATCGGGCTACAAATGAACCCTTTGATACTCATATTTTAATATTTTATATAATTGTGCTTGATTTAAGGCATTTTAACGTTTCAAACAGGTGGTAACCCTCTCTAAATATATTTTAAAAACCTTCTCCTCGCCGAGACGAACTGTTTGACTCCCATGTTTTAATATTTCATATAAATAGAGTATAAAATTGAATATAATTGAATAATTTAATTTAACTTTTCAAACAGGTGGTAACCCTCATAAAATTTAGCTATGAACCTTTTTACTGAGAGAACTCGCTTGGCTCCCATATTTTAATACTATACTTCATATAATTCCTATACATTTTAATTTTATTTTATTTTAAACATGTGGCAACCTTCTCCCAAGCATACAATTTACTTTACGACCTATTCCCGTACCAACCAAATGTCCATACATATAAGATTTCCTAAAAATCGGTAAAGCCCCTTCGGAGGAGTTCGACCAAAATCAGCGTAACTGGAGAGTTTTATATATTAGATGTATTATTTAGTTCGTTCGCCCTTTATATATCTATGTGATATATTTTTTTAGAGATATAAAACTTTAAATTGAATTAAAATACTAAAAGTAGATGCATAAAGCCTAACTGAAACTTGATTTTTTTTTTAGAAAGACGATGAATGGTATTATTTGTTTCGATAGGGAACGATCCTAGGGAGTGAGCGCATTCAAATTCCGACTCCACTTGCTCCTCATGCGTTTTTCAAGGGCACCCTAATATACTTACGTAGAAAGTTCCTATAACTGCAATATTTCATAGAGGCTTGAAAGCCTCTGCTTGTGTTTCCAATCAATTTATGTTTTTACAAAAACAAAAAACAAAAAAAATAACAGAGAAAGAAATACAGCTTTATTAAAACTTACAGCAAAATATAACTCTTAGAAAACTAACATCAACATCAACGCATATTTTTCAGCCAACTATCAATCAATCTAATCAACTACAACAAAAAACACTTCAACCACAATTAAGTAATAACTCCACTTAAGAATAAATTTTGCACAATAACCACAAAAATCCCAATGATGGTAAATATTGCGCAAAATGTTTTGCACAAAATGTTATTGGCATTGCAATTTTGGTGGCATGCTGCTGTGACATTCGATGTTCGCGCGGCAATTACTGCTTGCTGCCAAGCAAAACTAAAACAAAACCTAAAATGCAGCATAAAAATAATAAATATAAAAAAAAACCCCCACCAGCAAAGTTAAAGAAGCGCAAAAAGGCAAAACAAAACAAAACAAAATAATAATAATAATTCCACACATTCCGCTTAATAAATTCACAGCAATTTTTACTCCACGCATAGACATTCTTTGGGTCAATAACAACAACAACAACAATAACAAACAGCAACATATTTGTGGGCACTAAACTCGCCGCAGAGCGGAGGCTACCAGCAAGCTCACTGACTGGCTGCCTGGTTGGTTGGTTGGTGGGTTGGTTGGTTGGTTGGTTGGTTGGCTGCTACGGCGGCACTGGCAGACGGGTGCACAACCATTTATTATGTAATTATTTAGCCATGCAAGTGCAGCCGTATTGTTGCCTACGGCCAGGATCGCTTTAAGAGTTTGCTGATCAATTTTCCTTACCGCAACAGCAGCCTCCATGGCTCTGACGTGCAGCAAGTGCGCCATCAGCATCGCTAACACCCGACTACGCCTCAGACTACTGAAGAAGTTGTGATTTGATGCTGTTGCTGTTCCATTGATTGTTGTTGCTATTGTTGTTTTTTGCTCAGTAGCTGCGTTTGAAGAATTGTGCTTGCTTGTTGCTTGCTGCGCATGCGTTCAGTGCTGCCGCTGCCTTTGCGTAGAGTTGGTTGCACTGCGCTGTCGCATCAAATGCCAATGTGCGGCCGAAAAGTAAAAACATCGTTCCACCTGTTTCGCTTTATGTCATAAATCTGTTATATGTTGATGGTGCAGCTGCTGCGACTGCTGCTAAGGAATTTACGCTGCAATTAAGAATGACTGCCATCGTTTTTTGCTGTTCGTTTCGGGTGGCAACTTCATTAATTGTTGCTGCTGCTACTATTGCTGTTGTTGTTGTTGTTGTGCAATCACTTGTGCAAACTTTGGCAAGAAAAATCATTCAATTTGCATGCAAGATAGCGGCGGCTAAACATCAATAAACCTACCACGGACGATGCTGTGCGCTGGAGCGCCGTTGTTGATTTTTTCTTTTGTTTTTCTTTTTGGTGCTGTTTTTTTTTGGTGTTTGGTTTTGGCTACCGGCACTGTTGCTGCAACAACAACAACAATCGTTGATATAGTATATTACCGGTACTGGTTGGTGTTGACGACTTTGGTGTTGCCATTTAGTGGCCTCAAGTGCAATACACGGCGAGATGCTTGGCCACAAGATGAGACTACAGCTACGGCACATCTACTTACTACATGCAATATGAATGCAAACACAACATAACAATAATAATTGTGGCAAACAAAAGAAAAAAAAAACAAAAAACAGCAAATGGCTTTGGTGTTGCATGGCGTTTCGCATCTGCCACAATATTTGCAACACTGCGTTTTTGCGGCGACTATTACTACATATGTATGTACATACGAGATATACGGGATATTGGCTTGTTAGTTTTGCCTAAGGGCTGAAATTAATTTTGCCGTTTCAACCGTGATTGCCAACAACAGGCTGCATACCATACTTCACTTTGGTTCTTTTGGCGCAGGTAGCATTTAAAATATGCTCGTTGCATATCACAGCAATAAGCTACAAAAGGCACACACACACACACACTTACATAAATATGCACAAATTAATATAAATAAATTTCAGTTTGCAGAAAATATAATAATTGAAGTATGAAACAACAGCAGTGGCAACCAACCATAACTGATGCACTGCAAAATCTGGCATACATTTTTGTTGCTTTTTTGCTCAGTGCCGCTGTGGCTGAATCGATAATTTTTTTGCAGACATATAGAAAATTGGTACCTTGGTTCTCAATGATCCACATAAATAAAATTAAATTAAAATCAATTTAAATTCTTTGTTCTCTGTTTAATGAAAACATTGAGTCAATTTGAAGTGATCTTCCGCCATACCTTGTCAAATTTGGTTTGGCGCCGTTTCGTCCCCAGTTTTGTCTCCATATTAAATTTGACTAACGGAATGCGCGAAATCGTTACAATATACAGCTACTTTTCAGCCCATCAAAAATGCCAAAAAAAAAAACAAATATTGAGCGAATATTGATTTTTGCCACCATTGGATAAGTTTGGAGAGAAATACGTCTCGGCCTTCTCATACAAGAATTATTAAATATAAAAATTATTATCTTATATTTTAATATATTATTATAATATTGTACGGAGTCAAGCCACTACCAATTGCAAACGGGAAGCTCTAGCTACCTCGGGATTTCGGCATTACTCTGACCCAACTATGATCTGGGTCATCTCTTACTCCGGTATATAGAAATTTAAAAACTTCGCCATTGATCAACCGATTTACTTTCTTAGGTACGTTTTTTGGAATGTTGAGAAACATGCGCCGGACTTTTGGATACAAGTTTTAATGTCCGACGAGGTCTCTCGCTCGAAGACAGAAAATCCTCACGAGATTCATGAAGCATTATAACATGATCAAAAATTTACTCTTTGGGCCATCGTGTTTGTAAAAATCATTATTGTGCCATTTTATTGTTAAAGAAGGCGAATGACTGCTTCGTGTACGAAAATGCGTGAAAAAGGTGTGCGTTTTGTGAGCCAAAAATTCCCAAGACGTGTGTATCGAAAAGAGGCGATATTGATTGGCCACCAAGATCCCCCAATTTAACTAACCCACGGGACTTCTTTTCGTTGGATTATTTAAAGACTAAAGCTAACGCCAGCTTGCCGAAGACCATTGGTGAGCTCAAGCCCAATATTTGCAATTTTCGAAGAAGCGACGGTAAATGTCCGAAAAACAGCACATATTAATTGTTAAGAATTGTACTAAATACAAAAAAAAAACAATACTACTTTGTAATCTATTATTTCTTTCATTCGACATTCTCATGTCGGAAGAACTGATGGCACACCCTGTGGTAGGCCCAAATTCTACCTAACCAGAAACAACACCGACATTTCCGACATATCTCCGGCGTGTGGCAATCCCCGACTTGATATCAATCACCTATCCACATAATACCTTCCTCTAGCTGAGATTGACGTTAAAAACTGCTCCGACTGTGTATTTTACTTGCTCGTTAATATTTTTTAATCTTGTACTTCTATGAAAAAGATCCAATCGGTTAAGAATTGTATAAAAAAAAAAAAATATTTACATTTTATTTTATGCATTTTAAAATATCACGGACTAAATTTGTTTAAATATTTACAATCACTTTGTGTGCAAAATATTAAAACAAAAAAAAAACACAATTAATTTCTAGTATTAGTATTCCAGGTACTGAGAGTTCCACAAGTTTTTGCTTGCCATTTTCATTTTTCAAAATATTATAATTGCACTTTTCGGAAACTAGAAAGAATATTGGATTTACTTGCTGTTGCCATCACTGGAAAACCATATATTGAATGAGACATATAGAACGTATAAAAAAAAAATAAACTGCCTTAAATTGGCAAAGCAAACAGATGACAAAAAAAAAACACACGCGCGCCACCAAATATATATTATATTTGTGTGTTTGTGTTTGTAGTAACAACACAAATGCCTAGTAGGCTGGCTCGATAATTTTTTGCAAACTTAATTCTTAAGTTTCAGATAAATATAGCAAGACAGAGTCATTTTAGGGTTAATCGGACCCATTCGCTATCTTTCACTGAATTTGCTTCTTAATGCAGCTTTTCAGTGCAATTATTACCATCTATTTAAATAGATAAATTCTCATTGTGGCGCAATATATTTTGATATATTTAGCAAAGATTCGGAATTTTTTTTTTTTTTTGCTAAATATTCCCAAGAATTTCCTTCATCTGTTGAAATGAAAAAAAATCATCGACCCAGCCTAAGCATAGGCCTTTCGCAAGCCTCATTAAATCGATGGCGGCGTTAAGAAGTCACAACACACACACACAAACACTCATGCACTCACACACACACACACACACATACATACCGTTGAGAGCAAGTGCGGCAAGTGTGTCGCGACGCATCGTCTCTGCAACAATTCTTATGGCTTTATTTTTGGATAGCCTAGCACCGAATAGCTAAGAAAAGTGGGGTACTACATGAAGCGGGAAAAGTGAAAATGAAGCAAGCAATACAGAGACACTTAAAAAGCATTTTTGGAGCAGAGAAATTTCGGAAGACACACAAATGAACACCTACACATACAAAGCATGACGGGAAATTTTAAAGACCAATATAACTTGACGGTTCAAAAGCAAAAAAGCAAAAACAAAAGAGCACCAAAAAAAAACATTAAAATTGTCATAATTTAATGGCGGACGCGCGCACGATGCTAGCGTACAAAATTGAAGTAAAACAGAGCGTGGCGCGCTATAGGTAGGTGCAAAATAAGTGAAAGAGAAAAACAAAGCGGCAAAAAAAAAGTACACAAAAGTGTGAGACGAAGTGTATAATGACGCATGTACACGCAATATTTCACATCAACACCAGGCCAAAATCAAAAACCAAAACCAAAAAAGCAAAAAGAACAAATAAAAAAATGGCATTAAAAAAGTCGAAATCAAAAAAAGAAAAAAATCAACGAAATTCACCGCTGAAATCTATGGCAACATTGGCACTGCACTCGTTTGCCGGCTGAACTGTGGCTTATGAGCCGCTACACTTGGTTAGCGGTCGGACATTTTTTGCGCTCCTTTAGCAGCCACGACGAGTCGTCTGTCGTCAGCGCCTTTGTGACTGCCTGTCCGACGCTGGCTGGCTTTGCATTGCGCGCTAAATATATTTATATTAAATAAAAAAGCAAAAAACTCAAAAAAAATAAAAATCGAACGCACACAGGTGCATTTACCTCATTTGTGCAAACGGAAAAGAGCTCCCCCCCCGCCCCCCCTTCTCGCAATCCGAAAGAAAATTGGCGAGAAAGAACGAGCTACAAATTAAAAATGTGGCAAGCAAAGTCAAAGTACTCGTCCATTGCAGTGTCCGCGTCCACAGGCATTCGAATTTATTTATTTTCATTATGGGTATGCGTATGAAAGTCGCCGCCGCCGCCGATGACGAAAAAAGTGCAGACGAGCGGCATTGCAAATGAAGTGAAATGGGGAAAAAAGGATGGAATCAAAGCAAATATACATAGCATTTGAATAAGAATAAAAAAATAAGTGTAGTGCGCTTGGAAAAGAAACACAAAAATTTTTGTGTGTTAAAAGTGAATGATGAAGTTACAAAAAAAAAGCGGCGTACACAGCTGCGTTCTTGCCGCATGCGAATGTAATAAATTTCGCTTTGGCAACTTTGTTGTTGATGCTTGTTTCCGGTGACGATTGTGAATACTCGAACGGTGTGTGTATTTGTGAATGTGCCCTGTTAAATTTATTTACATACATATATAGGTGTGAGTGCGTATCATAGGGAAATTATTTTCAATGAAGCTTTACATTATTTGGCTAAGATAGCAAAAAATTTCAAACATTTTATTATGCAAGTGACCCTTGCTCTCATTAAACTCGCGTCAAATATCAATTAGCTAATAATTTTTAATTCCATGTATTGAAATTTATCTCCAGTTACAAAATGTAGGGGTTCGTTATCCTTCGAAATTTACGCTTCATTCTGTGCCGTCATTTCTTTATGTTACAAATTCTCAATGTGCTATATATGTAGGAATTTTTTTTTTAATTTGCAAAAATTAAGAAAATTAAAACTACAGTCTTTTTAAATAATTTTCATACATAAATATTTCATAGTAAATTATTTATATCAACAATAATTTTTGAGCTTCTCTTTCAGTGTTTTATTTCGAAAGTATTGGAAAAGCGCAGCAACAGTTCAATTGATGGTAGAAATTCTAGTAGTCATTTCGAAGATCACCATATCTCCTCCTTAGATATATTTCAAGACTATGTTCGAGTTTGAATTCAAAAACTCAATTTGGCCAAGCAAGCACGCAGCCAGTGATCCGAGCGGGAGTGTGAACTTTTGTTACTTTTTCACCTTACCACATCCATTTCCAAAATTATTATTGTACAAAATAGAGTTTTTTTTTCTCCGTATTTGATGAAACCAAAAGTAAATGATAGCCTATGCCTACTATAACAAAATCCCAATAGGATTTTTAGAATATACTATGTAGATCTGGGATGATTTTTTTTTGTTATGCGTATTTGAAGTTGATAATATATATGTATTTTGAATACCTTGTGTATAGGAAAATTTTGTAAAATTCGATCAAAAAATTTTGATTTTTATGGAATTATTCTGAACAGTTATGGTATCTGACTGTTGTTGAAGTCGGAGATTACATTTTTAACTTCAATATTTGTTTCTAATTTTTTTTCAGATAAATAAAACTACATTTTTTGACCACAAAAAAAAATTTTAAATAAAAAATTAAAATTTTTAAAATTTTAAAATTTTAGATTAAAATTTTTTACATTAAAAAATTAAAATTTTTTAAATTTTAAATTTTTAAATTAAAATTTTTTGAATTAAAAAACTAAAGTTATTAAAATCAAGAAATCGCTTTCCCTATAAAAACTATATTTTTCCATAAAACCTTTAAGATGTGCATTTATCTCACAACAATATTACAATAGTAATGAAATGATATTTGTAATAATCGTTACTCTTGGATTTTTATTTTTTCGAACAAGTTTAATCAACATTTTGTGATATTTTTTTTTTTGATAAAAATTTAAAAATTTTAAATACCAGAATATATATTTGAGCGAAAAAGTTAATAATCGCAAAATAAGCATTGTGCAATGATTTAAAACAAAAAATCTTCAAAATAAAAGTAAGGTTAGATCGTATTGCTTATGGCATAAGGATTATATCGGTATACGACTATTCGAATTTTGTTTTGAACAAATTCTTTCCAATAATTTGTTTGATCCGCAAAAATCAAAATGATGCTTCTTTTCGGTCCCTGAAAAAATATTTTTGTTTAAAAACCAATTAAAACTCGAAGAAAAGTTCATGAACGGATAAAAAATAAACTAAAACTGCCAAATAACAAGCATCACAATTTCAGATTGAACTATGCAATAAAATATTTCCAATTCAACGTATGCTGTAACTTTTTAGAAGTTCTTTCAGACTATTAAACTATTTCTGAAACAGCAAAGCAATGCTTTCAGTTAAATTTTTTTTTTCTGGAACAAAAAACTAAAAAATTAAACAAAATTGCTGAGCTACTTTTCCATATGACTACAGTTATGTGAAAATGAATGTTGTGCAGTGCGTATACGTAACCGGATAATCAGCATTAATTGAGAAATATAGAAATCAGAACTTTTAGTATTATTATGATTGGCTTCAATACCAAAGTTACCTGGCTAAAAGATTCCAAGCTCGATTAATTTCTATCTGGAAGTTAGAAATCTGTTTTCCCATGGTTTTCAAAAACTTAGCTTTTTTCCAAATACAACAACTGCAGTGTCTAATTTAACTAGTGTGTCTTCCGTGTACCAGAATTATCTTACACTGGTTTAACTTAGAGAATATGTTTTAGTTATACTATAAAAATATTTTATATCTTCTTTCCGAGAAGAAGAACCCAATAGCAAACTGAGCAGGATGACTAGCTGACTCGATTTAGCCATGTCTGGCTATTTGAACGCAAAATATTCCCTCAAATTTAGAGATTTCTTGCTGACATTTGGCAGACAGATGTATATATTAATCATTTGGCGGAACGGATAAGATAAATCGAGATAAATATAGCCCACATACAACTGATTGTTCAGATATGAGGTTTTCTATTATATCTGCCACACTAATGCAGATAAGAATATGGAATTCGGTACTTCTCTCACTCATCATTCATAGTAAATGCAAAATGAAAATCATCAACTGATTGCTCAGATATGACGTTTTGTTTTAAAACTTCTTCTCTTAGACAGATAGGCTGTGAGTTATTTACGTATCAATCGCATAAAATATGTTGCGAAAATTACCAAGATCGGTGATCAATAAAGTATAGCATTCATATCGCAGATTTTTTTAGATTTATTATTAATATTATGATTGTGCATTGCGACCTTGAGTTCTGAAACAGAATACTTTAGCGCTAAAAATGCGGTAACAAATTCAGATAAGTAAAATTTGTTTATAGCCATAAAAGGTATAATGGAACTGTCATTTCTTTACTTCTTGTTACTCAGTTAAATTCTATACGATTTTATAAAACTAAACTCAGTTTGGATAGTAATCCTTAGTATTGCAATTTTAGAGTACTGCTTCCTCTTCCCACGTTTCTTATACTTACTCTTTTTCGCTAATATTGGAGTATAGACTATACTCAAGTTAGCCTAGTCCGATTGAGTTCGAATGTGAATGTGAAGAGGTACTAGATCTAAGAGCACTTCCATGGCTGTCGGTTTCCAGATTTTCATAGTTCCTACAATGATGACGTATAACAGCCTCCGTAGATTACTCATCGGTTTTATTACTTTCTCTTGATTTTTTCTATTATCTACCCAAATCATAGCACCATAAGGTATCGTGGGATCGTGCACTCAACTCCAACTCTTCCCTACCATGGATCAGCAACTCATAAATACCTTGTTCACAAATTCCTTTACATATTGTTCAAGACAGAGTAACTTTTGGAATACTATGCTACTTGCCCCATTCAGTATATCTTTTTATTACGCAAATGTATAAAAACCTGAAATTTTAAATTAACTCCACTATGCACAACTTGTTTAAATTTTTCCAAACAGGTTTGTAGAGCTACGTGTTTTCGGATGTTATCATATGGAAATAAAATTCGTTTAACTCTGGGTATTTTATGTTCTCATGTTCCTATATTTTATAGTCATATTAATGCAGTAAAATATTTATTAGAATGACAAAACAAGAATATATTTACATGGGCGTAACCAGGCAGGGTTACGAAACTTAAATTTGAAAAAATAAAAAATGATGGCAAACAATTTATTATAAAATCAATAAGCTTTAGTTTTGTAAATAACATACCAATAATAAAAATATATTCAATACTTATAATAAAAATCAAATAAACATTTGCATTGCCCTTCGTATAAATGAGTTCGAAATTAGATTGATACAAAGCATTCGTCTAATCTGGATAAATCTGGTGCACATTTTGACGCTGCAGTGTTCCATGGTATCTCTTACATCGAAATTCACATCCTGTTAAGAATAAAATTTGAAAGTGAAATTATGCTTAATTTCTTTAGCTTCCCCCAATATTGTCGTTTCTTCAATATCACTATTTGGAATATTAATTTCATATGGACCTTGTCGAGCATAAAGAATTCATTTTCATCAAATGCATTAAAAAAATTTGGAATAAGTAAATAATAGGATCCACTGAGTTAGAAAAAATAAAAAAAATGGACGTTGTCCGCCGCTCCTTTTTTGATTCTTATGGTGTACAAGTTTTTTTGCGCAAACGAATAGGGAGTTTTAGGCAGCCGTATGGGGAGAAATTTTCAGTAATTTTAAGAGCTTATATTTCAAATACTATTAAACCGATTTCAAAAATGTTTGAATAGGTAATTAAGAGATATTTTATATATTTATAATTAAGAGATATATATACACATATATATTTCGGTAGAATAAAAAAAAAAATGAAATAATATCCATTTTTCACTACAAATTATTTTTTCTTTTAAAAATACTTAATTAACTATAAGTAAAAATACACTTTTCAAATTCTGCATAAAAATACTTTTTATTTGATATATATTTGTTGCAACAAAATCTTCGGCGCTATGCATTTGTGCCAAAAAATTCTGTAGAAGAAGGCAGACCACGCTCATTTTTTTATTTTATTTTTCTAGCTCAGTGGAGCGTATTCTTTGCTTATGCTAAAAAAAAATATAAAATAATTCCAATGTCTTGAGAGTCCTCGATATCGGATATGCCTGAGTCTGCAAAGTTAAACAGCATTTTTCGATAATTATGTACGCTGTTTATTTTCAAATTTTTAGCATCTTAAGTGGAAAACGCTGCCATTTGGCAAAACTAAAGATTCAATGAACTTTTCTTGCATGCAGTTCGATAAGTTATGCAATTTGCAATGCTCGCAAATTATTCCAGTTTTCAAAGACATTTTCGTACACAGAAGCCTTGGTGAGAAGAAAACAACAGCAACCAGCTATTCAGTAAAAATTCAAATGTAACAAAATAGGCCAGAGCAGCTTAGTGAAACTTTAAGGATTAGCCAAACTAAAATTAACTCGCGCAAGCTAATATTTATCATACTATTTTTCTTTGCATTAAAATCCTAAATCACATCGTCCAAATATGCTCATAATTTATCAGAACAGTTGCTTAATCAAGTCTTATCACGACTGGAAAATTGTTATAGTACAAAAAAAGGCAATTACTGTGAAATTTTTTACTATCCAAAAATATTCCAAACACACACACTTACGCGTGGGGTGCCCGGTTATGCCGCCTACTAAATAAAAAAATACAGAAATCACACTAACATACAAATGAAAGTCGATTTTCCAAGATTTTCAAAAGCAAGAAATAATCAAACACTTGCACACACATATTGCAAATGTACCTACTCGTAAATAAATATATAAAAATTTTCTTAAGTAGTGCAAATATATGTACAATGTTTTGTATTTATGTAAAGTTTGTGGAAAATTGTCACACGCATCAAAGTGAGCGCACATTTAAGGCAAAACAACCATTAAGTGGCTGATCAACAACAATAGCAACAACAGCAACAACAACAACAACCAAAACCACACACTATTACTACGAACTACCGGGTTGTAGTAAACCAGCCGCATTACACAAGGCTACAAAAGGTACGAAAATAAATATGAGAAAAATAAAATAAAATAAAAAAAAAAACAAAAGAAAACAAAACAAAAAAACAAATGCATAAAAGATTAAAAAATAAAAGCAAATAAACAAAACAAATGACTTAAACGTACAGCTATGTTAATGTGTGTGTTTGTGTGTGTGTGTGTAGCAGTATAGCTGTAAGTATGTTTGTTGTCTTTACCATAATTGCTGTAAGCCACACTCGGTATAACAACATCGCGTGAAGGCTGTTGTGCCACAAAATCAACGAATGTGTCAACGCGACAAAATGAAGTAAATAATAGTAGTAGAATTTGTAAATAATAGTAGTAATTGTCGTAAATACATAGTAGATAATATTGTTGTTGTTGTTGGTGTTGTTGTTGTTGCTATTACTGCTGCTTTTAATGATGATGATGCTAATGCTGATGCTGATGCTGCTGGTGCTGCTGATAATGATGGCGGTGGTGTTGAGGGTGACGCTGACGATAATTGGCTCAGCGGTACAGTTTTGTTGTTGTTCTCGTCGTTTCTTTCCATGCAATCGAAGGTAAGACAAATGCGAGCAGTATTTGTAGTAGTAGCTTAAGCGGCTTTTGTGAAAATTACATGCCTAGCTACATGTAGCAGTAAATGTAAACACACAGTGGGTAACAGGAGATTAGCTATTGTTTTTGGTAATATGCAGTGGCTCCAGTGGGGAAACTCGTACAGTGTTGAGTTTTTTGAATTATTCAGATTTTTTGTTGTCTTTAATTTTCTATAGAAATATTCACGAAAATCTAATAAATTGAAAAAAAAAAATTCATGGAATCTAGAAATGCGTCAATGAGAATTTTTATAAACTTTTCGAGCACGCAGTTTTGTGGCCAATCAAACTTAGCATTTTGCTGAAAATCTCCACTGATTTTTGGTATTTTTTTGCTGATAGTGTTGCACATTTTCCTGCATGCAGTGCATGGAAAAAAATTTGTTTCTATTTTAAAGAATTTATGAAAAAGATGTTCTTGAGAAACATTGTGTCACGAACTTTTTGCCAAAACTCGTCGCTCCATTTATTTCTTACTTACTACTTTTTCTCAATTTTTTATAAAAATATAGTTCATTCCGCAACAAATCAATCAAGATCAATATTCCAACTTAGTGTAAATTCCAACAAAATTCAGCAAATTTTTTTCTTCGAAATTTAAAAATTTTTTATCCGAATTTTTGAGAAATTTTTCAAATAAGCAATTTTATAGACATGTTAGTTTTACTATAATAAAGTGGAAGTTTTAAGAAGCGCAAAAATTGCGTTGAGTTCTAAGAATCTTACATGTAAAAATCTCGTGTGACGGTGTTCGTATCGACGAGGAGAAGCTTCACAACAATATTTCAGAGAGGGATGCCACCTATATCAAACGACAAATTTTATGAAATTATATACAAGTATAAAAAATATTACAATAAAGTAAGTGTCAAACGTTTCGTTTCGCTGAGGAAAAGATTTAAAGCTACCTATATTTTGAGAGAGTTGCCACCTGTTTCAAATTTAATTAAAATATACACAAGCTAAAAATAAATATATATGAATGCAATTGGTCGCGGGAGGAAGATTCATAGCTAACTTTTATGAGGGTTGCCACCTATTTGAAAAGGCGAATTTAATTAAATTATATACAAGTTATATGAAATATTTAAATATGGGTGTCAAACGGTGTGTATTGACAAGGAGAAGGTGCATACCAATATCTTACAGAGGGATGCCACCTGTTTAAAACGTCAAATGTTATTAAATTATATATTTACAAGTATTTAAAATATTAAAATACCGGTTCGATTTGCTGAGGAGATGGTTTATAGTGATCTATATTTTGGAAGGGTTGCCACCTAATTGAAAAGCTGAGATTAATTAAATTATGCACAAGTTAAATGAAAATTCAAAATATCGGTATCAAACGATCTGAATCGCTGAAAACAATACTTACATCTAGCTATATTTTGAAGAGCGTTGCCACCTATTTGAGAAGTAAAATTTAAAAAAAAAATATATACACAAGTATATAAAATATTATTATGAGTACCGAACGGCTCATTTCAGCGACCTCAAGGCTCATACCAAAATTTTTGAGATAGTTGCCACCTGCTTGAAAAGTGAAATTAAATTAAATTATACACTCGTATTATGTAAAAGAAACTGAAATGCGTTTTCTGGTTACCTATGCAAAGGTATATAGGCAAGACAGCGTATACCGGGTTTTCTTAAAAGAGCCTTGTGCCTCTGTTGGTATGTAATTTATAGACTGAAAAACTGACGAACCTACTGAGCTCAAATGTATCTGCATATTGTGGAAATAAAAATTCCGACAGCTATTAATAGAAACCGTATTTAAAATCCGATTTGATTCAAATTCAAAAAATGTATTAGCCCCATGCGTTTAAATATTTTAGTTGGACATCAGGCCGACAGGTGGCGCTGGTCTCAGGTTATCTGTCACAACAAAGTAAATGTTTCATTAAAAGAACTAACCGATTGGTGGCGCGTGTATTTCTACGGTGTTTCAAAGTGCGCTCCGTCAGCTAGATCTATAAAAAAAAATTATACAAAAACTAATGAGACATAAATTAAGAGTAATTGCAACTGTCTTATAGTTGTGATAATCACTATATTTTGCTGTCTTTTTCTCTTCATTTTTTGTTACGCTTTACATTTTTAAAGCGCCACAAAATTTATGCGCAATTGTGTGGGTGCTAAAATTTTATTGCGCTTGCTAATTTTTGGCGCTGTGAATAAAGTTGCGAGAAAAAAATTATTCGCACGAAAATGTCAAGCGATTGCTTTGTGCCCTTATTATACGCAACTGTAATGGCTGTTATTTGGCACAGATTTTTGCGATTATCTACTTATGCACCTTGCATACATCTATATGTACATACAGACATAAATACTTACACACACACACACATACACATAGTAGACTGAAAAAATTTAGTACTCAACAGCGAGACATTTTCTATTATAAGTTGACTTCGATTTGCCACATTTATGGAGGCATATTTTTTATGTTGTGCTCTATACGTCTTGCCCACCGGTCCCTGCTTGCGCTATCTTCCTTTATCTCCCACCCCCCTGCCCCTCTTACTCACTCTCTCTCCCTCTCTCTCTCTCTCTCTCTTCGCTTAAGTGCCTTTTTTCGCTTTAATTGTTTACAGGTAAATTGCAAAGATTTTTATCGGAATGCAATTGCATGCAACTTTAATTATAAGGCTTGCCATTTAGGGGAGTGAGGGCGTGTGTAACGGCTTGTAATGGCTTGTAGCAACTTTTGTATACGAGTACATTTAAGACACCGCCAAACTTGGCTGCAATTAATTTTAAATGTCGATTTATTTGCGTAAGGCAACGTGATTTGAATTCGTAAAACGTAAAATTCAATGAAGTGGGTATACACTAGGGTGGTCCGAAAATGTATTGGGGGAAAGATTTTTTTTTTTTTTTTTTTTTATTTAATACGTTTATTTGCAATCTATTTTAAAATAATAAGCAAATTATATAATTAATTAACAAAATTACTTATATTATTGAACTCCACTGAGGTCAATAATAATATACTTATGTACTACATATATGCAACTCCGACTCTTTTGTTACATTTTAATACATTTTAATTTTATATTTAGCTATTAAGTTCTAAATGGAAGGTCTAATACATGATGTCTTTTAAGTCTAATAATTTCATTAGATTCATCAAGTAATGCAATTGCTAGCGGATTTTCATGATTACTTATTCTATGTAAATATTTTGTACTAATTTTTTTAATTTCATTTTTTATAAAAGGAGGAAAAGATTTAAGTCGAAATTTTAATTAACTTACTACTTAGGATTATTCTATGTGAAAGAATAAAAACGCCATATTTTATTTTTAAAGAAACAGGAGGTCGCTTTACATTTAAAATTAATAATTTTCAAATTTAAATTTTTCAAATTCTGTTTCCCTTGAGGAGACTTAAAAAATAATAAAACGCGATGATTTATTTAAAGATTTTCTGATTATAACTGTTTTGTTTTTTTTTTTGTCTATTTTTGCATATTTGGGTATTTTGAGGAGACCCATAAAAATAGTTTATATTAAAAAGTGGTATAAAAAAATTGCTATCAATCTTTGAAATCTTCTGAAGACAAACAGAGTTTGCAGTTTGAAAAATAAAATTTTTAAAGTTGTGCACTATTTATATTAAAAAAATAAATATTTAAACAAATATTTTTTGCTTTAGTAAAGGGCAGACGTAGTTTTGTCAATATAGAACAATCCTAACATAAAATTCCGACTTTAGTTGGTTTTTTTTTTACCACCCTAGTATAGGCATGTATATTTTTTTTCAATAGTATTGAAATGGGAATGCGAATGTGAAAATCGATGTGGAATAAATCAAAAATTGCTACATTTACCTTACATTTGTCAAACATTTCAAAGCGGAGTTGCAGCGATCGAGATTATTTGAAAGATAAAATTCTAGTGCAGACCGAAAAAAGAATCTGTGGATATTATAATTTTGTGAATTCGAAGGAACAAAATTTTGAAATGCGAAAAGCTTTTGCATTTTTAAAGCAGACAGTTTTGCGCTGATATTGACATGAAAATACCTGCTACAGAGCATTATACCAACGGAAAAAAATTAAAAAACTTATTTCCAATAGTTAGACAAAATTCAAAATTTCGCTATCTTTTCTATTTCAGTTTTTCAATATTGTTTTAGTGTCTCGAAAACTATTATAGCTTACGAAAATATCTTGTAGTCGTTCTTAGGGCTACAAAAAATGGAGTATTACGTTGATGTTATTTTATTAAGCGATTGCGAAAGAAATAGTTTTCTGTTTTTTCAAAATTCAAAAATTTATATCTAACAAAAAAATATCTTCTTAAAAATTGTGGCATCCTTTAAGAACAAGCAGAAGTAGTTAACAAAAATATATTATTTTTCAAAGTATTAAATTTAAAAAAATTTCGAATTTTTTTTATACATCAAATTTTTTTAAATATTTTTTTGTAGCCTCATTTATTCTCTTTAAAACGAATCCAATATGTTTTTCGTAATTATAAAAGTTTCGAAAATTAATTAGGAAAACTGGAAAAATATTGAAATTTTGAATTGAAAATAACTATTGGAGACAATTTTTTTAATTTATTCCACCCTGCGAAGGTAATAGTTTTTCTTTTTTTCAAAATTCAAAAATCTATATCATCCAAAAAATATCTCCTCAAAAGTTGTGGAATCTTTTAAGAGCATACAGAAGTAGTTTACAAAAAAATATTATTTTTCAAAATATGTACTCAATTTAAAAAAATATCCGAAATTTTTTTATGCATACAATTTTTTTGAAATATTTTTTTGTAGCCCCAAGTATGCAATTTAAAACGAATCCAATATATTTTCTGTATAATTATAAAAGCTTCGAAAATTAAAAAAATTAAATTGAAAAACTGGAAAAGTAATGAAATTTTTAATTGAGATAACTTTTGGAGACAAATTTTTTTTAATTTATTCCACTTTGCGAAGGAAATAGTTTTTCTGTTTTTTTTTTAAATTCATTAATTTATAATAATGGAGATTATTTCCTGTTCAAAGAAAAAAATGGTAATGGAGAAAAATGTAATGATTGGTATGAATTTATTATTTTTAATTATATGTTTTTATTTTAATTTTTATACATTTCATTATTTCACTTATTTTCGATTTCAAGCTAAGAGGAAACCTACCGCTGCGGCCTGTTTAGATATTAGCTTCGTTGACTCTATATAATTTAAAAGTATGTATATTTCGAGATCTGACTTTGTCGTTGGGAATATTTTTTATTAGGTGAAAGTTATGTGTAGAGTTTTAATAAAATTCTCCACAAAATAACTTAACGATACAATTTCAAATGAATTATAGTATTTCAATATTTCCATTTAATTGTACGCATGATAAAACTGAAGTGGATGAAAGATGAAACAATTGAACATCAATTAGCAAACAGTTCATTTGATAAATGAAAAAATATGTATATCGAGAATTAGCAGCGGAAATTTCCACAAGTAGCCACTGGAGCTAAAAAAACAAATACATATAAAAAATATTGGCGCGGAAGCGTTGATTTCAAAAATTGTATTTTCAGTTTTCTTCTGTTTTTTCACTATATACATATATATGTACATAAATAAATCATGAAATTCAATTTGATTTGCATTAGCAAAATAATAGTTACTTATACGCCCTGTATTTCCACGAAGTGCGCTTACTTAGCTTAAAGATAATTTAACAAACAGTAGCGATTAAATAATATTAATAAAGTGGCAATAAACCAGCAGTGGTGTTTACTTCATTTAGCTAAACAAATCCAGACGCAATCTTTACAACGCTAAAAGCAACAACAAATATGCCTACCTACATTCGTTTCAATGATATCAAAATGCGACTGATTCATAAGTGATAAGAGTAAGAATATTCGAAACGAATGTGCTGCTGCTGCATGCGAATAAGATCAGATAACAGTAAGTTATAAACAGAATAACTAAAGCTGATTAAATTTGAACTAAAACTAAATGAAATTAAGTGACCATAACTAAAAGGCAAGGATTAACATAATTTTTATATTTTTATTATAATAAAATATCAACAATAATCACAGATGCTTTTTAAGCAATAAGCAACGATGAGTCAATGGCAATAAGTTTCAATTTTAAAATTATATTAAAAAATAGTGAAGTTAAAGGATTAAATCGCTACTTTATTCTTTTATTATGTTACTATACGCATTAAAAATCTATGATTTGCACAAGTTCTGTTTGTAATCCTAGATGCGACCATATATCGAAAATATATATAAAAATACATTAAATTGAAATCAGAACACAAATGAAAACAACTTTCATATATATGTACATATTTATTTTAAAATTGGAGCTTAAACTAAAGATGTATAAAACCAGAAGGTATGAATCAAAATAAAATTAAGTTTAAAATCAAATTATAATCAAAATTTAAATTTAACGAAAATGAAGATTACTACAAAATAAAACATTTCAAGTTAAAACTAAAACGAAATCAGACAAAAACTACAAGCAAAATGAAAATAAAAACTAAGCTTAAATTCAAAGCCAAACTCAAATTAATTTTAAACAAAATTCAATTGAAACTAAAATTCAAGCTAAAATTTAGAACAAAATAAAAGTAAAATCAAACCAAAAATTAAAAACGAAATCGCAAATCAAATGAAATCAAGCAAAATATAATTAAGAATTACAATAAAATTGAAATTGAAATTAAAATTAAAATTAAAATTAAAATTAAAATTAAAATTAAAATTAAAATTAAAATTAAAATTAAAATTAAAATTAAAATTAAAATTAAAATTAAAATTAAAATTAAAATTAAAATTAAAATTAAAATTAAAATTAAAATTAAAATTAAAATTAAAATTAAAATTAAAATTAAAATTAAAATTAAAATTAAAATTAAAATTAAAATTAAAATTAAAATTAAAATTAAAATTAAAATTAAAATTAAAATTAAAATTAAAATTAAAATTAAAATTAAAATTAAAATTAAAATTAAAATTAAAATTAAAATTAAAATTAAACTTAAAATTAAAATTAAAATTAAAATTAAAATTAAAATTAAAATTAAAATTAAAATTAAAATTAAAATTAAAATTAAAATTAAAATTAAAATTAAAATTAAAATTAAAATTAAAATTAAAATTAAAATTAAAATTTAAATTTAAATTTAAATTTAAATTTAAATTAAAATTAAAATTAAAATTAAAATTAAAATTAATTAAAATTAAAATTAAAATTAAAATTAAAATTAAAATTAAAATTAAAATTAAAATTAAAATTAAAATTAAAATTAAAATTAAAATTAAAATTAAAATTAAAATTAAAATTAAAATTAAAATTAAAATTAAAATTAAAATTAAAATTAAAATTAAAATTAAAATTAAAATTAAAATTAAAATTAAAATTAAAATTAAAATTAAAATTAAAATTAAAATTAAAATAAAAATTAAAATTAAAATTAAAATTAAAATTAAAATTAAAATTAAAATTAGAATTAAAATTTAAATTAAAATTAAAATTAAAATTAAAATTAAAATTAAAATTAAAATTAAAATTAAAATTAAAATTAAAATTAAAATTAAAATTAAAATTAAAATTGAAATTAAAATTAAAATTAAAATTAAAATTAAAATTAAAATTAAAATTAAAATTAAAGTTAAAATTGAAATTAAAATTAAAATTAAAATTAAAATTAAAATTAAAATTAAAACTAAAATTAAAATTAAAATTAAAATTAAAATTAAAATTAAAATTAAAATTAAAATTAAAATTAAAATAAAAGATACGATTAAAACTGAAAAGAAACTGGAAGTGAAACTCAAATAACAATTAAAATTAAATTTAACATTGTGATTAAAATTAAATTCAATATTGAAAGTGAAAGTAAAACTAAAACTAAAATGAAATTTATATCAACACTAGAAACGAAATTAAATTTTTTATTAACTTCAAATTAAAAATTTATTTTGAAATATACTTAAAATTGGAAGTTAAATTGAAATCGGAATTCATGATAAAATTAAAGTTAAAATTTCATTTAAATTGGAATTAAAGTTTGTGTTCAATAAAAAAATTAAAATAAATATTACAAAAAAAAAGTAAAAGTAAAAATAAAAGTTAAACTATTACCAGATTTAAAATTACAATTAAAATTGGAATTATAACTGAAATCAGCACTAAAAACTAAATTAAAGTTTAAATTCAGTTAAAATTAAAAATTTTTTAAATTTATATTTTCAATTTTAATTTTTATTTAAATTACAATTCCATTTAAATTTGAAATTGAAATTAATAATTACTTTAAAATTGAAGTCAAAATTAAATTAAAATGAAAATTCAAGTTTGAGTTAAAAATAAAAATCCACATTCAAACTCAAATTCAAATTAGTATTAAAATTCAAATTACAATTAAATTTAAAATTCATATTAATATCAAATTCAAAATTATAAATGAAAATCAATATTAAATTAAAATTTAAATCAATATTTAAATACAGACTCAAATTATTTAAAATTAATTTTAGTTTTTGAATTAATTATTTATATATGTAGGTCTTAATTCTATCGTTCGTATCACTCTGAATATAAACGCAAATTAAACAAAATCATTTTAAAAAAATAAAAAAGTGAAATCGCAAAATATTTTAGCACACAATTTTCGAGGGTATAATAAAATCAGCTTTCGCCAGCTATGATTGATATTCGTTGGCATTTGACTTGCATATTAAATTAAGATTTTAAGTAGTGCGAACAACAACAGAGTATTATACCACATGTTAAACACAAAACCTAAGGTCTATTAAAAATTATATATATGTACATATATATATACACACTATAACTCTTATACAATAACTATTACCCCAAATTAACTATGAAGTTTTTATTTTTTTTTTTTAAATCACCAATCACTAAATTATTTACAGCTCTAATTCAAGACTAAGCAGAAGCGAACAGAGTTCACTCAAAACTTCGACACCTTTTGGTCATTGCGCTTATGAAAAATGAATGCTGGCGAGCACACAAAAATCAAAATATCAAAACTATGAAAACATAATTAAAGTAATCTCACCTCTAGAAGCGCCGCCCTCTGAACTGACAGCTCCCTGCCGCCGCACATGTGGCCTCTGCACACCCGCTTGATCAGTTAGCTTATTTAGCTCAGATGGTTTGACTAGCATTCCGGCACCTACGAACCAGCACTACACTCAAAGCATGTCTTTCTGTCTGTCTATCTGTCTGTCCGTCGTGTGACTCAAACCGCTTCCAATGCGATATACCAACAATAACTGCGTGCCCTAATTGTTATGCGTTGCTTGTTGCTATTCGTACACTTTAATTTAGTAGTGGTTAGTCGTCGTCGCCCAGAGCAGCATACTCGCACAAAGTTAAAGAAATCGTCAAATCGAAAAAATTTCAAAACCAAAAAAAAACACAAAAAGGAAGAGAAAAAGTTTGCAAGTAGTTAATCGAAACAAAAACGAAAAATCATTATTTTAGCTTTTAGCGCTTCCTCCTGCCACCCAACGCAATAAACGACCCAAGCCTTATAAAAAACAAAAAAAAAACAAAAAAAAATGCTAATGGACTTGCGTCTAGCCTGGACGCCTCAAAGCGGCACTTTGACAGATGCCGCCATAATTTAGCTCAATATAGTTGACTTTCGAAACTTACGAATCTTTTTTTTCATTAATAAAAAAGAAAAAAAAACATTTTTTTTGTGTGTTAGATTTACCACTTTTGAACATTCGCATAGCAAAATACATACACGCGTTTCAACAATTAAATTCGCTGTTCCGTTTTTTTTTTGGTTTATTTTTTTTGACTCAGGTTACATAGGTTTTTGTTTTTCTTTTTTTTTGTTGTTGTTCATTTAACGTTGTCGCACGGTCAACGATGTCATTACTGCTGCTGCTGCTGTTGAAATTAAAGGTGTTCTTTGTTATTCGCATTGTAGTACAATATCTTGTCATTTTGTCAAACGTCTTACAATTTCGCACACACAATTGTGATGCTACATATTCACAGATACACATACTATATCTGTATATACAGTGTCGGACAATAAAATAGGGTTAGACGATAATAAATTAATGTTGCATATTTTAAATACTTTTTTTAAGGGGGTCCTCTACTCTTGCGGTTTCAAAAAATCGACTTTTTTATTTAATTTCAATCTTTATTTATCCAAGAACACGCCACAGAGAGGATTTCGTGGAAATCTCACGTTTTCCCGAAAGTGGGGGTTTTTTTTTAGCTGTCGAGTAAGACCTTTCATAAAAGTATTGATCCGATTTCAAAAATTTTTATATTGAATTAATCAGTGAACATACCGCTATGTTTTCCTGAGTACGAGTTCCATTTTTAGAATCTCTAATATGTCAAAAAATAAAATTATAGTAGCGAAAATATAAACAAAGAACTCCTTAAATGTCTTCTTTTAATTTAAACTAATTTATGGCTAATATTTTGTTGAAAATCCTTTATTTTCGACAACAGCCATTCACTTTTTGCCATCGAATCAGCGAGAGCTTGGTACGTGCTTTGTGGTATAATATTTCAAGCTTCAAGAACTTTCTCGCACAATACATTATTGTTTTCATATCGACTTACTCCAATTTTGCTCTTTACAATCCGCCACAGATTCTCAATTGGATTTAAGTTGGGAGACTGTGATGGCAAGGTCATAGCATTCAAACAGCATTGTCCGAAAACCAGTCTTCACAAGCACAGAAATGGGGTTCGAATTGTTGTCCTACAGGAACTGCCAATTTTAGGGGCATTTCCCACTCCGCCTACGGCAACATTACTTCCGATTAGATACGTAGATATAGTGTTTGTCCATAATTTGATCTACACTGAAAAGCGGCCCAACACCGTGCCACGAGAAACACACAACACACCATTAAGTTACCACTACCATGCTTAAACTTTTTCACAGGTTATTTGAGGTTAAGTTGTGCCTTCTTCTTCGTCTCTGCACCCACCTTTTTCCATCGCTCCCAACTAAATTTAGCCTCGACTCGTCAAACTATCAAACATTTCTCCACTTTTTGCGATTTATAGCAGGTGCTCATTTGCGAAGACTTTTCGTGGTGGCTTAGGTGAAATAGTAGGTGAATTGGTAGATCTAATTCCTCTTTGAATCTGTTTGGTAGACTTACATACATAAGTGGATATTTTTTCGCCAATAGTGTTATGTGCTCGTCGTCTTTTTTGCTAGTTTTACGGGTGCCATCCCTTATTAAGTTGGACAGTCCGGACTCATAAAGCATTGTAAACAAAGTATTGTGATATTCCAACTAGATCAGGCATTTCGCATTGTGTTTTTCCCCTCTTTTTTTTTAGGTTATACTTTTTCTTTTCTTTCAGGCTGCAGTGCTTCACTCGGCCCCTTTTAAACCTATGCCTTTTGGTATTTGTTAGAAACATTTTAATAGGAACATTATCACTAATTAAATTGGGTGATTCACAAAGTGTCATAATGAGTCATAAGTCATAGAATCATAAAATTAAAAAAAAAAACAAAAAAAATTTCTTAGTTTTAATTATTTGTTTCAACGCAGTTCAAAAATATAACTTTTAAAATCTGAAATTTTATGACTTAGTGATTTATGACAAATTATGACCACATTGTGAATCACCCAAATATAAAAAAATGCATACGAAACTTTTTTTGCACTTTAAAATTTGAAATAAAATCTTTTGGTATTATTGACACTATTTTATTGTCAGCTATCTATTTGTTCGATTTTCTTTTTTTTTTTTAAGTGCGCCATGGCAACGTCATCTTTTTTTTTTTACTTTTCAACTATGATACAATAACACAGCTGGGCTCGCCACCCAAATGAACAAGTGTAGGCTAAGTCCCAGCAGTTAGTAGTTAGCAGTTGGCAGCTAGCAGCGCTGACAGTAGCAAAAGTAATTAAAATTTTGAACACAAAGCGCAATTCACATTTCATACACAACTGTTGTACATAATTCTTAAGTTGGCATTTTATTTGACTTTTATGCCGTTTTTTTATGTACTTGTAACTTTTTATTTCGTTTGTGTTATTTTTTTATGCTATAATTTTTTTGTTTGTTATTTATTTTTTATTTTTGTTTGGCTAATTTAAATTGTGGCAATTTAAGCGTGAGAAATTCCAAATTACACCGCAACTACTTACTTTGACTTATAACTGTTGTGGTGTTGATTCCATTGTTTTCTGTTTTCGTTTTGCGACTTTTTTTCTTCTATTTTTTTTTTTTTTTTTTTGTTTGGTTACCTTAATTTCCAGATCTTGCGGCGATTAAACGGTGGTACTGGGATGAATTAGTTTGCCACTGGTGAAACGCGCAAGAATGGGTGTAATGAGTGTGAAAATTGCTACTGCCTGATTTTGGTTGGCTTAATGTGTGGTTTAGGTTGTTGTACTCTAAAATATTGTCATTGTTTATTGTGCAGGAATTTGGGAAAAAATTTTACGTATAATATTATATTAACTAACTACACGATCATTTGCTTTAGAAAGGTGACATTTACGGAAGTGAAGTTTCTGATATTGTCACGATTTTATTTTAATTTTTTAAATATATGATGTGCAATTAATTTGAAATGAACTTATTTGGACTCGAATTATTGTTGCTTTTAAGAAAATTTCTAATGTGTTATAATAATTTGAGAAGTTTTCTTTTTCAGGGTAGAAATACACCCGCTGTTTTTTGCCATTGCCTGTCGAGGGGCGACTGCTATTTCGAAAAAGCTTTTCTATAATTTTTTTGGGTGTTATTTGCTCTGGCTGAGATCAGATCCAGGGACATTCGGCCCATGCTACATACTCGGCTACGTCGCTCTCTATTGTCAGGCATAAAAATCATAAATCTTGCGTCTGATACAAGGCGAATTCATATATGGTGCGAAATTATTAAAGCAGCTGATATCTTCTTCTTCCACAATACTTGTATTTTTCCTTCATCCATGACATTCTAAAAACGAAAACAAATGGCATCCATTCTTCTATTCTCTTGCATCGTGAAATTCTAAAATTGAAAAATGCGATTGTGTGCGTTATGAATTCGCTTATACGAATTCGCCTTGGTCTGATATTTTGGTTTAAATTAAAAATTTTAAAAATTTTCACTTTACAGTGCCGAAAGAAAGTATTGACAGATTTTTTCTTTTGAAACACGCAAATGTTTCATGCTAAAACTTCTTTGTTCAGTTTTTAACAAAATTTAGCAACTTCCCTAACCAAAAAAAAAAAAAAAAACAATTCGAAAAATTAAAAACAAAATTCACCAAAATTTTAAACTATTTGCTTTACAGCACTAAAATTTAAAGGGGTACAAAACAGGCTCAGAATTTGTCTACAAATTGTGCTGAAATTTTTTTATGCAATTTTTTTTATTTGCTGAATTTCTGTGTTTCTTTTATTTAGAACGAAAAAATAAATGTTGAGCAACCCTTTAAACCACAAACTTTTTAGAACATTCTTTAAACTGTAACCCAGAAACCGGTCGTTAAAGTAACAAAATTTTAGTAGCGCCACAAAATTATACCTAAATGTTTTTGGAAATAACGTTTAATATTATTAAATAAATATTTCATCTGATTCATAATTTATTTATTTATTACCTAGGTTAGTGATCCTAAGCTAACTGGAATTCATTTGAAAACTATCGAATTAGTCCACCAAGCCTTATGAACTCAGAAAGAACATTAGTATTGTATGGAATCCAAAAATATTCCAAATATTCATAACTTGCTAATCTATACTATAATAAAACTGTAGAAAATTCATGTCTGTGGTACATTGAAAATTTCTTGAACAATAAATACAGAAACAAAATTTAGAATTATGTTAGCATAGTTGAACTCCTTAATTTCCTGTTTTATTGTGTCGAACCTCGGGCATAATATGGGGCACACTTTATCAAACTATTAATTGAGGAAAACTTTACCCGCCACTGTAACTACATATACTATGCCTACATATTTATATGAGAAGTATCCTACGATGTAGGCAAAGTTTTCTATTACTCCTCATTAATATATTTTTTCCAGAGTAGAGAGATTAGAGATCATTTCTATAAGTTTTGCTACCTTACAAGGAGCCTTTGAAATTTTCGAGAGATGATTTATACCATGTGTACTCTGCGACGCATCTAGAGTAAGCAAAAAACAACAATCCTCTAAAACTCTTTTCAAAAAGTCGTGGAATCTTATGTTTGATTATCGGAAGAATGCAAACTAATTGTTCATGTATTTTGTTGATTCATTTGACGCAAATAATAATAGATTATTCATTGCTTTTGGCCTTTCCCTTATTAACTATTACGAATATCAAGGAAAATGTTACTAGGTATATTTTGTGATAAATAAAACATATTTTATTTTTGAAATATGGCTAAATAAGCGCAATATTTATATTTTCATAATCTTTAAAACCCCTTTAACTATCAAAATATTTTGTCACTAAGACCAGAAAAGACTACACCAAAATGCTCACATAGCAAAAAGAGAAAAGCCCATAACCTTATACACATATACACAGATACATACATACAGAGTACATACATTCATGGCCGCTTGTGTTTATAAAAGAAGCTGAACGCCAAAGTGCCTCGAACCCCTTCCAGTCATTTGGGCGCTGCTTAAGATTCTCCCCTTATTTTGCGCCGCTGTTCCCAAATAACGCCAAATTAATCTTTTATCGGCAATTACAATTAATATAACAGCAAGTCAGATACATGGACGGTATAAAATAAAAAAATAAAAAGTGCGCAAAAATGCCATATGGCGCGCAAAGGCAAAATAAAAAATTATTGTATGCTATACATATGTATGTATGTATGTATGTATGTATGTATGTATGTATGTATGTCGTGTTGTATAAATGTATCGGAGAAATTTTAAAACAAAAGCGCTGGAACAATTTTAAAAAACCATGATTTAGTTTATTTGTCTATGAAGAAAATTTACGTCCTTTAGGGGCATCGCTTGATAGCCAACTGCTTATTTTCTTATGAAGTTGGTAAAAAATAAAACAATTAATGTAAACATAAGAAACATATCGTTATAACTTTATTTCCCTTACATAATTTAAACTTGGTTTTGTGATTTATTCTTTAACTAGTGGATTTGCATTATGTGGAGCCATAAATATGGGGTTTTTGCAAATCTTGGCCACAGAGCCATCCAATGGATTTTTATAGAGAATACGACATATGTCTACAGTATACATACTTATGTATGTTTGTATGTTTTCAATGTCAACTAAGGTGGACTATAAAAGCGCTTCTAATCGCACCTGTGGTCCACTTTTCGAATATCCCACACACGTTTCAAAAATTCGTCAATGTCGGCCTTTAGACATGGATTTTCTGAACAACTCGATTCTAGCGCCACCTATCGCACTAATTTTTTATAACAGTATTCCTCTTTACACTCCAGTTTTACGTATCTAATTTCAAGAAAATCGGAGAATAAATGCAGATTTTCAGAAGAACCCGCCTCTAGCGCCACCTAGCGCATTTAGTTTTCAAAAAAGCATTTTTAAGGCTGGTGCACAATTTGACATTTTAAAACTACTACAAAAGTGTATAGGAAAAATAGTAGGATTTATGTGAGCTGGATCAATTTTGAAAAAGCATTAAACATACTATAATTTCGTTGAAAAAAAAATTACGCGTATCTATTCTTATGATTTTTTTAAATGTTAGAAAAATGCGATATTTTTATATACGAAAAAACTCCATTTTTGAAGGGTTTTTAAAATCGGTCCAGCTCCCGTAAATTTTAATATTTTTTTCGAAATATTTAAACGTAGGTAAGCCTTAAAATCTAATAAATTTTTTTTATTTTTGGGGGAGAATTTTTTTGATGAGCCACCCTAATGTGCATATAGACATTAGGGTGCATCACTTCCCATACAAAAAAAAAACGATACTATTTTTCAATCGGAACTATTACATTTTAAAGCTACTAACAAAATATATGGAAAATAAAATTTATGTGAGATGGATCAATTTCGAAATAGCACAAAACCCCTATTATTATAAATCCGTTGAAATTTTTGTTTAATAGTTTAAAATATCTGGGAGGACTTTTTTTCTTTAAAAATAGATATTTTTGATGATTTTTAAATCGGCTCACGAAAATATTAATATTTTTCCGAAAATTTTGACGGAAGTCTTAAAACCAACATTTTTTTTATATTTTCGGTGGAGAATTCTCAATTTTTTTTTTTAAGTACGAAAATACCTTTTAAATGCTATAAAATCAACGTTCCGCTATCAATAGGCAGGCTTTTCATTAAAAAAAAAAACATTTTTCAAAAGTCTTTTAATTTCCTCTATATTTCCATGCTCACGAATCCACCTTCATTTGTTTGCAGCTCAACTCTATGAATACAACTAAATATTTGTGCATGTAGATGATTGTTTATAAATAAACATACAACAATTTAAACAAATCAATAACTTTCACATAAGTAGATGCCCCTACACAATCACCACCAATTGATATTCTTACCCCAGCGCAGATTTTCCTCTGTTTTTTATTTTGTAATTGTAATTTTTTATTTTTATTTTTTTCAATTTTTTCTTTCTATAGCTCATTAAGTGTGTTCTCATTTTTTCAATCACTTAAACAGATTTTCGCGATAGTTGTTTATCTAAAATGTGAAGTTTATATACATACGCGATGTGTAGACATCTTAATCACTTGCAGTTCCCCCGCTACCCATGCAAATCGTATTGAGCACATCGACACAGTTGAATATTCGAATAGGCAGTTAGTAAAATTATTGAGTACAACCTATTAGAGATAATTATGAAATCTTTCACACATTTTCGCAATAGGTTTTCCGCGTGTGCTTCTTTTTTTTTTTTTGTGACCATGAGTTCTTGTAGACCTATGCCATGCTATGTTTATGGAGTGTAGATAAACGAAAACATCGCGGACGAGTACTTCAATCGTCGAAAAGTGTATAAAACATTAAGCACGAAAAAATCAGTCACAATTTGGAAAATATTTTTGTATATTTCTAATAAGAGCTTTGAGTATTTTTTGTATGAAAATTATCAACAAAACATAGGTTAAGTAAATTTTAAAATATTTTCGAACTTATAGTGATATAGGGTTGTCACCTGTTATAAAATAAAATTAAATTAAATATTTTAGTTATGGAAAATATTCCAACAGGGGCAACCTATAATGAATTTAAGAGGCCAGAAAAATTTTCGAAAGCGTTGCCAGGTTTTTTTTTGTTTTTTGTGGATCGAATCGCAACTGCCGTTATAGCGGTAGTATTGTCATTCCTAATAAATATATTAGTAGATAGTATACCTAAAAGCCTAATTATTGGTTACTTTGAGGTAAAACCAAAGAGGAGGGCATAATTCGACTCAAAATGCCCATACGGAAGACAAATATTTTCCAGAGGGGTGGAATTCCCAATTTTAATTTTATTTTGAAAAATTGGGTTGCCAGAAAAATATAAAAGGGAAATGCTGGATGTAAGGAATCTAACTGTCCAATGGCAAAACTCATTACATGGCTATTATCTTAATTGCTGTTTCCAAACTCAAGCAGCGAAACCTGAATTTAAGCCCTCTGATGATGACAACTGTCAATGTAGTCTCATGACCTACTGTGTGCATATATCACACTAAGTTGTTAAACTTATTCAGGTATAGTGATGTGGGGTACCGACTATTAAAGGAACTGGTTCTGTCGAGTCCGGCCCCAGGAAGAAGCATACCGGTTCTCATAAATAGGCTTTGTCGAAAAAGCTAAACAAGAGATTATTAAAAAAATATTACATTCCTTTGTTGGTATTTGTATGAAAAAAATTGTTTAAAAATAAAATACTTGAAAGTGAATTTCAGCATTTTCCAGGGGGTTTTGTCTATTCTTTTGAAATCTTGTTTGTTTTTTCGGTGCCAATTTTCGGTTCTGCAGAAACAGTTTTCGATTATTTTTTGTATTTCAGTTCTTTAGACTTATTTTTCGGAGGCTATTTTTCCGTGCTACTAAACCGGTTTTTGGATATCTTGGCATCGTCTTTCGTTTCTTTTGAAACGATCTTCGGATCTTTGGAAGCAAAGGCCAACTTTATTTTCATTATTCAACCACGAACCACCAGGAAAGTGTCCTAAATAGAATCCGAGAATGTAATTTTGAGGTAAAACATAACATTTTTTCTCTTCCGTAATAAAGAACAAGAACACTTTCCAGTCTTGGTGTTTTTTTTTTCCTTACAAAAATTAAGTGAGGCACGTTATTTGACAAAATATATGCACTAACTTTCGAAGGTCGATTCATTTTGTGACGACTGCCTCATGTATCTATTATTTTTATTTCGATTCGAAACGATTCTAAAATCAATTTTTTTCGATCTGTTATCTCTAATTGATAGATTTCCTAATATTTCTTAAAATATTATATTCAAATAATTTAAAAGTCAAATAGTTATAATATAATATAATTAAATAAATCCACTAAACTACATTGAGTAAAAACATTTTCGAAATATCGTGCAAAAATTTTTTCAGTTTGTTGCTTTTTTATCGAATTTCCGTCATCCTTTCTTAAGTTTGGTTTCGAAATAAGATAAATTGAAAATCTAGGGTGCCAGTATGGAAAAAACCAAATGTAGGTATTCCAAAAGCATTTTTAGGAGATTTTGCAACTTCCGCGCTACCGCTGAAATTTAATAAATGAAAATGCAATAAAAGACAAAACTGATTAGCAGAAATGAACAGCTTTAAAAAAAAATCGAAAAATATGAAATCAACATGTTAGCTGAAAAATATCAAAAAAATCTTCCACTTTTCAAGAACTTATAATGCCAATATAAAAGTTTGCGTATTTATTTAAATATAGATTTAAAGTTTGCAGCATTTAAAAATAAATTTATACCAAGTTAAAGGAAAAATTTAAATTGAATCAGCTTAGTTAATGGATTTCTTTTTTTTTTATTTAAAGAATAATTTTATGTGAAATTAATCACTATATTCTTTACTGACGTTCAAAAATCCCCCTATTCTTTATTCAAATAGTAAACGCACTGATTTTGCCAATTATTTCGCGTATTTGGCTCTGGCAACCTGACAGCTGATTCTGTGAGCAATTGAGAGAGTTTCGTATGATATGGCACAACGCCGAAACCAAGATGGATCCATAGAAGGTGATAGCAAGATGAACATGGCGAATCCGCTGTGTATTTTGCTTGTGTATTTTGCAAGTGAAGTGACAAAAACTGAATTCACACAGTATTGCTCATATATTTTGTTTGTGTAAACAAAACAACCCAGCGAATTTTGAAAGAAGAACAAGCATTCAGCTCATGAGATGCTATCACCTTGTATAAATTCGCTTTGGTCGAAACTGGTTTGTCTCCAAACGAAACTTAACGAAGGATAACGGAAATTTGTTTCTTCTCATTCTTAGAAAATGTGATTTCAAGTGTATTCTAGATACCTCGAAGATACTTTTTGGCGCTAGCAAAAATTCCTAGAAACAAAAAAAAAACTATCGACACAGCATTCATTAAATTTGTGCGTCACCAATAACCCGATCAATGGCACAATAGTCTTGGAAAATAATATCTGCCACATGTCAAACACAACATTCTTCCAATTTGTGCGCCATTTAACTTAGCATCAATTACAATAAAAATAATTTCCCTTTAAATTTGAACCTTTTAGGAATAAACTTTCAATATTGGGGGGAAACGGAAAATCGATAAAGATTCAACTGATTAGAGTAGCAAATGGCGAAACGCAACAAAAAAAGGTGGCAGCAATCAGATACGAATACCAAAAGCACACTTGCAACACATACATATGTACATATGTATGTATGTGTGTCTGTGTGTGGCTTTGTGAATATACGTAGCACTGGCGCATCTTTCAGCGACACCGTAATTTAGCTGCCTAATTAAAAATTTCAATTAAAAAGCTTTAGTTTTCATTTTCCTTTTTTTCTTTTTGTTTTTTTGTGTGTTGTTGTTGTAGTTTTCTTTTTTTCTTTTGGAACTGCCAGACGTACACATTTCAACAGTCACTAATGAGGCGGTGGGAACAGAAGAAAAAGACGATGAAGAAATTAACTTGCAACACTGGTGCGGATCTACTGATTGATATAAAGTGTAATTAAAGTCAAAATCCTGCATTCACTCAATGCCGCAATCGCATGCCACAAACGGCGGCGGTGGCGGCAGCAATTGTGGTAGCTTCGGTTTGTTGCTGATGGCTGGTTGCTGGTTGCCGCTTCTTTCTCTGGCACTGCCTCCACTTCGTTGTGGATTACCACCGGCAGCGACGACGCCACTATTGACGTCGATCTTTGAAGCGTGCCAAGTCGCAAGGGCGCATGTGATTGGATGTATCTAAAACGCCACACACACACACACACACTCAAATCTGGTGGCACAGCATCCACATGCATTGCTGACTTGGATCATGTTTTTTTTGTTTTTTTGTGCTAGTTTGGCTTTGTGCTATGTTTCTGCGCATGCTTTTATGCTTTATGCTAATAATTCAAAATCAAAAAAAAAACACACACACAAAAAAACGCAATCACAGCAAGCAGCCAAAAAAGATCAACATAAATACTATGACTAACAATAACAAAAATAACACAACAATTAAACATCATACTATAATAATAATTAAGCGAGCGGCACAGCTATTTTGCGTAATCGTCGCCTTTGATCTGTTCAGCGCCGTCGTGCAGCGAGTGTTTCAATGTTGCATGAATGGTGCAGCTGTGTAGGGTGGTTTTTTCTCAATTCTATGGTCTAATATTTTTGTGGCGGCACCCCAGTATGGCACTGTCCGCATATAAATATAAACATACACACACACACACACACACACAAATACATACAAACATATCCCTAGCACCTGCATCAGCACCACCCACCACCACCACCACCATCACCACGCCTGCCGTCTGGGGCGGATCGAGCACAAAAGTCACACGCCATGCAGGCGCTTTAAACTACTATCCCACAGACTCCTATCTGCGCAGACTTCAGAAGCAGCACTATCGACAAATTTATTGCAGCCAGTTTCGTGTAGCATAGTTCAGAGGTATATATGTATATATATATACATATATATATGGATATATATACACATATCGCATGTAGCCGTCTGTGGCAGCTGTGGCTTTTTTCCTACTTGTTTTTGTTTTTTTTTTTGTGTTTCGATTTTTCTTGCACTAGCCGGCTGTCGGTCTGTTGGGCCAACTTCTGTTTGTTTTTGTTAAATTTACTGCCTATGATCTTGATTTGGGTTTTTAGATTTTCATATAGGTATGTACATGAAAAATTGTTCAAATAAACATTGACGATTGAATAGAGAAAACAATAACAAATAAATATGGCAATATGTACACAACGAAAGCTTTGAAGAAGAACTGGTGTTGTGAGTACAAAAAAGAAATAACTCCACGTGCTTTTGGAGCTTTGTTTTTTTTTTTAATTTTAGTCAAAATTGTATTTGTAATGAATGCGTGCAATTTAGTGCAACATAATCAGGTAAAAAAGAATTATAGCAATCTCGAATTTTACAAAGTCAAAGCATTATGTGTATTTTCGAATTTTACAACAACAAAAATTCATAACCAGTATTATGTCATGTTCACACGACAGTGAAAACAAATTGTTTTCATGAGATGTTTTCAAATATTGAACATGACCCTCCAGACACCGTTCCTTTTTACTGACTGGTTTGCAATGACATTTCTCTATTTAATTACCTTTTTTACTCCAAGGAAATACCCCCAGCACTTCAAAATAAACACTTTGCTCTGTGCATACCAAGCAGTGCCACGTTTTATAAAAATTTCAGTTTTTCTTCACCCCATTTTTTCTTGTTATAGTTCTTAGAGATTTTTCTAAACTAGTGACGGCAAATCATCGATTTTTCTTTTTTTGGCAAAAAGTTATCGAACACAGTGTTGCTTATGAAAATACAACGAAAATTTAGATACTTTCTAGATTATCATGATTGGTTCGTAGTGTAGGGCGAGAACAGGGACTTTCACCTAACTTACACAGAATATCACGAATGAGTCATAAACACCTGGTTTTCGTTGTCATGTAGATTTGGTGGTTTCTTTTTTGTCTTCTTTTTTACGACAGGGTGAAAAGTTTATTTACTTAAGTATGTATTGTAGATTTTCCGTCATCCCTTCTCAAGACAATGGTTTGAAGACAAGATAGTTTTTATTTCGTGATAAGAGTGAAATTGCACCTTTTATATTTTACGTTGCCGGATAACTGTTAAGAGCGATGTATAATTTTTCCATAGCCAATGAGAGTTATCTGCCGATGTCTATTTTTTAAATTGCTTGAGAAAGTTATTTCATATTAACCTATTAACATATTTTTCTTTATCCCTTTATTTATTTTTATCTTCTTCTCAATTTGCACTTTCATTTCCATCATCTTTATGTTCTTTTCAATCACCACCTTCATCAATATCTTTATCCTATAAGGTTTATCAGACAACATCAAAAATAAATGTTGGGAAATAGCTCATATTATTTTTGCATAACAGTTATCAGGTCACGTAAAATAAGAAACGAAAATAACACTTATTTCTTCTGCATAACAGATATCAAGCTACGAAAAAATAAGCGTTAATATATAACTCTTTCTTTCTCTCTCTCTCTCACGCGAAATAATAAATATATCTCATATAGTAACTATTATGGAGTAACGATTTTGTCATAAAACCCTATAACTGTTATGCCCCTGGATGTTACAGTACTCGTAATGTAGACTCGGTTGAGCGGTAACAGTTTTGCACCCTAGCTTAGAGTCCTCGTTTAAACCAAACTTCGACACTTTATAATTTCTTCTACTAATCTTCCCTAGAAAGAAGGTATCTCAGAAAATTTAGTAGTTTCTTGATTTCTTAAACACTGTCAGGGCCGTATCTACTTTTACCCGTAACATCACAAAGTTCTAGAATAAAGTAGTGTCTGTAAATAGGGGAACCAACAGTTTTGTACTATAGTATCATGGCCTCCTTAAACGATTCAGATTACCGATAAAAAATAATTTTTGTAAAGTTTAATCAAGTTCATATCTGCTGCTATTACCTACAACAGTTCCCCAATTTTCTTGTGGCTATTGATTTATAAGTTTTTTTTTATCAATGAAAATCATGACCAAGTAATTTTCGATGGATCTTCTGTTGGCCAATTTTTTCCCATCACGGTAGTTTAGCAGACCTAAAACTATACGATGGTTGGTTCGAAACTTCCCAGCCAAGCGCAATAAAATTTTGATAAGTCACCAAAAATGTGTGCGATCTGACATTGTCATAATGGAGCACAATACCTTTTCTATGGATCATTTCTGGTCACTCTACTATCTTGATCGGTTCGTTCAATCGGTCGAAACTATCGTTTTATCAGGTTGTAGCAGCTTATAATAGACAAAATCCTTCCAATCCTACCTTACACCCAGCAACACATTGCGTGCCATCTAACAATGTTTATTGTTGCACATGGGCATAATGTTTTTAATTTAATACAGCCCTTTTCATAATTATAAGGCAGTGACATATTGCAAAGTTCCGTCTATTTATTTATTCTTTAATTAAATAGCAATTATTTTTTTTATAAAAATACATATGGTTCATTTTACAAAAAACAAAAAACCTTTTAAATCCAAGTTTCAAACTTTTATGTCAAATCAAAAAAAAATCGAACATTTTTTCAAATTTCAAAATTTTTAATCAGAAAAATTTGAGTGTACAGTTTTATACTGCAATAAATTTCTGTGCAATAAAGTGGAAATTTCAAATAACCATAATTATTTAATGATATTTGAAAATTTTTTTATGAATTTTTTAATTTCGCTTGATGTTTTTTTTTAAATTTGGATTTAAATGGTTTTTGTTTTTAAACTATATTTTTAAAAAATTAATTATAATTAACCATATTTTTTAATAATTAATAATTATCAAAAATTAATTTAGGGAAAATAAAATTTTAATAATTTCCAATAAGTGGGTGCGTTATAATTATGAAATGGACTATATTTTCGTATTTAATTAGGTGCTTCGCAAGGTAGCCTAATGTGTCATAAAATTACAAAAATACAAAAATGCTTCATTTTAATTTTTTTTCTAAAAAAAAATTTTAAATTTAAAATTTTATGGTTTTTCGTTGCGTTTCAGCAGCTCTCTCTCAATATATATCGGCAATGAGATTATGTGCATTAATTCAACTATCAATTCCTCCAATCGCAGAATTTAAAAAACAGGTACAACAAATTTCTTCAGAATTTTTCTTAATTTTCAAACCAATACAACTTTCCACACCATTGACGAATTACAAAAATGTCTTCGCAAATATGTACCTTAAAAAAATTAAAATACGTTTTCCTGATCCTATTTTTAGCTTTCAAATTTACGGCATAAAAAACGTACAAACATACCAAAAAACCTCTGCGATCGTACTTTTACAACTTACCCGATCACTTAGGTTTTAAAATTTTTTAATTGTTTCTAGTAAATACAGCGGCATTTTAAAAAAACTGTTTTCTAAAAAGAAACAAAATATTTTAAAGAGAAATTTTCCAGCGTTGTGCCTACTTTATAAAGCACTTAATCTAAAAGCAATAAGCAAAAATTGTTTTTTTTTCTTTGTTTGCTATAGGCCGTAGGCTAGAAAAATTTCCATGCATACCACGAAATCGAAATAGTTTTTCCCATGAAATGGTAGCATCTTTCACTCATAAACGAAAGTGTAAATCACATTTTTTTGTGGCATAACTCTACCACTCTATCGGCATTTTCTCAGCTGCATGCCCCAGCCACTTGGCGGCTCTAACTAATTTTATTGCATTTTTTTTTGTGTTTTATTTTTTTTTTTTGTAAATAATTTTCCAGTAGCATATCCAAACTTACGCTACTCATTCTAAACGTACTTATGTATGTACATATGTACACAATACTTATTCGTAGTAAATTTGCCTAAAATATTTCATCAGCAGTGCTCGATTTTCATATGAAATTTTAGTTTATTTACACTTTCAGTCAGCCAAAATGACCACCGCCGACGCCACATCATCGAAGTGCGCAAACAAATTGCAAGTAAACTGTCAGTTAAAGTGGTCACTTAGTTGATGTAAATAGTGGCGATTAAATGCATACTACCTATACATGCAAACAAACATACAAAACATTGGCGCAAGTGTGAGCAATATATTAACGATTCCGCCTGAATGAAATGACAGAAACAAAGCAGCAAAAATTCGCTAGTAGCCAGAATATTTCGATTGTGATGGTCGGGTTGATTAAATGTTTATTTTTGTTGTAAATCTATTGTGCATTTTCTTCTATGTGTGTATTCGGCTATAATTTGCGAAAAAATACAAATAATCATAAGAGCAAGTAAACGAAATTTGTAGCGATGTGCGTGCGCAACTTAGAAGGTGTAACAGCAGCAGTGGAGGTGTAAATTTTCATAGAAAATTTACTTGCACAATTACATTTCATTTGTCAATTACGTAAACTTGTGAAAATTTATGATATTTTTCTTTTGCCAGAAGTTCACGTGAAATTTAAACGAATTTATTTTACCGGCAAATTGTAACTATTTTTATGTCTTGTGGATGAAATGTTTATGCCACTCACATCACATTGTGTGCATTTATTTTGCGAGGGGTTTCGCGTAATTCACATCTCCGAAGGTAGCGGTTGCAGTGATTTTTATATGCCTTCCAACTTATATGATCGTAAATAGAAATAGATGTCCTGCAGTGAAATTCCTATCTAGGCAACTAAAGATTCTAGTTCATGAACTGGTATTTTGCGGCTGCAGTTATACAAATTTGACAGCGCCATCTGTATTCGAAACGGGGAAGTTGCGAAGCTAAAATGTTCTCTGACTTGATGGTCGCGGTAGCATGGAAGTCAATTGAGATTTTAATAAAACGAAGATATACAAAGCACAATAAATAAAATCCAAAGAATAGAAAAGAAGATTCTTTGTTCGAAGAGTCGAATTTAGGATATCCTCATTGGTATGGCAATACTCTACCATAGTCCAATGGTGGCTGTGGCGCTACCAAAATTTTACGTCTTCTTGAAATTTTCGAAGAGGGTCATCGAACGTTATACTGCCGAATCTAAGCCGACATTTAACATTTAGTGCGAATAAAGTTGCCACAATTGTGCCTTTCTTGGTACAATTTAAAGCCGAAAAGTACTTTTACACCACATCATCCTTTTTGCTATAATTTCCATGGAATGGATCGTAGTTTATATTTTCTTTTGCATTTAGCAAAGCGGTCATGCTCTAAAAATCGAAAAAAAATATTTTCGAAATCTAATGGATATCAAATGTTTCGAATTCCGGAACATATCTGGCAAACTTTTATTTTATCGGCTTTAAACAAGTATAAACCAAGGCGCATTTGTATAAGGTGGTATTGAGAAAGCAGCCGAGTGAATTCGCTCGCTGGATTGAATGTCAAAATTATGTGTATGTTGTAATTCACACCCATTCCCACTCATTCTCACTGTCATTCTGCGTACAATTTGTTAGTGTACATTTTTGTAGTTTTCCGCTCAACACCACCTGGTATAAATTCCCCTTGGTATAAACTAAAATTTGGCTTTACAACATTACAGCCTTTCCAACTTCTTATTTGTGTTTGCAAAAAAAATCCAAAGGCGATATGACAAAAAATTTGTCTACAAATTTATAAAAAAGACTTAAAAAAATCCAATCAATAAAAACAAAAGAATGTCAATTCATTTCTGATTATAAACTACTAGAGAATTTGCTCCATTTTCCTAATTCTCATATCATGAATACAAATTAGCGGAAACCTGTCCTTTGTCCTTCTAACACATTAGAACTTCGATGTTAAAAAAAAATAGCTATCGCGAATAACAGAAAAAGGGAGAATCGGTGGTTTGGTTTTTTGAGAAGAGTTTCTCTAAATATTTGAAAGCGACAAGTCTTTATTATTTCTTGTATTAAATATTTATTTGGTCTTCTTCCTCTTAGTACCTTCGAAAACTACTTATAAGTTTACCTGCAGGTTCAGTTTAGATAATTGGGGTGAACAGTTTTTTTATCTCTCCATGTCAATTACATTCCGAATGAAAGAAACATCTTTGGGAATAATAAAAGCAAAACTTCCACAATTGACATAAGGGGCACATGCTGAATGGAACTTCGAAATTCTCCGAAAATTCCAGAAATTCTTAGTTTGATCATCTTTTTCTCTTGGAAAATAATCGCCTTTTTATTTTCATTTTTAATATTTATTTACAAAAAAACTGTGGAACGTTTTTGTTTAATTTGGTACATTTTTCAGACATTTACCACAATTTCGAAAAGTGAATTTACGATCCCTGTTGGCATTTGGTAAAGCATAGTACTCTATTCCAGTTTCACATAGAATTAGCTAATAAAATCCATACAAATTGCATTGCCGTGATATATAAATGAAATTCCACAACAATTCCACGATAAAGCTGTACTCTACTCACGTCGTGCAAAGGCTCCAAATAACGTGGCAACATGATGCTGGCAACATTTTTTCATAGCTTTTGAAATTTATTACAAATTGCGTGAAAAGGGACAAATCGCGCTTGATTTAAGTAATTGTTTTTGTATAATTCGCTGCATTTTCTCTTACATTTGATTTTATGCGGCATTATTTCGCTTCGTTAATTTTGGTTGTTAGCAACATTTCATGGCAGTCCAAATACAAGTTGCGGACGAAATTATTCCACTGCTGTAAAGTTCCTACTAGCCTGAACACATCGTCATATACAAAAAAAAAATCACGAGATTATATAGAAAATCGATAAAAGACGATATAGTTGAGTTGTAATGCAGACTAGTAATAAACTACTCAAGAACTAGTTAATTTAACTGCATGCTATTTAGATGTATCATGTACATTAAAGATTTCGGAGTATTGGAAAATGAATGCCTTTTGACCGCGTGCCAAAAAAACGCAGGAAATTTGATATTCCACGAATGTTTTCACATATATACAGACAGGTAAACTATTAAATGCTCGCAAAGCCCAGTGGTAAAGAAATTGAGGGGGTTTCACGCCACACGCCAAATGTTAGATTAAAAAATATCAGAAATTGTGTACCTTAATTTTTAATTTCATATATAAATATTAATTATTATTATTTTAAACTTATTATATTAAAAACAGGGAATAATAAAAATAAATATTATTAAAATAGTTGCAAATAACAATGCTAAAAAAATTGATATAAATAATAATAATATTTTTTGTCGAGGCGAGTGTCACAATACCTATATCTCTTCAGATAACTGCTGAATTCCTTACCGCTTTCTCATTACTGCCCACAAATGATGGCCAACTCTACTGTACTCTATTCTTAAGGCTCTATCTCTTAGTACTCTTAATACTCTATCCGTGGTCGAGAAATTTTATTTTCACGCAAAAATATGACAGCTGTCAAAATAATTAAAACGTCAAACAAACGTTCTAAATGAATAAACACAACACAACTCCTTAGTTGAAGTCACTTTTCGCGGAATTTAAAAGGACAATTCGAACAGCAATTAAAAAATTTTGCTTGCATCAAGTAGGAAGAGTTTTTCAAGCATTTTTAACGCATGAACCGAGTATTGATTCCATTATCGTGGAAATGTTGTAGAATTTCGGACATGTCTATTTAGCGGTAAAACATTTTATATGGATTTTGATAACTCATTTTAATTTTTTGTCTCAGTAGTTCTTCGGCACTTCAGCACTACATCGACGATGTTTTACAGTGTCACTAATTCCATTTCAATCCTTAGAGTCAAACGTATAAATATCAAATTTTTTAAACCAGTTTTGTTGCTGTTGTGGCACAAATTTGACGAGTAGGAAAAAAGACGAAAGAGTTTAGAAACGACGCTACCTTGAGGATCCTCAATAATATTTATACTAAAAATGATAATGTATTTAAAAATTTAGTTTACAGAAAAACTGGTTTCGTATCTTCAGTGTTATATTTCGGTCATCATGTAGTTCAACGTTCTCGTAATTTCACCAAATATTAAGCAATCTAGAGTTTTATGGCGACTTGCCTATGGTAGAAGTGTCTTCGAAGATTTGCAATCGCCTGCCGAGTTTTGACTAGTCTACAGCTTTTCTGAAACTAGTAGAAATTTTGAACAATTAAATTTAATTCTTGCATCGTTAACAATATAAAAAATGTGTCATGCTATTTAGGAAAATGAAAACTTTTGCTTCAGTTATAGAATTTATTTAAAACTAATTGATACCCGGGACTGGGTCAGCGTTGCTTACTACTTTTACATCTAGATAGAACAGATTATAAAACCTAAACGTGTGAATTTAAAAGCAATGTAACTTAAGAGTCAACTTTGCTTCGACTACGGCTAAGTGACATTGTTTTTAACTGCACAAAACTTATGAGAATTAAACCAAGTCAAACAATAAATAATACCATTTCCTGTCCAAGAGTTAATTTGAATTTTTCCAAAGGAAAATGTGACTTCAAAATCCCGGCACCGAGAAGATCAGGACTTAATCCAAATCAAAGTATTTACTAATTTCCCAATATCATCATAAAATCGGATTTTCTGCATAAGTCGATTCTAGCGCCACCTAACGGATCCATTTTTTGTCAACGTATTTCTTATCGTACCCCCAATATACGTTTTAAATTTCATCCAAATTGTCTCATAAATTAAGATTTTCTGAATAACTCGCTTCTAGCGCCATCCAGCGCATTTATTTTTAATAGAAGTTATTATTATTGCACGACCATCAAACATTTTTAGAATCATCAATATCGGATAATAAGTACGGATTTTCTGAATATCTCGACTCATGCGCCACCTTACGGCTTAAAATAGATGGTTTCGTTTAAAGTTTTTCACTTTTTTGATTGGGAGAAAATTTTATGTTTTCTCAAAAATTTGATATAAAATTAATTTTCTATAAATTCTATAGTCGCATTAAAACTATAAATTTTAAAATATACATAATTCTATAATTTAAGGACATGGGTTTCTGTAAAAATAAAAACCCATAATAAAAACTAATGATCGCAAAACCAAATTTAGAATGCTGAAAATACAGGGAGATGTTAATTAAATTTATGATTACTTCGTTACTGCTTGGCTTCTCGAAAATGTAATTTAAAAGCTCCCAGTTTTAAGAAATATTATTTTCTTCCATGTACCTAAGTTTGCAATAGTTCGTTAAAGCCAAGATTTGTTTGCAATATTAAAGCAGAGGTATAAAATCTGTGATCTAACTATCCACTTGCACAACTAATGATGATAATAAATTGTAGAAATTTCAGAAGAACAACACTTTCGCACAGTTTATTGCTTCAAAAACACCTCCGTTTTTATTGAATTAGCGAATTCGAATTTCATATAACCCTTCATAAATAACTCTCTTTATGAGTGGTTGAAACTGATTCAATTTTTTTCGTTTTTGTCGTTTAACACATAGATAGCAGACAATAAATATATGCACATATTTACTTAATAATTCGTGACAAAAAATAAAAGAAAGCCACTGTCACAAAGAGGTCAAATACTTCAGCACTGAGTCTGTTCGTCTTTTTTTTTACTATTTCAACAATTTAAAAAAATTTCACCAATGTTTTAATTCTCCTTTTTTTACTTCAACACTATATGACCTGTTAAATTTTATTTTTGTGACCGAGTTCTCAGAATACTTAAGGAAATTGCAATTTTCTCATCGCAATATCGCAAATCGCATGTGACACATAAATATGATGAGTTTTTAAGATTGTTGTTTTTGTATATTTTTCTTTTGTATACACCTATGTATATATGTAGATAGTATAAGGATTCCACAAATTAATCCATTCATAAAATATTTTATTCACATAAGTATATAGTATATGGGAGAATTTTCTTTTAATTCATATTAATTTTCGGCAATTGTGTGGAAATTTTTATGGCTCATTTCTGACACTCGGCTCTTCATAAACAATTAATTTTGTGACAAAAAATATATTTTTAAATATACATATGTGCATACAATAATAATACAACACATGCATATACATACATACATACATACAATATTCAGCATTCACATGAGCGCCAATTTCGGAAAAATTTAATGAATTTAAATTTATATTTTTGCATTTAACAAGCGAGAAATCAGAGCAAAGAGTTTTTTGCGAAAAGTGGAGTAAAGAAAATCAAAATATAATTTTTGGTGCTTATATGTATGTAAATTAATTATGGAATGTGAGTGCATTTATTAGCTAAATCCTCCGCAAGACAGTAAACACATCACCCGTTGTCATCGAGATCATGTAACCAGAAACCCAACCTGCTATTTGGATGCAGTCGGACAATAGCATGGTTTTGACGGTAATTATTATCACTATGCCCCATTTCATGAATTATTGAAAGCGGGTCAATCCAGCTTCCCAGATAAATTAGAGTATCGATTCAAAATATCTAGAATTCACACTGAGATCAATCCTATTCTGCAGCATCTGAAGTATTGGTCCAAGTAGATTTCCAGTTTAGTAATGTGGTAGTTCAGCGTGTCGGGCCCTCTAAGAATACCCGTAAAAATACCTGTGCTTTGATGTCTAAATCCTTATGAAGTTGATGATCCCATTTCTTACGAGTTTATCCCCAATCTCGTCTCCTTTAAATACCAGTATGACCCCGAATCCAGAGAACCCTAACTCGAATGTTCAGGCCAAGTGTGTTTCACTTGTTAAGGCGCGCCATCATAACCAGTTTTGAAGAAACCTGGTGAGATTTGAGGGTTTGGGCTGCCGTCATTATGACAATGTTCCGGTTACGCTAGTTGTGACTGGTACTGAAAGATCGACATCCACTTTCCAATAATTTCCGAGTATCTTAGTCCCGAACCATGTATACCTAGTACGATATCCCTTTCAGTTAGTAAACCATCCGTGTACCAAGTTAACATACTTTGACTTATCGTATATCTATATTTCAGTTTTACCTAACCGCTTCTGTACTAAGTTTGGTTTTAAAGCTCTCTGCAAAGCTAAACTCTGTTTACCTGAAATGTGTCCATCGGGATTGCAGTTTCAGGGTATTTTTTCGCAAAAGTGGGGTGGATATAAATAGATGTTTGGTATTACGTTATTGCGGTGAGTCTACCTTAGTATACAGATCGTATTTGGGTCATACTTAGTGACGCGGATCTAACAACTCCAATTATAGTATTCATATGTCTAGAGTAAATGAAGATAATGAGGATCGACGGTGAGTTCAAGTGAAGGAACATGAATTTCGATACACCACTATGCCCTTCGATAACAACATTTCTTGCTCGATACTTTTAAACCGATATACTGCACACATACTACGCAATCGACTAATCGATCTTCAGTATCATATAGAGTTTACGTAGAAAAATAACTGTGAAAATAATTGGATATAACAATATTCACATTATCTTCTCCCACTTCTATTTATACTATTTGTTATATGAAAAGCGTCCCCCTATTTTTGTCTCTAAGTGGAACTTGATGATTTTACAGTCGTTTAAATAACGTAACGCAAGACCGAAATGGTAGTTTTGGAATTATCTAAAAAGGGCAGTGTACTCAAAAAAGTACGATCTTTTGGGTGTCATCTGAATTAAATTTCATTGATCGAACGATCGTCAGTGAAAAGCTGTTGAAATGTTACGATTCATTTCGAAGCAAATCATTACTGGTGTAGAGATTACGAGAATTGGAAAAGCATCGTCTACGAGTACACATCTTTGATATCTCGGAACAAATTAACGGAAGTTGGTTGGCAAATTTCCATGTATCCACCGCATAAACCGATTCTGGCACCCTCGGCCTACCATTTTTTTTTTGGTTTCTGCAAAACTCTCTTGATGTAAAAAAATTGCAGCACTGACAAATTTTTAGTCGATAAACTAGCAATAGAATGACGAAGCTACCCAAAACATGGCATATGGAGTCATATAAAATAACGGCACATACAAATCTGTTTAAAATTTATTTTCAATCAAGAAAATTTTTTAAAAACTACGAAGATTACTCTTGTGACCATAGTTCGCAATTTTTGTGCACTCATTTTAAAATATCTGAGATTATTAGAATGCAACAAAATTTTAAATAATCACCTATGAAAATTTCGAAACCCCCACCAATTTAGTCCCAATAAATTTTCGTTATACTGACTCATGTAACCAACATTTTAAAGTTATAGTGCATCAATCCCCCATACAAAAAAAAAAGCAAGTGTACTGTTTTTCCATCGGAATCATACAAATTTGTGTATTTTAAACCCCCTTCGAAAATATTTCGGAAAACTACTAAGATATACGTAAGTTAAACCAATTTTAAAACAGCATAAAAAATTACGATTCCGTTGAAAATTTTTTTTAAAATATTTTTATGCTTATGTTTGATCTGTTTTACCTACGGATGTGATTTTTATTGGAGAAAATATTTCAAAAAACTATTGTTATTAATAAAAAAAAAATTTGGAGGTGTGTTCGAATTGTGGTCCGGGCAAGTAGCATCAAAAATTATAGAAAGGTTTTCGGCCCAGCTCTCGCATTATAAGTCTCACTAGTAGAACATCTAGAGTTGAATTTATAAATAAAGAGATAAATAACTTGGGGTTATGTTTTTAATTCCAGAGACCCGGCCATTGTTTTGAGAAATTTCAAATCAAAATAATGTTCGCTCATTTTTAAAAAACATAAAAACCCCTGGCGAATAGTTCTGTTGAAAGAATTTGGGCTAACTTATTCTATGATTTCCTTATCATCCTCTGACAATGGTGATTCGCTTATCACGTTATTGTTTATTGCAAAAACAAATCTGTTTATTTCTTTAATTTTTAGCAGAATTAACAACTCAATAATTACTGCATTAAATAGGTCAATGACTTTAGGTTAAATAGATATCCTAAGTTATATTTAAATGGCAAATTTTTGTTTGTGAAAACCAGAGACATAACTATTGTTTATAAGAGAAAAAAGTAATCAATAATTGATAGAGTAAGATACAAATTTTTCGAATAACCTATATACGTTATTCAAAAACATATATTTTATAAAAGTCTTTTCATCACAGTTATCAGCGAGATAAATATTTTTAAGGCTTTTATTTTGGGACTTATGTTATAAAAGTCTTCGCATAATAATTATCAGCAAGACACATTTTTTTAAGTCTTCAAAAATTTTTATTTTGAAATTTATATAATAAAAGTCTTTTCATAATAATTAAGAGCAAGAAAACATCTTTTAAGTCTTGAAAAAAAAAGATCTTCGGGATTCGGCACTACTTCGAAGTAATTTCGGCACAAGTTCAGGATCACTTCTGGACTAGTTCGGTAATATTTTGGGTTCCGAAATATGTCCGTCTCTCAAAACTTGAAAAAAGTTCTCTTAGTCATAATTATTATGCAAAGACTTTTATAATGTAAGTCTGAAAATAAAATACTTTAAAGTACATAATAAAATTTATCTCGCTGATAAAAATTGTATGGAAAGATTTCTATAATATAAGTCTCAAAGTATTAGTTATTGTTGATTTAAATTATTGTTCTCACTCAAAATTATTATGACAAGCCGGTCATAATAAAAAATTCGAAATTTACGTAGAATTACCGTGAACCTTCAAAAATGTGTCTCCTTCATAATTATTATCAAAATACTTATCAAAATTAGCATGACTTTTTTAAAACTCAACTTTCAAATAATTATTACTCTGGATCTCTGTAGCAGAAACCCTAATGTATCTATATATAATTTATTTGCAAATATTTTCTCCCAATGTCAATGCATATTTGAGACTTGATATGCGGATATATTTCACATGTACCTCATCGCAAATTGACACATTTAACATTTCTTTGAAGCTCAATTGCATTTGCTTTACTTGCATTGCATAAGACATTACCACCTGCGGTCGCATGCCACATTGTCTGCGTCAGCGCACCAAACGCATACAAAAAAAAAAATATAAAAAATGGTGGACATAAAAGCGCCAGTAAGTGCGCACAAGAATTTCAAGTGGGTTTATATAAGTAAGTATTTATTTGTAAAGCTCCAAACGTGATTCATCGCGAGGAAACCGTCAAAGAATTTGAGAATTGCGTAGGCGCCATTGAATGATGCGCCGCGCTTGTGGCAAACCACACATTAGGTGTTGTTCACACTTAATGATGGTTTATATAAAAAAAACTAAATTTTTAAATACAAAAAAAATATGCAAACATGTTGGCGTGTTTTCCTAGCAACATAAGCTGCTATCTTTGACGTCGCTTTCCAGCAAGCGTGAGAAATTTATTGGGCTCGATTTATTTAGCGGCGTCGTTTGCTTCCGTATCGTGTGCTCTACATCTGCTGCGGCATGGTGCATACAATTTGCATCAGCCATAGCAACCAATAGCCAATAACAATAAATACACACACACACACACAGATCAACCGTTTGCGATACTCTTGAGCGTTGCGTTGTTGTTGTTGCATTGGTGGCATTAAATAAAGGAATTCCGCGAGCACCTGCAAATTTGTTGTGATAAAAACAGGTTGAGCGGTAAAGCGGAGTTACGGTCGTTACGAAAAAAGGGGGGTGACAAAAATGCATTGTGTATGGTTGTTTGTATGTTCAAGTCAAGCGCAACAGCTGTGAATCAAAAATAACTTAACCCTTAAGTGCATGGTTTTTTTCTTTCTGTTTAAAAAAAAAATAAAAATTTTATATAGATACTAAAATTACAAAATTTAGGAAAATGAAAACAAAAACGAAAGTTTTTTTTAAGATTTTATTTAAAAAAAAAAATTATGTTGCATTTCTGAGACTTATATAAAAAAAATCCATGTATTTAAGTATGAAAATTTTAAGTAAATACCAAATCCACATAAAAAAATAGTTAACTTGCCGTTGAGCTATCGAAAAAAAATGAAAATATTTTATATACTTTTTTTAAATAAAAATAATTACAATATGTGTCCACGCTGACCAGCCGCGAAAGATTAAAGTAAAAGTGTGATATTTCAATCAAAAATGTTAAGTAAACCAAAAAAAAAAAGGCTGCAAAACATTAGAAAAAGCTTTGAAGTTTGTGATTTGTCATTGTCACAATATTCTTATTTTAACCATCAATTTAAGGTCATGTTGCAGTTTTGCAACAGTGTGCAATTAGGGGTTAAAATATCATATATAAAATGTATGTGAACTTAAAGCGCGCTTACTTACATTGTTGCCGAGTGCCGCATGGCTCGCCGTCATGCCACGCTAACGGAATTCGTTCGTTGCCTGTTACATTTACCAAACGCAAAAAAAAGTTCCAATTTAATCGCAGCGCGCGCGGCTAACCTCAATAAAGGTGAGTGAGCCAGAAAGGCCCCACCACCAGCGCCAGCGCCAGCGCAATCACCTCCATCAGCATTACGACAGTCTATGAATAAAAACCATCACCCGCTCCACAAGCGCGACGATGGTAAAATTGGGTGTGAACAATTGTTGACTTTGTTGCGATTGTAAGCATTTTTTTGTAGCTGCATAGTTACAGTTAGTTGTTGTAATATTAAATTTTTTTTTTGCTATTGTTGCTTATATTTAAATAATAGCTGTTGTTGCAACTTGCATCGCCCGAAGTTGAAGGTCGTTTCGTATTGAGTGAAAAATTGGCGCGGCGCTTAGCGTCAACCGCAGCCACTGTGCTTACTATTTCTAGATACTTGTAGTGGAGGTTTTCCCGCGACCACAATGACTCCGCGTGTCAGTAGCAGTAGGCACAAAAAAAAACAACAACAAAAACAACAGCTGTTGCATTATGTGGCTATTGCACTCACATTTGTTTGTTAGCCATGTCTGCGAATTTGCGCTCGAAACCGGATCAAATAACAAAACGCTAACCGCGACCGACCAGCTGACCCGCCAAATACTAGCACCGCGCACTTCATACATACTCGTAGTACATACAAAGCTTGACGTCGTTGCAGCTGTTTGCATGCCAATAATGACTGGCTAATTTGACTAATTACAGCGTCTGTCATTGCACAGCGAAGCGCCACCTTTGGCGCAGTTTTATGACTTTGGTGGATTGGTATTTTTATTTTTATCTTCAAGCGGACACAACAATTTGGCATATACATAATTGATATCGAAGACAATTGGATTAAATACAAGGTGATATGAGGCTAACATTGAAGTAGTTATTATATTGATGGTCTATGAAATCATTTGCTGTGTAGGATGAAGAGTTCTGGAGCTAACTTTACGAGTAACTCAATTCAAACGAAAAAATTGGATTCATTTTCACACAGGGTTGTGATGTCTTCTTCCCACAACTCAGCTGACATCCTTCTCATGCTTCCACCCCAAAATCTTTAAGCTACAATCAGCCACGGCATCTAGGCTTGTGGATGACTACAAACCCTTTCTAAACCAATTGGCCACCTGCATCAAAGTAACGTAGAAAGGACTCGATGAGCTTGAAGACTAAAAAAGGGCTGAAGGCCTCGCTAAAGTTGGGACCCAACGACGTTTGCCTTTCCGGATTCACCGTCAAACCAATTAGAAGATGGCAGGAGTTTGCAACCCACCGGCCTAAGATAAAAGATAAAAGTCAATCTAAGAGGTTCATATCTCCCTCGCGGAGAAGCTTCGAACGATTTAGAGATCTCAAATGGGAGAGTCGAAGAACTCTTACTGGTTAAGATACTATCTTTGTAAGATGGTACTAGCTGAGGAAACGAACTGTACGTTTTATGGGTTGGCTGATGAAATGCAAGATCCCACATTGTGCTCTCGTAAGATATTCATGCACCCCAGAGAGCAATTATTAGCTCCAACTAAAACTAAAATTTTTTAACAGCTTAAGATTGGGATGATTTTCTAAAAAAAAAATGGAATCCAGCAAACAATTTATGTGTAAGCTTAAGATTCTTAGTGATCTTATTTTTAAGGGTCAACAAAAAGTCTGTTCAGTTCGCAGCGCGAGTATATCCCTAAATATTTAATAATAATGATAATACAAAAAACAAAATTTTCGGAAAAATTATCGGAATCATCGTAAAATTTTAGGTCCCTCACAACGAACTCTACAAATTGTAAAATCTGATGCTTTGATCAATGAAAATGAGCTTCAAAATAGTTTTGGAATTTTTAAAATTTTTACGATCTCCTATAAAGTAGCGTCAGTCTCTTGGATACTGGGACACAGTGGACGGTACTGAACGCGCTGAATAAACGCTATATTTTACCAGCAATCTTATGTATGAAACTGCCTAAAAGGCTCAAATTCGGAATGCCCCATTGCCCACGTCGTTGCCGCCAGTTCCGGAGCTTCCAAAGTGATTTCTAGCGATGAAGAGGCATCCGAACCTATTCTCCAAATTACCTATATTTGTAGAGATGCAGGTTACAGAGAGAGACACAGTTTCCTCAAGAGCTTGGGTAGTCCAATATTTCTTTCAATGGTTTAATGATTTTTGAATATTTTTAAGCTCTCACAAAAACAAAAGAACAATAAAAAATAGTTAGTTTCGTTTTGTTCTCATTCAATCTATGAAATGTTGCTGCTGCTTTCATGGCAGAAATGAATAAAGGTTGCCTTTGACTACCGAGGTCAATCGATATTAAAAAAAAAACTATACAAAATGTGAAAGCAAAGAGATCGATATCAACTGGATGGTAGTGTTCAATGCTGGAGCTTCCAAGACATGATAATATAAGAAAACATAGGAGGAGGCTCAAGATTTTAATAGTTCGAATAGATAGTTCATTAATATAAGTTCTGGCTATCGAGCATAGAGAGCCAAGTTTTTCATACAAACTTGCAACAACCTTCAGCGTCTCACAATAAAAAATATAATAATTTTTGTATTTTGTACCAAGACTCTACTTCAACGAATTTAAACAAGATCTGGTAATATGTGGAGTATATGGTATGAGGTATGGAGGTTGAAAATAAATCAAAACACTCCTTTCTCAACCCTTTATTAGCTGCATTCCAGTTTTTTTTCTGGGGAAACACTATTGATATTTTTTTTTTAAGAGTGATAGATTTTTAGAGGTAGCTTCACTATTTTAATTAGTAATTTCTCAAATCTGAATACGATTTTTTCGAAGTAGTTTCTTTTTTCGATTTCAAGTCATTTCTAAAACTTAGAATATCAAATTTTACTTAATTTCATTTTATAAATTTATAATTTCCCATAAATTTATCAGAGTCACTAATGCAAGACGAAATATAATTTTGATTGCCAAAGAAATCACATATAGTGATTCAAATGATTGAAATGAAACACATGAGGATTTTCTTTTTACAATATTTAAAAATTCTTCATAATACAATTTTTTTTTAATTTTTTTGGATCGTTGTCTTTTAAAATTTTAAACATAAATTTTTAAATTTAATTATATTTATTAAAAATCAACAAAATTTTCATCAAAATTTGAACTTTTTTAATATTAATTTTTTAGAAAACTTTTCGGTATGCAGTTTTACAGCTCAAATATAGCGTAATATTCCAAAAGTATGAACTGCCGGAAAATTTTGTTTGATTTTAAAATGTTTTTTTTTTTTTGTTTTTTTAATTTTGTTCTAACGCATTTTTTTACGATGACTAAAATTTCTATAAATTGTCGAAAACCAACAGAAGTTTTGCGGTCTCTTCAGACCTACCTGTAAAAACTGAGTTAGCTACAAAAACTGCATACCCAAAATTGCCCTAAAAATTCGATTTACTAAGTTTTAAATTTTGGTGAAAGTTTGTTTGAGTTTTTATAAATTCTGTAAAAAGTTTAAAATTTTAATTCAACCGTTTTTTTTATACAACGAACTATATTTTTACAAAAAATTAAATTTAAAATTATTAATTAAAAATTATCTTGCAAAATTAGAAAAAAAAATATCACGTGGCCGATTGTTTGAGGCACTTTGTTTTAAAAAAAAAAATTTACGGCAAAAAAATAATTAAATTATTTTTGAACAAAATACTAAACATTTACTGACTGGGTCATTTTGACCCAAGTACAATATAAGGGCTAAATTCGTTTGCTAGAAAAATAGCTTTTTTTAAATAGATAGAACTACGTAAATGGAGTTATTAGAATTAATACACACAAACTTAAAGCTAAAATCCCTCCACGTCAATGGTATCTTTTTTTTAATTTTCAATCTGACTATGGGTCCAGCTCTAAACAGCTTCGAACTATCCCGTATTAACTTGAACATCTCTGTATATCTTTCAAGAAATTTCCAGCCGAACAAGCCGTCAGCTTCCCAGTACGTAGCTCTCTTACTTAATTCCAAATTTTCCTTTCGGTTTCAACCGTTTCCCTTACAAATTATTTCATCTTTCGTGTTGGTATAAACACAGACTCGAAATTTTTCTTTTATGCTAAAATTCAACAAAATTAACCGAAGTTAGCGAGTGATCAATTAGATTGGCTGAGACAGAGAGTTACCAAAAAAACAAAACAAAAAACACAAATCATCAAACATCAAAAGAAATCTGCACGCAAACGGGGAATATATTTGGCCTAAATGAGCAAACACACAACTGTTAAAATAAACAAAAACCAAATCATATCACACCAACAACAAACAAGTAAACAAACAGCGAAGTTAGGCAGTCCGGCGGGCTATCTGGCGCTCTGACAAACAGACAGACGAATTGAGACTTTCAGTGTGTGTGTGTTTGGATGTGAAACAAAAAGTGCAGTCAATGGCGCTGCCAAAGCGATTTAATTAAATTGTTTTTCATTGCAGTCGTTTTTGCGCTTTTGCTGCAACTGCACTTGCCGTTATTGGTGTTGTTGTTATTGTAACACCCCTGCTGTTGTTTGGTGGATATTTAAGCTGCTGCTGCGACGCCACGCCATGCCAACAATGCTACTGATTGCTGATCCCAATCGAAATCCAATTTCATGACAAAGCAACCTCCCAAGCATTGAACAGCAGATGCAACGCTCCACCAACAGAATCCAACACCGCTCCGCATCACTTCACCAAATGGCATGCCAAGAATTGACAAGAAAGAACAAGAACCACCAGGAGCTGCTTGAAGGAAGTTGATGAAGCAAAGGAGCCAGGGAGCAGAGGAGCGAAGGAGCGAAGGAGCGCCACCAGCTGAGGCAAAGCCAGCTTGCAACAACACCAACTGCAGCAACTCCTAATTAAGTTACAGTCATTTAGGCCAACACAAACACAAACACAAACACACACACACACATACACCCACTTGCACAGATTGGCTGCGAGCGCCAGGGCAAAATGTAATCAATAAGAATGGGAACTGCTTTGTCAGCAACACAACAACAGCAATAAACTGAACTGTCAACGAGCAACAACAAAAACGATAGAAGTGCACATTAGATCGGGTCGGTGGTCAGATGAGAGAAAAATTTTTTGAAAATAGACCCTCCTAGTTTGAAAGCTTGATCTGAGTAGATTTTAGGGGGTGTGTCCTAAAAATAACCAAAATCGACATTTCTCCAAAAAAAATTTTTTATTATTACTACTCGTTGAAAATGTTAACTGAAATTTCAAACCTTTCTCACGACCCAATCTAATGTGCATTAGGGCGTCTCTCCAAGAAAAAGCTTCACCGGAATCTTAAAAATAAAATCTGTTATGCTTCAGCCAAACTGTTTCGCATAAAAATTAATATTGAGCTGGACCGTTTAGAAAATACTTCAAAAAATGGAATCTTTCAAAAATTTGTTTTCCAAAAAATCACCTAACCTTAAAAGATCTGTATGAAAATATTTAAAAGTTTTTGCAACGAAATCGAAATAATGAGATTTGGAAAAAAATGGGACGTGAATAAATTTATTTTCAAGAAAGTCGGAAAAAATGCCCTTCTAGTGATAAAAGTTTAAATCGGTCCAGTTTTGGGTGAGTTTTTCAAGATATCTTAAATGAATCTTCCCAAAAAAATTAAAAGCAGCAACAAAAATCTCATATTTAATTATGATACCGTTGAATTTTTTTTATTGCAGACCTTTTAAGTTTAAACTGGTGGTTGAGGTGGTTTTTTTTTTAAATCAGAGACCGTAAAAAATCATGATTTAATCGTTATTTTATGATTTTTATTTTATTGATCAAAAAAATTCGTTATTCTTGGATTTTTACATTTTCGATGAAGTTTGATAGTAACTTTTTAATTTTTCTTTTTGCGATCAAATTTGATCGGTATTTATGAAATTTCGATCATAAGAAACGCCAAAAAATTTTCCGACAATTACAATGTTATGTTTTATGATAGAAAAAAGTATCACAAAATATCGACCAAATATTATCGGAAAAATTTAAATCCAAGAATAATGATTATTTTTGAGCGAAAAAAGAGAAATCAAAAAATATCGATCAAATATGATCGCAAAAATCTACATCAAAAACAACGATTATTTTGAAAGATATATTTGAAAAAATTTGAAAAAAAAGACAATTATGTAGTGATTTAAAACAAAAAAATTTCAAAATAAAAATAAGGTCGGATTTGTATAGCATTAGATCGATATACTTGAAAAAAAATTGAAAAAAACAATTATGTAATGATTTAAAACAAAAAAATTTCAAAATAAAAATAAGATCGGATTTGTAGCATTAGATCGATATATTTGAGTTTTGTTTTGGACGAATTTTTATTTTCGGTCTCTGAAAAAAAAATTTAACCCCTCTTTTATTTTTGCAAAATTCTTAATATTTTTGCGAAATAGTTTGGTAAAAATCTCAAAACATAATTAATTTTACAATTGCGATGGACCATTATGAAATACGACCTAAAACGGAGTTTTTAAAAATACATATATGAAAAAAAGATTATCCTGTGAAGGGTTAAGTTTATGGTTAAAAGGACTTTATAAAAATATTTAAAAGTTTTTGCAAGGTAATGGGATGTGAAAATATTTGAAAAATACTTCTACAATGGTACCTTAAATGTATAAATGGATCGATTTAGGCTGACTTTTTCAATCAAAATCCCTTAAACAAATTTTTGAAAATCTCATACCATTGGAAAAATTGTTTTGTGCAAACCTTTCAAGCGTAAACTGTTCCTTTATCTGAGGTTAGTTGAAAAAAAAAAATATTTTAAAAAACTTTTTATTTTTACCTCAAACTCAATTTTTGAAAAAAATTTTAAAATCCGCCGAGCTTACGGTAAATCTTAATATTTTTTCAAAAATATTTTGATGAAAGCCTTAAGCTATAATAAATTTTATAATTCCAATGGTAAAATAGTACCAAATTTCTTCTTTTTTTTGTAAGTAGCCTAATGCAGCCTAATGTGTGCCTGCATTCGCATTCACGCGGTGCAGAGCTCTCAGGGCAACCGCTTAAATGCTGATGATCTTAATTCTTTTTAAATCGATCAATTTTACAAAAATTCAAAACAAAATTGACGACATTATTCGCATTTGCATACAACGCGCGCAACTGCACCGAGCGCACCAAACAGAACAGCAGAAGAGCAGATAAATAAAGCTACAACAGCGCTCGAATTCGCAATGCAATCGGATTATCATCGACTAGCACAAAGCCTACCATGGCCGTTGCCACGCAGAATAAATGATCATTATTGACATTGAGCCCAATCCGTGTGGCGATCATCGTCATTAGCCAATTTGGTTTTTTTTTTGTTTTTTTTTGTTTTTTTTTTGTTGTTACATTGATGTCGTGGAAGCGCCTGCGCACATATGTCAATACACCACAACGACGGTGGCATTGAAACTTCATTTGTGTCTGCCAACAATCGATGAGCTCGCGTCACCAACAGCGCCACCAACAAGCAGCCTTAACCCCCCAACTACCGGCACTCCTCTTACTAGCGGCCGATTACCAGCCGAAAAATTTGCAATACTAGCCACAAATCGACCACTTCAACATTTCTGCGGTTGTATGTTAATATATCTGTGTGTGTGGGTGTGTGTGTGTGTTTGTATTATGACAGTGCAAATAATGTCACCACTAACCAGCCAACTAACCAATTTAAGGCCAACACAATAAACGCATTGCATTTTGATGATGATGACGATGACGATGACGCACTCCGCACACCCACCGAATGAAATGATGCATTTCCCCTGCATACGCGCGCTGCTCTTTTACAACTAAATGCAAACTACCTGTTTCTACTGCGCGAACCAAGCAGCAGTATTGTTGCCACTGTGGTTTTTGCTTTTATTTAGAGTTTTTGTTTTGTTTTGTTTTTTTTTTTGCTTTTTTTGTGGTTGCTGTTATGCACAACAATTATCGCTGTCACTTGTGTGACTCTTACCATTACTTGTAAAATTATTCGTCTGTTTGTCTGCTACGAGTAGTCTGGTTTGTTTGGTGCTGATCAAGATAAGCTCCGGTGTCTTCTTTAACTTCAACTACAAACTCCAACTGGTATTGCAACTTGACTCATTGCGTCGACTCAAAGTAAAGTTTAGCCATTGTTGCGCATTTTTTTTTTTTTTGTTTGTAGCAATTTTTCTCTTCTTCTTTTCCCTGGGTTTTTCTGTTTAGTTTACATAGAATGGTGATACGAAAAGAGTGGCAGGAGATTCCCGTAGTTTTAAAGAAAAATATTGTGAAATCAAAAGGCATAGTAACATTTTCTCAGAGGTTAAAGATCTTTAAAAAAAATGTAGATACTTGCTATACAAAGGCCCAGTACCCATTAATAGAATCATTAACCCTTGACTGCTACCAAAAAAACAGGTGCTGGAATAAATGCAACTTTAATCAGCAAAAATGAGTGGAGGATACCTTCTTTCAGAAATATGTACAGTATTACAAAGTTTAAGTCTTAATTAGTTGCATACTTTTACCAATTTTAATTATTGAATCAAATTGAATATATTTGGGCTTTCTAAGGACCAACGCAAAAAACTGTATTCTTTAAGAACAACTATTAATATGTTGTACTAATTTCAACCTCTACACGAAACATAAAAAAAATCTTTAACACATTTTACTATTTCAAAAATTGTCACCAGCATTTGTGTATGGAGTTTTATAGCCCATTAAACTTTATTACAAAAATCAAGTGACTACAAATTATTGTAGATTTTTGGCAATTTTTTCTTTGTTGACTGTGTTGCATGGTTTTTTCTTTATAAAATGTTAAAAAAAAAACGGAGAAAAGCAAAAAAATCCCAAAAATCAACCGTAATTTTTTAAAAATTTTTTAAATTCTTTTAAATTTTTTTCTAAATTCTGATTTAAAAGTTTACAATTTTTATGAAAGTTTGTGGAATTTTTTCACTATTTGCACAAATTTGGTAATTTGGATTTAAGCTATTTTTGTTGTAGAGTTATATTTTTATAAAAAAACAATCATTAAAATTAATGCTCAAAAGTTGATAATTATGCGATTAAGGTCAATCATTAGAAAATTAATGGTTCAAGATGAATATTCCCAAGCGATCGATGCCAGCATGCAAAATCGATATTTGTAAAATTGAACATGAATAAAAATTAAATATTTGGAAAATATGTATAATGATCTCAATATTGCCTTAAATTCATTTTTGTCACACGTTTTTCTACTTAAATTTGCAGAAATATTTTTTTTTTTATAATCCTGAGAGCATCTCACATTTGACTTTTAATACTGAAAGTAAAATTCGTTGGAAGGTATAGAATTGTCTGTTACGCATTTTCAGTAGAAGCAATAAGCATAAAAAATTAAACAATCATATAAAAATATCTTTTTTTAACATTTTTTAAAATTTCTAATTTGTTACCTACGATTGCTCTCAGGGGGCGTAATCGTTATAAGTAGAGAAAGACCGAACTTTAGCTTCGTTTTCGACCATGTTCGGCTGCCACAGTTCGGTTCGGTTTAGGTTCGGCTTCGACCAAAAAACAAAAGGCCGAACATTTGGCTATTTTTATTAATTTAAGAATTTTGTAAAGTCAGAAACCATTGGATCTAATCGGACTCTAATAACAATCAGCAAAACTGAAATTAGATTTGGTATGGTGAAATTGGACGGGACTAGAAACTAAAGGAACGGTGCGAGGGATGCAACTTTTTCGTAATCTACATTCTTTGGTTATACCATTTTCAGTATCATCGAAACATATTTCATAATTTTAATTTCTTGAACATTTTCCAACTCTTGAAATGGCAAAAGATTGTTGCGTTATTGTCTGCTGTTCCTATCTAACTATCTATCTTTCATCCAGTTATATATAAGATAAGTATGTGTTTACTTTGCAATACCACCTAACTATCGGAACCGGTCTGATCGTTCGAGTTTGGGTTCTCCGTATTCTTAATATTCAAGGAAATATAACTGGGAATAAACTTGAAAAAGAGAAAGCACCAACTCCGTTTAAGATAGGCGTTGTGATCGAAGTTGTTCTGGTATTGGTGGCTTTTCATATATTCGAATTTGGCAACTCCATACAATAATAATTTTAGGTATGATACTTCTCCGTAATTTTTACATTTTACAAAAGGTCTGTTCAGGCAGGAATGCATAAGAAAATCTAAGTAAAAGTAAGTACATTTCAAAAATATGGAATTTTCTTCGCCAAATCAAAGTTTTTTCTGGTATTTATCTATATTGCACCATTTTTGATTCTTTACACTCTTGAACTGAACTGCTTTGAGCTCTGTCCGATATTGTTCTGCACTGCTCTACAATTTCAGAGCTTTCATCGAACAGACCTAAAAGTGTACACAAAAGTGTTGCGAACAATTCTCAGCCAAGTAATTTATCGATTGAAAACAAGCGAACCCGATGCGAATAAATCTTCTTATTTCAAACAGTTTTAATTAGTTTATTGTGTTGTAGACTCACTTTAAGGACACAGTAACACAATTAAAAGTTTCTTTTCATTTCACTGCCTAAATTGTATGCAAAATTTCGATAAAAGGTTGGAAGAGTTATCGATTACTTCTTTAACGTATGCGCTCATACCAGAACTAAGTTCGCACTGAGTTTGAACTGTTTGTCACTAGAGTCTGGAACGCCTGGAAAAAGTTAAAAAATTAGCTACTTCTAGGCGTTCTGTGCTTTACGGACTTTAGTAATGAAAATGTGCAATTCAATTGCACTAATTTAGCTTTTGGGAGCAGAAGCGGCGTATGCCACAACGCCTGGAAAGACCGATGTGGAGCTCCAGCTTCATAGCCCCAGAGTACGTCTGCGGTATAGGGAAGGAGAGGAGGAATTCTCTCACAGCATATTGTACTGGTACAATCTACCTGATTTGAAGCACTCCAAAGCTTTCATAGTAACATATAGCCTAAAACGTATCAGAGAATGTGTGGGCTCGCCAAAGTACAAACTCAGAATTATTATCGAAATTCTTTCAAAACTACAGAGCAAGCGAAACTATCACTTAATTAAACTGGGATTCTGAGAGTAGAAAAAGTCCCCCAAGTCTCATACAGGAGTAGTGGGAGTATGAATTCCAGAGAACTCGGATGCCGGATTAAACGCGGTCCTGTGAAACTTGAAAGGGGGCACAATAGATCTCAGAGTCGCAGTGCTCAATCACAAATAGTAATAATATCACATGCTGATATGAATAACCTACATTCTCTATTCCTCAACAGATTTCTTTGATTTAAAAATTGGTTGGAAAAAACTTGAGCGGAAGCAAGTTAGACATTATTTGCCTTACTCTACCGTCTTCTTATAGCTATGCTCAGATCCAGTGCTGCCGTTCAAAATTTTTCAGAAAGTCACAAAAAAAAAAGGGTTCATTGACGAAAATAAGAGCCACCATACTTGGTGTATTTCTATACTTACAAAATAATAAATTTGAGATGTAATATCTTGTAACTAAGTACTAATTAATTTTTATATAAAAATTAAAAACAAAAATAGTCAAAACACACCAACATGTTTGTCTATTTAAAAAATGAGCAGAATTAGTACTACCAATCGCGAGTAAATAAAAAAAATTCAAACAATTTCGGAAAAGTTAAAAACTAAAAATTCCGAATTTCGAAAAATCGTCAAACTTATATTTTATTAACCTTGCAAACTAGAAAGAATTAGTTCCACAAAAAGGTTGACCTTCGAAAATACATATGTTGGCCTTCTTCACCAATTTTGACATATCATAGAAATTACCCTTTCAGCCGACGCATAACGACTATAGTAAGCACACAATTTTATCAATTCACAAATAAGTTTTTTTTTTTATTTAAATGTTTTGCATTTCCTTTAAAAATTTCGAGGGTTGCACCCTTTCGTATAGGAAGAAATATTTTTTAGTAGGATGATTCTATTAACACTTCACAAAAAATGTTCGAAAAAAGGCGCAAAAGGGACACATAATTTTGGGAAAATTATCAAAAAGTTCAAATTTTCAAAAAGTCGAATCAAAGGGTAGTAGCACTTCAAAAGGGTCCTATTGCTCCACATATTGTCGCACAATGTCAACACTTCTCAGTTCTAACGCGCAAAGCGCAAAAATGCCTCAGCTATGGAGAAGTCAAACTTACTTTGACAATACATACTTAGATTAAACTTATAGGCGCAATGTTAAATAGTCCAGAAGATGACTTGGCTAAAATGGCATAATTTTAGTGCAGAAGCTCCCTACTTTTAATCGCACTAATCGCAGTTTAACTCCAAAACCACACTGCATTTTTGCAATTCAATTGAATTCAGCTTCCCACAACTTTTATTGCAAAATTGTCTTTCTCTGATTTTTGTTTTCTGTTTCTGTTTTTTTTCATGTTTTTGTTTTGCTCACTAACCATACCATTTTTGTCGCATTGTGTCCCACATTATCTGCACTGCAAGTCCATTCACTGCGTACTACGTACAAAATATACGATATGTAGCTATGTGTGTACGTTATACTACGGCTACTCATGAACTCATGCGGCAAAAGCAAACGACTACTATGGCCACGGCAAATACGTACTACTAGTATTCACCAAAATGGTTCGCATCATGTTTGCCCGTTTTATTTTTCTGAATTCTCCCATGCAGCTAAATTTAGACACACAACATTTAGCATCTTCACAAGTGGACACAAACATAACTACATATATATGTATGCACGTAGATATATTGTACGAGTAGAGCTATGAGTGTAGTCTGATAAATAATTCCTTCATCGTAGCGTAAGCTTCTCCAACTTGTCTGGTGAAAATCTTCTAATCCCGTAAAGCACTTTACACTTTCCTTAACCGCAATGGCTTGGTTGCAAAATTTCAGCATCAACTTCAGGTTAAGATGATTACCGCAAATCCATAGTAACCTAATTCTTTTCGCAAACAACAATAGCAACAAACCGAAATATAATTTGTACAGACATACATACATAATAAACAAGTACAGAACGATCAAATGGTTTGTTGTTTGACTGTAAAAGGAGAATTAGCACAAGCGCTAGCAAAAATTTCTTTAGATTTATGTCTGTATGTATGTAGTATGTATGTTAAATATTTATAATATTTACATATACAAGTTTCGGGAAGACAAAGCTGATATGCATAACATGAGATTTTGTGCGTAGCAGTTTCGTAGATCAGTAGTATAACTCATTTAGCAGTTGAGTTAAAGTAAACTCATCGAATTGTTAGAAATAGGAAAGCGGGCATGTCGACCCTGAAGCATAAAATGAAGAGCCTATAGTCGACTCCGCGGACAGCGAATGATTGTTGTGAGAAGCTTGACTGTAGCAAAAATGATAGAAAGCAATATTGCGCCTTCCACACTGAGAGCAACTGATAGTGACGTAATAATAGCTAGAGCAAGAGAGAGCAAAGAAAAAAAATCTAAAAAAGAAGAGGCAGAATCAAATAAATGGAAAAACAAAGAATGATTGCAAAGTTTTCTTAGCGTTGTTTGTGTAAAATGCTTTTATTTCGTTAGCGAATGCGTGGATGCCGTCTAATCGACAAAGAGAGGACTAGCAATCCACGGAAGGCGCAATCTTCTATTCTATCGCTCTTGTGACAGAAGTACACTCGCTGATTCTTCATTGTCTGCCTGCCGAGGGCGACCGATATTAGAGACAAAAAAAAACATGGGGAAAAGAATACAAAGTCTGGAGCAGATTGTGGCGCTGCTTACCCTCTTTTGGAGTTTTTGACACAATCAGCTGCTGTTTCTACGTCAAAATCACGATGCAGGGTATTACACATGATTTCTCTCAGTTTTCTCCACCTTTAAAACAATTATTACATCAAAGCCAAGCTACTCTCCCGAATTTTACCCCAATCAGCACGATTTGTTTAGCAAGTGTAGAAGTGTTCTTGTACGGAGTAGAAAAGTCGTAAGCAATTAAAAATATGTCATTCAAACTCACCAATTGTGAGCAACTACCGGCAAACCAATGAACGTATGAACAATACTTGTTCGTAAAAAAAAAAGACAAAATATAATTTCGTTAGTCATATTTTTTTAAACTAATTTGGTGTCACCGAAAGCGAAGTATGATTTCTGAAATATTATTGATTTTTATAGGTAGTTATATAACGCTGACCCTTATTAGTTCTAAATTAAAAGAATTTTCTTAGCTTTACATTTTTACCAGGTGTCCCAATATATTGCAACTAATTTTTGAGGGTAGAAAGAGAGTGAAATTTTTTGAAAATATTCAAAATAGGTTGCCAAATATAGGCAGTGTTCAAGCTGGTCACATATAAATTGGTATTCTGATACGGAATAAGTTTCTGGGTTCTACTAATCTCAATAAAATATTGAGATTTTAGTGTCTTAATGTTTTTTTTTTTTTTATAATTTAAAGCAGCGAATATTCGACAATTCCATTTTCCTTTAATATCTCTCAAGGCCGAATAATAACTGTTGTCGCGAATTTGTAAGTTGCCCAAATTCAATAATTTAATAAAAAAGTTGTTTACTAGCTATTGCATATTATCGCGTTTTCTTTTCTCGGTAAAAGTTAGGATGACCTAGCGTCCACTAATAATAGCAACTAATATATATTTGAGTAGAAAGCTCATGCATTTTTGCTAGGTCAGAGGGCAATATTTTGAGAAATGAAGACACATTTCTGTGAAAAAAAAGAGCAACATTATTTCAAAAAAAAAAAAAAGGAAACGACAATCAGATGAAAAATGTCTTTCCGTCGTCAATAAGAATTATTTTTCAGTGCCTGATAGCTGTTATACAGGAGAAATATTTTTACCGTTGATAATTATATTTATTTTCCAACGTTTATTTTTCACGTTACCTCATAACTGTTATGCCGGATAATCGTTTCTTTCGTTGCCAATAAACGTTACTTTCCAACTTTTTTTCTCATTACTTATTGACAGCTATTGTGTAACATTTAGTTATATGTTTCTGATAAGAGTTATTTCATCTTTAACCTGGTATGTATGTACCTTATCTTTAACTTTATCTTTATATTCATCTCCACCTTCATTTCCATCTTTCTTATGTTACTTTCCTTATTCATCAATATCGATATCTTTGTCTTACAACCTTTATCAGACAACATAAAAATTAAGTGTTGCAAAACAACTCTTATCAGACTACGTAAAAATAAAAGTTTGGCTATAACGAGCCACAACAAAATGAAAGTGAAAAAAACATCTTATTGGTAATGGAACAAAAATATTTTTCCTGCATAACAATTTTCAGGCTAACCAAAAAAATAAGCGGTAAGGTATAACGGGTAAAAATATTTTCTCCATCCCTTAACGGTTATGCATTAATATTTTCCAATAAACCTTATAACAGTTATGTCTCTGGTACCCCTCATTTTTGGGGCAAGCGGAAAGATATGAATTTGGCATGCAGGGTTTTCATGAATAAAAAAAACTGAAAAATGTAAAATAAACCACTTCCAATGTTGCAACGATTTCCATTCGTACTTTTAGATAGTACCACTAGTGGTGGTGGCGCTCCATAAAAGCATAGACTCATGGGAGAGTTCATATCGCGAAGAAGTCTACTGAAATAATATGCTTTGTTCCATTAGATTGTAAAACAAATTTCTAAAAGCTATGTTGCTCGAATTTTTTAAGCTTCAGGTGACTTCTCCGAAATTTAGAACGCGAAGTAGAAAAACTGAGACCATTTCTGTGCAAATAAGATATAACAACTAAAGCCGAGTTAGGATACCGTAAATTCGAAACAAGAAAAATAATGGTTGTGGACTTTTGGTTTACGTTATAGGCTCCACTTTTGATTAATCGAGAAATTTGCATTTGATAATGGACTTTTGAAATCACTCAGCTGTTATTACTTATTGCCACAGATATTCAGATTTAGGAGATAATTTTATATAAGGATCAGCGGCAAGATATTAGGGAGACTTGCTAAATAGCCCAATGTCGTATATGTTTGATTTTTTATATATTTTGTACTCACGCCATTCTTCAAATCTCGTTTTCTTTGTGCCAACTTGACTCAAAAACTTATGAACGGAGCGCAACGAAATTTGGGCAGAATATTCCTTAGAACTGTGGCACGGACATAGGCTATATTTTAACCCAATAGGTGGCGCATGAGTCGAGATATTCAGAATATCCGTATTTATGACTCGATATTGGTGTTATTAGAAATGTATGGTGCTGGTGCAGTAAAAAATAATTTTAATAAAAATGAATGCGCTAGCTGGCGCTAAAGGCGAGTTATTCAGAAATCCTATATTTGTTATCCAATTTTTATACAATTTGAAACCTATAATGGGGGGGGGGGGGTGACGAGAAATACGTTTTTCTAAAATAGATCCCCTAGGTGGCGCACGGATCGAGTTATTCAGAAAATTTTTAATTTATGACCGATAGTGATGATATTAGGAAACAAACGTGCTGGTGCCATAAGACAATTTTCGTACTGGTGCGAAATTTATTTACTTTTCTAAAATGAAATTTGCGTGATTTCATATAACGCAAGATGTCAGCCAACAAAATTTGTAAAAAATCAGCGGTAATTTGTAGCTACTTGAAACTTCCACTTTATTACACTGAAATTAAATGGACTTTTAAACTGTATTCCCAACTTTTTTCCATTCCTATAAAAAAACTAAAAATTTTAACCTAATTAACTAATAAACTAAAAGTTTCTCACTAAGCTTGAAACTTGGATTTTAACAATTCTTTATTGAATGAGCTACATATATATTTTCCTACAATAAAAACAAAACATAATTCAAGTGAAATAAAGAAAAATAAATTTATATTTTAAACTTGTCAACATATGGTATGGACTTTATTCAACTCTACAAAAAAACTAAGCGCGGTTAGTTATCATTTTTTTATTTATTATATTTTTTGTACACAGTGTTATATAATGTTTAAATCTAACAATAATAAATTGCAGGCATGAAGCTAACTGTTGTTGCTTTTTTTGTTTGTTTGTTTGCTGACGATACTGCCCATTTGTCTCCATATAAAAAAAGCGATTCTCGAAATTCAACGGTAATATTAGTCACTTAAAACTTGCTTCCTAGAATCGAACAGTATGTATATAAAATGGCAACGTTTGTTTAAAAATATAAAACGTTGAGTTATATAAGTTTGTTAATAGCATGAAGTTAAAACAAAAATCGATGAAAGTTATATGGCATAAAAATGTGTGAATTTTGGCAAAAAAAAAATCACTGTACGACTTGATATTTGCGCCACTGTACTTTTTTTTGCTATCAGATATATTTAGAGCTATTATTCGGTGAAAATTTAATTTTTTTAATAATTTTAAAATACACATACTTATATATTTATGTACAATAGCTTTGTATGTACGTAATATGTCACTTAGGCTCATACTCTAACTCTGAAATAAACAACTTCTTGTCATTGCTTGTTACGTGTATTTTTGAAATACTGCAGTGGCATATGAAATAAACAAAACTGGCACGTTGACAATCTATTTGTAGTGATATTTTCCACAATTCTTCCAGACGGAACATTTATTTAGTATGTTTAGACTTGTCAAAAGCAAAGAACCAAAACAAAAAAAAAACAATAAAAAATAACAAAAAGAAAAACAATTCGGAAACCGGAACAAAGTCCATTTTATGTAGCCGAATTTCCCTACCATAAATCCTTCAAGCTAAAACGCATACACGCCTACGTCATTGTCGCATTTGTCAACCGCCGACTGTCACTGTGTTGATCTCGTTTATCTGTCATTTTGCCGCTCCATACATTGTTCATTGTTTGTTTATTTATTTGCCTAACGGTTTTGTTTGTACACTTGTTTACCCGCATCAACAACCAAGTAACTAACTACATACTTACTACCTACATACATATCTCCCTATCTATCGGGTAACATGTGTCGCTAAACAATTCTGACAGCACGTTGTCAACATGTTGACGTCGTTTTGTCCCGACATGTGTTTCATATTCAATTCACGTGTTATTTTCGTTATACGAGTATTCGTGTTGTTGGGTTTTCTCGTGTGCACTGCGCAGGTACGTACATACCTACATAAAATACAATATGCAAATGTGCAGTCTTATCTATTACGTCATCATTTTGTTTATTGCTTATTCACACGCCCCCAAAGGTCATCTTCAACACCGCCCGATATAGCCGTAACTTTACTATGTACAATAAAACTAAATATTTACTTGTAACTAGTTGTTGTTGTTGTTGAGCTAGTGGTTTTAATTTGTTGCATTGCATGTGAACTCTATGTGCACTATGTAGGCTAATATATCAGCTCGAATTTGTGTGTACTGTGTCATCGGATACTAGGTCATTTTTATTGTGCACACTGCTGATTTTCAGATTCCATAAATTACCACTAAATTTTTACAATTAAAAGTAAAGTGCAGTCAAACTGCGTCGTTTGTAATTGGCATGGTTTGTTTTACTTACCAGAGATCAATAATAATCGCTGAGCATAGCTTCATTTCAAAAACCTTTGTAGTTTTTTCGATTCTTTGTAAATCTTGGTAAAGTCGTTCTACTTGCTCATCGCTAGTATTGCGAATGAAGGTAATTAATTTTTAACGATATTCTTTGGTGTCGAGCGCATGGATCTTCTTTTTTTTTTGCTCTGTGTTGTGCGAAAGAGCAACCTCTAGACGGTATTTTCAGCCATCTACAAAGTGGTGTCACTGATTTTTATCATAACATTGACACGTTTTTTTCCTTGTTGGTGAAAAATGTCAAAAATGCATCCATCATTCCTATTCCAGTAAATTGTCACTTTTGCTTGATCTTTAAGAGTTTTCCATTATTTGCAAGCGCGAAGCCAGTAATTCAACGTTTTGTTTTGATAACCGCGGAACTCTGATCAAATCACTCAGTTCACTACTGGGCATAGTTGCAATAGAAATTTTTGCGGCGAGAGTACGTAAACCAGAAAAAACTGGCAACCTATCGATCACCTTCATGGCGTGGAATTGACTTTGACACTGATGAAACTTTGGGATATTTCAGGTTGTTACAAATTTTTGAAGTAATAATTATCGCTATCACTTTGTGGTTATTTCCAGAGCATAGGTGTTGCAAATTAAAAATATGTAATCTTGCCTTTCGACCATTGGTAAAATTTGATTCGACAAGCATTGCAAAACAACTTTGGGACGCATGGTTTCTCTGAGCACCCTATGCTAAATCCAAATGATGCAAGTATGCATTCTATGGCATTCCCTTTTTTTATTATATACTAAAATATGTACCAACTCTTGCTCCCAACTTATTTCACTGTCTCCATTAAATCTGCATAATTACTTCATACACATTTTTCGAAAGGATCTCGAGTCTAAAAAAATTGGCAGGTCATTGAGGAACTGCTATGTTTGCTTATTTTTTTCTAATAAATTTACCACTTATTTTTATAACCGCTATGGTTAACAAAATTATATAAAATGGCTTTTATTTTTCCCCAAACGATAGCATCACATTCTGTAGCTGTTATAATACAAAGAAATTATATCTATATCTTACTATATCTGATTTGCCAGTCGAATATTTTCTTTTGAAATTTGTATGTTCGTGACATTTATTCGTAGTTTTAAATTCGTTCGTGCATTAGAAAATATAACAAAAAAATAATACATTATAAAAATACATTGGTGCTGTTAAATTAATGCGTTTTGGAGAAATATTTTATTTGAAATTAAGCACCATATAAAACCAGTCACCTTTAAGCGCAAACCGCGTATTTTTAAAGTAACTACCATTGTAGACCTAAAGTTAGAATAAAAAGCTTAAACTTAATGGGAAGATAGTTGAGTTCTTGTGCATAATATGCGGCAGATTGGAAAACAGGTTTATAGAAAAATTTGGCATATTTCCTTTTGGCGACCAAAACTTCATATTTTTTAAAAACAAAAATACTGAGACTTAACTTGAATTATAACTTGAAACTTTTTTTTTCTTTTAACTAGAAATTATGATTTTCTAGACTAATTGGCTTTATGCCTTTATCCATTTGCTTTGTTATTGTATTTAGATGCTGAAACTTTGCTGTTGGAACCTTTCTTCATATTCCTCGCTAAGGTGTCGTAGAAAAAACGTCGAGGCGGTAGCATAAAAAGTAAATTTTTAATGTCATAGTACAAACCAATACTTCATATGTCGAAAGTAATTCTTTAATCTGATCTTTGTAAGTAGTTGATACGCGGTAGCGCGAAAAATTTTGCGAGACATTTTTAGAACTTATCCAAGTAACTAGACTTATCTAACGGACTAGGCTTTTCTTCGCGTATGTTATCTTTGAATATTGCGATAATGTTAGGGTCTGATGAAAATTTCAAACTTTATTTTCGCATCACTCACTTTCAGAAACTTTTCTTTTAACTACATAAAATATGAGCCGTCCAGCTAATCATGAGCATTTTGCAAGTTGAATTAAAAATATCGGTAAACTAAACTAAAGAAGTTATGTGCATTTATAAAAAAAAAAAATTTTAAGACGGAACAAAACTATTTTCACATATGTATATAATTTTTTCCCCGTCAAATGAAAAAATATGTGTCTGATCATTTTGACCAAGAAATAGCATATTCGAGTTTCATGGAAAAAGAAAAATACGAACCGAATTGACCAGGTTCCTTGAAATGGAAAATGTCAAATGGTAATAATTAGCATAGAGGATTCGGTCGCGCGGTGTAATTGACATTAGCAGGTTATTGAATCGAAACGAGAACGATTGGAGCAGATCAGAAATTTATTTGATTTTACTCGAAATTAAGAATATCTCCACAAAAACGATTTGGAGCTCTTATTTGTGGTTTTGGCTCAAAATTTCTTTTTAATAGCCGTATAAACTACTTCTATACTATAGAAAATTTTATTTTTTTTAGAATTTAGAATAAATTAGAATCTTTAGAAAATTTACAAAAAAAAACGCTTTATACATTTTGCCCTCCGTTCACTTCACAGTTTGAAGATCCAATCCATTCGTACACTGCCAAATGTCAGTTAATCGAGACCTTAAATCTCTAAATAGCCAAAGGAATTATTCTTTCGCTTAATTTTGTTTTAGTTGATGATATTATACGAGAGGCGATCGAAACTCCATATCTGCTTGAATCCATCTATTTCAATATCCCCATAAAATGGTTGCGCATTCCTGAAATTATTTTTCAAAACCGCGTTAGTTTTCCAACTGGTCATGCTTCTTAGTCGCTATAGCATTAGAGCATTAAAACAATATAATTTTCTAACATATTCGTCTGATATTAATTTCTCTGTAACAAAACCCAGATTTAAGATCTGTCTTAAATGAAATTGTTAATAAATAATATTAAATTGAATTTGCCTCTGTTTAGACCATAAAAAACTATACATTTTAAACACCTCTTTCAGTTTTAGTTCAGAGGCTTGCAATTTCATATTCAGAATTTCCATTTCAAATTCAGAAAATTGAAATTGAAGTTCAGAAAATTACAATTTAAGTTCAGATAATTCAAACTCAAATTCACAAAGTGAAAATTCTGAGTTTGAAATGGAAATTCTGAACTTGAATTGCAATTTTCTGAATTTGACTTTGGGTTTTCTGAATTTAAGGCTGAATTTCTGAATTTTAATTATAACTTTCTGAACTTTAATTGGAAATTCTGAATTGGAATTGCAATTTTCTGAATTTGAAATGAAAATTCTGAATTTGAAATGAAAATTCTGAATTTGAAATGGAAGCTCTGAAATTGAATTATAACTTTCTGAGTTTCAATTGGGGTTTTCTGAATTTAAAATTGAATTTCTGAATTTGAATTGCAACTTTCTGAACTTTAATTGGAAATTCTGAATTTGAATTGTAATTTTCTGAATTTAAAATGGAAATTCTGAACTGGAATTGCAACTTTCTGAACTAAAACTGAAAGAGGTGTAGATTGTTATTAAGTAAATAAATAAAGAAAATGCAGCACTTTAATTGGAAATTCTGAACTTGAATGGCAATTTTCTGAATTTAAATCGGGGTTTTCTGAATTTAAAATTGATTTTTGAATTTTAATTGTAACTTTCTGAAATTGAATTGGAAATTCTGAAGTTGAATTGTAATTTTCTGAATTTGAATTGAAAATTCTAAATTTGAGTAGTAACTTCCTTAATTTTAATTATGGTTTTCTAAATTTGAAATGGAAGTTCTAAACATGAATTGTAACTTTATGAACTTTAAATGGAATTTCTGAATTTGAATTGTAATTTTCTGAATTTTAAATGGAAGTTCTGGACATGGATTGCAACTTTCTTAACTTGAATTGGGGTTTTTTGAGTTTAAAATTGAATTTTTGAATTTGAATTGTAATTTTCTGAATTTGAAATAAAAATTCTGAATTTGAAATGAAAATTCTGAATTTGAAATGGAAGCTCGAAATTGAATTATAACTTTCTGAGTTTCAATTGGAGTTTTCTGAATTTAAAATTAAATTTCTGAATTTGAATTGCAACTTTCTGAACTTTAATTGGAAATTCTGAATTTGAATTGCAACTTTCTGAATTTAAAGTGGAAATTCTGAACTTGAATTGCAACTTTCTGACCTAAAATGGAAAAAGGTGTAGCTTGTTATTAAGTAAATAAATAAAGAAAATGCAGCACAGTGCAGTCCAGCACGGCGTATGAGTAATTTTATGTATTTTCGCTAACCATTTTAGTTGGGAAATAATTTACCATTTATGTAAATTTAACAGTTGATAATTCCATTTGGGTTTATTTCAAAGTAATAAAAAACTATAAACATTTTCATATTTAACATAAATTATCAATTATATTCAAAGGGAAGCACAAAAAGAATAAAGCAAAAAGAAAAAGGTGGCATGCTGCATTGCAAATTGTTGGCATTTGAAAATCTCACCTGCAAACACTAGCGCTTTTTCAGTTGCTCCATTGCCTACGTTGCTTGACTGCATTGCTGTGACCGTTCACTTAAATCTTTAAAAAAGAAAAAGTTCTTTTTTTTATTGCAACTCATTTCTAATCTATTTTTATAGCTTTCATGTGCAGCCCTTCTTCATTTTCCACCTGAACTAAATGAAATAGTTAAGTGCAATGCACCGACTAATAAGCTTGCACGCATACAAAGAAATATATACTCACTATATTTGTATTTGGATTTGTTGTTTTGTACTATAAGTACTTGACTTAATTAAAACAATCCACTTCACAGTCACGCAGTCACGCAGTCTGGCAGTCCGGCAGTCCGGCAGTCAGTCAGTCATCTTACCTAAACACTAAGTGCAACTCACATCCGCGCATTGCAAGGAACAAACAATGTGAATGTGAGAAAGAACAAGTTGAGTGATTTGATTGCATATATAAAGTTGAATCTATATAAAAATAAAAATAATAATAAAAATAAAATAAAAGTTTTGCATAAGTTGCTGCTGCAACTACTCGTCTGACTGTTTATTTTTTTAATCGTCTCAGCGAGTAGTACGAGTATAAAGTGCAAACCTTTTAAGTAGCATGCCAATTTTTTACATTGCATTCGACACGAAAAACCCTAGAACCGCGAACGAACTACCTGTCAGACAATCAACCATTTGTGGCAAATTTCTCACATAGATTTCCATCGTATTTCCCCCAGTCAGCGTGGCAGTGCGTCTATCGTACTGGCAATGCATACGGACGGATTCCGATTGTAGTTTAACTATTTATTCATTAATTCAATTTACCATTCTACATGCCGGCAATAATAAATATGAGAAGCACACATACATTCACAGTATGTAATTATAAAGTTGCCAAAACGCCAAATGCAATGTCACTGTTTGTGCCTAGCGAGCCCCGGGCGTGAAGTGCCAAGTTGTAAGTTGTAAGTGTCATGCAACATGCATTCCATCCCGTGACCACAAATTAATGGTGTTCCTCTGCAAAAAACAAAAAAAAACAAAAAACAACAACAGCACACGCACACCCGCGCACATTTTTAATTGCACTTTTTTTAAAGTTTTGCATGAACTGACTAACTTGAAAAAAATTGACTATATTTTGGAAAAATGCATTTTTAATTTGTAACCCAGGCATTCATCGCCAACGCGCCACCCCCGCTGCAAGGTTTTGCCGAAGTTGCACGTAAATTGTTGAATCCATGTAGGTACATAGGTAGGTGTTTGCTTTTATGCTGGTGGTGTGCAATTAGTAAGTACATCTCATGCTGCGTGCCCGTTGGTTCGTTTCCCAATCCACAGTTGGTCTCCTTCAGTTTTGACTTTTATTGTAGTTTTTATGAGCTTAATAAGATTTTTTTTTATAATTAGCTTTTGTATTCAAATATTTTATGTCTTGGCGCTATTAGAAAATTTTCGCTTGTGAATTTACACAGCTACAATGTGCAACAAAATTAAAGGCACAACGAATGTTGTTTTTTTTTTTTTGTTTGTTTTGTTACAGTATTAACAATATTTTGCAATCTAATTCTTTTGCGTTAATTTTTTATAAAAATACGACATAACCTTTTAAATTAAACTTTCTATGCTAAATAAAGTTCACAAGTATTGAACAAATTCCAAATATTATCAAGGAGTATTCAAATTTATAATCAGAGTTGTACATATTGCAAATTTCAATTTTTTTGAATTTATTGTTTTGAACTTTGATTTATCTATGTAGCTTATGTGTACAACGAACTATATTATTAGCGAAAACTAACAAACTATCCATCGTGTTTTGAATATTTAAAAAAAAATTAATTTTTTTTTTTTGATGTTTGTTGACTTTTTGTGAATTTTGTATAAAGTTTGGAACTTTGATTTATATAAGCTATGTTATGTAACAAAATATATTTTAAGCAAATTTTAACAAAAAAGATTTATAATTTTATTTTTTATTTAAGCCCCGTTTTTTATATCCGACTTGCAAATTAACGCTCCAAATCGGATAAAATTCCAAAACCAACCTCGTATGCAACTTCCAGAACGGAAAGTAGCTGTGCAAACAAATTTTAGGTTATGTTAATATATATTTAAAAAATACTATGCAAATAAAAATGGATTAGGTCTCAAACTATTCCCATGTATTTTCTTCGGGCTCATTCACAATAGCGTAGTTTTTTTCACTTTTCAAGACTACTTCACCCGTCATACAGGCTTGTTTTTCGAGTTGACTTAACTCACATATTTCTCCGAGTTAGTGTTGTTGCTTTACATGCAATTCGTTATCTTCAATTTCCATACTCGTACTTTTGCGTGTCGATTACTAAAAAATGAGCCTATAGGTATTTATTCATTTCGAAGCAGAAAATATCCCGATGTGAATTTAATTTTTGAACATTGTAAAAAATATGTTTAAATTTTTTTTTTTTAATTTTTTGATTTTTTGTAAATTTTGTATAAAGTTTGGAACTTTGATTTATATTATTTATGTTATATAACGAACTATAGTTATATAAAACTTTAACGTAAAAGATTTATAATAAAATAGAATTTGGAACATTGTAAAAAACTTTGAAATTTTTTTTTTAAATTTCTTGACCTCTTTTAAATTTTGTACAAAGTTTGGAACTTTGATTTATGTTATATAATGAACTATATTTTTAGCGAAAGTTAACGAAAAAGATTTATTAAAAAAATATTTTGAATATTTAAAAAAAAAATTCCTTTTTTTTAATTCCTTGACTTTTTGTGAATTTTGTATAAAGTTTGCTACTTTGATTTGTATAATTTACGTAAAATCACGAACTATATTTTTTTTTGACTTATTATAAAAAAATATTTCGCAAATTGAAAAAAGTGTTTCAAAGTTTCCAATACCGCTAAGCTCTAGTCAACAGCGCTTTATTGGCTTCACCAGATGGTGTTTGTTCATTGCCTCAAACGAAGCGTACAAAAAATCACAAATTTAAATTTAAGTTTATATGAATTCACAACTACATATATTTGTTTTTTATTACTTAATTTTTCTTATGAGTATATAGAAACGAACAGACCTTGAGTTTGCAGACTCACAGCTGATTGCACTGACAGCATTTAAATCTACCATTTTGTCTATCGAAGCTTTCAAAATAAAGTAAAGCAAAACCAAGCCCAAATGGGCAGTGAGGTAGGACTGCATTGGACCAGCACCTTAATGTTTTTCATGTTTTAAATCCCTTCGGGATATTTTTGTATGAAGAACTCGCAATAGCTATGCCTCTTTTTTAAGAAACTCGGGAAAAAGTCATCATGAACCGATTATAGCCAAACACTGCATAAATTAAAATAACAAATAGTTTTTTTCTAAAAATTAAACATCAGCTATGTTTACTAGCACACTTGTTCTTTATTATACTAAAATAAAATAAACTATAAAACTGCATACTTGAAAATCTTTTAAAAACTCTTCAAATTTTTTTTTTAATTTTTAATGAAAATTTTTTGAGTTTTTAAAAATTTTGTATAAAATTTAGAACATTAATTTATTAATTTTATAATATGGACTACAGTTTTTCGCCACTTCAAACGCCTATTTCCAAAATTTTTTTTAAATTTTTTTGAGTTTTTATAAATTGTGTATAATCTTTTAAACATTAATTTACATGGTTTTTATAATTGCATGAACTATAGTTTTACATAAAGTTAACAAAAAAAAAAAAATATTTGACACAAAATGTTCGCTCCGACCGTTTTTCCCCACTACTGTGTATATCTTTTTCTTGCGCTTTTCCACAGCCCCATGCAAAGGTGTGCGCTTAGAGCAAAAGTTTTCTTAGTAATTATATTATATCACGTTCTTCGCTCTAAGTAAATACACTGTGAACGCTTGCCTGTGAAATTGAAATACTCGTATCAAACGTCGTCGTTTCATTACCTGGAACACACAGATGTTTAGCAAAAATAGAGTACCCTTTTTTTCAACACATCAATGTATCTACTATGATGTACAATTCAACTAAAAATAATTTTCATTTGCATTTTCTCTGCAATTAAAAAGAGTGTGCGAAATGTGCGAAAAATGTTGGAAGCAAACAACAAAAAAAAAAAAACAAAAATCGAAAATCAACCAACCGACGACGACTGTTCCACACATGAGGCACAAGTTTACGGTGCTCATTAATCAAACTCTACAGAATAGCAACAACAACAACAATGCATTGTAGCGAAAATCAACCAAGCCAGAAGGGGCCAGCCACAGTCACAGACAGATAGACAGACAGTCAACAAAGGAGGCAAGGCAACTGAACATACAACAACAACAACAACAACAGCAATAATAATAAGTCAAACAATCAAACCGAAAAGCAACAGAAATGAGCGGAAGCCACAATGCCAATTCATTATTGGTGGCAATTGTTTTGTGCCTAAAAAAAACAAAGAACAAAAAAAAAGTGAAGCGCAAAAAGCATCGTCAATGCGTCAAACGCACGCACGCACGACGGCGCACTAATGTGTTGAACGGCCTAACATCCAAATTGAATTTAACAAATTGAATTTGGCAAACTGATTGAAAAATAGATTTGCTAATTAAAATCGAAAGTAGGCTAAAATAGCTCATTAATCTTCCAAATGGGCGAGCAGCGGGAAAACCATATCGATTTGGGGAAAACGTGAACGAACGCAAACTTTTTTCCATACGATTTGCGGCATCGATTAAATATTGTAATAATATTTAATTGCTAAAATGTGTGAACATTTTTGATATTCGGCGGTGATAAATTTTAAGCAAAAGCGCAGAGTGTTTGTTATTTTGGTGTTTACATTTATTTTTAACTAAAAAATTAGCAGAAATCGCTTGCAGGAAAAACAAAAAAAAAATCCACGCATGCTGTAATTTAAAGGAAACTAAGCTTAATAACATTTCCGCCGACTGTCAACGACAACGACAACTGCCGATGTTCGCGGCTACTTATCAAAATGTCAAATGGCAGGCAGGCAGGCCGGCGATGTGTATCGCCTTGCTAGTGAAACTATTTTTAATTGCACCTCATAAGTAAAATGTTCATCGATGTTGCACATTTGTCTTGCTATTTATTTACTTAGCAACAACAATAATCGCAACATTAAATCGCATGTATCGTTTATATCGCCACCCACAAAACGCTCTTCTCTGTCATGCTGTCATGAACAATGCGGCAAATGTATTAATAAATTTTTTGTTTGTTTTGTGCACACCAATCTTACGCGTATTTGTTGTGTAAGAAAAAAATATCACGCAAACAAATCTCTCATATTTCCGATGGCAAGGATAAATGGCAGACACGTGTGCGAAAATGTCGAGTGCTTAAAATGTTTTGTGGTTAGTTTAGCTTGAAATAGATACTGAAAATGTGAAATAATGGAAATGGGGAAAATGTGAAATAATTTATGAAAAGATTAGATTTTTTTGGAAATATAGTTTTCAAACGGCAGTAAATAGTTTTATTAAATTGATTAGTTCGAATGAGAGTAGGCTGAGTTTGTAAAACGAAAGCTTAAAAAATGCAATATTTATTTAAGCTTTCTTCTATTTTCATTAACATTGCAAACTAGAATAACATTAGCATTGCGTATTAGTTAAGAAATTATATGTGGACGACTTCAAGGCATTAACTTATTAAAACAAAATGAGCTTTGATTTTTTTGTTTAATTATTTACATATTTTCAAAGTAATTCTTATATATAAAAATCTCGTGTTGTTGTTGTTGTTGTTGTAGCGGCTAGTCACGCCCTGTAAAGAGCGGATTTACCCATAGTCGTTGTCGTCAAACTCATCTAGGGGGAGACCTAGAAAACGTGCTGTTTCTACAGGGTTGGACCAGAGGGAGAGGGGAGTTAGATGAGTGGGTTTGAGAGCGCATGTGAATCGGTGATTGGTATCGTGCGGAGAATCTCCACATGCCGGACATGCGTTGGGTATTTCAGGATTGATTCTGGATAGGTAGGAGTTGAGCCTACTACAATATTCAGATCTCAATTGTGCCAGAGTGACGCGGGACTCGCGAGGCAGGAGAGACTCCTCATCTGCTATTGGTGGTGGTTGGGCTCCTATTACGGCATTTTCCTGGCGAGAGTCGATGGTGGTGGTGACTGTCTCTCTGTGGAAAGTTGCTTAGGACCCGCCGGTACGCCTCCGGATCCAGCGGTTGCGTTATACATGGCTGGCTCTCGTCCTTCAGTTTTAGGAGATGCCTTCTGATGTGCCTGGGGGGTAGCTCCACTGCAAGCAGATTCCTGTTTGAGTGCCCCGAGCGGTGACACCCAGCAAGGAACTGCTTGCTGAGCATGAGGTTGTGCTCCTTAGCGTGGAGCACATTGACCTCTTGATGGAGATGTTCCCCAGGCGACATCAGCAGGCATCCCGTCACGCGTTCAGTCAGGTCTGCAGCTTCATCCACTGCGTCCTGCTGGTTACCGGCGACCACACTGGCGCAGCATAGTTTATTACCGGCCGGCCAATCGCCTTGTATGTTGCCGACAACGTTTGTTTTTTCTTTGCCCAAGAGTTGCCGGCGAGCGACTTGAGGACATTGTTGCGGCTCTGTACTTTATTGGCGATTGCGGTAGTGTGCGCAGAGAAGGAGAGCAGGCTGTCAAATGTAGCCCCCAGAATCCTCGGGTGATTAACCGTCGGAATGGGGGTGCCATCGGTGTGGATTTTGAGATCCAGCCTGACCTCTTTCGTCCAGGTAGTAAAAAAGGGTCGCCAAGGAGTTAGTGAAGAAATGGCCATAGTCGAAGAGAAAATCGAGACTATTGTGACTCCCTCTGGCGGTTGAGGGAGCTTAGAGATGTAGTGATTGAACAAGCGTGGAGAGAGGACGCCACCCTGCGGTACCCCTTGTTTAATCCTCTTTAGTTTAGATGTTGACTCTCTGAATAATACCGATGATTGGCGACTAACTGTGCCAAAAGCTTTTGACAAGTCTAACACTACTAGGACGGTTCTCTCGCAGGTGCGGTTCTGATTAAGACCGCGATTCACCTGTGTGTTTATGGCATTGAGTGCTGCTGTTGTTCGTGTCAAGGAGTTTGTTGTCGAATTCCTCTGAAACGGCTAGGCCGATTTTTATGAAATTTGTATCGGTATATTTGGTAGGTACAAGTATAAGAATAGTTTGTAAGGTATATTTTATGCTTGGGAGAGTGTTGCCACCTGTTTGAAAAGCCAAATATAATAACAAAATACTCAAGTTCCAATAAATATTAAAATATGGGTGTCAAGATGTTCGCGAAGAGGGTTGCTACCTGTTTTCGAAGTCAAATTTAATTAAATTATTCACAAGTTATATGAAATATTCAAATATGGGCGTTCGTCTCGACAATGAGATGGTTCATACATATAATTTGGATAGGGTTGCCACCTATTTTAATTGTCGAATTTTATTAAATTGTATACAAATTTTATAAAATATTAACATAACGGTGATACATGGCTCCTTTCGCTGAGGAGAACGTTTATAGTTAGATATATTTTGTGTTGGGTGGCAATCTGTTTTAAACGCCTAGTTTTATTAAATTATACACAAGAATGTAACATATGTATTTATAAATGATTTGGTTCGCTGTGGTGAAGGTTTATAGCTAGCTATAATAATAATAATAATAATAAGAAGTCAAGTTTAATTAAATTATACATGAGTTATATAAAATCTTAAAATTTTGGTGGCAAACCATTCGTCTTCCTTGGAGAAAGTTTAAGGGTATATTTTGAGGAGGGTTACCACCTAAAAAACAAATTTAATTTAGTTATACACAATGATATAAAATTGTAAGGCAATTGGAGTATTTCCTTGTTGAAATGTTCAATTATCACCGTAAGGTTACTCTGAAATTACTTGTGAAAAGCACTAAGACCCCTTATCTGAGTTCATATCCAGTGTCACCTTGCCCAGTTATAAATTTTATTCAGCGTCCTCACGAGTTGTTTCGCTCATCGACTATGGAACCCGAAACCTTACCTTTCTCTCATATTGAGTAAGTTCGTATTGACTCTCTTTAACTAAAAGTGCAGGAGTCGGTAATTTAAGTGTCACCCATTAAACAGTCTATATCGTTCTTGAAGAAAATTAATTTTTAATGATTTGAAGTAAAAAAATGTGTAAAAATAATCAAAATATTGGGTTATATTAACTGCAGCTCGTTGCGTTCACCTTTTGACTTGACTAAGGCTTTTAGACGTCAGAAAGCGAGTTGCTATTTGGTCAGGGCGTATATACTGACATATTTTTTTTCAGATCACTTTACTTTTTAACTCTCATCAGAATATATATGACCGCTGAAAGGTTGGTAGCACAATTTTGGCGATTATTTAGTTGTTTTAAAATTTTTTTCTTTCGGTTTCAGTACTTAACAAAATCTCACAGCCATCTCTGATATCAAAAAATAAATAGTGCAAATATTATTCATAGATCTCATTATTCACGATTCTTTCATTCATTTGTAACTATGACAGTAGCAAATGATCAGTTTTCATTTTAAAATAACATACACATCTACTTATATGTAAATAGAATGCTTGCAATTCGTCTTGAATAAAAAAAAACAGCTATTCGATGAGATTACGAATTTTCAAAATTTATTTTGTGCCAAGGTCCATATACACTTGTGACATTGTGTTACATTGTAACAAGCAAATTTTGCTCAGATTACAATTGTCACATAGCAGCAAAATATGAATTTAAGAAATGATGGCCAATTATTAAAGCTATTTATTTCTAATATTTTATACATATTTTGAATCTGAGAGTATGACAAAATTTCAGTGCAATGTATGTGGGCGGTTAAAAATTTAAACAGGTTGTATCGGTAGCCTAATTATATCCATATACATATATGTATGTGTAATTAAGTGACACTCATAAATGTACATTAGGGTGGTCCGAATAAAATTGAGTCAGATTGTTGTTCTATATATTTTTTTATAAATCAAAAAATATAAATAGTGATATTTTTTTTTACATCGCGTAACGAAAGTCAGAATGGTATAACGAAAGTCGCGTCAGAATAGCTTTACTAATTTCTATCACCATATTACTAATTACTACCATTATTTTTACCAATTTGTACCACTATTTTTACTAATTTCTACCACTATTTTTACTAATGGTACTATTTCTACCAGCATTTTTACTACTTCCTACCACTATTTTTACTGATTTCTACCACTATTTTTAATAATTTCTAACACCATTTTTACAAATTTCTACCACTATTTTTACTACTTTCTACCACTATTTTGATTAATGGTATTACTAACTTTTACCACTATTTTGACTAATTTATACCATTATTTTCACCAATTTCTCCCACAGTTATAACTAATTTCTACCACTATTTTTACCACTTCCTATCACTATTTTTATTAATTTCTACCACGATTTTTACTAATGTTTGCCTTTGTTTTTACTAATGCTACTACAACTGAATCGCGTAATTAGGTGCACGCGTGTTTTTTTTTTATTATTAGTTTTTTTCTATGGGTCTATTTTTGCATTTATGAGACACTGAGTGACTGTAAATATTTTTTGATTTAAACAAAGCGGGTATTTTTTTCAACAATAATAAATCCTAGAGTGAATAGGGTAATTACCCTAGATGATAACATTACAATTCCAAATTTACCTTGTTCCCGGAAAAAATTGTTTTTTTTACCACCCTAATGTAAATGCATATCACGAGCACAAATCTTCGACGGCGAAAGCTAATGGGGTTTACCATTGATTTTCATAATTTTTGCACACCGCTTACCCTATTTATTTATGTAGGTCTGTACAGATATATTTTCAATTACCTAATATCTGACAGCAATATTTTACCTACTTATTTTCTTTTCTCACTACATTTCTGTTCATATTCTTGAAATATTTATTTTATTTTATTGCTTAGCAACAATTAATATATACGTAAAACAAAAACAGTGCAAATGTCGTGTGAGTTGTCACAATTTACCTTGCACCTTCAAGGGGCTATTTTCGCAATTGTCTGGCATTCAGTGCAAATCTTAATTAATGTGACACGGCGGCGCACAGCACATTGCAAGCGGTTTATTGTGCACTTGCAACAACTGTATACATGCATACATACAAACAAACATACATACTTACATAGGCAAGTATAATTCAATTTGTGAGTTTGTTGATCCTTGACCATATTCTCTAGGCTAATTCAATTTTAATTGGGATTTAACTGCTTATTTGACGTTTGTCGATGACAATGGAGTTGGTGTTGGTTTTGGTGTTGTTGGTGGCTTTGACATTCCACTTGCTATGATCGCGTTATTTGCAGCAACGTGGTAATTATAAATACATAGTACTTCGCATTTTTCTTTGCGAATCCATCAGCTTAGATTTGCAAAAAAACAAAAAAAAATAACATAAGCATAACAAATTTAGATCTAAGATAAGAGGATACAAAAACAAAAAACTCTGCAAGCCAGCTGAATTAATTGACACATTGCGTGCATGTCAAATTATTTAATAGGTTTTTAGAAAAAATGTACGAAAACAAAGTACATGGATATATTTGATAGTAAGTAGCAAAAAAAAAAAGTAAATGCGAGCGATGTGTTTGATAATTTTTGTCACGCTATTGTTGCAATTTGTCCAACAAGACATCGAGTGACACCTTACAAAAGTATAGCTATATTTAATAAATTCATCGGTTGGAAAAATTTCATGTTTAAATTACACGCTTCATTTGAAAATTTTTTTCATATTTTTCAGGCACGACTAATAGTGAGTATAAATCTTACATACTTCTTTTTGATATCTTTACCAGAAAAGTCAGTCAGTTCTTTAAAACACGGCGTGACAGTCCCAAAACGGATCGGGCTTCTTTAGAGTTTGCCGATAAACCCGATAGAAGCGTAAAACCCCATCTGGGTTTGTAAGATTTACCTCAACTACAAAGGTTTCCATTTCCGGGCCTAAATTGTCTGATTGTTAAAATATATTTTTGAGCAAAATAAAATATAAAGGGAAATATTTTCGTACAATATTTAACCCATTAACTCCCACCTAAAAGTGTATTTTTGTCTCTCACTTCCAGAAGCCCCTCAGAAACGAATATGGAAAGTAGATAGAGGGTTAACTTGTTCTAGAGAATTATTTGCCGAAAAATTTCACTAGGGGTCTTCTCAAACAAAATCTATGTGCGATTAAAGCTGAATTTTACATAAAATGAAATAAAAACAATTTTCACACGGCTAGCGTGGTCCAGCGGTTGAATTCTGACCTAGCAATCGGTGTAAATTGTTTCAAGCCTTGGTAAAGTCTAGAAAAAAAAGAAGTCTGTTGAAGAGATGTTGAGATTTCTGAAATAGCAGCTAGCACTTTGCATTTTCATAATATTCTCTAGTAAAAACTGGCCTCGAGCTAAATCAAATTCAAATTTCTAGATATGAGGCCGAAATTAATATAAAATAAAAAAAAGCAAACAGTTTCAAATAAAAATTAGATAAAAGCTCTGTTAACTTTCAATATTAATTTTATGTATATTTCAAGAACACATAATTGTTTTTTTTTTCTCTGGGATTTTGTGATCTTTATATAAAGGTTTCGTGCTATTGAAATTTTGCGTCGAAATTTTTTTACTTATTTAATCTCCTAACGACTTTTCACATCTGTTCTTTAGGGGTGTCGGGAAATAACGGTTAAAACTGCACTTACAAGTAGGAAACTAATTTGTTAAAATCTTCTACAAAAATATTTCCCAGTGAAATTTTACTGCATTTTGTTTAAGCATATAATTTTACCCATTTGTCATTTTTGTTTTTCAAAACCTATTAGGCCGTTACATTATATTTTTTGCAGGCCACAAAATACTCGAAGAAACTTTTGTAAATCGATCAAGTATTCTATTACAAGATAGGTTTTAGAAAATATTAACAAAGTCTGCACCGGTTTGAATTGTCATAAAATTTAAGCACAGTATAATACTTGGATGCATAATTTTTCTTTTCAAAATTTAAATTTTAAAGCCAAAAAAAAAATGAAAAAATTTTGTTAACTGAAATTATACATAAAAATTTCGCTGAAAAAGTAAGCCAGCACTTTACTTTGACCACTCTCGCGCTTCTGTTCTGTTGATAAATTCACCAAATTTTGTATTTGCATTTTATAATATTTTTTAATCATTTGGTTTAAGTTTCTGAAAATAAATTTTGATAATAGTTAACAAACTCAAATTTCATTAAACTGAAGTGGAAACTTTATTTATGTTAGCAATTTTGGAAATGGAGAAGCAAAAGAAATAGGACAAAGCTACTGGAAGGGAGAGGATTCGTCAATTTTTTAATCTTTGACGCCCAATTTCTTCAGCGGACTGGACACAGTGTTTGCATACGCCTCCACCTACTTCCTGGGATCTTAAACTATTTTTAATATCTTGTCAAAAATTACAGTCACCTGGCTCACATTTTATTTATTAAATTAAAGACCATTAAATTACAATCTTGTATCAAAACTTTGTCTGTCTTTATTGATTTTCTCCCAAGTCTCATCAATAAAAAAAAAATTTTAAGAAATCCAATTATGGTTCCTATTTCGGGCGGGATTCGTACTTTAATGTTTAAAAAACAGTTTGAAAACTTACCTTTTCTCCACAATTATTTCTCAAATTCAAATACAAAATTGCGTTTTTTATTTTAACAACATTCGCACAGAATGCATACAGAACTTTGCCTTAATACTTTTGTAAGTAAATTCTTAATAAAATTTCTTGGAAAAAATCTATCAAAAAACACAAAATTAGGCGTTTAGCGATTTCCAAAGAAAAATTGGCTTCTAAATAAAATTGTTTAAACATTTCCGCTCCGAAATCCAAATTCAACAGCTGGCATTGGCCTTTAATTTTTTTTGCTCTCATTTTCATGAAAATATTTCATTTTTATTTCCAAGTAACTATATTAACTCTTTTTCTTGCTGTTACATTTGTTGAATTCAATTCAAATTTATCGAGCGTAAAATTGCTGTTAACAAATTATGCCACAATTGGACAGGCAAATGTCAGGCGAAACGCAACGAAGGCGTATTACACACATACATACATACACACATATGTACATATGTACAGTGTGCGGCATATCGGCATTAGCATTTTACTTGTACTATACACTTAGTGCTATGTGTCGAGTGACTGATGCGCCAATGCGGGAAACTGACAACACCAATGAATACTTAAATATTTTGTAAGAAATAATTTTATTCAGCTTTATTCATTGCGACTGGCCGTCATGAGACACACCCACCTCCACTTGATTTGCATTATATATACATATATATGTACATATGTTTGTATGTTTTAATGAGTTATACACATGCATATATTTCTAGCAAAACTACAAGTATTGAAAAATTATAAAAATTCGTGGTAAAATTATGAATAATATGGTAAAGAAAATATATTTAAAGCAAAAAAAGCAACATTCGGACAACTAAAAGCGCGAGCCAGAAGTAAAACTTATTTGCCTCCGTCATAAAGAGGTAGAGAGTTCAAATATGGGAGTAGTAGGGGTAGTAGTCGTTCATAGTAAGTAGTAAGAGTAATTTTTGTGGTAGTAGGAGTAGTAGTAATAGTGGTTAGTAGTACTAGTAGTAATAGTAGTGAGTAGTAGCATTAGTAAAAATTGTAGTAGTAATTAGTAGTAGCATTGGTGAAATTAGTTGTAGAAATTAGTGAAAATACTAATTAGTTGAAGCTTTAATAAAAATATTATTAAAAATTACTAAAAATAATAGTAGTATTTTATTAGTAAAAATTTTAGTAGTAATTAGTAGTTAATTGTAGTATCAATAGTAAACCTAGTGGTAGAAATTACGAAAAATAGTAGTAGTAGTTAGAAGTAGTATTAGCAAAAATAGTAGCAGAAATTAGTTAAGATAGCACTAGATATTAGTAGTAGCATAAGCGAAACTAATAGTAGAAATTAGTGAAAATACTAGTTAGTGAAGCGTCAATAAAAATAGTATTAGAAATTACTAAAAATAATAGTATTATTTTATTAGTAAAAATTGTAGTAGTAATGAATATTAGTAAAAGTATTAGTATAAATTAGTAAAAATGGTAGGAGCAATAAGTAGTAGCCTTAGTAAAAATAGTAGCAGAAATTACGAAAAATAGTAGTACCTTTAATAAAAATATTAGTAGAAATTAGTAGTAGCTTTGGCAAAAATAGTAGTAGAAATTAGTGAAAATAGTACTAGATATTAGTAGTAGCATAAGCGAAACTAATAGTAGAAATTAGTGGAAATACTGGTTAGTTGAAGCGTTAATAATAATAATATTAGAAATAAATAAAAATAATAGTAGTATTTAGTAATTGCATTTGTAAAAATAGTTGTAGAAATTATTAAAGCTGTAGTAGTAATTAGTATTGTAAAAGTATAAATTACTAAAAATAGTGTTAACAGTTAGTAGTAGCATTGGCAAAGTTAGTAGTATAAATTACTAAAAATAGTAGGAGCAGTTAGTAGTAGCATTAGCAAAAATAGTTGTAGAAATTACTTAAAATAGTAATAGGAACTACTAGTGTCATTAGTAAAAAATAGTAGTAGCATTATCAAAAATAGTAGTAAAAATTAACGAAAGTAATAGCAGCATTAGTAAGAAATTAGTAGCCGTAATAGTTGTAGTAATAGTTTTAGTAGCAGCAGTTATTAGTAGTAGTGGGGAGCCAGTCCTGAACTACTGTAGGATCCTAAAATATTCCCCAACATATCTGGTCCGAAAATAGTGCCAAAACGGTTCAGAACTTTTTCCCAAATGGTCCTGAAATAGCGAAGGAATGATCCCAAGCTACAAACATGTACATATTTAGTAACCCCAAACCCCAACTTTGACCGAAGTTCGGTTCGGTAATGTTCGGACCTTAATTTTGTGCGAAGCTGAATTCAAGTTCTAAAAGAGAAAAATAATCAATAACTTAAAAAAAATTTTTAAATTTTTACTGTTGAAAAATTAGCATTTCACCTTTGTTTCAGTAATTCATTTATCTAAAGCACATATTAAATCGATTTATTTTTGATATTTGTAAATATTTTGAAAATCCAAAATATGTAATAAAAGATGAAATCGGCTTATTCACAGCTATGTGTCGTTATGTAAGAAATTTATTACACAGATGGTGTGCCACCTCATTTAATTGGCACTTAATATTTATCATTCATTTATTATCTAAACCAAATCAAAAAATAATCCTACGAGTTATGGAGATGTGGGAAAAAATTATTTTTTTTTAATTTTGTTCTTTAAACTTTATTAAACTTTGTACCCTAGGGGTTTTCGGGCTTCTAATTCCGAACCTGAAGTTACTTTTTAAAAATGGATAAACGCAGAATCAATATAGTGGATGAATTTTAAAAAATTTGTTAGATTTTTATAAAATTTTACATTCAATGTTGCCTTTTTTGAGTTGCTGACTACAAAAATTAAATCAGTTTTCGAAAATTAAAAAAGCAAATTTTTATATTATTTGCTTGTGTTGATACTAGCACTGAGTTATACAAACGTCAATTAAAAAAAATGAATAGTTTTTGTTTTAATTTAAGTTTAAGAGATTTGCACAAATATTAAGTTTTTCTAAATATATTCAGCGACTCAAAGATTCTTAGGATATAAAATTACGTAAAAATTTTTTAATACTGCACCCGCCATTTTGACTTCTCCAAAAATAATTTTTTTCTGTAATCTTGATTGAATTTTTCAAGGGTGCACGGTGTCACAAAAGTAAGCCGTTGGCGCTTAACCCCCTCAAGCCACGGCATAGCGCAACTTGCAATAATTTTTTTTACTCTTTCCACCTTTCATTCATTAAAGTTCACAAAAATAAAATACGTATTTTAAAAAAATTTCTATCAAAGCGTCGATTATGAATATTCCAAACGACCCAGATTTTTAGTTGGCTATGTATTTTATGCAAAGCAGAACAAAGAAGACATATACATAACATAATTGTAATGCTTTACAGCTGAATTTGACATAAATCATTTGCGCCTCGGCAGTAATAAAATCCTCAAACGAAAAACAATATTTGAAAAAAGTACCTTATATTTTATCTCACCTTCTACGCATAAGCCCGTCAAGATTTTATAATTAATAAAAAAATTTGCTGCAATCATATGTATATGTATCTACCTTTAATATATTTCAATCTTAATTATTCTTTTATAATTTTTACAACTCGTACAGGTGATAAACATTTTTATGTCAACATAAATTCGTTTCTCGAATTATGGAATTTCAGCGCAAATTTTCGCACATTTCCAAAACTTCCAAGCCGCGTGGCGAGCATTAAAAATTCAAGAAAAAGCATTAGTATATTATTTTGTCACAAAAACCATTATTCCACACCCCAACTGTCCCAGCTGTCCCAGCTGTATGTGCGACTTTTGTATGCTACTCATTTGATTGCTGCTGTCACTGTCACCGCTGCTGGTGCTGGTGCTGGGGCTGGGGCCGCCACTGCTGGCGGCTATTTCGTCCAGTCATAAAAATGTCACAATTAAGTCGTAATGATACGCGGCGATTCTTGCAAGACAACAAATGAGCCGACTAATACAAGCAAATACACTACTACACTTCATGTGACAAGTGGTGGGTATGTTGGTGGTGGTGGGCATGACTGTCAGCAGTAGCGTAGCGTAGGATGGTGAATGCTACGAATATGATGAGCCAATTCAAAATAAGGCGCCTTTGCAGTTTGCAGCTCTACTGATTTATAGTTGAATCGGTGAATTTTGTTTGAGTATTTTTTATTAGCTATTTAAAATTTTTGTGTGTATGGTTTTTTTTTTCTTTTTGTGTTAATTTTTATTAAATTTACTCTGCTTCTTCTCGCTTGTGTATCGTGAGAATTTAACGCTGCTGTGGAACAACTTCATGTGTAGCGTCATGCCCATCCAACTCATTATAACTCTACACGCTCGTTAATGACATAATCAAAACAATTGTTTATGAGTTAATAATGTCGTTAAGAAATTTACGGTCCTATCTGCGTTTGTGTAGTAGCATTGAAAAAGAAAACAAACGGACACCGAAAACTTAAATATAATAACATTCTAATAATAACAAACTTCAACGCAACTCGCTTGTTAAATTGCAATAAAGAGCGTGTGCTTCAAGCGGGAATGCCAATAAAGTAACTTAACCGATCTGATATATAAAAAAAAATACACATAGCATTTTTGTATGCTGCTGTGGTGGTTTTGTATAATTTTTTTTTTTTTTGTGACTTGAATGAAAACAGATTTAGCAATTTAATTTTTTTAATGATAAAAGCGTACACTTTAATTTACTGAAGCAAAAAATAAATAAAAAAGGCTCAAAGTGTCCCATGTATTTTAAATGGGAGAAACAAAAATCTCCTAGAAATGATATAGAATCCTTGAAAATTAATAATTTCTTTAAGCGAACTCTCAATTTCTTTTCAGGTGACTTCAAATCTTTGTTTGTATAACAATTTTTTTTATTTTATTTTGAAGTAACTATTTTTTATGCGTGCCCCAAAAATTCCAAAAAAAAATTCGAATGGGAGAAATGTATTTAATAATATAATATAATTATTATAAAAGAAAAATTTTAATAATTCTAATAAAATTTTAATGTTTTTTTAAAACTACAATCATTAAATAATTTCACTAGCGGATAAAAAATCTGACCTACGAAATCTAATCATCATTTCAAATATAAAATTTTTTGCTGACTTCGAATATAATGTATAACAGTTTTTGAGATATAGCTAAGTTGGTTATATATTTCTACATTGATGCTTCAATTTTGAAAAATTGAGTCTTGCTGTATTTGTAATAAGCCATTATTTGTAAAACTGGAAATAAACTTATTCTTTTCTATTAATATAGACATGGAAAGTAAAGTTTTGTCTGTAACTTTATTAAAAATTGCGCAAAATTGTCGATAAACCCCTAAATAACTGCAAAATCAATAATCTGATTTGAAAATATTGTTCACACAAATTATGGGAAATTGTATTGGCTTTATAGAGAAAAAATTAATTTGAAATTGATCAGCTATGTTAGGAGATAATATCAATAAAATGAAATAATTTTTTCAGATCCCAAAACCCTTAAATTTTCCTATATCTCAATAGCTGTTCTATTATCTGATGCTCTAACTTCATATAAGGATTCAGGAAATTTCGTAAGCTTGCGTTATTATTTCGGGTATAAGTTGTTTATTATTCTTATTTTTTTAATTGGTATTACATCACAATTTCAAAGAAAAAACAAAATTTTTTTTTTCAAATATTGGTCAATACTTCACATGTTAATATTTCCGGCTATAAAACTGCATACCCAAAAATTTTATAAAATATCTATTTAAAAAACTTGAAACTTTGTTGGAAATTTGTTGAATTTTATTTAAATTTGAACAAAGCAAGAAACTTGGATTTATAAAGGATTTTTTTGTAGAATGAGATATATTAAAAAAAATATTAATTGAATTTTAATAACAACTAAATAAAGTATCAAAACTTGTCAACAAGTCACTGTCATGTAATTATCATACATACTAGGGTGAACGCTTTTTTCACTCTCATCCTCTCAATCGCTAATACCATGGGCAAAGATACCACATATAAATTTTGGTCCCGTATCGCATAGGGGTTAAATTTCAGAATACCCATGAAGACTCAAAAAAATTCAAATTCATTTTTGTTTCATCTAATAGTCAAAATCGATATTACAATAGTCCAAGATATTACAAATAAATTTTTGAAATCTACTGGATACAGTTAAGGAGTGTCTTACATTGGTCAAAGTGCAGATTACGCTACGAAGACCCAATAAATCAAATTTAAAATATGTGATATCTTCGACTATAGTAGCACTGACGTAGGGGTTTGGGTTTAGGAAATTTGATGAAAAAATTGTATTCGTATACTTAATCATCACCCTAATACCCGCTATATAATATACACCCAAAACTGTTATAGGTTTTTTATAGATAATATAGTGAATTCCCTCTGCAACTAGAGCTACTCTTTGTATATTTAATTATAAGTTTTAAAATAAAAATAAAAAATTTAATAAAAATTAGGCCGGAATTAGAATTTTTATTTAGTCTGTTAGATTTATATAATCGTATGTCCCAATGGTCGAAGTTATCTCTTCTTACTAAAAGAAATTTTTTTCGACTCAATTCAATTCAATAGTTTTTGAAATAAATATATACAGTTTGTATAAAAAGTTTAATTTCATTGTGAAGTTCTTGGATAATGGGAAAATAGGGAAAATTGCAGTATAGCCATTGTTAAGAACTACAGTTAAAAATCATTCAATCTATTGAGCTTAAATTCAAATTAATTTCAATTTTTATTACTACAACTAACTCTCTTTAACTTTCCTCACGTTCCTCATACGCCATGTCACATCGCATGCGGGAAACTAAAGCCAAGATGAAAATGCAAAGAAACAAAAACATAAAACATTTACAAAACCAAAAATTCGTGCATGAATCACACTTGATATATTTTTAATACAAGTTTTTCTTATTTTTGTTAAAAATCCGCGTGCTTTTCTTATTAAACAACCTGTGCCTGAATACACACACTCACACATTTACATACATACGTCTCTGATTTTTGTTTTAAATCTAATATAATTCGAACAGTGTGTGTGAGGTTTTTGGCGTCGCGGCGAGACGTCGCGTTTCTTTTTTTTTGGTTTTGGTTTTTTTCTTTTTTTTTGTTGGTTTTAGTTTGCATTTGAAATTTAAGTATTCTTACTATAGAATTTATTTTTTTTAATCACTTTTGGCTGCCAAATGGCGCGCGTTGTCATCATCAATACTAGTGGGTGGGTGCGGTTGCTGCTGGCGCTGGTTGTGACCAATGGTTTTGTAGATCATAGCGCTGCTGCCCACCACCGCAGTCTTCTAAGAATATTAATAATATGACTTAGTTTCGTCTAGCAACACAGTCGCCAAAAATAAAATTTATGATTTTATCACTTAGGTGGGGGCTCACCTACGAATAAATCTATTGAAATGGGGGATGATGAGTTTCTTCTACGAGGAATTATTTACGAGATTATAAATAAGACATTGAGCAATAAGAAAATCTCAAAAAAAAACTTCTCATTATTAATCACACATTCTTGTGAATCAGGCAATATGAGCTCGAATAGTTTTCTGATCTTTTTCCAAACAATTTTCCATTAAAAAAATAAATAATGTCCCATATATTGGGATAAATTAGGAAACACTGTAAGCAAATTTTGCACAATTGATGATGCTCTGTGCTTTTCTCAACTATTTCAAGCAGATAAAGATAAAGATAAAGATAAAGATAAAGATAAAGATAAAGATAAAGATAAAGATAAAGATAAAGATAAAGATAAAGATAAAGATAAAGATAAAGATAAAGATAAAGATAAAGATAAAGATAAAGATAAAGATAAAGATAAAGATAAAGATAAAGATAAAGATAAAGATAAAGATAAATATAAAGATAAAGATAAAGATAAAGACAAAGATAAAGTTAAAGATAAAGATAAAGATAAAGATAAAGATAAAGATAAAGACTAAGATAAAGATAAAGATAAAGATAGCATACACGTCTGCAAATATACACAAACAATACATTATAACTCATCTAAACAAATCATGTGAAAATTAACTACTTACATACAACATTTCAACATATCTAATTTTGTTCTGAGCGAAATTGGCACCTTTGTTTCGTTTGTATTTTATATAAATTTTTTGTATATATAGCATCACGAGAAATACTCACTAAAAATTCTTTAACCCAAAATAGGTACAATAAAAATAAATCACGTGTTGGTATATGTACATACATACAGTGGCACATTTATAAAATGCAATAAAAATCACTTTTTTCACACCAAAACAGCTTGACTTTTTAAACTGATTTGCACTTTTGAATTTGCAAAGCTATTTTAAATCATATCTTTTTTTTATAAGAACAAATGACCTTCCCATCAAGGACGTACTTTGCAGATTTTGCTATTGTTTTCTACTTTTTGTTCGTTGGTTTTTTTCTGAAATACATTCAAATAATTTGTACGATTTATTTTGGTTAATGTGTCACATTCCTTGACTTCGATTCATTGATGACTCATTGCGCATTGTATAACTGCGTAAAGTGTTGGGCGAGTAACCGAGTGCCAGGCCAGCGAAATATAAAAACAAAAATGAAGTAAAATAGACGACGTGCAGCAATGTCGGCTGATTTAGTATCACATGATGATATTTACCCTTGGCGGCGACTATGAATGATGAGAAATCAATTTGGGTTACGTATACGACCAAGCGTACCGTACAGCACCGCACCGCACTGCAACGCACCGTATGGTTTGCTAGTTAAAGCTTCTACTATATAGATACTATATAGATACTATATATATATATATATATCTGTATTTGTGTACGCGCGTGAAAAACTATTTTACTTTAAGTGAAAAAACATTTTTAATATAAGACATTAAGTCTCTAAGCTTAATTTTACACTTAAGAATAAAGCAATAAGACTTCTAATGATAGCATTGAAGTTTCCTAGAAATCGAGATTCTATGTGTATCGATATTGATAATGGGAACCATGCCCATCATAACATCACAATAATATTGAAAATAAATAATGCTAATAATTTGAAATTTGATAATGAAAACGATAATGATAACGATAACTACAACAATCACTCTAACCTTATCAGTTTCGATAATAACAATAACTATAGGGATGGAAATCATGAAAAATATCGATAACCTTAACGAATACAAGTGAAAATTAAAGTACTATCTGTAGTTTTCTGCGCCAGTAGGGATATCGATACCGATACCGATAGCAGTAGAGATAACGATGACAATATCTGTGATTGTCACAATAGCGATATAAATGGCTACGATAACAACACGAAGTCGATAACCACAAGTGTCACGAATATGAGTGGAAATCCGATTTTGTGTATTGTCTTCCGCGTCAACTTTATTTACAACACTTTCGCATTGCATTTTCTTTTTTTTTTAATACGCAAAACAGTCATTTAAGTTGCTTCACAGAAAGCATATACCACTTTTCTCAATTCAAATTCTTTAATTTTCCAGAACCCTACTGGCACATTGTGCATTTAAAAAGGAATGTTTACGATTTTCTTAATAAATTTTATTCCACCCAGAATTTATATACCAATAAATTTTTGCTATTTGCACTTAAAATCTCTTAAGTAAATAAATATACTGATGACTTTCGAGCTCTCCTAAGAACTGAATTTCTCGAAATACATTCGAATAAAAAAGCAAGTCAAAATAAAGGCTACTTTCATGTAGTAAATAAAAAAACTTAATACTCTGCTGCTTTGGTGAAAATTCTTGTGTGTTGGAAAATCGCACGAAATAATTTTTCCTGCATTCTTTTATATTTTTTGTATACAATTTTATGCATTTTGTTGTTCTTATTATCCCATTTACTACATGCAAGTAAATGAAATCCACTTTCCAAAAATGAAATATAAAAAGCAGCAAGTGTCTATGTGCTGCTTAATTTTGCTTCAGCAATTAGCGCCCATCTGTTACTCATAAAGCCCGAAAGATTTTCTACAAGCTTCTTTCTTTTTTTTGTTTTGTTTTTTATCTATCTTAAAATTTTCCACAAAGTTATTTGTTTTTTTTTTGTCTTTTATTAAGTTGATTTTTATTTGATATTTTGTGACACGCTTTGTACGAGTATGTTGTATTTATCAGCTCTGGGACAGCAGACAGCGTCAGTTAATGCTCGGTTGATATAAATAAATATGTATGGCCGTATGTGTGTGTGTGTGTGTGTGTGAGTGCGGGCAACATATGACCAACAGATTGGCTTAAGTAAAATGTGCAATTTTTATTTGGAGAAAACTAGAAAGCATGCTATAAACAAATGGAGAGCCAGAAGATAAAAAATTTAAATAAAACAAAATTTTAGTATTTCCCTAATTTGGCGGATGGCATCGCGTTGATGCAGATCTTTAGTAACCTTGAATATTCTTTTTCCGATCGAATTTAAAATTAATTCAGCACCTCAAATATATTAATTTTATATATACATAGATTTTGAAGAAAACGTCTTTAGCGGCAGTGATTTTTTTAGATCGCGTAACAGAAGTCGTGTCAAAATCGCTTTACTAATTTGTGCCACTATAATTGGCAATTTCTACCACTATTGCTAATGGTACTACTAATTTCTGCCACTATTTTGACCTATTTCTACCACTAGTTTTATTAATAACTACAAATTTCTACCACTACTTCTACTACTTTCTACCACTATTTGTATTAATGCTACTTAATTTTTATCACTATTTCTACCAATTTTTTTTACTAATTTCTACCACTATTTTTATTTGCGGTACTACTAATTTCTCCCACTATTTTGATTAATGCAACCACTAATTTCTTCCACTACTTTTACTTATTTCCTCCACTTTTTTACTAATTTCTACCACTATTTTCACTACTTCCTATCACTATTGGTACTAATAATTTCTACCACTATTTTTATTTATTTCTACCACTATTTTTATTAATGCATCTATTAATTAAGACCTCCATTTTTATAATCCAACTGCTAATTTCTACCACTATGTCTACTACTTTTTACCACTATTTGTATTAATGCTATTTAATTTTTACCACTATTTCACTAATTTTGTCCACTATTTTTACTAGTTTCTCCCACTATTTGTACTAATTTCATCCACTTTTGTTTTACTAATTTCTACCAATATTTTTACTAACGGTACTACCAATTTCTCCCACTATTTTGATTAATGCAACTACTAATGTCGACCACTATTTTTACTATTTTCTGCCACTGCTTTTACTAATTTCTGCCACTATTTTTACTAATTTCATCCGCTTTGTTTTTACTAATTTCCACCACTATTTTCCCTACTTTCTACCACTATTGGTACTGCTAATTTCTACCACTATTTTTATTTATTTCTATCACTACTTTTGTTAATGCAACTACTAATTTCTGCCACTATTTTTACTAATCTCTTTCACTGCTTTTACTAATATCTACCACTATTTTCACTACTTTCTGCCACTATTTTGACTAATTTCTATCAGTATTTTTGCTAATGCTACTACTTATTACTGCCACTGTTTTTGCTAATTGTACTAATAATTTATACCACTATTTTTACTAATTATAATAGTTTCTACCACTATTTCTACTGATTTCTACTACCACAAATAAGTTTTACTTCGGGCTCGCGCACTTAGATGCACGCATGTTTTTTATGAAGTATTTTTATCTAATAACAAACAGCAATCAAAAGATTAGGTTCGTTGGAAGCCAGATTTGGTTCACAGTAATTTTAAGTGTTGATCTATACCATAAAACCTGAAGTGAATTTTTAGTTTAACACAATTTCCCCAATTTGCTACAATAACCGCCTTTAGCTTTATCTTATTACCCGTTAAACTCTCTAGCTAGACAGTTCATACAGCTCCAAGTACAAATGCAAGACATTCGTTCAAGAAAAGCTGGCACATATGGAAATTCTTTGTACCCAGCTTTGAGCTTGGCAATCTAATGACTATAGGCCCAGACGTGCACTAGTATAGTGCTTCTCATAGCTATTCGCCAAATAAATTTCTTTTTAAATCATTTTTTATAAAAATACTGTTCATTATATAACAAAATTCATAGCTTTAAGCAATGTGGAATTTTATAAACAATTTTCATCGAAGTTCAAAAACTTTTTAATCAGAATTTTTAGAAAACTTTTTAGTGTACATTTTTAAAGTCCATTCAATTTCAGTAAAGCAAAATGCAAGTTCGAGTATTCTCAAAAATCGCGTTGATTTTTTTTTTGCTGCAGTGCCGCTGTTTTTCTTCATATAACAAATATGATTTCCTTTTATATGAAAGACAGTTGATCACCTGGGTTAATGGTTGAAGATGTTCTTTTTGTTGTTGTTTTTACCGTGAAGTTTTATTGGTATGAACCTTTCATTTCACACGTGCATATATTTTAATAATTTTTACCACCTTTCCGTGACATGAAAATTTTTGTAGGCCATACAAAAAAAAAACAAAGTCGCGTGTAGCCTTCCTCAAGGCGAATTCATACTCGGTGATAGTATCCCATGAGCTGAATGCTTGTTCTTCCTCCCAAATTCGATGGGTTGGCTTTGGCATTTCACACGCAAAATTACACAAATAAAATACTCAGCAGATTCACCTTATTTATCTTGCTATCACCTTCTATGGCAATATATTTTTCGTTTTTTAAAATCACGAAACTATTTTCCATCAACCTTTGTCTAATTTGGTTTGCTTTGACTCCGCGCTTTGTCATCTTGAATGCAATTTTTGTCCGTATTTATAGGCTGTTGGTAGTATTAGTTTGTTTCACATATGGGGTGGTAGTCTCTACGTCAGCTTCTGTGTTGCATTTGAAAAGACAATGCATGGCATAGGGCGCTCTTGGCTGCCGTACGTTTGACAAAAAAAAAGGCATCTATATTTATTCAAACATGATAAATTGTAGGATGGGCCAAAGCGTCATATGAGAGTATAGGCCTCACGACTGCTTTCTGTCTATGTAGTATATCAAATGCATCATTTGCAGGTCGTGATCTCACGATCTGGGGTGAAGCTTATTTGCATCATTTATAATCAAAAAATGCGCTCAGTGCTGCATTGCGCCATCTGGTGGTAAAGCCACATAGTATTTAAGAAATTTTAGAGTTGCCAATGAGTTGTCTAAGCAACAAGTCGACTAGCAACTTTTTTGATGGTTGATAGTCGAATAGCAACAATTCGATTAATCGTTCACTTTCTATTAACCTGGTGAACGGTCGAGTAGTCAGAAAACCGACTAACCGAAATTATTCGAATAGTGACTCACAATAAATTCATAAAAATTCATAAAAACTTCGTCATAGTGGAAAACGAGCTAGTCAAAAAATCGAAAGTGAACGCGTAGTCGACTAGTTGTTTACGAGCGGTTAATCGAAAACGTCGAAAGGAAACGGTTAGTCGATTAGGGGAAGTCGACTTTTTCTTAAAACAACTTTTACCAATCGATTAGTCGACTAGTCGATTAACAAAAGCTCTATCGGTCACCCGCCAGTGTTTTCTTTTATTTAGTTAACAAATATTTTTTAATGGTTATTCTTAATCATCTTAATTAAGTATCTATTTATTATTTTAGTATTTTATATTATAAGTATTATTGATTTTCCTAAAATGCAACATTACGTTAATCGTCATCGTTAATAATTACGAAATATATATGCTCTAAATTCTTTACAGCACAGCTCGCATCGATACGTACAATAACCACAAATCGGACGATGGAAATTGGTAAAGAATTGCATATTGTTTGCAAGGTACAAGGACGGCCGCCACCCAAGGTTACCTGGTTCAAGGATGGCAAATCGATTAATCGTAATCGTAAATTGTATAAATTTCGGCATTTTAAGTGAGTTACAAATTAGCCAAATCAATTAGAATGTTTCATTTTACCTATATATGTACAATACATTAATTTGTTTGTATATTTTCTATTCATTATTCATTTTACACCCACTCACTCAAACACTCACATTTTTGGATAATTTAGAAAACGTTCGGAGCTGATCATACGTTCGTTTAATATTTCCGATACGGGGCGTTATGAGTGTCGCGCTAAAAATAAAATCAATCAAGAGCCAGATCGACGTACGATTTTAATCAAAGCAGATCCAGGTGAGTTGTTGTAGTAGATTACAAAGTTGTGTAAGTGTGTGAGACATTTGAAACGCTTGTTGGATATTTTGTTTTTTTTTTGTGCGACTACCTTTATTAATATTTGTTCTTGCTTTCTTTTCGCTTTAGTTAATATTTTTAATACACTTTTTTATTGTTGGTATATTCGGAATTTTCACACCAATTATTGTGCTCCAATTAGTATGCAATTTATCGCAACATTTGTGCAATTTAAACTAGTATTATTGCTTGCAAAGCGAATACAGTGTGCTATGGATCTGTATGCGTAGAAATATATCCTTACCCATCATACACACATAGTTAGAGTGAAAAATTTACGTTAAAATGAGGTGAGCTGCGTAGAAATTACAAATAAAACGCACTAGAACTTTTTTCGAATTCAGTTCCACATTGGAGGTGAGATAACGTACAGAGGAGGGCACAAATTTTCCAAATTCAATTACAATTAAAACCTAATTTACTACATATTTTGTTTTCTTTGTACTTAGTATCTTCAAAAATATTTTTTTTTTCAAAAATCAGTACCGAAATTTGTCTGATCTTTATTTTATTAATATTGTTTAACGCCAAAAACGATTGATTGTAAAATTACGACAATCGAGCGGTGAGCAACTGAACGTGACGTCATGGAAGGCAGAGAAAAAGAGAAGAACTCCGGAAAAAAGAAGAGCAAAAAGCGAACAGCACATTTTGTTTGTGTAAAAAAATTTCAGCATGAAAGAAAAACACTTTTATGACGTCAGCGAATGGGTGGATACTGTCAAATCAACAAAGATAAGATTAGCGATCCACGGAAAGCCCAATCTGATATTGGTTTAATGTAGACAAGCATATTATTACCTCAATGGAAAAATGTACAATTCTCAACAGGATTATCGAAACGCGATTTTTCTGTTTCTTGCCCAAGTAATTGTCGAGCCAAAGACTAGGTATCCATAAATTGGTAAATTAAACCCCAATTCGAGAATGTAAACTGCGAAACAGTCTTATATACTTTACACCAGGGACTCGATATCGGTCACAAAGTATCGCTATGGTACTCATTCAAAGTATCAAACTAATAGAATCGAATATTACAGCATGAATTTGATGCGGACCTTATAATATTTTCATTCCGCCTGATTGTCATATAGATATAGAGCCCTAACCACAAAAAAAAATGTTAACGAAATATTTTTCAAAATTTTCTAGATGCTCTAGAAGCACTGTAGTGCCAAAAAGAAAGTTTTGAAATAAATTCTGCTTAAGTTTTCTTCACGGTTAGGACTCTTATTATCAAGTACATAATTTTTTAGGTTTAAGTACTCGATTCCAAAAAATGTCGTCTTAAAACTATCGACTAAAAATATCGGTATCGAGTGGCAGATATATCGTACTATATCGTTTTGAAATACGTGTCCCTAACCAAGTGTGACTGACTGACCACCCGATTAGTAAAATATCAACCAAAAAGGGATTTGAAAGCCAAAAACAACGCTTTCTATCGTGCACTCGATTCACTTCAAAAATAGGCGAGACTCACTTAATCTGCATTATCTTTAACTATATTGTAGTATTAATAAGTTGTTACTTACTTTGACTCTCAATAAGATCCGGTTAATGTTATTTATATTGGTTAGCGCCATCGATAAGCTTTGTTGTACTGCTAGGTTGAATTAAATGTATAAGAGAATATTATCAATTCAGTTAAAGCTTCGGTTATAGTAAAAACGCATTGAAAGTGACATCCAGATAATTATTTTAATTACACATCATCCCAAAAATTTTGGACAGTTTCGTTGTCGCTGTGTCATCGCCAAAATACGTTTATAATTAAACCGACAGTTGTGATATCTCTGTAGTCCGCAAACCTCAAATTGATTGTTGAGCCTCAAACTTCATCCAGCAAGGTTTAAATTCGACTTTGAAAGTTTAAGTTTCCCTTCTACCCTCAAAAATCTAACCAGCAAAATCAGAAATAGATATATCTGTTACCGGATGTCATCTCTTTCCACTTAATTATCCAAGCCGTATTCCATAATCGGTTGCCAAAAATGTCAGCATGATTTATATTATAAGCGTTAATAATCGAATTTTCATAAAGTTCAGGACAAACTACATTTTTTATCCCACAATACAAACCTCGCGAAAATGTCAGCACCATGTTGACCAGAGCGACTAGAACGAAGTAAACTCAACGATTTGTTTCGCCCTTATCGAGTATCTTTGTTTACAGCTCTGCTCTCTGCAATCTACAATTTTCTCTTATGTTATCACAGATTTTTTTTTGTTTCAATAAAATAACTCAATATATTTCTAAACATTTTAGAGCCACGTTATCCAACAAGTTTAACGGGCGGAACTGGCAATGTTTGTCCCGATGATGCTGCTGAATTTTGTCTAAATGGTGGGACATGTAATTTCTTTTCGGAAATTGGCTCATATTCTTGCATGTAAGTATGAAAAAGTAAATTTATATACATTTGTTTTAACCGAAATTTTCGCAATTTCGAAACACACAAAGCGAAAATTTCGCATTACATGTGAAATAATAATAATTATTTAGCTCAGATATGTGAGTTTTTATATACATAAGTACTTATAGGTTAAAAATACTTTTCCGAACCAATTTAGTTCCTCCTAAATTAGACATTTCACCTTAAAAATTACTGATATAAATTTGAACAAAAATAATAGAGTCAAAAATGCACACTTAGGAAAAATAAAAATTTCACTTAATTTGAAAATCAAACATTTAATTAAATATGAAACAATTTCGAAGATCGGCCTTTAAATTGAAATAAAATAAGGATATTAGATGATTTCAACCTGAAAACTAACTTTGTTAGAAAGTAAGCGTTGAACTTCATGCATTTGGTCGTCGCGGCGGTGCGTGGACGACGTTATTTGTAGGTCCTTTTTTTGGCCACTTTTTCACGTCGTATCGCAAAGTCTAGAGCATCGTAAAAAGTCGCAAAAACTTTTGTATTGACTTACTAGTTGCATATAAAAGTGGAATCCCATAAAAGATTATACCGAATTGCCACCAGTCATTGAAATGGTAAAAACTAGTTGCATATAAAATATATTATGTGGAAATAAACTAATCCACTTATTCTTTATATGGGATATTTTTGCCGAAGGTGGTGTAAAGTTGTTGCTAAGATTTTACACAGCGTTTCTATTTGTTAGGGAAATTCGGCTAAAAATATGAAAAAATGGACGAAGTGGGATTGGTGGTCTGTCAAAATGTAGGCATGACATATTAAACTTTCTATTAAGATTAAAGCTGTAACTCTTCAAGTTTTCGTACAAGTAATACAAAGATCGATTTCGGTATCCTTAATCTTTAATTGTCACTAAAAAAAAAGTTGGACAAGCTAATCTATAAGTTTTTTCAGCAAAAATTATCTGTACAATGTCTCCTTTCAGAAAAATACTCTGTAGGAAAATTGCTGTGATTCCGTTTAGCAATAGTCAATTTGAAAATCAAAAATATTCTTCATATTTTTGCCTCAATTGATCACAGAACAGTAAATATTTCTGCCATTAAAAAAAGTTGCACAATTTTTTTTAAGATTCAAAAAACTTTCATATATATTTAAAACTTTTTTAAAAATATTAAAAATTTGTTGAATTTTTATAAATTTAAAGCAAAATGTAGAACATTTATTCATTTGTTTTCATTGTTAACTAAACTTTATTTTTATAAAAAATCAACGAAAATATTTACCATGAAAAACACTTGGAATGTTATAAAAAAAAACTAAAAGCAAAATAATTTTGTAGTTGCTCACATTCGAATAAATAAACTTATAATTTCTTCCTATTAATGAAATTTTTTCGATGTTCGAAATATTCACTGGTCCGCTGGCCTCAAATAAAATGAGCAAAAATATTATATTCCAAGTTTTCAAACACACTGCTCGTAGAACCAAAAAATACGTGTGAATCGAATTTGAATTTTTCCATATTGGCTTGGAATCATTTAGCGTACTGTCATATATGTACATGAACTTTTCGAAACTAAAAATTAATATGTATGTATGTATGTATGTAGTTTTGAAAACTAGAAATAATAACTTACATCAAAATTTATCTGCTCTGAAAAAATAATTAATAACGCCTGAGAAAATAAGACTAAAATACTTTAATCAATTAAAAAAAAAAACTTTTATTTAAACTCCGGCTAAAATTAGAAAGAACACAAAATTAATTATTTATAACTTGTCCATTTGTTATTGCTCTTGCAGCAGTTCGATACATAACCTAAAAATAAGAAAATAGTATTTCAAATACAGTGGCCTTTTGTTTTTACTAGCATTTTTTTTTTTTTGAAAATTTTTTATGAAAATATAATTTGTTCTATAACATAAATCAATGTTCGAAATTTTTGTACCAAATTCACAAAAATGAAAAACATTAAAAAAAATGTTTTAACAAATTTTAAAAAGTTTCGTCAAATTTTCAATAATTTGAAACAGAATCTTTCAGTATGATGTTTTGTCGCCCATTCAATTGCACTGTTATGATTTTTTTTTTATATAAAACTAAATTTTTTTTATGGTTTTTGATTAAATTTTTTTATTTTTTTGATTTGGGAACATTTTTTTTTAATTTTTTGAATTTGGAATAAAGTTTCAAACTGTTATTTCGCTGCATTCTGTTATGAAATTAAACAATTTGAAAATAATTTGCATTAAAATCATTGTGAATTTTGTAAAAAAAATTGCATACTCCTTTCTGAGTAACGCACATATGTACATACATATGTAATATTTAAAAAAATAATATTAAAAAAAAAATAAAAATACTTTCAACATAAAATTTTTCGAAATAATATTTCGAGAGACCAGGATTACTAGATTTTTTATCCGAACAACACAGCACGTTTGAAAATAGCACTCAGAACCCATACAAGATAAATATTAAAGTATGTATTAATTTTTTTCTGCTGGGCTAAATTTCACATAAAAATACTAGGTACATATGTATGCACATATTTGTTGTCTGTGGCAACGCACGCTCTCATTTATAAGCGCCACATAATACTCCACAACAACGGTGGCATGCAACGCGTGGTTGGTTGGAAGCAGAGCAACTGTGTGGAGCATTGCCAAGTAGCAGTCACAAAGTGATCGAGTGAGTGCAAGTTGCCGCGCATAAGAAAGCACACACACACACACATACGCACAGTAAAAATGCAAAGATTGCAGGGAACGATCACTTCGAAGTGTATTTGGAAATAAATTGACGCGCTGAAAGATATAATTCACATTGCGCACACGCACCAAATTGTAGGCAGACGCGCACGTGTTGGAAGGGTCGGATGCGGAACAGCGAATAAAAAAAAATAAAAATAAAAAAGAATAGAGAAAAAATGGAAATGAATAGGCAGGGGTGACGCGCGACGAAATTTTGCGCAACAGAATTTTTAAAAGAGACAAAAGTGAGCTACACTCTGGGGTAGCAGTGGATGGCTTGCGATTTGTGTTTTTTTTTTACTTACATGCACCCCTGCGCTTGGCGCTCGGCGCTTGGAACTGATATTTTGCAATTCGCATATTTAATAAAAAATATTTTTCATGGAGCCTTTTGTCAACTCACTAAATAACGCATTTTGTTCATCCTCATCCTCATCCTCATCAGCATCATCATCAGCCCCTTCTCTTCTGTTGCCTGGCTGTTAAGAAACCAACCATAAAAATGTCAGCAGCTCATTGATTACTTTCGACATCATTCGTTTGACACATCTGTAGCGAAATCCAACAACGCTCCTCTGTTGACAGTTTCTTCACATATGAAATGCCGAGATTTGTTGTGTGTGTGTGAACACATGAAATGTCTGTTTGATATGAAATGAGAAAATCAAAAACAAAAAAATGAAAATGAAATGTAGGTATGTAGCGAACCCCGACATGCTGTGAGGAAAGAACATTAGCGACTTGCAACCCTCATTTTAGGTCAAAAAAACGAAACCAGCGCCAGCTTGCTTAATTGTTAATTTGTAAAAATTACATAAATCTATAGACAAAAAGAATTTAAAAAAATAAATGTAAAATGAAACTAAAATTATGATATTTTAAAATATCATAAAACTACGCCCTACCCAAACTCAGTACAACGAGCAACAAGCACTTCCAATGCACTTTGCCACAGCGCCCCTAACGCGGAGTCTCGCGTATGTTGTGATAGCGGTGACGACGCGTACGCACAGTGGAATGTCAGCTATCATTTGGGTAACAAAAATAGATTTTTAAAAGCATTGTGATTCCATCTAGAAAAAGCCAGTTTGAAAATTAAAAATATTCTTCAGATTTTTGTTTGAATATGTCACAGGACAATAAATATTCTTGCTTAAAAAAAATTTCATGTATGTTGTTTTCAGCAATAAGCTTAATATTTCTTCCTTTTAATGATATTTTCTTTTATTTTCGACAAGTTCATTGGTCCGCCGAGCTTTAATAAAATCGACAGAAATTTTATATTCCAAGTTTTCAAATGCAAATTCTCGTAGAACCAAAAAATGCATGTGAATAGAAATTTGTTGTGATAGCGGTGATGACCCGTAGGTACAGTGCAATGTCAGCTATCATTTGAGTACTTAATAAAAATAGTTTTTTTTTTCATTAAAAATTTCAGCAAAACTAAAGTAATTATCTTTTACAGTTTGTCACTAAAATGGTGAGGTAATTTTATTAACAAAAATGATTATTAATATCAGCGCTTGATAATCAGATTGTTTTTTTTTTTAATATAAAATTTTTTTACATAATGATGAGTAAATGATTATAAATAGAAATTATAATAAAATAATAATCAAAAATCAGAAATAGTAAAAAAATTGTATCATTAAATATTTTATTATTTGAGCCATTAATTTTGAAAATTAATTTTTTTTTAATTTTTTTGCTTTTTGCATAAAAAGAGCTTAAGAAGTTTGATCTACAATTGTCACTATATAAATTTTTTTTGTTAAATGTACTTGTGCCACTTTCAAAAGAAGCAGCTCCAACTTCTTTGTCTGCATTAAAGAAGTAATCGATGCCAAAAATCACAAAATGTAATTTATGAAATCGCGAATAATATATATATATATATATACTATATACTTTTACAATATGTATGTATACTATATATATATTACTATATCCCCATTCCTTTTTGACAAGTTTTGGCTATTTATTTTTCTTTTTTTATTTTAATTATTTTTTACATAACAATACAGCTTATTCCACAACAAAATCCATTAAAATTTGTTAATATGTGGGTGTGCTATAGTTATGGAATGCACTATATAGTGTTTCACTCAAATTTAGTAAAACAAACGACCGTTGATATGAACATTTTTTTTACTGTCGTCTAAGGCGTATTTTTCGAAATATGGATGAATAAGATCGACGCACCCATGGGGAATGTTTTGTGCTTCAAACCCCTACCAAAGTTTTAAAACTGTATTACTATCTTGAAGTTAATTTTCTTTTTTTAAATTAAATTAAAGTAAAACCCCACTTAAATATTTTTCTATGGGCGCCATTGATGAATGATGAAGTATTCACAGTGATAGATTTCTGGAAGTTCATTAATTTCGAAATGTATTTGAATTTCTTTTTCTATCTACTTCTATCCTTTATCAACCTTAAAATTTATATTTTATATAAAACAGAAAAACAAATTATAAAAAAAAATGTTTGAAGCTTCTGTGCCAATCAGAAATGCGTTTAGTTGGATGCTAAGCTCGATTTTAAATATGAAAATGCCTGAAAGACTAGAGTTATTTTTTTTTTTGTGTTTAACACTAATTGACTCTTTCCGCTATTTGTTTTTCCAAAAAATTCTCCGATTGAATGGTTATAAAAACTCACGCTATTACTTTCAATTATTTTTTAGAAATTAGATACTTCTTTACAAAAAATTAACATTTATTTCTTAAGTGAACATTTGATCTCCGTTCATTACAGGTAAATAGCTACAATTATTAGGTGTTTTCTTCTAATGACGATCGATTTTCAAATTTATTGTAGAAGAGTACGAATCTACTAAAAAATAAAATAGCTATTTTGCAGACACGGGAATTAATGTTCATAAATTAACACGTCTGATCAAACCTCTCAGCAGATTGGTATGGTAGTAAGGGGGTTTATAACTCGGAAAATTTGCAAATATGGGCGCTCCTTTATACCGAAAAAAAAATATATCCAAAGCTTGTTAGTCTTCCTATAAATGACAGCAATTTTTTTTGCTCGCCATTATAACTATAGCTGATTCTATAACATAAATCATATGAATAAAAGTTTCAACTTTTTTACAAAATTCACAAACAAATTTTTCAACTTTTTAATCAGAATTTTTAAAATCCCTTCAAGTGTGAAATTTTGCAGTCAATTCGATTTATATATTATAATAATGTTGATGTTTGAAGTGACTATAAAGTCGCACTTATTTTCGATAACTTTTTTTTCGACATGTAACATGGACATTTTTCTCCATATATCGCATCAGTAAATTGTATGGAAGAAAATGTCAGCAAAAAAATTATCAGAATCAAAGCAAATTTTTAGTCACTTAGAACTTGCAAATTATTATATTGAAATTGATTTGGCAATAAAACTGCATGACTTAAGTTACAAAAAAAAAAGTGTCTAATTTTTACATTTTTACGTTTTCTAAAACGTATGAAATTTTTGTTTGTATGGTTTAAGTAATGGAATCAGCTATACTTGTACAAAAAATGATTGAGAATAAATTAATAAACATAAGTGAACAAGTATTGCTTAAAATCTCAACCACTTCGTATGTAAATGGGAGCCAGTTTTGTATTGAAAAGGCATTTTTCAATATGTAATTCTAAAACTTCGTCCATTGAAAATAATCTATATTTTCCCATCCACATTCCACTGTGCAACGGCAATAGCACTTTAAAACCCGACAGTCTACTGACTGCGTCACAGACGGCTGCAAACCGCATCTTATACAGCAAACATAGGCGCGCACACACACTTACAAAGGAACGTACAACGAACATACAACGTACGATCGGCGGACAACAACGCACGAGAAACGACGAAGGCAACTCTTGCACTCCGACAAGCACCACTTGAGTGCTGCCATACAGCACCCCATCCCTCCTTTAACCCTCCTTCAAACCGCCGCTAACCGCTGCCAACCGTCTCGTTCATTTGACTATTTGTGTTTGTTAGCAATTTATATTTAGACAAACCAATCAACGGTTATAGTGTAAACAAAACTCCCCGAGTCAAGAGTCAAGAGTCGCTTCAAATCGAAACGATGTATGTACATATAGTGGTGGTGTACAAGTAAAAGTTAGAGCTGCAAAGTGGTGGGGGGATACAGACAATTTTCAATGTTCAAATTACTACAAATTTTGAATCTATGAGTGAGTGGATGTCTCAAATTGCAATCTACGCGACATGCACTGATAAATTAATTGATATGTAGGCGTCTGCGCCTAAAAATAGGTAATATCGTTGGTTAATTGCAATGAATGTATGTATGTAGGTACATTTGACATAGGCAGTGGATATTTTATGCTGATCAACTGAGTGTTAATACTGGTGTAAAAATATTACAATTCTTATTCGAATATTTATGTTTTTTTCAACAAATAATAAATCAAAATACCAGTATTTAATTTTAAAAAATACAAACCGGGAATTCTTAAGGGAAAGCAGTCATTAAGTTGCTAAATGGGTTTCAAAAGTTAGAATTATGTTCAAATTTGTTGATTTCCAATTGAATTAATTTACTGCAGCTGCTGGTTCTTTGAATTTATTTTATTATTTATGCTCAATATGTTCTGAAAAACAACCATAGAAATTGTATTGCAAATGAAAATAGGTTTTTTTTGCTCACGTTTTTTGAGTTCGATGAAAGTAGTAGACTGTCATATTTTTTTAAATAATTTCTATTTTCCATTTACTTAATACAGCGTACGGTTGATTAAAAATAAATAAAACTTAATAGAAACCGAAAAGAAAATATAACAATCAATGAAATTAAAGCATTACATAATTTTGTCTAATTACAAATAGAAGTAGTAAAAATATTTCCTCTTCTATTTTAGAAATCTTTGTATGAAATGTTGCAACCGTTTAAGTTTAAGTTGAAATCAACATTTTTTTCACCTTAAAAATAACAATTTTGAGCAATAAAAAAAATTTTGAAATTTGATTTTTGGCGGTCACTCAGAACAAGTGTATTCGTGATAGTCAGAATATTTCTTTATAGATTTATTTGAAATCGAAAACACATTTTTCAAAAAATGCCTTCAATCTGCCAATTAGTCCTATATACTTCGAATAATCTTACAAAATCTCACTCAAAATTGGTGCGTTATTTTTTGAGAAATGAACCTCAAAAGTAGAGATTTCTGGGGGAAAAAATAGAATAAAACTAATCAGAAGATCGGCAAATATATGGCTTGTTTCTATTATTTAATTTTATTAAAAACAAGGTGTAATATAAATGTTGACTATTTATGTACCACTTTTCATTTTAAGCAAGGCCCAATGAATGGCGATAGTTTTTTGTTAAGAGAAAGTACAGAAATAAAGAACAATCTGCCAATTAGTCCTATATACTTCGAATAATCTTACAAAATCTCACTCAAAATTGGTGCGTTATTTTTTGAGAAATGAACCTCAAAAGTAGAGATTTCTGGGGGAAAAAATAGAATAAAACTAATCAGAAGATCGGCAAATATAGGGCTTGTTTCTATTATTTAATTTTATTAAAAACACGGTATAATATAAATGTTGACTATTTATGTACCACTTTTCATTTTAAGCAAGGCCCAATGAATGGCAATAGTTTTCAGTTAAGAGAGAGTACAGAAATAGAGAACATAAAATAATAAGTGGGCACAACGCACGGTGTACTGAATACTGAAGGTGACGCCTTTAGAAGTACCGCTACTTTGGTTTTGCCGGGTTTGACAATTCTCAACTTCAACTAGACAAAGCTTTTTTCACAAATTAAGAAAAAGAGACACTTTTTTTAGTATTTTGCGAATTTATTTATTAAATGTCTGCCTATAATTCATACTTTTACACTTTAGAACAATTAGAACACGTTTTTCAATGAAATATTGGAAGTTGTTAAATTTTCTCTCTCCCGTATTCTTGTTTACTAAAGGCGAGATCTGTCATTTCACCGCGGGAAGGCGCAATCTTGTATTCTATCATTCTTGGGCACAACGCGATACTTTTGCTTAATCGTTGATCAACACGGTAGCTCCTTCTCTTTGCATTTAAACATTTACGCATTTGATCAAAAGAGTAGGCACTATCCTGTTAATCAACGAGAAAAGCAAAAGTAACGCGTCGTCCCTTCTTATAGTTCTATGTTCTTCGACTGAAACAAGGGGTTGAGGTGCTTCAGGTGAGGTGCGAAAAACTCAAAAATAATGGAACGAATTCCCTAATGTGACACACCTGAATCAAAACAAAGCAGAAAAAGATGAATAATAAGAAAGAGACGAAATTAAGTGAAAACTCTCAGAGCAAGGAGACGTTATCTCTTTCTTTATTGTGAAATTGAATACACAAAAATGAATAGGCCAGAGAACATCAAACAACAACAATTGTAAGGGTGTCTTTAGTACAAAATTTGGTTTCAGATCTCAAAACTAGACCGTATTTTACATTTTATTCTATCTATGAGCCAAACCAAAAATGGTTTAACAAAGTGAGCCAGGTGCAGCATGTCAGTACGCTTGGAACTATCTCAAAATTATGCCAGTTAAATGTATAAAGATTATAGAATCTATTTACGTAAGCCATCGGAATGAAATTTGAAGCCCAAGAGGCCGAGTTACTCGGCAAAGGTTTCAGTTCTATTTTATTCAGCGATTTAGCTCTCATGAAAGTCAGTCACATCACTTGAAAGAAAAGCTTAATTGTCTTAAAAATTTTTGTTTTCAGACCACTGAATTTCTGTTGTTTCACAGAAAGTTTTTATAATTTCGATAAAATTTCACCAAAATGATCTGCAAAATCGCAGCTTTCATTAGCTAAGCGATGAAATATTTCATCAGAGCATTGTTTTTTTATGCTTGACAGGAAAGAAGCGTTAACTCTCGTTAGGTTGTCTTTCACATATTCACAGATATGTAATAGTTGGATCGGCATTTGAGTCGGAGATTGGTGGTATCATCAAAAATATTTAGCTCACTAAACGCAACAGATTAATGACACTGTGCAACATTTTGATGGCATATCCGACCAGTTAACATTTTCTTAAAGTATATCTACCCAGTAGAGTATAATCTCGAAAAATTTAACCGAAATATTCCAAGGGTAATTAACGTTTTCAAACTTTTAACTTTTCTAAACTGTTTTCAAAATAGAAAAATGAAAAAAGAAATATTTCCGGAAATAACACGCTAAATTTATTTGAATGAATTTCTTTTCATCGTCTTTTTCTTATTAGAGGTAATAACAATATTTTCGTTACTCTGGTGATTCGTTAGTTACCAGTCTGAGAAATGTAGTTTCCTGTGAGCGAACTTCTTTCATTCTCTAGCAACAAAACTCAAGTGATAAACAGCTGATTGCAATTTTGATAGTTGTCGTTCAAACTGCCAGACTAGAAAACTTGGCACTTCCTTACTTGGCGCTTCGGGGTTTCTATTTGATTTACAAAAAAAAAATAATGTAAAACTACAAAGTAACCACGGGAGAGAGCTTCGTGTGAAGACCCAATTAATTTAGATTCGTATCGTAATACCTATAAAAAATTGAGATTGAAAAATTCATAAACTCAGGAAAGTTAACTTTTTTGAGCAGTACGTAGACGTTGATATTCGGGTAACTTACCCGAGCGATTAACTTTTGCGCTAATTAACTTTTTCGCAATTTTACTGTTCTACGATTATTTATTGCCTACTAAAGTTGTCATGCCCTGGCCTAACTTAATTTAAAAAAAAAGTGGAAGAAATTGATAAAACAAATGTCTTAGCGAAATTAAAGATAAAAAGTAAAATTTCACGGGAAATATTTTCGTAGAATATTTTAACTCATTAGCTCCCACCTAAAGTCTGGTTTTGATCTTTACTTCAAGAACCCCCAAAAAGATGTGGATAGTCGCTAAAGGGTTAATATGTTTTAGAGAATTCAATTTCACCGAAAAAAATTTTTTTTTAGATTTTCGCCGACGAAATCTGTGTGCGAATAAAACCGAGGTCTACATGAAATAAAATACAGCCAACAGTTGCATATGAAAATTAGATAACAGCTCTGTTAACGCGCAGTGTTAGTGTTAAGAAAGAAAGTATGCAAAAATTTTGCATAGATCAAGGGGCATTTTTGTATTTTATTTCAAAAGGGAAGCATTGAACTATTTTATTTTAACTTAAAAAAAAATTAAAATGCCGAAAGGCGCATCGAACTTTGGTGTGCGAGCTGAGTAAAAAAAATAATCAAATCTTGCTTTTAAAATAAATTTGAGAAGTATGATGGCATACCTCACATTCTGTAAGTTAGTAAGTCAAAAAAATTTATATTATGGCGTTTTGCTACTTAATATATAAGTAGTAACAATAAGTACGAAATTATTGTAAGCAAAAGTTTTCAAAAGATTAATATGCCGAAAGTAAAAACTTGAACAATTCTTTTACTATAATTTTACACTTTAAAATTTATAAACATATATGTACATATAGTGCATGCAAACATATGTACATTTAATTTTTTTTTTTACAATTCCTTACTCACACAAACAAACACAATCTTCTGCTAATTCATTTCAGATGTCCGGAGGGTTTCATGGGTGAACGCTGCGATCGCAAGGAAGTCAATAATATATCTCCCAGTACGTACAGTAATGAACAAGAATGTGGCGATAAGAAATTTTATGGAAGTTATTATTGCTAAAATAGGCTTTTCTATAGCATCGTAATTGATTTAAATTTAATGAATACATACATACATACAGACGTGCGTATGTATTTATATCATTTATTTTTATTTATTTTTTCGAAAAATTTACAAACACTTTTAGGCTGAAAAATAAAATGGCTATGCCAAGCTGACAAAATACTTACATACTTACTTTTAACAAACAAAATTGAAAAAAAATTGCAATAGTTGTTAAATATACATACAAACTTGCTTTTAACAAACACATACTGCATATGTACATACATATAGTATATAAAGTGTCATTCGAATCGAATGTTCTCAATTTATCTCCGAAATATACCAAAAAAAAATATATACTCATTAACATACACACTGACGCACACATATACACACAAATACATACATATAGAGGTACAGCCTGCAGTGAAATTGTCTATGCCTAAACTAAATTACTGTCCAGTTTGCTTAGAATAGCAACTACTTAATATTTGAATATTTTTACCGCATTTAAGCAACTGGTATTTTTTTTTGCAGCAGGAAATAGTAATTGCCAATAAATCATTTGACAAACTAGCCGCCTCTGAACCAGTTCAAAAATCAAACTTAAGATGTCAATCATGAGATTCTCGGCAGGCAAAGACAATTTGTTGAGTCCTTTCTTTTGGCTTTGTTATATTTTTAAATTATTTATAATTGAATATTTTTAAAAAATTATTCAGTTTATTTATTATACAACTTAGCCTCCAAACGGCAATTCGAATCAGCGACCTTATACCATGTCCAGACCAAAGTGTAATCTTGTATTTATCGCAGTTATCATTCTCCATTTGATTTGTCAAGATTTCGCTATACAAAAAATGTGTATTGAAGATCAGAATAGACATAAGGTGGTAGCGTCCACGATGCAGAGAAAAGAAGGTGACAACAAAAGCATTTCCGTTACTCCGTACTTGCCTCGTTTGACGGATTGACGTCACAGATGGCTCTTAAAAAAGTTGACTTTTCTGAATTTTGAGTGATCTTTACGAAAGTTATATTCCTTTTCGTCTCGCTATTCCTGTAGCAGCAAACGCTGTGACGTGTACGCTGCCGGCGTTGTCGTAATCTTGTTTTATATCATTCTTGGGTAGCGTCAATGATCTGTTATGCTTGTTCTATCTTTGCTTTGTTTGTTTTGTTTACGTTTTCACTTTCTATTTACATTCGGATTGGAAAATTAGCGTGAATTTTCCTTTCTGCTTCTATTTGAAGTTCCCACCATTCATTTATGGCTTTATCGCTTAGTTTTCCTCGCTTTCACTGCATTAAAAAAGCGAACAAAAAATCTATGAAATTCTTTTATTTCCCTTATGTGAATTGTAACCCTCAAACCGCCGTGTGGACAGCAATAGCCAGAGATGTGGATTAACTTCGCTTTGAAATGATTAACTTTTGATCTGAACATGGTGTATGAAACTCAACTACTTAATCTTTTGCATTTTGCAATTTAAGCCAACTGTTATTTTCAACACGACGTTAGTCTACAAAATCTGTATAAATTGACTACGCAACTTCTTCGAAAATTTGTTGGCTAGATGGACTTTTCACGGCAGGGCACTCACTCGCTAAAATACCAACATACTTATACAGAAATGCAATAAACCAAAAATTAGTTATAAACAAAATACTATTGCTATATAAAAAGAAAACGCTATAAAAATTTATTTATTTAAAAGTAAAACTCAAACTCCAATTTCTTACCTACATTGCTAAACATTAAACGAAATCAATTTGGAGCTGCAGAATTTTGCTAAAAAAAAACACAAAACAAACTTTACAGAAAATAGTACAAAACCAAATAAATATAATACACTTTGACAAGCCCGCGTTTGTATGTACAGTATGTATGTAAAAAAGAAAAAAAAATATTGAAAACCCAAATTTGTTTCCTTTCCGTTTCAAAAATATGACGTGTTGATATTTCTTCTTTTTTTATCATACTGTTCATACAATGTCGAATGTGTGCAGTAAAATATTGAAAATTTATTTTAAGTAAGTAATTTTTCTACATGCTGCATACCAGCGAAAACCTACCTTACAAACAAACATACAAACGAATATAAATATTAATAATGACTAGATTTCGATAACAACTTTAAAACACATTCCAATGACTAATATTCTTTAATTAAATTTAACAAAAACAACTATTAAAAATGCTGCAATTTGAAATTTTTGGCGTAGTTACTGGCTTGAATTTAAAATAATAGCAAATATACTTAAAAAAAAAAGAAACAAAAAACAAAAAAAAACATCAAATTCAAATGTTTAAATAGCGAAAAGTGTGCAAGCGAAATTACTACTTTTTTAAATGCTACTCAAATAAAAATAATTTAAATATACGTACATGTACGTATAACAAAAAAAAAATCGATTAGATTTTATAGAGGTGCTATAGAAAGTTTATTTTACTCAATAATAATATACCAATGTTGTTTTCTTATTCTGTTCCTCTTACTTCTACTGCTCTTTTGTTGTTTTGTTTAGTTTTATTTTATTTTTTTTACCATTAATATTACCACTTAATCTTATTTTATTGTTTTTAAATTATTTATTAACTTTAGTTTATTTATTTACAAACAAACAAACAAAGAAACAAAATAAAACAAAGAACACTCAAATATGCAAAATAAATTCTAAGCAATTCTAGAAGGAATGTTTTAAAATAAATAAAATAATAAAAATAATAACATTAAAAACAAACAGAATGTTAACAACAAGCACTGCGATCAAACATGAAACTACGAAAGTAATTGAATACAACATATACGAAAAATAGAATAGAATTTCTGAACATAGAAGAGGCTCTCTTGCTTGCGCTAGTACACACACATATACATACACACACATACATACATAAGTAGATACCTACGCCCACATAATCTCATCAACTTTCTTAGCCGTACTATTTATTTCAAGTCACTCACACCATCATACCTGCACACACATACATCCAAGCATACATCCAAGCATACATGCGGTTAAAAATATTAATAATTCATATAGACAATAAATAGCTGTAATAAATGAAATGTCAAATTGATGATGAGAATTTTACATACAAAAACAAAAAGAAAGAACTATTTATTTTGGTACTCACTTAGCCTCGCCCTGCATTCAGCGCTAAAAAACAAAAAAAAACATTACATTAACGGCATTCAAGTTCGAAAAAAAAACAGAATTTTCCATTTTCTACAACTATAAATTTATTAACAATCACGAATTTTACGAATTTATAGCCTCACACCAGCCTAACTGACAATCTCAACACACGACGTTTATTATGAATCAATAAAAGTAAAAAATAGTGAATTATTCATTCGTGCTACTTGTCACTACTTGCCCTTTTTTGTTTTGATTTTTGAATACCGGCAATTCTCTTGAACCCAATCAAATACATTCATAGAAAAAACGTTACTTTTGGTATAGTTCTATAGCTCTGTGTGAACATAACATAAGCCTTACAGATTATTCTAATGTCAAGTCTGCAGTTATTTGACATTTAATTGACATTTAAATCGGCAAATCAATCTGGCTTTATATCTGTCTGTCTGGTAATTAAAAACTTTTCAACGAAATTTCTCTAGTTTTTTTTATATCATGGGCTAAGATCAACAACGCAAATTAATCGAGTTAGTTTTAAATCGAGCAATCGAATTTGCTGTTCACAATTATTAAGCTCACTAAATTAGCATTTAACAGCTGACATTGTTTTGATTGTTGTTTTGATCATTTTCATATAATCATTTTAGTAAAATCAAAACAAACAACAGCTGATTGCATTTTGTCTACCTACCGGGATGACATGGCAAGTTGTACTCGATTTAAGTTCGATTAAGAAATGTAATTTTTGTTGAATAAATAAATCGAGTTCAATTACAACCTTAGTCGCGGAAATGCATTAATTACATAATTAATGTGCATGTCTGAACTTAGCATAATATTAGTTTAACCCATTCAGTACCATTGAGTTTAAAAACTACAGTTTGAGTTTAAGTTTACAGTTAAATAATTTAAGAAATCTGTTCTTCACCCATTTCATAATTGTTGAAATCAAACAACTTTATTAAATAAAATAAAAGCAAGCTGAGAAATTAAACCCAAGGCGAATTCATACAAGGTGGAGTGAAGAAACAGCTGAGTTTTACTTTTTTTTCAATTCGGCGAAGCGGGTGTAATGTCAAACTAGTTTTGTTTGTTTACATTCTAATTTGTGTGTTTACATTCTAATTCAGATTTTGACATAACTCCCGCTCAAGGCGCAACAACAAAATACATACGTTTTTTCTTGCTATCACCTTGTATGAATTCGCCTTGATTAAACCTAAGTATTTTGGAAACGCAGTGCAACTAGAGAAATTTTACTCTCTTTTAAAATACTTGGAACTCATTTTTTTATTGAATTTTTAATCAATTTTATTTCAACTTCGAAATTTCCTTATTTGTGTGCAAAATTTCGAATAAAAAAAATCTGCAAAAAATTTAATTATTTTACTTTTTGTCGTCATCTTCCCTGCCTTTTTTTGCAGAATTGCAACAAATTATGTAAATTATTTTACTTTTTGTTTTCATCTCCCCTGCCTTTTTATTTATTTTTTTGTTTTTTTTTTTTGCAGAGAAGCACCAAATTATTAGCACAAAAATACAACTTATAACGTTGCGTTTACACTGATCCATGATTCATGTTTTATTTAGGCCGAATAAAAGAAGGCAATTTTGAAAACGACGTTTCTATGAGCAGAAATATATTTAAAACTCAAAACTACTTCAATTAAATACAGTGTTATATTTCAAATACAATTTTTTAATACATTTTCCTTAAAAAAAAAAAAGAAAAAAAACAAACTCCCTTTTGTTATTTAATTTATTGCAAGCATTTTGAACTTTTCTCATTTTCTTTGTTTTTTGTTTATTGTATTGAAAACTAATAGCTTGGCTGTAGATTCAGTATATTTTTTTATAGTTTGTGGTTTGGTATTTGGGTAGTTGCAGCTTTTCTCTAGTCTCTTTTGAAATTTATATTCCTAATTTAATTTTACTTTTCTCACTATCACTGCCACGGATCGAATGTCTATACGCCGTGTGTGTGTGGTCCTAGTAGATTAATGTTTACTCAATTTAGTTGCTTATTTTGTTTAGCTATATTATTGTCGAATTTTCAAATATAATCATTCTTAATTAAATTTCATTTGCAATATATGTACCTACACACAACAAATCAATAATTTATTTTTTATGATTTAATTTTTTTTCACAGATTTTTTGTTGCAATCTACGGCCAAATACCTACCACTATTAATTGTTTGATTTCTGTTACGGTTTTTGTTGCTTTTTTTCTTTAAAAAAAACTATGTTAAGACTTTTAGTGAATTTCTTTAAAAAATTTGTTTAAAATTAATTTTGTTTGCTTGAAAAAAAAAAATGCACAGTAAGAGAATGTATTGTAAACCTGAAAATTGAACTGAGGAAGGACGGTTTGTGACAAGCTGGTGACCTGCACACATACAAATAGAAAAAAAACGAAAAAAACGAAAAAAACATTAACAGTGGGTTGAGTTGTCAGTTATGCTGTTGAAATTTTTTAAAAATAATTTTTCCATTTTTTTCTTCGCTCTATTTTAATAAAAAATTATAAAAATTATATATGAAACGACAGCATCTGTAAACATATTTAAATTAAATTAATTTAAACAAAAAACTTCCGACAATACAGCGAACTCAGAATAATAGTCCAAAAAACACCACGAAATAGAACGATGTTTGCGAGCAAAACAAATAAAAATAGAATAATGAGAAACCACTATAATTTATAAAATACGTTAGCTGATATTTTTAGAAATTTTTCGCTAGAAAATGCTTTTTGAGCGATCGGTTTTGCACTTGGCAACCCGCCGACTTAGACAACAGTATTTAATCTAAATGATTTCTAAACTAAAAGTTTCCTGCATACTTTAATTAAATAAATTTACGTTTTATATTATTTCTTTTGTTTTTGTAATTTTTATATTGAGTTCAGCTAATGAAAAAATTAAAAAGTTTTACAAATATTTTAAAATATATATTTTTGTTTCAACCACGTAGTAGTAGTAAACTTTTTAAAATGTAATTAAATTGTAAATATAAATTTAGAATTGTTTTTCTGTACTAAGGTTAAGAAGAAATCGACTCACATCACGAATATATCACAAAAAAAACAACAAAAAAACAAAAACAACATGTATAAAAATGTTTAGAAACAAAATATTGAATTTATTTAACAAGAAAAACCTTAATATGGAGAAAATGTCATAAATAAATTTTACTCGTTGGTATTGCAAATGTATGACAAGAGTCAAAATTTAACTTAAAATTCAAAACCCGGAATATTAGGATTTAATTTTAAATCTGTTTTTGCTTCTTTTAGATGCTTGTGCAAATTTTATAGTAATAGTGGAAAAGCCAATTCAGTTGTCCTGCTGTGCTTTTTATGACATCTTCGTTCATATAACATACATTAAGGTTATGACGAAAAAAAAAACAAAAACAAATATTTCAAAAGCAGAATTATGTTTACTGGACATTGAAAATTTACGTGTCCACTTATTAGAAAGAAAAAAAAACGAAAAATAAAATTGTTTGCACGAATTACATGCAAAGTAGAATTTAAAAAAAAAAAATAACAAATTGAGTGGATTTTTTTTAGTGCGCAAAGTATAGAAATATTTTTTTAATAAAAATAAAAACGTATACCAAATATTGTAATTTTGTTATTAATTTATTGTATTTAGTAAAAAAAAAAACAAAAAACACACACAAAACGATACAGATAATAAGTTTTTGTAAATTTATAATATTTAGCGCAAAACAATATAAAAAAATAATAATTTAAATTGAAATTAAAATTAAAAATAAGCTTAAAGAACTACAAACAAAAAACACCAAAAGCAAAACTTCATAAGAAACATTAAAATAACTCAAAGCAACGTTCACGGAAAATGCCGTTTTTCTAATGTTTAAGCATAAAACGAAATTTTTTTTTTGTAAATTATGATTATTTTTAATTTTCATGCTAATATTTTTTTAAGTATAACTAAATAGTTGTAATTAGCTTAGAAAACTTAAACTACTTTAATTTAAATACAACTACAGTTGATAATGTTGCTGATAATGACTATAAAATTGAAAATAATTATTTTTCTTTTTATTGTTTAAGTGATCTTAGTTTTTAATTTTAACAGTCAAGAAACATAAAAATAAACTACGATTGAAAAAATAATAAAAATATATCGAAATTTAAAACATTAAATTAAAAACCAACTTCTTTTATTCATCTTCTTTTATTATAATTATTTGTTCTTCTGTTTTTTTTTTGTATATGAAATTATTTCAATTCTATTCATAGTTGCATTGTCAAATTGCCAAACCAAAAAAAAAGCAAAACAAAAAACAGATATTTGAGGTAAGCATATTTTGTAATTTTTTTTTTTGTTTTTGTATGTATTTATGTGCATCATGTCATGAATTGTATTGTTTTCATCTTTGTTGTGGTTATGTTTCTGCTTTTGTGTTGTTGTATTGTCCTTAATAAATTTTTGTGTTCGTTCGTTTTTTTCATGTTTTATAAGTTGTAACAAATTTTTGCGCTAATCGTATGTATCATAATCCAATCATAATTTTCTGCTAAAACTAAATCAAATTTAACATAAATTATATTCTGTGTTGTGAGACGATTCTTTAAGTAACATGCAGCCATTGTCAAATTTTGTGTATTCACTACTCAATTAAATATAGACTCTAAATTATTATTTAGTACTTGTAAAAAAAAACTTTGTTCTTAGAAAGCAGCTAGCTTATTAACAAAATAAATTATTAATTTTCGCGCTTTACAAAATTATGAATAAAAATAAAAAATATTTGCAAACATTATAGTATACGCTATGCTGTGAATGCACTTGATAGAATTTAAGTAAACTAATAACAATAAATAAGTGAAACATAGATTTTAAGTCGCAAAACATAAACCACATTTCAATAACGTGGAAATTTAAAAAACCGAAAAACAAAAGCCGAAAACTAAGGGCAGTACACAAATATACATAAACACATACTTATATTGGCGATAGAGTAAATCTGTATTAGATTTAGAGAAGAAATAATTTGATTTGACAGCATCCACCGATTTGCTGATGAAATATAATTTTTTTTCTTTCATGCTGAAATTTTTATGTATAAACATCAGTTTGCTTCGTCCTCATCTTCTTTAGAATTTCTACCTTTAGTTGCTCGCAGAAAGCACCATCTTGTATCATGATGTAGAGATTAACGGTCAGTGGTACCGCTACTTTGGTTTTACGCATTTTGACAATTCTCAAGTAATCGCAAACAAATCGTTGGTTACAAATTAGCGTCAAACAGTCACTGGTTTTAGTATTTTGTATATTTATTTATTAAATATTTTTATATGGCTCAAATGTTAATTGACCAAAATTCACTGAAAATTTCAAAGTGTATAATTTCAACATATGTACATACTTAAGTTATGCCACTTACTATAGGGGGGTGCAATTTTGTATTCTATCAATCTTGACAGCTGAGAGTCTGCCAAAGAGGTTCCTTCAAGACTCCAACGTCAAGCAGCTGCTTTTACCAGTTGTTGGTCAAATAGGGCAACCTTGTAACCTTGATATTTTGTTAAAGAAGAGGGCTTCACGCAGATCAATGGGTCGCATAAAACTAATCCTAAACACGCACTTTTTTTTAAGAAATGAACTTAACCTCCACATTTTACTTCAAACAGAGTTTAAAGTTTCTATACATTAAGTCTAGACCGGGTCGGTCACTATATCAAAGAAAAATGTTTACAATTACCACCCCTATTTTGCAAGCTTATTTTGAGGGGATGTTAGGATCATAAAAATACTAATCCTTGAGTTGTATTCTACTCTTTGTTTCTACTTTCGTGTGGTGATATTGGACGAAAATTCTTACCACAAGAAACGAAACGCCATGAAACTTTTTTTACCATCCCTCCGTTCCACTAAAAGAAAATCTCGCCCATTCACCATACCAGAACTAATTTGACTTTAACTGATTGATATTGCAATCTGATTATATACAGTTGGTTTCTGTTTGTGGTAAATTGGATGAAAATTCTTGCCACAGGAAATTAAACGCCGTGCAACTTTTTTCTGTTCTACGTTCTTTGATTCATGTTTTAAATTGTCATTCTACCACATCTACCACACTTCGCTGAAATCCACCACATTTTCTGACAAAATAATATTAATATTTCTATCAAGTAAAAAAGCAACCATTTATAAAAACTTAGTTACCTAGTGACCCTTATTCTTATCTTCGAAATTCAATCACTTTATAGAGTTAAAAGAGGCAAAATCGAATATCAGAGGGCTAACGTTACAGAGGGAATTTCTATAGCCTAGAAATCATAGCTATTAGTTGTAGCACTCTTCCCCTTAAATTACCATCAGCATTATTTTTTTTTAACATAAAATACATAATTAAAAAGAACTACATGTAGCTTTTGGCAAAAAATATGTTATAATAAAACGTTAAATTCGTTAATAATATAAATTATATTTAACCCAAAAAGCTGCACATCCTAACATAAATGCATACAAACATTACATCTTATTTAAAACTATATTTGACATACATACATCAATTCTCTTTCTAACCTCAACAGATATTACCTTCAAAGTGGGTTATATTGCCGATGATCCCAACTCGTATACGGAGCCAATGCCGATGAAAATACCAAACGAAGAAACTCTAAATATGGAGTACAGTTGAGATCGATGTTAAAAAACATTAAAAATCATTTGCGAAGCTCTCAACTTTATATAAAAATTACATACGCACAAAAGTAATAAGCTACGATTGATAAGAAAAAGTCAATAAATAAATTTATAAAGACGCTTTGCTTCTAAAAAAGTACGCATGCATTTATTGGAAATAAATAAATAAATAAAGGAGAATAGACATTCAAAAGACAGTAAACAATAAATTTATATAAATGTATACAAGAACAAATAATGTTTGTGATTAATTTTTATTATTGATTAAAGTTTGTAAGTGCTTTTAAGAACACTAAGTGATTCCAGCCATTAATTATAAGATACATATTTAAATCATTAGCAAAACTCAATTTTTTATTAAGAATATATTTTGTAATAATTAGAAATTATGACAACACATTATTTTAAAATATAATTAGTTTTTGAAAGAAAATCTCTAATATGGATACTCTCTAAATTCTTACAAAATTGCTACATACTATATTGTTAACCATAGATACTAAAAAAAAAGGAAGCCAAAGAACCAAAGCTGTAATTTAATAATATCTAAATCTAAGGCAAACATTTGATTTAATTTCAAAAATGTATACAATATATGTATGTAGGTATACATATGTGCATATATATTTTAAATCATTGCCTGTGTAATTATATATGTATTTCTTTATAATAAATTTAATAATTATAGAAACGTACATACAGATTTGTGTAGTGTGCGAAGTAACCAGTGAGTCGTTTGTTTGGCAAGCGTTTCATAATGTGTTGAAATTTTATGTTTATTGTATTCGATAATTCGATATAATTCGATAAATAAAAGATGCATTTGCATACAAATTTAATAAAACTCTTAACTCGAAAAAAAAACTATTCATATTTTATTTAAAGCTGGGTTCCAAAGGTTCTAACTGACAGGCTGTTAGAAATTAAATTTTTTTGTTCACCGCTCCTCTAACAGAAAGTGTTGTCCAATTTCACCATATTCACCATATTCGTTCTAATTTGAATTTTGCTGATTAAGGGTATGTGCCAATTGATAGAAAGATACTCTGGAATGTAAATTTTTGACAACTATGAGGTGAATAAAAATTTTCCGCCAGTGCTAGTAAAAAATATGGCAGCTAACATAACCAAGAAAAAGATGGTATTAGCGCGTTTTTGGTTCTATTATTTCTAAAACGACTACTAAATGTATGAATGAGCAAAGTGAAATATTTCATACATAATTGCTTCATTTAATTACTGCCCTAACTCGCTAGTCTTCGTCTGCATCAAAAGAACTGTCAAAAATTTTCAGCAGCGAATTGGCACAGCAGAAATTTGTGAAGTTTTCCCACCATAGTATCAAGATATCTCCAATTGGTTTCTGTGTGTGGTGAATCGGACGACAATTCTTGTAATCTACATCCTGACTAGAATGACAAAATGCGTAGAAAATAATTTGGATTGTTTCGCTTTACTTTAACAGAAAATATGTTCGAAAGGAATCTTAGCTTATTTCACCACACGAGAAACCAACTAGATCGAATCAGATTATAATATCAAAGCGCATAAATCTTTATGAAGGTGCATGGTGTTTCATTTCCTATGGTAAGAAATGTTATCTTATTTGATCTCCAGAGATCAATTGGATGAAATCAAACTCTAATATCAGTAAGCAAAAGTCGAATTTGATCTTTTTTGTTAGATCAGCGGTGAGAGTGATGCCACTTCTTTTCTTTCCATATTCTTTGGTAATGTGCAAACATTTAATACAACCCTGCATGCTGTTTGACTATATCATAATAACAGTCAGCTGTTTTTGACAACGCTCGATTTCATATTAATGAGACCAGCATATCGAGCATAAAATTCATAAGACTGCTCCCATATGCAAGTTATTTTAAATCATAATGCTGTGTTCATTTCCGCGAAAAAATCCGCGTAGTCGATAACAAATGATTACTCATTCTACCGCTATCAACAAAGATTTTGTTATCTAATTGCATTTGATGAGTTTTAGCAAAGTTTTTTGTTACTTCGAGTTAGCATCACAATGGAGAGCGTAATTCCACAACATTGGTCTTATGATTTAATCAAGGAAATCGCGGTACGTGAGCCATCATCGCCAGATTTTATCAACGAACTAAAATCAATGTTTATCAACGACATAGCTTCACCACGTCGATATGAGTGTATACGTACTATGGGCGATTTAATAGATTGCCTCGAACGTAGAGATGTAATATCCGAAGGCAATGTTGAAACGCTACGCCTTTTAGGCAATAAACAACTCGACGTAGCGATACAAGCGTATACCCCTTCAGGCAGCGTAAGTTTAAATTAAAACTAATTCACCTAGTTCTTTATTTTTATCGTGCACTTTCTCTGTATCCCAGGCTGCCAATACGGAGGGTATCAATCAATATCACGATGCACATATCGCAAATGAGTTATCGCATAAGCTTTCTATTAATGGTCGCAATACGCCGACATTGGGCGCACCAATTTGCCGTGACAGTACACGCCGTTCAGCTTCAGTTGAAACTGCACTATCGGCTAACAAATCCGCATGCTCTAATAATTCAAACAATTATTATCCCGTTGCGTTAACGGAACAAAAACGTGCCACAATCTATAAAATGCTTTCGCAACATTTGGGAACCCATTGGCGTATATTCGGACGAGAATTGGGTATACGCGAAGGTACGATGGATGAAATCGAATTGCAATGCCCTCGAGAACTTAGTACACGAGTTTACAGAGTATTGAAAGTATTTGAAGAAGATGATTGCCATGATCCCAAAATGCATTTACGTTTTATGAAAGAGGCTTTGGAACGCGCTCACCGCAAAGATTTACGACGCAAAATCGACGATATTATATCGCATTGAGTTTTATGTGGCATTTATTTTTAGCTAATGTGATTATTAACACAAAATATGGTTGACTTGCGAAAATACCAATGATGCACTAATATCATAAACACTACGGCATGCGTACATTAAAAATAAGTGTAGGTTCTGAGTGTAGATGTTATGAATTCCTCTACAAATGAATGATTAACATTTCAGGATAAGTAAAAGTAACATTAGTCCAGTTTTTGTACTTCTTTTTTAGACCTAATTGAATTATTTAATTTTTTTTATTATCCAAAAATAAATGCATGTATATATTAGATAGTAAAGCTGGGTTTGAGCATAAAAAATAATATATACAATATATATACTATGTCCATATTCGAAGCAACAAGTCTAAATATTTTTTTTAATGATATCATTTTTTTTTTTAGCTTAAATATTTAAAATTGGGAATGTCATAATAAAAACCTTTCAGTGATTTTTTTAAACCAAAATATTCGAGAAACCAAATAATTCGAGTAGAAACGCCGTTGGCCGAAAATCTAGTGAGTTTTGAACTGAAAAACATCGGAGTGCATATTTCTTTCAAAAAATTGTTAGGGACCTTGTACAAATATTTGACAGACGTATTCCTTGAGCCAAAAAAATAACAATAAAAGGGGAGATAATTTTCCACTGGACTTATTTACTGAGTTGGGCCGAGTTGAAGATAAACCGATTTAAATATTGAAATCATCAATTTTCGTCTCATTTTGAGCTAATACATATCATTACGTACAAATCGTAGATATGATGACCTGGAAAGGTTTCAAATTCCCCATAAATTTATCTATACTATAATAAAACTTTAGAAGTCGTGTCTGTACACTGATTTTTTTTTTAATTAACGAAGATGACGCAGGGAATGTAATAGAATTTATTTGGATAATTTTTAAACATTTAGCCTGTATGTTTATCTGTTTACTCTTTCATGGGGCTTTAATTGGGCATAGGATATTTTTTATATATAAATATTAAATAACGAAAAAAAACTTTTTGTTAGAAATGTCTTTGTCATTTCCTTTTAAATAAAATTGTATTTTCTCAAAGGCATCAATGTGTGCCACTGTTTTTTCGTTGCTGATTTTTTTCAACCGAAGCATAGCTAATGATAAATTTTTAGACGATCCATCATGGTTTTTGTCACAATTTTTGTATCAAAAATTGAGAAACATATTGTTTCAGTGTTTCAAATTTTATTTTTTTCAAATCAGCTGCTCAAAATGGACTCCATTTACAATAATTACATCTTCAAATTTTGGATGACGCATTCAAAAATTATTTCAGAATAAACTAGGATGTTGCCAAAAATTAATAATTTCAATACTTTAATAAATTTATCTTCAACTAGCCGTAAATCAGAGTAAATAGGCCTCGGTGAGAAAAATGTCCCCTCCATTTTTTTTTTGTATTAACAAATAAGAATTATGGGTAGTGTTACCATTTTAATATTTTTTTGGCCAGATCTAATTTATTTCTTATTTTCTTTTAACCGCCAAATTTTAATTTAGCCTTTAGCCGTGTTTTTAAATAATGTTTCTTAAAATAAATTAACTTTCTTTCTTTAGGACTTCTCTCTTATGCTGTAAAACAAAATAATTTTGATAACTCATGAAAAATGCAAATTTCATACTAATGAAATAAATGCCATCGAAATGCAATGGAAAAAATTAGATTTATATAAGCGGAAAAATCTATAATCTACTATAGAATTTTAGACAGAGGTTCGTGAATATAAAAACGCACTTGACAAACATCCTTTTGCTACACTTTGTAGTTATTTTATATTAATATTTTCAATAAGTTCTGGGAAGGATGGGTAATGCAATGCCCTCATATTCTATTATCTATATCTAGAACAAAAAAAAATATCGACAATTCGCATCGTGATTGCTCGTTTTATATTGTTAGTCTTATCAACAGCAGGCAACCGCAAGAGAAGATTACCAAGAGATAAAATATCGATTTTGCTCATAGCCAATGCGACGGCTTCCATTTCTACACAGACAACAAAAAAAAAACGCATTAAAAACTGGTTTATCAAATTTATTAGATTTAATATTCCACAGCAATTCGACATACATTAAGAATATTCAAATATAATCACATCAATCACTCATCCGAATTGGAAAAACCCATTAAGATGATTCAATTAACATATGTGATACTGTTTTTTATCGTTTTACGAATTGTCATTGCTGAAATCATTTTTCCTATCAATGTAACTAACAATTGGAGCTTGGCCAATTTTTGTGTCTGAGTCCGAATGTTTAACTTATCTAAAAAGTTATAAATTAGGTCAAATGGTTGATGATTCATATCCTGTGGAAGGATGTGCATGGAACACCATAAATTCAATATCTCAACCTATAATCTACTTGGTACCACATGAAGTAACATATGATCAATATTCAGCATCCTTTGTGGATGGAGTATTTATTAGCGGCCGAACTAGAGATAAAGTATCAAAAACCATATATGACTCTACAATGTGGATTAAAGATGATGATCAAGATCTACTAGATTGTTTAGAATTAAACTCGGAGATCGGTTACTTGTATGAATACAATTCCGAATATTATTTATGGGGTGAAACAATTCAGGAACAAAAATTGAACGAAATGTGTAGACTATCATATTGCACAATAGAGGGTGTTATGTCAAAGAGGGGGGAATGGATTTCACTAAATACATCGACCAACCAAAGTAAAGAAAAAGTCCTTATCAATCGTTTACCCAAATGTCAAGAGTCATTCCTGATAAATTTCGAACACGAATTCGAAAATACCTACACTGGTTTGAATAATATGATGAGTATGGTATTCAAGTTAAAGTGTAATGATATAATTAACAAGCTGCTAACCACAAACACTATAAGCAATTATGAATTATCATACTTATCACAGCAATATCAAGGGGTTGGACCCGTATATAAAATCCGTGGAAATCAATTACTTGTGTCATCTGGAATTTACACTGTGATAAAAACTGAAATGATGAATAACCGGAGTAATCTAGTTGGACGTACTTTATCTGGGTCAGATATCATACTTGATGATTTTGAGGTTGACGGAAACATGTCATATGGAATAAATGGAAAAGAATATTCAAATATAATCACATCAATCACTTATCCGAATTGGAAAAACCCATTAAGATGATTCAATTAACATATGTGATACTGTTTTTTATCGTTTTACGAATTGTCATTGCTGAAATCATTTTTCCTATCAATGTAACTAACAATTGGAGCTTGGCCAATTTTTCCCAAATATCTTGTCCGCTCAATTCACATCATCTCACTCTGAATCACCAAAAGTCAAAAATTCAAATCCGAATCTTAAAACCACACAGCATACATTCATTAAAAGTTAAAGGTTACTTATGTCACAAAGTCCTAAAAATAACCCATTGTCAAGAAAATGCAATCTTCATTTCAACAATTACCCATGAAATCCGCCCAGCATCTGTGTCTGAGTCCGAATGTTTAACTTATCTAAAAAGTTATAAATTAGGTCAAATGGTTGATGATTCATATCCTGTGGAAGGATGTGCATGGAACACCATAAATTCAATATCTCAACCTATAATCTACTTGGTACCACATGAAGTAACATATGATCAATATTCAGCATCCTTTGTGGATGGAGTATTTATTAGCGGCCGAACTAGAGATAAAGTATCAAAAACCATATATGACTCTACAATGTGGATTAAAGATGATGATCAAGATCTACTAGATTGTTTAGAATTAAACTCGGAGATCGGTTACTTGTATGAATACAATTCCGAATATTATTTATGGGGTGAAACAATTCAGGAACAAAAATTGAACGAAATGTGTAGACTATCATATTGCACAATAGAGGGTGTTATGTCAAAGAGGGGGGAATGGATTTCACTAAATACATCGACCAACCAAAGTAAAGAAAAACTCCTTATCAATCGTTTACCCAAATGTCAAGAGTCATTCCTGATAAATTTCGAACACGAATTCGAAAATACCTACACTGGTTTGAATAATATGATGAGTATGGTATTCAAGTTAAAGTGTAATGATATAATTAACAAGCTGCTAACCACAAACACTATAAGCAATTATGAATTATCATACTTATCACAGCAATATCAAGGGGTTGGACCCGTATATAAAATCCGTGGAAATCAATTACTTGTGTCATCTGGAATTTACACTGTGATAAAAACTGAAATGATGAATAACCGGAGTAATCTAGTTGGACGTACTTTATCTGGGTCAGATATCATACTTGATGATTTTGAGGTTGACGGAAACATGTCATATGGAATAAATGGAATTATAAAGTTTAACGAAGAAATCATACTTCCATTGAATGTTTACTATCGACACGATATCAATGACGAGTTAAAAAAGGAAGTCAAATTACATACTTTAAATCATCCCGTCTTTATTTTATTGCAAAACACATCATCTGAATCATCCATGGAATATCTACACGCTTTAAATAGAACAGATTTACCGACAGCTATTTCAAATGTAGCAGATACGGTATCAGGGAAAATTGAACGTTGGTTCACACGCGTATTTTCATCTTTTAATTTCCTATCTGTCCTTGTTTATACAATATTATTGGCCGTCTCAATTGTATTCATTAAGTTATTATATAGAGCAATGTTCTCAATTTGTCCAAGAAAAAGACGAACTGACATACGTACAAACGATATTCAACTGAAGGAAATCAAATCATCCTGGAATTAAAAATATTCGTTTACATTAAAAACACGCATAGGATTCGATAATGACTACAATTGTTCGCAAACCGCGCCGTACCCAAGCAAATAGTGCCGACGAAGACAGTCACACTTCAAAAAAAAAAAAACTTCTAATGTTTAGAAGCCACAAGCTCTTTGGCTGATATCAATATAGCTGAAAGACCTTCTTTGCAGTAATTTTTATAACTTCTTTCGTAGCTTCCAAGATTTAATAAATATATGTGTGTGTATGCATGTATGTTGTAGTTCTCTCAAAAATCAATTTTGTAATATTATTTAGACATTTCGTCGCCACAGGTAGGTTAGGTAGCAGAGCAGTTCGGCTGGATCAAGCAGGTATTATTGAATTTGCTTTTGTGTGTCTACAACGACTGCTTCCACATCTCTCTCCTATAGTAAAACAAATTTGTATCTTCATTTAACAAAGTTCTCTTGTATAATTTGTGTGGCATGTATTTATCATTTTGATGTTTGTTTATTATGTGCGGCTTTCAATTCGATTAACTTCTTTCTTGCATATTCAGCTACCATTCAATAAGTTTTCTTTAGAGCGCCAACATTTCGGCACATTCGAAACGCATTATTTATAGGCGTCTTCTACTGCTTGCAATGGCGGGCTCGATTTTATGGGATTTAATTGTGGAATTTGTTTTTATTGTTTTGGTAGTTCTTCGATTCTTGAATTAACTGTTTATGATTCGTACGATTAGTATAATACATATATATTTTCTTGACTCGATTAACTGATGTTTTATTATTATTTTTTGTGTTTTTTGTTATGTTCTTTTTTTTTTTTTTGAGATTGTGTAGGTGTATGTGTGTTGAGTTGTGGCGATCGTAGTCTACACACCAGCGCGTACATCCAACACACACTATTTAGAGAACATAAGTCGATTTTACACTCGACCCCTGTTTAACCATTGTGTCTTTGTGTAGCTGATATTGCAAATTTTGACGGCCCAAACGCAAAGCTTCTCTCAGTTTATGCCCAATTTCCAATGCGGCTTCTTCGTTATTGCCATTAGCTGTCCAAATAGCTACAATTAGAATAAATTTAATTAATATTTATATAAACAGCTGTGATGAATGGAATGTGTCGTTCGTTAAGCTTACAAATTTTATTATTTTTTCCACGTATATTAACAACAGCTCCGCAAATCTCATCTGAATGATCAAAAGCTTCACCAATTAAGCAAAGGAGCTAGAGAAAATGAAAATGAGGATAATATTTATAATACGTGTAATACTAAACTGTTTCAATAACAATATATACACTTACAACATCAAGCCATAAATTATCCAAATCGGCCTTAGAACTCTTATTGAGTGTAATTACCCAGCGGCCGCCCTGTTTGTTGCCCGCATCCTCCCACATTGGTCTATAATAAGAGAAAATAAAGCAAGTTTTTTTAAAGTTGTTTTGCAAGTAGAAGGGCATTATATGTGCTGTGTACCTGATTCCTTTTTTGAAAAGCGAATAATCGCTGCCGATTTTGATATCAGATGGCGGTTTAATGTGATTGTAGAGACTGAAAATGAAAAAAAAAAAACAAACAAAAAAAATACTTTTTAGAAGTCAATTTAAAATGAAATGTGTTAAATAATATCTAGTTATTTAAAATGATACAAAGGTTTCTTCCCACCAAACTACCACTGAAGCCACTAAAAATGTGAAGATGCTACAAAAATCAGCCAAGAACGCATTCGAACCAGCTGATTTGTGGTATATGGAAGGAATCTTTTTTTTTGGTTTCATCTCAACAATTTCATTACCAAAGTTTGGAGACACCTTTTGTCAGTCAAATTCGTCGTCGTAACAAAAAGTTTTACTTAGTAAGCAGTTACCTCTTGGCAAAATCGGCTTCATAAGCTAGAGGCGTTCCTTAGCGAAATTTGCCGAACAGAAATATTTATTTTCACTTTGAATAAAAGATTAAAATTGAATATTGGCTGATGTTCACGAATTTTTTTTTGCTTATGTGACACGAAAACCACATTTTGTAAGGGAGTGCCAAAACTCGAATGCCACTGGTGGGTAAACTTAATAATTGGAGAAAATTTTTCAATATCAATAGCACGATTTGAAACAAATTGATTTCTAAGGGGGGTAAAGTGAGACCCCCTGATTAGCGAACTTATAGTTTTTAAGTTATTCGTTATTAAAGTTGCAAAAATTTTAAAATTTAACCTCACTTTTTTTTTCTTTGTAGTTAAATTGAAAAAATTTGGTGTGCCACACAGCACATAAAAACTGAAGAACACAAATTTGCGAAAACAAGAGTAAATAAATCTGATGTATTTATATTGAAGAAATTTTCCGTCATCCCTTGGCAGGCACATCAAAAAGAAATTAAAAAAAAGCTTTCTTTCCACAGTATTTTTTGAGCAGAAAAACGTGATATATTAATAAATCAATGATCGGATATTACAACATGTTTTACGAGTAAAAATAACTATTCAAATTTTGAAGAACCTGACATCACTAAAATAATTTCTTCTTGCATATTTTTTAAGAAAATATAAGAAGTGAATTAAGTTGCATACGCATGAAAGGTACTGTATTAATAAAAGTAAATGCCAATAGTGTAGTGTTTATATTAAAATTTTGTGAAGCAAATCAAGAAACTTTTAACAACAAATAACTTTAAAATTATTAATAATTGTGCACAAAATGTTATAAATATCGGTCAGTGCGTTCTTCCCCAATACCCTCTGCGAATTCCATTAAACAATTCTACGCACTTTGGCTAAAACAGACAATGCTTCCTTATTGGAAAGTCGACCCAATAATTGACTTTAATCTTACATATTACATGGTCGATTATAAATCCGGGTCGTTCTAATATCGTCTGACTGTCGCGTGTAGGAGCCGTACATGTTCGCTTCTTTTTATTTAAAAAAAATGTATGTATTTTTTATACCTTTCATGAGAATGAAATGGTATATTAAGTGGGAGGTACTAAATTCTGCTTTTCAAAATTCTTTTGGATGAAAATTCTGTAAAAATCAAAAAAAAAATGCTGTCCAGCCTAAATTCTTTTGGTTCAATATTCTGTATTTAAAATTCTGTATGATCAAAATGATGGAGAACTGAAATTCTGTATATTAAAATTCGGGAATCAAAATTATTTTCGATCAAAATGCTGTAAAAATATAACCAAATAAGCAGATAACCTGATAAGCACGCTTACCTGAATAGCACATTTATTTTATGAATAATGGAATTCCGATTTTATAGAATCAATGGTATATATACATACGGCAATTAAAGAAAAATTCAAAAATTCATTCAAAACAAAAGTTATTACATTATAATGGCGAAACAATTATTATATTATTAAATTTTTAGCAATTCGCTTTAGAAAAGAAACATGCCTTAATATAAGCCTTTTTTTTGTTATTCTTTTAATTCTGTTGTTTGCTTTTACAGCCTTCTTCGTTTGACTAATTTTGTGACCATTTTGAAATTTCTGAAGCTATAAATACATACAAACATATGTACATTTGCTTTATGTAAATCTGTTTTGATAATATAGGAAACCATATGGGTCAAGACAAGTCATGTATTGGCAGTATTTTGTTTTGCAAAACTCTGTATTGAAAAACCGGAAGAGCATATGGATAAATAAAAAAGTGCGCACTTTTTTATTTATCCATATGCTCTTCCGGTTTTTCAATACAGAGTTTTGCAAAACAAAATACTGCCAATACATAATTTTGATTTACAGAATTTAAAATTACAGTGTTCCGCAATACAGAATTTTAACAGTACAGAATTTTGAATTACAGATTTTTGAATACAGAATATTGAATACAGAATTTTAAATACAGAATTTTGAACCAAAATCATATTGTACCCAACCCATATTAAGTTTGGTCCGATGTTTGTAAGTGCCAGAAGGAGAAGAGATAGATAGATCAAAAAGTATACCTAAATGATCAGGACGATGAGCTGAGTCGATTTAGCCATGTCCGTCTGTCTGTCCGTCTGTCCGTCTGTTTGAACGCAAACTAGTCCCTCAATTTTAGAGCTATTTTGATGAAATTTGGTGAGCAGGTGTCGTTGTACAAATGATTAAACATTTGTCGGAATCGGCCAGATCGGGTGACTATAACATATAATACAACCGATTATTCAGATATTGAATTTTGCGCCATAACTCCTCCATTTAAGCAGCTAAAGGCTTGAAATTTTGCAGAAATATCAGCCATTATTAGCTACGTATCAGTATTGAAAATCATGAAGATCAGAGAAATATAACATATAGCTCCCATACAACCGATTGTTCAGATATTGCATTTTGCACCATAACTCCTCCATTTAAACAGCTAAAGGCTTGAAATTTTGCAGAAATATCAGCCATTATTAGCTACGTATCAGTATTGAAAATCATGAAGATCAGAGAAATATAACATATAGCTCCCATACAACCGATTGTTCAGATATTGCATTTTGCACCATAACTCCTCCATTTAAACAGCTAAAGGCTTGAAATTTTGCACAAACATCAACCATTATTAGCTATATATTAGTATTCATCAAGATTGGAGTTCACAGTGTAAATCGGCAAGATAAATTCAGGACAAATATTTATTGCGAAAAGTAATAAGCTCAGCGCAATATCACATGAATCATAGCGTTAAACGTTTGGGAACTATTTACGGATCTGATAACTGTTTTCAAAGACCGACATATGTAGGTCTTACATATTAATACTTAATTATTTGTATTTTTTAAATGTTGAATATCAAGCGTCGATACGATATTAAAAATATTCAAAAACCATTCCCTTCTTAAAACATAGTTCTTTTTAATTACATAAGGAAAAGCACTAAATAATTTATAACAATGGCTTTACTAGAATTATTTTTATTGATCTGAAGGAAATTTTCGCTTTTAACTATAGGTAATACGAAATTGTAATACAATAACACGTTTTTTACTATTCTTCCATTCATGAAAGGTATGAAGCCTTCGGCATAGCCGAAGACAGCGCTGTTTTACTTGTTTTTTACTAAAATCAATTTTTACCTAGCTCCTATATATCTTATATTTCCTATGAATTAATCCGAAGAAATCTATAATTAATCGCTGAAAATCAGGGAAAATGCCATACGGGCCGAAATGGTGATTAAATGGCGGCGGTAAGTTATCGGATAAATCTTCAAATAATGTAATAAAACCGAAATAAGAAAGAACACACACCACACACTGTTGTTGTTGTTGTAGCGGCTAGTCGCGCCCTGTAAAGATCGGATTCACCCATGGTCGTTGTCGTCAAACTCATCTAGGGGGAGGCCCAGGAAACGTGCAGTTTCGACAGGGTTGGACTAGAGGGAGAGGGGGGTTAGATGAGTGGGTTTGAGAGGGCATGTGAATAGGTGGTTGGTGTCGTGCGGAGAATCTCCACATGCCGGACATGTGTTGGGTATGTCAGAGTTGATTCTGGATAAGTAGGAGTTGAGCCTGCTACAGTATCCAGATCGTAGTTGTGCCAGAGTGACGCGGGACTCGCGGGGCAGCAGGGACTCCTCATCTGCTACAGGTGGTGGTTGGGCTCCGATGACTGCATTTGCCTGGCGGGAGTCAATGATGTTCGTGACTGTGTCTCTGTGGATGTTGCTTAGGACCCGCCGGTACGCCTCCGGATCCAGCGGTTGTGTGATGAGTGGCTGGATCTCGTCCTTTAGTTCTAGTAGATGTCTTCTAATGTGCCTGGGGGGCAGTTCCACTGCAAGCAGGTGCCCGTTTGGATGCCCCGAGCGGTGACATCCAGCAAGGAACTGCTTGCTGAGCAAGAGGTTGTGCTCCTTAACTCGGAGCACATTAACCTCTTGGTGGAGATGCTCCTCAGGCGACATCAGAAGACATCCCGTCACCGTGCGGAGTGCGGCGTTCTGGCAGGTCTGCAGCTTCGCCCATTGTGTCCTGCTGGTTCCCGGCGACCAAACTGGCGCAGCATAGTTTATTACCGGCCGGCCAATCGCCTTGTATGTTGCCAACAACGTTTCTTTGTCTTTGCCCCAAGAGCTGCCGGCGAGCGACTTGAGGACATTGTTGCGGCTCTGTACTCTATTGGCGATTGCGGTAGTGTGCGCGGAGAAGGAGAGCAGGCTGTCGAAAGTCACCCCCAGAATCTTCGGGTGGTTAACCGTCGGAATGGGGGTGCCATCGATGTGGATGTTAAGATCCAGCCTGACCTCCTTCGTCCAGGGGGTAAAAAGGGTCGCCGAGGACTTGGCAGGGGACAGCGCCAGGTTTCTGCTAGTGAAAAAGTGGGCAAGATCCGAGAGATATCCGTTCACTTTCAAACACAGATCATCAATTGACACCACACACTCTTTTCCATTAATTTCTCATAAATTTTTGACGATGGTGCAATGTTTTTTCCTCTGTTGGTTAGTGGAGTTGCGATATGCAGGTGTAAATCTCGTGTGGTTTCGACAGGTTTGGACCACAGGGAGAGGGGGGGTTCGATTGATTGGGTTTGAGAGCGCATGTGAATAGGTGATTGGTATCGAGCAGAGAATCTCCACATGCCGGACATGCGTTGGGTATGTCAGGGTTGATTCTGGATAGGTAGGAGTTGAGCCTACTACAATATTCAGATCTCAATTGTGCCAGAGTGACGCGGGACTCGCGAGCCAGCATGGACACCTCATCTGCTATTGGCGGTGACACCCAGCAAGGAACTGCTTGCAGAGCATAAGGTTGTGCTCCTTAACGCAGAGCACATTGACCTCTTGATGGAGATGTTCTTCAGGCGACATCAGCAGGCATCCTGTCCACTGTCCAGAGTGCTGCATGTGATTAGAGTGTGATCTGTAATTTCATCCATTGTGTCCATCTAGTCACAGTCGACCAAGTTGGAGCAGCAAAATTTATAAAAAGCCGGCATACCGCGTTGTTCGTTACTTCGTTGAAGAATGAGGTTGTGTGTGCTGAGAATTCTGTTTGGATCGACAAACTCACAAATACTTATTGGTAATCTTTAATTACTTAGAAAGGGTAGGCATTCCTTCGAAACTGTGGTAAGGTAATTATCAAACTTTATATCAAGGCAATAACTCTGGTTGTGGTATGATTTCCGAAATCGATTGAACGCATCACTTCAAAATGCACAGTTAGTATTATCGCGTCCAAAACTCAATCGGATAACGTACAACTCGATCGAGTAAAAAATCTTTGTTAAAAAATTTCAAATTGTTTACACGGCCTTGACTTTTTGTATGACATAAAGTGCAGAGCAAACAACTTTTTGTTATCACTCCTTTTGATTTGTTTTTTTTTTTTTTGAAACTGATATCAAGCAGGTACTTATTTTTTTTACTGCGAATATTTAAAACCAAAAATTTAATTATCTTTGCTTACCTCCAGAAGTCTTCGACCGTATCAAAGCTGGTAATTTCATTTTGCATGTCTTCCCATGATTTCGACCGATCGTTCTCCAAATACCACAAAGTCCAGGTATTCTGCAAGGGATGTTTGAAGAGATGTTCTGTACGAACTTCTTCTTGCTCCTTGGGCTCCTCCTTCGTATCGGGACGACCACTAGCGGGTGTTGGCTGTGCAGGAGGAGGCGCAGTTTTTTCCGCAGTTGTGGAAGTCTGTAAACACAAAGCAACGATAGACAACGACAATCAACTATATATTTTTCTTATTTTCTTGTAGATTAAATCAAAAACAAAAAAAAAACAATAAACTATAATTACATTGAATAGATTGGGATTAGCGAAATTTTTCTTCCTTTGAAAATCGCTCTGAAACATCATGACACGAAAATCAAACAATCAAGCGCACAAAGTAGTAAACACGAGCTTCTGGAGTGTGTGGTAAGTTGGCGGAGGTGCACACAGCCTAAAGTTTATATGTATGGTAAATGCCCTAAGCAGATAATGAAAAGCGAAAGTGTTGGAACAATCTACTACAACACTGTCTGCAATTGCGAAAGTTGAACGAGAGAGAATCAGGTTGCAAAATTCCCACTCACAGCACTGCTGTTCGTTCACTCGATGGAATTCTACTTCCCAGCTTTCAATTGAAGCCGAGACAATTGTCTCTTGTGCTTCTTGCGCTTTGGCGCTGCAAATTGTTTCGCTGTTTTTTTTTTTTTTTTGTTTTTTTTTTGTGTAGCTTTTGGTGTATTGGAAAATTTATTATTTGATCACAAAGTAGCTGCTCCGATCGCTTTGGTGGCTTCAAAAACAGTAGATGCGTTCGTACTATATAAAAAAAAAGTGTCGTTGTGTATTTGTTGGCACGAGTGCTTTGTTGCTATTGCTATATTAGCTCCTTGACGACAACTTCGATGATGGCCTCGGTGGTGCTCACAGCAACTACGTATGTATGTATGTTGGGCGACAAGTAGCGTTCTCTTTTGGCAACGTATAAATAAAATATCGCTGTACTTTTTTTGTTGTTGTGGTGTGGTGTTGTGTTTTCCTTTTTATGCTTTGCAATAGCAGCAATTCGGCTTCCAAATCGGTTCTTGGCTTTCACGAATTTTATTTAATCGGGGTTTTTTGTATTTTGCAAATTCCAAATCGAGTTTTTTTTATTTTTGGCTATTTTTTGTTATGAGAGAAAATTTTTGTGAACGAAACAAACTGAAGTGAAACGAAATTTTTAATTAAAACTCCAATAAAAGATTTTTTAATAATTTTTTCCACATTTGAACACATTAATGCAAGGCAAACTTGATGCTTTCGAAAAAGTGTTTTTACTCCAGCGACGACGAACAGTGAACACCGAATACTGTGTGCGCAGTGAGCGACGACTAAAATACAAAAAAAAAAAAAAGTTATTAAACGGACCGGCGGGCCAGCAACCAACCAACCAACTAGAGAGACAAGCAAAGCAAGCAAGCAAGTAGGCAGGCAGGCATCCAATTCTACATACATACATATGTACACATATGTATATGTACTTGTGTATATTATTTGTATGAAGAGTAAAACCTGCACGTTGTTGATTGCAGCAAAGCAGGGAGGAAAGAATTGGGCATAGAGAGCGAAAGAGCAACCGGGCAGGTAGACGAATATCACCAAATGAAGCTCCAGAGATCGCATTGCGATTGTATGACTGACTATTGCTGTTCTCATTTATGTGACGATATCGGCTTATATTGCTTACTTACACACATACATACATACATATGTACATATGTATGTACATACATATTTATTTGATTGGCCGAAAGTCTTGCACAGTAGTTTCGTGCCGTTACGGTACAATGTAAATTGAGAAATAAATATATGTATACAATTTACTTTAGCTATTTTACAACATAAACAGACGATCGTTTATCTTTACATTTTTATGCATGCCTACATACATATGTAATGTTGGTAAGTTGATTATGGTAAGTTGATTATGTAAACCAAAACAGTAGAACTGTTTATATTACTTCTTCGGTGTAATGAAATAAGAGAGCGATGGCGATTAAAACTGTCAGTATCGCGGCGTCAACGGTATTCTGTAGAAACACACGTTTGGGAATATGTACTATATAAAGTACTGATCATTGTTTACTGCCAGCTAAGGACAATCGCTTCCACACACCCCCAGACGTACTATTAAAAGGTATTTATAAAATGCGATTTTATAGGTAACTTTCGATTAAATGCAGCAGTTGACTACTGTAAACGGTCATTCGCTTTCAATAAAGTTGGTCGTCTGCCAACTTTGAGCCTGTTCAACTTTTGTTTTTGTATAACCCTATGTTTATTTACATTGGGTTAATTCTTTTTTTTTACACATTAGCACATTTTTTACTTGATTTAGTTTCATAAGGAACGAAAAAAAATAAACCATTAGACATACAATCAATTTGCATTAATCCAAAATTGCCACGTGTAGAAGTCATGAAAATTTTAGGCCAAAGAGAATTCATAGCAGGTGGTTTTGAGCGTATAAAAACAAAAATGGCATACACAAAAATGTCAAAAACATAATTTTGACATTCAGTACAACAAGCGCATAAAATCAGCTGTTAGATTAACACCACTTTATTTGAATTTACCTAGTTCTTACCGCTCAATTTATCCTTCCACTAATGTCCGGAAAAATTGGCTTGGACATCCCCCATTTAAACATCTTTTTCGGCAACCCAGAAAACGAGATGAACAGAACATTGTGAATGAATATTTATTCGCAATGCAACAGAAGTTGTCGTGTCTGAACGGAAAATCGTCGAGCCGCACATGTTTTATTTTTGCATCAAGTTTCTTAAATAATTTCACGATATTTTAGAAAAATATGTACGTAAAAATTGTTATTTTTAATATTTAAGAGACTGTGCCAATTGATAGAAATGTTCTATGATGAGATATATTTTTTACTATGGTGAGAAAATTTTACAATTCTGCTGTGCCAATTCGTAACTTTTAACGGCTGGAAATTTTTGTCAGTTCCTTTGATGCAGTCGAAGACCAGCGAGCTAAGCCAGTAATTAAATACAGCAATTACATAGCAAATATTCGCTTTTACTGATTTGAATGCCTCCGGTCAAATTTTTCACCAGCCCTGGGGACTAGTAAATTTTTATTCACCTTATAGTTGTTAAAAATTTACTTTCCAGAATACATCTGGGATCAGACAGAAAACACCTTTTTTTCAGAGCAAATATAGTATTGTGAGCACATATGCATTTATTTTTGATCACTTCTAAATCAAGAGATATAAAAAACGGCGAAGACCACATTACTGGGCAATAGGTTTAACATTATGAGCGATATTTTTTGGGCAATCATCTTGTTGATAATAAAAGGCGATAAAATCATTTGGTGATTTCGGTATTGCTTTGTTTTCATTTGTGTAACACTGTAAACATACATATATGTATGTACATATGCATGCATATATGTATGTATGCATGTACGAATGTGTGTATATGATATTTACATATGCACGCATTTATACTCATATAAAAATTAAATACAACGAGTAAATTTTAATTTATCCAATCAACCCACTGTATGTGGTTATCAACAACAAAGTAAGCAATAGCCACAATCTTGCCAGTCACCGCCGCTATTCCGTTTGATGGAATTGAAAGTCTGGCCGGTTAACTGTCTATCTGCCAAATACAGTTGTTAATTTTATGCTATTAATAATACCAACAAAGTATTAGACACGTTGTAATATGCATACTTATTTTGTTTTTGTTTAGACATTATACACAATGCTCTCAATAATATCCTCGCTACAAAACGTGTTTGTAATTTTTCTTTTGAGATCTTTCTTTCTATCACTCTCTGCATTATGATGTTTTTCTTTGGACAAAATGCATTTTATATTCGTTTTTGTTTCACTTTTTTGCGTTCAAAGTGCGATGTACTCGCATAATAAATAACCATTGGTCAAGCGAAAATTACTCGCACAAAAGAAAAGAAAATTCAATTACATACAAAAATTGGAAATAGTACTTATGTATGTACATATGTATGTATGTGCAGTTGAATGCAAAACGAAGCAACGGTTGTGTCCACTATGATTCACATACATTGAATTTGGAAACAAAGCGATGACAGAAAAAGAAAGCGAACACCACCAGCAGGCCATATCATTGGAGACTTCCTTTGCCGCTCCATTGATGATCGAAGTCAGGCATTGTATGTGCGTACATATGTATGTAGATGTGTATGCATTTATAAAAAGAGCGTTTATAGCTTGAACAGTGAGGCGGGCGACGAAAGTGGAAAATTGTTCACCAGAGACCACACAATTCCCTTGCAACTTACAAAGAGCATGTACTGTGAGCGTCAAAAATAAGTAAACAGCAATTCTATCAACATTAAAGTGTTTATTAAAACGCAGTCTTTAATACAAAAATAAAAGGTTTTATTATAGGATTTAAGGCTTATATTATAAGAGTTTAACTTAGTATAAATAATAAAAAAAAACTAAACACAGCCAAAAATAATTCCCTTAAATTAAAAATACTCCCTTTTTTTCGCGTCAAAAAAAAGTAAACAGTGGCAGCAACCGTTCTTTTTTTTTAATACTTATTTCGGGGAAGCACCAAATATTCTTTGGAAACCGTTACTATTCAAGCGAGTGAGTGTAGTAAAACATATTTATTTCATAGCACTATTGTTTTTTTCTGAGGTAAAGTCGCTAAAACATCAAATTTTGCAATGGGTAAGCAAACAACCACTGAAACGCGAAAAATTATATTAGATTTGCATAAAAAAGGTAAATCTTTGTGCGAAATCGGAGAAATAGTTGGAAGACACCATTGCACAATAAAAAAAATTATTGATAAACATGGAAAACATCAGACTGTTGAAAATTTGCCACGGCCGGGTCGACCAAAGCGCCTTACTGACACTGAAGCGCGATCAATTGTACGAAAAGTAAAAACAAATACAGTTTCAAGTGGTGTTCAAATATCAAAGGATATAGCGGAGACATCGGGTAAGCTCGTAAGGGCCAGTACAATCAGGAGAACATTGCACAGAAGCGGTTTGCATGGACGAGTACCACGTAAAAAGCCCTATATATCAAAGGTGAATCAACAGAAGCGCATGGAATTTGCAAAAAAGTATATAAATCAGGCTGCAAACTTCTGGGAAAACATTTTGTATACGGATGAAAGCAAATTCGAAATATTTGGATCGAAAAAAATTCCTAAAATTTGGCGATCCTTTGATATATAGGGCTTTTTACGTGGTACTCGTCCATGCAAACCGCTTCTGTGCAATGTTCTCCTGATTGTACTGGCCCTTACGAGCTTACCCGATGTCTCCGCTATATCCTTTGATATTTGAACACCACTTGAAACTGTATTTGTTTTTACTTTTCGTACTATTGATCGCGCTTCAGTGTCAGTAAGTCGCTTTGGTCGACCCGGCCGTGGCAAATTTTCAACAGTCTGATGTTTTCCATGTTTATCAATAATTTTTTTTATTGTGCAATGGTGTCTTCCAACTATTTCTCCGATTTCGCACAAAGATTTACCTTTTTTATGCAAATCTAATATAATTTTTCGCGTTTCAGTGGTTGTTTGCTTACCCATTGCAAAATTTGATGTTTTAGCGACTTTACCTCAGAAAAAAACAATAGTGCTATGAAATAAATATGTTTTACTACACTCACTCGCTTGAATAGTAACGGTTTCCAAAGAATATTTGGTGCTTCCCCGAAATAAGTATTAAAAAAAAAGAACGGTTGCTGCCACTGTTTACTTTTTTTTGACGCGAAAAAAAGGGAGTATTTTTAATTTAAGGGAATTATTTTTGGCTGTGTTTAGTTTTTTTTTATTATTTATACTAAGTTAAACTCTTATAATATAAGCCTTAAATTCTATAATAAAACCTTTTATTTTTGTATTAAAGATTGCGTTTTAATAAACACTTTAATATTGATAGAATTGCTGTTTACTTATTTTTGACGCTCACAGTACATATGTTTTTGTGTTTACGTCAAACAAACTCTTTTTACTCTTCCGAGAATCAAAATGCTTTGTGCAAATTGTTATCGGGAGAGGTACTAAATTCTGCTTTTCAAAATTCTTTTGGATGAAAATTCTGTAAAAATCAAAAAAAAAATTCTGTCCAGCCTAAATTCTTTTGGTTCAATATTCTGTATTTAAAATTCTGTATGATCAAAATGATGGAGAACTGAAATTCTGTATATTAAAATTCTGGAATCAAAATTATTTTCGATCAAAATGCTGTAAAAATATAACCAAATAAGCAGATAACCTGATAAGCACGCTTACCTAAATAGCACATTTATTTTATGAATAATGAAATTCCGATTTTATAGAATCAATGGTATATATACATACGGCAATTAAAGAAAAATTCAAAAATTCATTCAAAACAAAAGTTATTACATTATAATGGCGAAACAATTATTATATTATTAAATTTTTAGCAATTCGCTTTAGAAAAGAAACATGCCTTAATATAAGCCTTTTTTTTGTTATTCTTTTAATTCTGTTGTTTGCTTTTACAGCCTTCTTCGTTTGACTAATTTTGTGACCATTTTGAAATTTCTGAAGCTATAAATACATACAAACATATGTACATTTGCTTTATGTAAATCTGTTTTGATAATATAGGAAACCATATGGGTCAAGAAAAGTCATGTATTGGCAGTATTTTGTTTTGCAAAACTCTGTATTGAAAAACCGGAAGAGCATATGGATAAATAAAAAAGTGCGCACTTTTTTATTTATCCATATGCTCTTCCGGTTTTTCAATACAGAGTTTTGCAAAACAAAATACTGCGAATACATAATTTTGATTTACAGAATTTAAAATTACAGTGTTCCGCAATACAGAATTTTAACAGTACAGAATTTTGAATTACAGATTTTTGAATACAGAATATTGAATACAGAATTTTAAATACAGAATTTTGAACCAAAATCATATTGTACCCAACCCATTGTTATCTCTATCAGTTAGGTTGTTTGTAAATATTAAGCACTGCATAGCTGCTCAGCTGAGCAAATGGTATGGACAGATAGCACAAGCGTTATGGGCCGTTTACATAGAACTTTCCTCACTTTGCTTGACAGTTCGAATTTTAACAACAAAGCGTGAGGCGTAGAAGGTCAGCTACATAGAACGCTTTGACAGTTTCTGCTGTTTTGTTTAAAGATAGAATAAAAAAATGAATTTTACTGATATGATGGAAGTAGTAGTAGTTATGCTACTAATGTGTGAAATTCGCGAGTGTCTGTAGTGTGTATACGCACGCCAAAATAAAAATAAAATGGAAATGATAACAGCTGATTGCCAAAGCGTACAAAAGTTGAGAGTTGCCCATAATTTTGCTTCGCTTTGCCTTGCTCTACTTTTCTCGCTTTGTATTTAGCAGGACTCATATAACATCATGTACTGAACTTATCTGTCAAAGCGAAACTCTGAAGCAAAGCAAAGCAAAAGTCCTATGTGAACGGGCCATTAAGATCTATCCACACATACAGCAGTGCCTTATCAGTGGTAGTGAAATCTAACATATCGTTGCCACAGTTTCAAATAATTTTTCAGACACGTCGGGCACAGGTACCGTTTTTTTTTATCGTCAGCGCTTATTTAGTATTCGTTCTTTTTTTTTTTAATAAATAAGTCGACAACGACATTTTTGTATACCTCACTGAGAGTGCAATTGATTTTCCCCCACGATGTAGAGAAAAGGTGACGACAGAAGCACTTCCGTTACTTCGTACTTGCCTCGTTTGAATGATTGACGTCACAAATAGCTCTTAAAAAGTTGATTTTTCTGAGTTTTGAGTGATCTTTACGAGAAGTTAAGCACAGAATATAACAAATGTTAAGTGCCGAGCTTTGTATTGTAGCAGTTCTAGCGAAAATAAAAGCCTAGATAGGTATCACTTTCCTTTTCTTCTCGCTATTCCTGTGGTATGAACATCTGTGACTTGTACGCTGCCAGCGTTCTCAAAATCGAATTTTCCATCATTCTTGATTTTCTCCAGTTCCATTAAATAAGCAAATATTTTAGTAAGCACTATATTAAAAGAATTTTAAAACATTCTTTATAAATTCTTCAACTTCTCGTTTTATGCAAGGCTTGTCAAACCAATGGCCCATTTTTTATTGAGTTTCCTTCCCCTTTTTTATCTACAGCTATGCCAATAATTACCAAAATAAATCTTTTTTTTCACAGAACTACACCTTACTGAATGCAACGGACGGCATACTACGTATGGATTGATACTAATTGGCACTAACATATGTATGTATTTAATTTAAGCACTTTGATTTCGCAAAAACGTCTCAATTGGCTCTTGCTGTTGTTTTTGTAGCGGTTAGCTACGCCCTGTAAAGAACGGATTTCCCTATGGTTGTTGCCATCAAACTAATCTAGTGGGAGACCCAAGAAACGTACAGTTTCGACGGAATCGGATCAGAGGAAGAGAGTAGTTGGTTTACGTCTCCACGACAGGCGGTTTAAAGATACCGGAACGACCCGGATTTATATCCGGCCAAGAACTGTCACTTCAGCAGTTGATTTAAGAGGGTTAATTCAGGATAGATAGGAACTAAGTCAGATTTAAGCCTACAATATCCCGATCAATTGGGTCTGGAGGCAGTTGGGACTCTTCGTCAGCAATTGGTGATGGTTGAGATTCTATAACGGTATCAACAAGGCGAGAGTCAATGGTGGTAGTGACTGTCTCTTTGTGGATGTTGCTTAGGGTCTGACGGTACGCTGTCGGATCCAGCGGGGCTTGGTCTCGTACGGACTCCCTTCCAATAAAAACTTGGACTCAATCCCAAAGAATTTATAAAGTATATTTTTTCAGTGCTAGTACGCAAATAAATTATTAAAAGTAGAATTTAATTTAATTGAAATGGTTCAGTTCGGTTTACGAATTTAAATCCAATAAACCACATTTGGTAAGCTAAATACCAAACCGCACCCCAAATTTGTTTTAAAGTGTTTTTTAAGTTTCGATTTCCGAATTGCGTGGTTTCAGTTCATTTGCCGCTAAACACTTGGAATTCCCAATTTTATCCCGATTGGTGAGGGTTAAATGGACCGGAGGGAACGATCGTAAGTTATCGTGATGTGGCCGTCGTTGGCCAAAAACTTTGCGATTCCATTTATTTTGTTATGCATTACGGCACCTTATGCAGAGTTTCTGCGCATTGTTGAATTTTTTTTTTATTACGAAATTTTCCCCGCCAAATGGACTCGTTAATTACTTTGTTAGATACATAGATACTTATTACAATGGGGCCTAACCCCAGTACTGGTTCAACACACATGCTTCCTGGAAGTGATGGATGTGCTTATGCTGTGGATGTATTTGACCAGAGATTTTGATTCTATTTCTGCATACTTATATTCTGGCAAAGCTGTCTGCTTCCACATTCCCCTCTATGTACTCATAGCATCGTATTCAGAACCACTCCACAGCTTTGTGGCCTGCCAGATAATTTTTTTTAACGTACCAATGTATTCACATAGAGCGGCAAGAATCACTTACGTAAATCAATAAATGCAATCTTCGAGAAAAACACACCGAACATTTCTAAATACACACTTAAGTACATTTTTGTTATGACATGTGCGTTTAGGAATTTACAGTTAAACTTGCACGTCATCGACAACTAATCATAGCCCATAGCTATCCAATTGGAGCACAAAAAGGGTATCCAATTTCCAATTGGCTTCTGGTGTGCGAAACAACCGCTGTGCCTACTAATCAAACAATTCCAATGCACTTGGTCTTACACGACATACTTATTTTTACTACCACCAGACAACCAAAAACGATTTAGGGTAGATTGCCATGCAAAAATCGGCGCATGCTGTCACACTGCAACGCAACTTACCTGTTCAGTTTCGGATAATACCATTGTTTTTTCTTTTTAATTAGTGCGCAATTAAATATTTCTTAACTTGATATTTGAAATTGCATACAAAATACACACGTTTGTACCAAACTCCTTTTAATGCAATTTTACTCCGAATTTAGCTATTTTCCTGCACCACGAATCTTATAGCACGACTCTAGTTGGCAGCGAAAAAGAGACAGAATATATTGGTATTGATGACAGCTGCCCCACGATGCAGCGAAGTTGGATGAGGTTCAGTTATGTCAGTGTGCTGCGTTTAGAAAACGAGCTTATTGTTATGAGATTTTGACACTAAATTCGCCGAAATATTAGGGTGCGCTTAGTAATTACTTTACAGAGGGTTCCCCATTTTTTGGCGCTTTTTTTTATTTTTTTTTTTTTAAAGAATAATTAATAATGATAGAATAAATTAAAAACTCTCAAATATGTCCGGTAATTATTTAAATTATTTATTAAAATGAAGATGTATTAAATATATAATAGCCTGATCACACTGAAGGGATGATCGGGCGATACTTTTCATGATTTTAGTCGAAAATAAATTCTGGTAAAATATGGTAAAATCCTGTAACTTCCTGTAAGTTTGGGTAAAAGCCTGTAAGTTCATGGAGTACAGAAATAGAACTAATTGCTCTGAAAAATTATTCTGTACACAAAATTCTTGTAATTGAGAGCGATTTTTTGAGAGTTGCGTAAAATACTAAAAATTGTCGATCAGTTGTTGCACAAAAATAAACAAAAATGGCGAGTTGCCAAGTTTATAGCGAAAAATTTTGCATACAGCAGAATTTGAACTAAATTAAATTAAATTTTAATTTTAAAGAAAACATGCAACGCCGGATAATACATATCCAACGGTGTTTTTGACAGATGACAAATATTTTTATTAGCTTATTAATATATAACAGATATACAAATATAATAAAGAAAAGTTATCATAACTAAAATTAAAACTGAAATAAACGGTTCATGTTCTCCGACAAAGTTTTACTGGTTTTGTGTACAATAACTTTCACTAAAATTTTTATCTTTCTCTCAAATTTACTCCCTATCTCAGCGTTTACTGAGGAAGTTATTGAACAAACTTAATACGATATATAGCGCTCAATGATAATTCAATTTCACCGCAGTGACGTAAAACCGAGGGGAAATATTTTGATAATACGTTAGAAAGAATGCGCCCTACTGTTTTTTTTTTATAAAAAAAAATAATGGGCAACTAAAAAGTCAGCTGATTAGCTGTCAAAATCTCCACAAGAGGGTACCAAAATTGGCGCCACCTTCCATATTCCGCCGACCGTATGTATAAAACGCCAAATTCACCTATCCGCATTTCGTTCTATCAGTTGCGCAACTAACTGAAGTTTCCCCTCGATAACCCAGTCATATGTAGGTACGGACATGATGCATTAAAGAAAGGTGGTATTTGTTCACATTCTTCTCGTTCTAATCGCCGTCTTCAACTCCTTAAGAAGTTCAGTTTGCATCTTTGGAGAACTATTTTTTACAGTGAATTTGAAGAAAAAAATTACTAAATATGGTACACTCATAAAAAACTGTTTTTATTCAATAACTGATTAGTTTTAGTTCAGAAAGGTTAGTATTATTCACAGTATATTATATCATATTTCCAAATTATTTATTATTTGCAACATAGTTGAAAGGTCAGTTCGTACGCAGTGATTTTGTGCAACCCTGCTGCGGTTCATGCTGCGAGAAATTGTTTGACATTTCCGAACGCCAGAGATAATGGAATTTTTATTTGGCATGATTAGTGATAACCAAGAAACAAACTGTGAGAATATTTTATTGAATTAAAATAAAAAAAAACTGTGAAAAATTAAGTGAAGATATTGAGGGAAATTAGTTTACTGCTTGTTTCCTTTCACTCGTTGGCTTGCTTTAAAAAACTGTTGTCAAAAAGCAGTACCATTGCACAATTTTGCAAGAGTTAATGATCATAAATTTCTATTATTTCAGCCTCTATTATGCCTTACTGAATTTTTTGTTGTGTGTATTCAATTTCGTTAAAAAGTTGTTCAACTGATTGAACAATCAACCAATGTGTGTATTGGGTGCTTAAAGAAGTTCTGTATTTAACACACACAACGTTTTGTGTCACGACTTGTTGTACGCCAATACAAAAGTTAGTTTTTAAGTGGAAGATTTTTGTACTACAGCATTCCATTAAACATGTCAGCGGAACTTATAATGAAATATAATTTTTATTATAGATATAAATAATTTTTTTAAGTTCTTTGTAAGTATTATTTGAATGAATATGACGGCCGCGATACTGAACAAAGCCTCAGCCGAATTTTACCCAAATCAACTTTATTTTCAAAGCTAGATTTTTCTGTGTTGTAAAATATATACTACACGTTTTCGTTTTTACTCCGATTAGACTATATATAACCTTTATAGAAATATAAAAACAATATTAGCAATTTAGGCAAGTGCAAAATCTCTAAAAAAATTTGTTTAGTGAAATTAGTTTCGTTATTGTTTTCAAACTTACTAATGTAATTACAGTTACTCAAATAATTAACCACATGGGGAGTTTGTTTTATGTTTTTCAGGACACATTTTTTTCGTTAATAATCGTGGCAGCTTTTGTAAAGTTAGTTTTTAATTAAGAAACATTGTTCGTTCCATAACAAAAAACTTGTAATTTAAAACATCAAACTTTGTAGTTTATAAAAGTTCACCATAGGTTTTTAATTAGAATTTTTAGAAAATTTGTGGGCATATAGATCGCGAGTAGAAAAAAATCATAAATATCAACGGGATATATATAAAATCCAACCGTTATATGGTAAAGACTGCGTAAGACCAAAATTTAAAGAAATAGTAGAAAATTAATCGGCGCTACAAAATTGCATTCAAAAAACCTTTCTAAAAATTTAAATTAAAAAATTTGAAACTTTGGTTAAAATTTGTTGAACTTTTACGAAGTAAACACGGGGCTGAAGGGTTGCAAAAATCAACGAGCTTTTTAATTTCTCTGAAAAGAGAGGGCTTCATACTCTTAGTGAGTCTACTGACAGGTCATGACTCTAAATTGGCGGCGCATGACTTGGCTCTGGTAAGGGATAAAAGTCGGCTGCCGATAAAGAGCCAAATATCCTATTTATTAGTATTTAGTTCGCCAAGGGTACGGTGATGCTTTTCGACATCGCCACCAGCTCATAAGACGAGGTTTGTTTTTCATCGTTTCCACGTCAGTCGGTTCTACGATACCGGAACGACCCGGATTTATATTTGGCCAAAGACTGTTACTTCAGCAGTATTCTCCAAAATTTTTATGGGGAATGTTTTATGATGTTACAACAACAACAACAACGAGCTTTTTCATCGGCCGTGAGCTTTGCAGATAAAACAAAAGACCTACTTGGTTTACAGGAGGCCTCTCGTTGGGTCAGCCAGTTTAATCTAACCTAACCTAACCTATGAATTGTGTAGAAAGTTTGAATTCTTAATTTATACGTTTTTTGTTGTACTACTACTAAAATTTTATAAAAAGTTAAGAAAAAAATTAAGGCAGAAAATATTGTACCTAATTATTGAAAAAAAAAAAATTATAATAATTAATCACTATGTTGGTCAGTTGTTTGAGTCACTGTATTTATAAATTTTATCATGCAGCATTAAAACAAAACTAGCGACTAAAAAAAATTAACACATAGTGCAAAAAAAGACGAAGACCGCAAATAATAATTATTGTTCAAATTTTAATTCAAAAAATCATGCGGAATTAGAAATTCTGTGTGTAAAAGGATTAAAGCGACATACTCCTTGCGACATTCAGCGACATTGATTTTTATTTATTGAGCTTTATTAAAAAAAAAAAATCAAGTTTAATAGCTATTCTTTGAGTTTTATTTATTGTTCATAAAATAATCGTTATTTCTTGAATTTTACTTTTTGCTTAGAAAATAATCTTTATGCCTTGAGTTTTAGGGGTTTCCCATAAATTAGGTTTTATTTTCAGAACAAAATATAAAACTCAAGAAATAACGGTTAAAAAGTAATTTTTATAAAAAAAAAAGTTATAACCGTAAAGAGTCCCTGAAAAAAAAAACAAAGCAACGAGCAAATTAACAAGACAAGTCTTAAAAACGTAATTTTTAAATTAAATTATTATTTTTTTCTTTCAACAGCTTAATGAAATACAATCGCTATGGGTTACCACTCAAAATGCATAATTACTGTAATTTAAAAATGTAAGTCATCTTTTTCTTTCACATGGCAGACCTCTGCTTCGATGTAGACAAAAAATAAACCCAAAACCATAACATTATTATTTATTCCTTTATTTCATTTTTAATTGTTTAATATTACATCAATATGGATTTCGTAGTACTATTTTGATTTAATTTCAGCGTTCGTCAACTTTTGTTTACTGTACACCGAAATATTTTTTGTTTTGTTTTTGTTTTTCAATAAGTACATTCAAACGTATGACAATTTCAAAATATATTGCTAAATTAAATTAATTTAAATTAGTTAGGATTGTTTTGACAAGCATAATTAATAAAACAAAAAATTATTTAATAATGATTTTTTCGCGACCTTTCCAATTATAATTTTGTGTTTTGCCGGCTCGAGGTCAAGGGGTGTCGGTAGAGTAAAACAAATGATTTACTTTTTTCTCTTCCAATATATTTCGGTAAGTAAATCATTTGTTTTACTCTACCGACACCCCTTGACCTCGAGCCGGCAAAACACAAAATCAAAAAATTATTTTTAAATATTGTCAAAAAGGAAGCAAACAAAAAAAAAATCAAAGTTTTCCATAGAACAATGTAAAATAAAATAAATAAAAAAATTAGCATTATATGTAAATAAATATTGTATATTTTTTGTTTAAATTTATATTAATAAAAAAAAAGTATTTAATTAGTATTATTTGCATATTGAGCTGTATACATAGATGTGTACTTACGTACAGATTTAATGTAACTAAACAAAAAACAAACCCAGGGTTAAAAATATATCTTTTTTTTTTTGTTTGAATTTGATTCAAAGTAACTTAAAAAATAAATTAGTTTTGTGTTTTTTAATTGAAGTTTTAATGCTCTTTACAATAATTAGAATTTGCATATTTTATTTTTTTTTATTTTGTGGCACATGCATTTATGTAAATATTTTCATATAACAAAAACAAAAAATGACTTACTTAGTATAAGCATTTCTTTGCTATGTGGCAATAAGTAATTTTCTAAATACACAAATAACAGTGACTTCAATTGCTTAGTGAATTTCTATATTTTTTATGTACAGCGCTAAACTGATTCTTTTCGTTTTCTTTTGTTTGTTTTTAATAAACATAAATTTCTTTCTTGTGTTTTATTTTTTTCCTCGCGTTTTTCTTTCATTTTTTTTTAAATGCCTTCCCTCATTGCTTTCTTTAGACGCTAGATTCGTTTGTCACTCGAATATATATATATAGATAGTATGGGAAATTCATGTAAACGCTTAAAATAAACCGGATTCTCTTGCAAAATTAAGTAAAAGTGAATACGTGGTTTACGTGGTTACGCGGCATTTACGCATTTAGATGAATACCCATAGTAAATTTTTTCACACACATATGTACATACATATATCTATTATAAATCTACATAGTATTTTCAAAAGGCAAAAAGTTGTAAGCCAAATATTTCTTGTAAGATTTTTTAGAAAATTGTATAATTTAATTTTTTTTTACTTTCTGACATTTTTGTATATCAATTATAATTTCTCATAAATTTAAATAAACTAGCAGCTATTTATCCAAATATTTTTTGCTTTTCACATGAAATATTTTAATTATTTTTTTCTTAGCTGCATATGAATAGCTTATTGCTCAAAAGAAGCTCCACATATATTCGGTTTGAGGCTGATAGGGTTGTTTAATGTTTATCTAGTATATTTTTCCAATATTTAATTGGTACTTTCGAATTTTTTAAAGTACACAAACTTTTCAGCAAGCTTGAAAATATTTTGATTTTCTAATTGTTTTTGTTTTTTGTTTTTTCTTTAATTTGACAGAGAGCATGTCACACGCCTAATATTTTATTTTTGGCCACTCCAACACCGCCGTCAGAATTCCTTACATGAGTCGTTGTTTGGCGCATTCGGGGCAAATGATGTCCGGTCCATCGGTGATGAAACCGCGTCCGACTAGACTGGTCTTGCAACTGGCACACACGAAGCAGTCGTGATGCCAGTGACGATCTTCGAACGAGATGAAACGCGTGCCACCAATACCTGTACAATAAAGAGAGTAGTATAGATATAATAGTAGTAAGTGAAATATTTAAAAAATGAGTGCGTATTCTTACCGGTAATGGGTTTTTCACATGCTGTACAGCGTTTGGCGAATAGCTCACCGAAACACTCAGCACAGTAGGGCTTCTCGTCGCGACTGGTGAAACGTTGCCCGGCCAACGTGATATTGCAATGGGTGCAGGTGAAGCATTCGCGATGCCATGGCTCGTTCTTGTAGGTGACACCACCCGAGGTGATTACCTATACAAACAAAAACAAAAGAAGAAAAAATGTATTATATATATGAGGAATTGAAAAAATCATTTTACTATAATGTTAAAGTAAGTTTAAATCGCCCTATACAGATGACTTAACAAAAGTTGTGACAGTTGTCAGATTTACTGCGCCTAAAACTATGTCGCAGAACATAACGTCAACAAAAAATTCCAACAGCCGGAATAAAACCACTTGAAGCTAAAGATTTTTAATGGCCTAAATTAATTTAGTTTTGTATTAGTTAACTGAGAGTTTTTTGAAAAAATGGAAACAACTTTGAAAAACTTAAAACTTGCATTTCGTTATACTTCGAAAATCTTCTAAAAAGTGTGTTAAATTTTTCAAAATTTTACCAAGACTAGAATTTTAATTTGTCTGGTTTATGATATTGACTGAACTAAATACTTATAAAACAATAACGAAAAAGATGTGAGATGAAATTTTTTTATCAATATTATAAAAAACCTTGTTTGATTTAAATTGTGAGTAAGCGTAATTTGGCTTCGAATATTAAAATTCTACGTCGAACTTTTTGCAAAACATTAAAAACTTTAAGAGCCCCACAAATGGGAAATTTTTAATAATTTTTTGAAAAGTGTGCAAAAAAATGTTTTCCTCAGCATGCTGGAGAGTTAAAATGTTCTAAGAAATTTTTCGTCAGCCGTCGTCGTTGGGTTTATTCTCAGACAAAATAAGAATTCTATAGAAAATAAAATAACAAAAAGTTACTAATATAGTACAAGATTTATTAATGCTCTCCTTCATTAACATTAGCTATACTTTAGATTTACTATCCCACATTTGAGAAGAATTATCTAGCTCTGGGTTAAGGAAATGCAGATTGTGTCGGAAAAGGTACCCCTATTAAAATGTTGCGAGGTCCCCTAGCGACCCTCCAACTTAGTGTTTTTGCAGACTTCTCAAAAAAGGCTCGAAATTAACCCTCTTTAAGGCGTTATGAGCTCAACTTTTCTTCACACATTTCTTTTGTTGAGGTTTTACTATTTATACTTTATGTGACTTTAACCCTTACATTCGGATTTTTTATAAAAACTCTAAGTTAATTAAATGTAAGCTTCAATTCGACATCTAAGAGGAGATTAAGAGAAAGGCAACAAGTTTTAGAAGAACCTAACTTTACCAATGCAGATTTTGACTATACAAATTCCAAGAAGAGTAAAAATTAAAAAGAAAAATATATATAGAAAGTACCAGCAGTAATTGGCAGTTTTCCCAAGAAAAGTTAATTTTGAAACTTTTTCGTCTTCATAAAGCTATCTCCCGTTTTTAAATAAAACAAGGTTTCTAACCAAGTCACAAAACAAAAAAGAACGACACAGTTGAAATAGTAAAGAGAAGGAGACAAACTAATTTTATTTAAATAATAAAGAAATGCAGGACCCCGGCCAAGCAACAAACGCCAATTTGAGCCGCTTCAGACTTGAACTAAATATATTTATTCAACTAAATAGGTTATACAACTGCATGCGGCGAAATTAAAAAAAAAAAAATTATTAAAAAATTTAAAATTTTTGTACAAATTTCAGAACTTTTGAATTTGCATAAATTTTGTTTAAGTTTGCAACTTTTATTGATATTGTTATTAAATTAATTATATTTTTATTAAAAAAAATTAAACGAAATGAACGAATATTAAGTTGACAAACCTGAGCTAAAAAAATTCCAAAAGGATTTTTAGCCATACTCTGGTTCTTTTGTTATGCGTATTCAAAATTGGCGATTTTTAAATAGGATCAAATAATTTTTGCTTTGTAATTCTTGTTTTATTTTTACTTCTAGCTAAAATTTAAGCTAGGTGGCGCTGATATACAATATTTGCTTTTTCATTATATTTTTTCGGTTTTAAGGATTATAAATGCTATTTTCATTGTAAAACTGATACTATACCAGTCCAACCAAAGACCATTTAAATAGTTTTGAAAGGGAAAATAGCAAAAATAAAACAATAATGTTAAATTTTCTATGAGAAAAGGGCATTTTTATTAGGGAAATAATTTTTTAAAATTCAAATAAAAATATTTTTTGCTGCAAAATACGTTTTTTGTGCATCTTAAAAAAAACAAATTATTAATGAAAGTTAAAAAAATTATAACAAATGTAAATTTAGATGCAAAGTTACATTTTTGAGCAATTTCGAGCCTGTAAAAAACGTTACTGCTTGTATCGTCTCTCTCAGTGTGAATTCCCATACATGGAGAACCATAGGATAGGATTTAAATCATTGTGAATGAATACTATGAATGTCATTGAATTATATTGAATGATATTGTGAATGAAGTTTATGCGCTAAGATTTTCCACTTGTATTTATTCACAATGGTTTAAATCTAAAAATGGTTTTATTCACCTATAGTAGGCCCGTGCGCGATGCAAATTATTGTGACAAATTATTACGAATTTGAACGATTTTTGCAAAATCACTTGCGCAATATCCAAAAAACTTGCAAGGAAGAGGAAATTGAGAAAGCAAATTGACATTTAATTTTGAGCGGAAGTTGCAAGAATTTGTAAGCAATGAAATCAGCTGATTGTGGCACATAGTTGCATTTTGCTCAACAAAAACTGAGTGGGAAAGGAGCGGGAGAAGGGCGATTTAACAAAACAGCAAGTTAGGCAATATATATTCAAACGAATTATTAAAGTATAGATATTTTACGCAGTTTTTGTTTTGTTTGCTATGCAAAAGTGGCAATCAGCTGGGAGCCAACCTGGCAAGTTTCAGTGAATTTTGCGTTCGCGCAAAAAAATTCCGAGCATCTCTCATTTTCTTATTGAGAGAGAACACTTCAAAGTTCTTATTCATTAATTCATTGCTGGGCAATTTTTACTGGACTTTTAAGCAAGCACACCTAGTATAAACATTACTTTTTCAATAAAAAACCATAAAAATTAGCCAAAATTTAACGACAGAGTTTTAGGTTAAAACCAAAAAGAGAAATATAAAAATAGTGCATGACATGATAAAAAATTGTCGATGCGAACATGAGACATTAGAGTTCTTACTGTATCAACTTTTTAAAATTATCATTTTTTTTCTTTTTTGAGGAAAATAATCCCTTTCTTTTAATATAGCACAAATGTTCATGCCATTCTCCATATCATATTAACATTTTGTAACATTTTCTTTATTTTTTAATACTTTCCTTGTTCTGTTAAGCATATTTTGAATTACGTTTTATAAACATCCAACATTTTTCTTAAGGGTATTGATATTAAAATTGTATTTTAATATAATTTTGATTTTAAGTACGGGCTGCCTTTTATATTTTGCGCCTTCGCAACACTACATGTGATTAGCTGTAATTAGATATTTGTATCGTAAAGTTTGGTATTTTTTGGCATAAACTTGCATATAACGTTTTAACTTACGAGTTTTATTTGTGTTTATTTATAGTGAGTTTAAAAATTCATATTGCCTAAAAATGGAATTAACCCGTGATCGTTTTCGTGCGATGATTTTCGACGTGGATTATCGAGAGAGGAGTGCATCAATCAAAATACTTCTACTTTTGGTGTTGAATCACCACACTTAGCCACTGTGAAATGATGGTACAACGAATTCCTACGTGGCCGCCAATCTTTGCAGGACAAATTTCGTGAAGGTCGTCCAAAAACGGTGGATGTGCCAGAAACAGTCGATGCTGTGCGTCAATTGATAATACAAGATCGTCAAGTGACATATCGCGAGATAGAGGCATCCTTGGCCATTAGTGGGACCAGCATACATTCAATATTGCATGAACATTTGGTCGTAAAGAAGATTTGTTCTCGTTGGATACGGCATAATTTGACAATTGCCCAAAAAAGGACTCGTGTCGATTGGTGTAAAGAAATGTTGAAGAAATTTAGCCGCGGTGGATCATCGTAACAGGTGACGAATCTTGGATCTATGCATATGAGCCGGAAGCAAAGCAGCAAACGACGCAAGAAGCACCTCAAAGCAAATGGTCGCCTGTTTTTTCGGAAAATCTGGCCATGCCGCAACTGTTCCACTAGATAAACTTAAAACGGTCAATTCTGAGTGGTACACAACCATTTGTTTGCCAAAAGTTTTTGGGTAATTAAGGAAAACCAACCGCCGAAGACAAATCAATCTTCACCAAGACAATGCGAGCTCTCACGTATCGATTCAAACAAGAGAGTTTTTGAGGACTCAAAAGGTCGAATTGATGGGTCATCCGCCTTACAGCCCTGATTTGGCACCTAATGATTTCTTTTTATTCCCGAACATAAAAAAAATGCGAGGTCAACGTATTTCAACGCCTGAAGGAGCTGTAGAAGCCTTCAAACAGCTCATTTTAGAGGTATCTTCTTCTGAGTGGCAAAAGTGCTTTGAAAATTGGTTCAAGCGAATGCCGAAGTGTATTGACTTGGATGGGGAATATTTTGAAAAACAATAAAGCTATTTTCCTTTATATTTCACTGTGTTTTCATTATTAGGCGCAAAATATAAAAAGGCAACCCGTGTGCCCAACAGTTCTCTATGGGGGTTAGATCGGGAGAGTTACCTGACCAAGGAAGAATTTGAATATTTTCTTGCGACAAAAAATTTGTACATTGTTTTCTTTTTTGCAGTGGGAGAAGGTGCACCAATCTTACACAGTCTATTATTTTTAAGTAATCCAAAAATGTATAATCTTAGAACAAACAAATCACTTTAGGTAATCATATACAGGGTGGCTGATGAAAGCCGCTACCAAAAAAAAATTAAATAACTTTTTTTCTATTTAATGAATCTGGTTAATTTTTATTTTATTTTGCAGATTGACTTTTACATTTAACAAAAATGGATAACTGGGACACTGAAACAAGAATTTGGATTGTCCGCCGCTATCACGCACTGGAGTCCGTAGTTTCGGTTCAAAGAGAGTATAGGCGCACGTTTGGCGGCAATCCTCCGAGCAGATGGACCATAATGAGACTTGTAAACAATTTTGCCGAGCATGGGACAGTCAACAGAAGACCTTACCATTGAAACCCTTCAGTTCGAAAGGGGGAAACAATCGCTGCTGTAGCTGCTGCCATACAAAACAATCCACGTGTTTCGACAAGAAGCTTATCTGCTCAAATGGGTATAAGCAGACAGTCATTACCCATATAAAATTCAAATGGCCAACAAACTGAACGCTGCAGACTTGCCGATTCGCTTGGAATTTTGCCAGAAGATGCTTCAAATGGTGGAAGAGGATGGAAACATGTTGAACTGTCTTTTCATGTCTGACGAGGCCCATTTCGATTTAAACGGCAACATAAACAAACAAAATTGTCGAATATGGAGTGCTTCCAACCCACAGATACTCCATGAGACGGAATTGCATCCACTTCGTGTCACAGTGGGGTGTGCAGTTTCATCACGCTGCATTGTCGGGCCCTACTTCTTCGAAGAAAACGGTCACACCGTTACGGTTACTGGAGACCGTTACTTGAGCATGTTGAGAGAGTTTTTCTATCCAGAATTACGCCGAATGAGAATTTCTTTCAACTCTGTGTGGTTTCAGCAAGATGGTGCAGCTCCTCACATATCCCAACCTGTTATGACAGAATTGCGACGAAAATTTCCCAATAAGCTGATATCCAGAAACTCCACATTCCGTTGGCCACCCAGGTCGCCTGACCTTACTGCACCTGACTTTTTCTTGTGGGGTTATTGCAAACAGGAAGTCTACAAAGCAAACCCAACAAATTTGAATGAACTAAGGCAATCCATTCGAGAAACAATTGCGGCTATTCCTGTCTCAACTCTCCAAGCAGTAATGAACAACTTTTTGGTAAGATGCCGCACATGCATCAACGAGCAGGGGGGGGCATTTAAATTCCATTATTTTTAAAACTAATTAAGCTATATTTAATAAAATTGAATGAGCTTTAACATGAATAAAAGAAAAATGAATTCCATACACTGAAAAAAAAATTATTTGAGTTTTTTAATGTAGCAAAATTCATCAGCCACCCTGTATGTATGTACCTTATTCCAATAAGTATCCGAGAAGTTACTATGCAAGTTCGCTCAAATTGACCTTTGTTTTTTCATTCTTTCGGTTAATACTTATTCTAGCTTTCCTAAAACTAAACTAAATTTTAATTACTATTATTTTTGGCCTTATATTTATGAAGCGTCTGTATAATTTATAGAGCTTGAGGCCAGGTTTGAATTAGGGAATATTATGAGAAACAACAATTTTTCAAAGTGGTATATGTAAGTATTAAGCACATAGTGGCAATGTCACAATTAATAGCGGTATGGTTGGAGATAGGGATAATGAGAAAATAAGCAATTTTCACACGGCTAAGCGTGGCTGAGTGGTTGCGTGCTCGCCTAGCAATCCCGTGTACCATGGTTCGAAGTCATGTAAAGTCTAGAAAGAAAGAAGTCTGATGAGGAGATGTGGTGATCTCCGAAATAGCAGCTATCACTTCTACCACTTTGAAAAATTGTTGTTTCTCATAATATTCCCTAACTCAAATCTGGCATCAAGCTCTATAAATTATATAAACTAAATTTTATTTAAAAACAAAAAAAAAAACAGATCAATAGGCAAACACTTTCTTCCGGGACTTCGTTATGGGAGATGCAAACTCTCATTTACTATTACTACTCTCATTTATTATTCTTCTCTTGTGCTTCTCATTCAGGTTCTTACTCTGCGAAATTTACCAAATTTATGCTTCTAAGATTCGATTTCATTTCGTAGATCTGCCCCTACCTGGCTACGCTCATGTTTGATAATTTCTTACAACTTTAATATTATTAGATTTTTGAGCAGAATAGGAAAAAGTTCCTTAGCCTAATTTTTCAGGATTCATTTGCACTCATTACGAAGCTTTTTCTCTAGCAAGGAACTACTAATTTTCAACGAGTAAATCGTTCTACTATACAAAATACCTAGAGAAATAAACTTTATGGGTTTCTTTTTTATCATCTGCTTCTCCCACAGGGTGAAAAGTTGATGTACATACATTGGAACGATTTACCCATCATACCGCCAAACCGGTTTGTCTCGCAACTAAACTTGATAAGGGATGAAGGAAAATCGTTCCATATACATCAAACCTTATGGGCTTTTTCATCCAAGGTAGGAGAGATATTCTACTTGCGGGGGAATTCGCAACACAAAGGTCATAAGTACCAATGTTAATTACACGAATTTTGTAATACGAAGAAATGCAATTTAAAATCCTCATTTTCGATTAAAGTTAATTTAAGAATTTTTGTTTGTTAAAAATACCCCTCTTACCTTGTTGCATTTAATGCATCTAGTAGCGAATTTCTCCTCATAGCAGCCAGCGCAATAGATTTCCTGCTCTCTGGGTATGAACGACTTGGTGCCAATGGCCGTTTTGCACACACAACAACAGAAACAATTCTCATGCCATTGTCGTGTCTTGTATTCCATTTTCTTGGTGCCTGTAAACAAATAAATAAAATTAAAAAAAAATTAGCAAATCAATTGATTTTTATTAAATGCAACTGCATGATTAAATGATAATTGAAAGTTTGTTTAATTTGAGTTTAATAAAAGTTGGTTGCATACTTTTCAATGGCATTGTGGCGCGGCGCGCTCATCTCGTACCACTCACTGGCTGGTGAAATTTGTAAATCCATATAGAAACTCTTTGACTGTCATTGAAGGTCGACATTAAATTCCATTTGATTTTTGTCTAGTGACAGCAGCAGTGACAGCGAATAGCATTGCTTTGTTTAAGGCGCGCCTTAAGTGGATTTTTGTTACCGTTATTTTGTGTTTGAACAATCGGAAGCAATATGTGTTCTTTGTTTCCTTTTGTTTTCTACCGATAGTGTTATGCAAACATGCAACCGATATTTACTCTTTGGTTACACCAAATATGAATTTTGATTGTATGTATTAGCTGAATATGATTTCCATTTTTTTTTCTATTTTTATCAATGAAATGAAATATTATATAGCTTTGACATGCAATTGCAAATTATTTATCTAAATTTGGAAGTATGAATGTTCGTATAACTTACTTTTACTCTTTGTTTTTATTTCTGTTTTTTTGTTTTGTTTTTTGTTTATTTGGGATCTTCGGCCTTTCTTACTGTCACTGACATTGTGCCAGTGACACAGAATGGTCATAACGTAGAACCATCAATGAGTTACAACAGTATTTATGGGTATACAATAATTTTTCTTTTCTTCTCCGTTATGGATTTTTGAGTACTCAATACTGGATGGCTTGTAATGGAATTGTGGTAGGCCGGAAATTCGTAACCGGCTTTAATACCTATTTGCCAATTGCACGCAGGGTATGGGAAGGATAAAGGAAAACAGGATAGCGAAAAAGGTGTGGATGGAACTTCATTCCTTCTCCACAAATCTTACATACTCTTTGATGCATATAAGAAGCTTTTCGGGCGATAGAGAATAGCCCATTTCTATTCTCAAAATATATTTGACCCGAAAATGCTCCATCTCAATCAAACAAAAGCAGCACGGACGCAAAAGAAATGCTTTGCGCTATTCTCATTCACCAGGCAAGATATGCACATCGGGTCATCGATGATGTTTATGATGCCCATATGTTGCCTCATGGATTGCTTTCTGTAAGTAACTCCACCTCGTAGCTCCTGCGTTCTTTGTCTAAGAAATAATTTCGTCACCATCCCATCCCGCACTTTGTTGTTTTGTAGGTGTCGGTGATGCACCAATTCATGACATCTCTTATGTAGCTGACAGTCCCACTCATAGTTGAGCCTGTAATTGATTGCGCCACATGAGTTCAAGCTTATTCCATTTTGCAACAGAGTTCAGCCTCAACTTAATTTCTTGGACAATTTCCGAAGATGTGCGATAAGTTTCCAAGGCATTTAGTGCACCTTGGTTGTCTTCAGACTTTCTGCTATCTTAAGTATATCAAATTGCAAAGCAATTCTCATTGTCCGTAAGGCGCAGAAAAGCATCTGAAATCGCCAGCCAGCTCCAGTTCAATTCTCTATCTTTGAGCCGTTAATGCAGAAGGTTTTCACCTAGATTCCCAGGACAAGCCATGACCCTCTACAATGTTCGTTCATAGAAAATCTCACGTTATACTTTCTACCAAAAGTGACACTCTGTACCAGTTTGTCAATTGGCGGCAAAAGCAAAGGGTATTGCTCAGACAACCATCTAAACAACTCTGGGTGTACGGAGCTCTCATCGTCGTGCCTCAATCTAAAAGAATGTAGATAGAGATAGATATATTTAGAGGTTTGCACTTCGATTTTTGAGATCCATTGTGATTTCAAAAGAATGTTGCTGACACATCGTTTTCATTGCCTGCTTTGGATCATTAAATCTAGAGGCTTAAAGTCTAACAGAGCATTAAAGCGGCCAGCATGACCACCACAGTATAGCAGAATGCGTGATGATTCATCTCCCCAGAGTTATATCTAACCTAAAGTACCACATCCAGCCTCAGACGCCATGTATAACTAATGGCCCTTCCGCCAACTTTCAATGCTCGATTTCTAAATCAACGTCCTATTTAAGGTTACACCCATTTACATTGGCCAGAGCACTAAAACGGACCGGATTTCATTAGTACATATATTCTGGAAGTAAAACCCTGGCTGGGTTTGTAAGAGTTATCACGAATTATTTTTATGACCTTCTGAAGTTTCTACGTCTTGGCCTTAGTTGTTTTACAAAAAAGTGTTTGCAATGCATAAAACGTATTCTACATATTTAAAAATTTTGTTTTTTTCTGCAGAAATGCTCGTAGAGCATCAAGATGTAGTACCTCTATGTGCAGTAAAAATTCACGACAAATATTTTAGCCCATTAGCTCCCACCGAAAAGGGCCGATTTTAAACTTACTTTTCAAGCAACCCCAAAAAACAAACAATTTTGGACTGTCTAAGAAGGGATCCAAAGAATTATTTCCCAGAACATTTCAATTATCTAACGACTTTCCTAATTTGTTTTATTATTAAGTGTAAATTAGTTTTTGAAGATTGTAAAAAAATTCAAAAACTCAAGAACGCTATTGTGAGTCACGGCAAACAAGTTTAGTATTTATACAAGGTGTACTGAATACATAAGGTGACGCCGATTGTGGGACCGTTAATTCTCTCTTAGCAGGTTTGACAGTAATAGCTGATTTTTCTCCGTCTCAGTTATTTTTTTTTGTACAGAAAAATGACTGGGTGATTCACAAGCTGTCATAATGTGTTATAAGTCATAAAGTTAAAAAATTTTAAAAACATAAAATTGCTTAGTTTTAGTTATTTATTTCAATGCAATCCAAAAATATAACTTTTTAAATCTAAAATTTTAAGACTTAATGATTTATGATACATTATGACACCTTTTGAATCACCCAAAATTATTATAAAGATATTTCCACTCAGTTCTCGCTCATGTCAAATCAAATGCTACGTCACGGCGGAGAAATTTCCACATCAATTGGCAACATTCGTTCTTGGTATGTATTTATGTATTTAAATACCAGCGTTTACACCTACATGTGCCCATAAGTATTTCCGTCCTCGAAAATTGTCTGGCATTTACTGAGTTTTCGTGCAAACTATAGAGACAATTTTTGAAATTGTGTCACGAATGCTTTGCAAAACTTTCTAGACAATTTCTTGCGAAAATTGCGACGGAAAAGGGGAAATATATATGTAAATAGTGCGCACACACATATGTATATAAATGTATTTTGGTATATACATATATAACGTACATATGTATATCGAAATGAACATATAATGAAGGATAAATAAATCATCGTGTTGGGGTTAATGAACAGCGTAAGAGATTTGGGACAGAATTGCACGCATACGTATCATACATAGATTTGGAAACAAAAGTCATTTGACTTTAGAATTTTTGTATTCAAAACATTAATTTCTGATCCTTCAGAGAAAAGTTCAATTCTTTAATTAAACATTTACCAATATCGCTTGCTAAACTACAGCTTTGCTTAGTAAAGGTTGAAATATTTCATCAGAACTCGAATTAAGTTTCTCTTTAAAATGCCAACAGATATGAAAGTAATAAATAAAATATATAAACCAGGAAAGATGTGTATGTATTGTATAATTTTTTGTTACATTTAAATATTGTAATCTTGTTTATGTCAATATACATATATAATATCTTTGAAATGATCTCATCACAAGTTTGTTAAAAAAAAAGAAACACCTTTTGAACCGCAAGCGTGTAGTTATAATTATATATTTATTTATCAGAAGATCATTAGTCATCATTTTTAACTAGTTTTTCACCAATTTGTATCTCCATTCAATAATTTCTATACATACAGTCGTATTTATATCGTCTATGTGGGTGTATTGCTATTTTTTGCTATTTTTCTTTGACATTTGCGGAAAGTTAATTTGGCTAGATTTCTTTGAGACGCGCATATGTAGTTATTTATGTTCACAACTTAAGATGTATGCAATTCGGAATGAATGTATATATATTATGTATTGTATAAACACGGAAATTTTTTAAATTACTGCATGATGACCTAACATTGTCGTTGGACGATGTTAATTGAGTCATAGTAGTAGAACTTGTTGCCTATTTAGAAATAAGTAGAACAATCGACAAGAGAGAGGCAGATACATATTTGTACATACAATCGGTTTAGCGATACTGCTCTCAGAAGTACAATTTTTTTTAATCATTAGGGTCATAACTTTCATTTAAATACTTTGCCAAAAAGAAACTTTTAAATCGACATAATTAAATTACAAATAGTTGGAAAGCGATGAAATTAACGGATTTGAATGGTAAAAAAAAATAGCAAAGAGCGTTTTACAACAGATTGTAAAAACGAAAAACGGCATGGAAGATAGCACAACGTCGAAAACAATTTGTCTCCAAGCTAAACTTGATAAGGGATAGCGGAAATTCTTTCTAATATACACCAACTTTTCACCCTGTCGGAAAAAAGAGAAGATCAAAAAGAAATTGTCATTATTCATTCACACGACTACTACATGTACGACATCTATTGTGAATAAATACAAGTAAAATTTCAGCCCATAGACGTCAAAATTCGCCATAGCTGAGATCAACTGATGTAGCAACCCTCACAATTCTTGTGTCATTCACTGAGCGAATTTCTATGTCTAACTTGTACTCGTAATAATGGCCATTTGTGACATTTAATACCAGCTATCGCCATCTTTAATTTAGAAGAATTCTCACTTGTATTCATTCCCAAGGACTATATCGAACGATTTATATCCGACCAAGGACTGCCAATTCAACAACATTCTCCGAAATTACATATAATCAACTTATACAAAGTTGAAAAGTGAATATAAATAAAATAATGAAGCTAAAAATTATGCAAATTTAATATTTTAAGGACCGTTTGCTCGACTGCCTGCTAAGATTTATCTCCTCAAATACCTGCTTGGTTCATCGCGTCGACGAGTGGAATAAGCAGACAATTCACTGGCTTGGACAAATCCATCAGTTTTTCTTGTAACGTAAAACAGCTGATTTACAGATTTAGATTAATTTCATTTCTGGACCCCGCGGGATCCCAAAACAACACAGCAGTCGTTCTCGTACCCAGAAAACGGGTAATAGCGAGCCAAAGGTAGAACGTTTTGCTTCGTAACTGTATTTTTCTTCGTGCATGAAATAGTCCAGGCTTTTTTTTGGGGCACAAATGGGTAAAATGGATAGATGTATCCACTAAAAGTTGCTCATAATGTAATTTTATTTTTACTCTAGAGCAATAAAGTTTTTTTTTAATGTGACGTTTAAAGAAAATTTAGAATTTAAGTTCGACATTTCCATGAATGATAAGCGAGACTTGTCTACAAATTTCATATTTATTAACACAGTGCGACAGGACCATCGGGATCGGGTTTCATCAGTATTTCCTGGAACTACAACCATCTGAGAGTAAAGCCTAGCTGGGTTTAAAAAGGTTAGCTCGAATTTTTGTTAAGACCGACTAAAGTCTTCAAGTCCCGGTCTAAGTGTTTTCCAAAAACTGGGAAAAATGGTTAAAATACATGTATGTATGTCTGACAAAAATGAACAAAGAAAAATTTCGTGAAACAGTTTTCCCGATCAGCATCTTGTCTGAGAAGGCTCCTATTGAAATTTTCAGGAGAAAAATTGTCTAGATAATTTCATTCCTTGAACAACTTTCCGAATTATAGTTCGGGGTCAAAACGATTATTTTAGGTTCGAGCTAATTTAAAATGGTCTATGCAAATATATCTCGTGAAATTTGACTGTACGTGTATTAACCTTAAATATAGATCGGACGTATAATTTTTCCAGTTTTTTGAAAACTGCGTCGGCCGGGACATTAATACTTTAGTAGGTCATGAAATAAAATTCGAGCTAACTTTTACAAAAAAATACTCGACGGATTTAATTACTGGATAAATATACTCTCAGAAAATATTAGCATAGTCCGGGCTAATTTGAGTTGCAAAAAAAATTGTCGCACGGCGTATTTGCCGATAGCTTATTTTAAATAATTTTCTATAGTTTTTACATTTCAAATTTAAGTTTTATTAATATGTAACCAAAAAACCACTGTCCGCGAAGCCTTAACCAACGAATCCACATAACTTAACATAACCTAACAAAATCTAACATAATCTTACCTAACTCTTAACTTAACCTAACCTGCGATCTATGTAAGGACATTTTTTAGACCGAAATTACTGTCCACGAAGCCATAACCTTCAAAGAGACCTAACCTGTGCTAACAATACCTAACCAGAGCAACTCAACCTAACACATTTCACGGTGGAATAAGTCAAGGAATTTTGTAGCCTAGAACAACATTCGCGTAGACTTATCCTACAAAGTGACCTATTCTCTCTCTCCCCAAGTTATAGGGAATAATGTGGACCATAGCTTATACGAAATAGTATAGGTCAGGTCGCTTTGTAGGTCAAGTCTTCGTGAACAGAGGCTTCAGCCAAAAAAATATCTTGACATAGTTAGCTGTGACATGTGTAAGATTGGGGTAGGTTAAGTTAGGTTAGGTTAAGTTTTGTTAGGTTAGGTTAGGTTTTGTTGGGTTAAGTTAGGTCACTTTGTGGGTTAAGGCTTCGCGCAGATTTGAATACAGCGATCCTAAAGATAATCTGCTCAAAATAATAAAATTTTTAATAATTTTTTTTGCCGTTATTTTGACCTTATGTTATGAAGAAACTTAAATTGATGGAGCCAATCTGACATCAGATTTGGATTCAGCGATTAATTTTTTTCCCGTTTTTTGAGGTTATGAAAAACTTGACGTGATGAAATTCCAAAAACGTGTGATAAGCATGATCTGCTCAAGAAAATCAATTTTTATTTTTTAATATTTCTTTTGTGGAGCTGTGTTATGTAACAAGATTTTATTTATGTATCCTAAAATTTTAAAATATTATTATCACTTTACCTGCTTTCGTAGAGCATGGATCTCCCAGACGACAATATTTGCCAAGCGAACAATAGAATTTGCGATTCTCCTCCTGCGCCGACGCATTGGGCAGGAACATACTCAGCACGGCAATATCCTCATTATTCTCCTTAGCTTTTCGTATGCGATCGGCGCCGATGGTTTTCGTTTGCAAATGCAAGCGCGATTTCATTCTGGACGATAGCTTGTCAACGTCGGTCATTATTTGTTGGCGCACGCGATCGAATCGAGGTTTAAAAAAAAAAGCGATTACGCTTTAATTGCGGTTTGTAAACAAACACTTTTTATTTTTATTTTATTTTCGCTTTTGTAAAACTTTCAATTGACTAAATTTACGCTATTGTTGTTGTCGTTGTTGTAACTAAAAGCACGAAAATATGTAAAATGCTATTTGTAGTAAATCGTTGGCGGCCGGCAATTGCGGATTGCGTGCTAATGTTGGATTTTGGCGCACACAACTGCAAACATACATACGTACATAATATACATACTATACATATGTATATAATATGTGTGTGTGTGTGTAAGTATTCGATTAAAGTGAAAACAGCTTAGCGGAAAAGATTTTCATTAACCAAACTAATTTTTTTTTTGTTATTCAAAAAGTGTGCAGGTAATTTAAGACCAAAAATAAAAATAAAAAAATAAAATGCATTTGGCGCAATGACACGCCAGTCAAACAACTCCAACCTTTGTGCAGGAGCTGTCGCAGCGGCTCTCGCTTTTCCCTCGTTCAAGTACAGCAGCATCTAAGCCAAGCCAAGGCAAGAAAGCAAACAGAAATCAGCGAAACCCACTCACGCTAATCCAGTGGCGCCTCTTTTCCCAAAGAATGCGCTTGAAAATACAAGTACTGTGTTGTTTTTCTTGTTTTTGCTTTTATTTAACTTTGAAATATTTTCTTTTTTAGCCAACAGCCAATTAAATTGGCCAGTTTAGAGTAGCTTTGCTTAAATTTGTTGTGAAATTTTGCAGTTAATTTTTTTCCTGGTTTAGACTTTTTGTTATTTACTTTCTGTCTTTGGAAAACCAAATGCACAGTCGTAATAAGTCACGATATTATACGCTGTCCCTCACTTCCCAAATGAGATTACCGGCATTTAAATAAAAATACAAGGAAGAGTTTATGCAAAACAGAGCAGGAATTTGATGGTACGAATTTGTCGTTTCCAAATGTAACTAAGTTAGCAACTGCAACTGGAAATCAAACAGAAAGTGAAACGCGATGTGGGCAGCAGGAAAAGTGTGGAATTAAATATGAAAAATGTGGTTCACTTGTTTAGGTAAAAGCAAAGCAATACTAAGCTATGCTTATCGCACTTATTGCGATATTATTATTTTAAAAAAATGATACCTATAACAATTGACTTCTTTTATTTAGAAGGATTTACGCACGACTATCTGTTTATTTTCAAATAATTTTGGAGTTCCGATCCATATAAAATTTTACTGTAATATCCACAAACAATATACCTTTTTTGGGACCCAAAAGACTTGCTTGAAAGTAGAACAGATTTTATTTTCAAAGAAGTTAAGGCGTAACTGAACTTTATGCACAGTTCGGTAATTGAAGTGTTACCAACATTACCGTGGCTAAATTCGTTAAGCTACTGCTATCCCTAAATTGCAGCGTCAAGCATCAACGAACTGTCAAAATTTCTCATGCCGGTACAAAATGGAGTTTTCAATTTTGACAGCGCGTTAGGTGAGAAGCGAGAAAAAAGAGAACACAACTGAGAGAGATTCAAATGCAATTGAAGTAAAACACCAACAACGAACTTGGAGAAAATGAGAAAAAGTCACGACGCGCAATGCCACTAGTTGGCGTTAGAAAACGCAACGCTTAACGTCGCAATTTAGGTACCATTGCTACTCATGGCAATTACATCAAATTTAATCTAATGACAGTTAAAAAGTAAGATGAGATCAAAAAAGTATGCCAGGGTGCAAAATTACATTTGGTCAGAATGCAATTTTTTTTCCGACTTCTAAAAACTATAGTCAAGTCAAAAGGTGGCCGCATCGAACTGAAGTAAATATATCCTAATTATTTGATTATTTTTACACATTTTTGTGCTTCAAATCATTAAAAAAAATAATAATTTCACACAAAATACAGACCATATTTATTTGAATTGCCAAACCCCTTTATACCCGGAGCGTTATTTCTTTAAATCAAAAGGGTGAATGTAAAATCGAGTTTGTATAATTCGGAACAAATGAAATTGGTTTAGCATATGTATGTACAGTTAATATAAATTGTGGAATACTATGATAGTTTTCCAAATATTTCAAAAAATTTGTATACCCTTCATGAAGATGAAATATACATACATATATACATATATAACTTTGGTCCAAAATTATATCATATATGGCAAATATTTTTAATTATATCATTTGAAATGATTGAATATTTTATATGTTTGACAACTCCAAAATAAGCATCAGTTATGTAATATAAATAGCTTTAGAGACTAAGTTTAAGTATTTTAGCTAAAAATCTTGAAAAAGATTTTCAAAATTAAGTCAATTTCAAATTTTTCGAATTTCGGAACATGTCCGGTCAACTTTGCAATCAATAAAACAATAATACATTTCTGGGTTTTATCTTTCCGTTCAGATATAAAAATTATGAAAGTACAACTCGTTTTTCGAGTGATATTTTTTGTGACTTAATTATTCCACTAAGAATAATGATTATTTTAGGATTTTTGATGATAATTTTATACATTTTTTTTATCAAAAGTAAACATTATTTTTTAAGTTATATATTTTTGGATCGAAAAAAAAAATCAGTTCTTGAGCGCTTTCAGCAATTAAAATTAATTTTAGAGTTTTATATTTTTAACAGATCGGAAAACTCAAACGTCGCTTTTCAAATAACTGTGGTAAAATTTCTTTAATAGGGGAGACCGGGGCAAGTTGAAACAATGAAATTAAAAAAAAGTTTCGACAGATAGTGTCGCCATCTGTGGTAAATATTGTGTATCTGTGAGAGACACATTATCCAATGAGTTATTACAGTTGCAGCTTGACACTTGCACAAAATATTGTGGTTATACTTTCGTCTATAACTTCCTATTATATTTTTGCCATGAAAAACCTATTTGTAGTTCAGAGTCGGCATAAAACAGTAGGCCCTTCAATTTGTGGTACAACATCAAGACGCACAACAGGAGAAGTTAGGCTATGCTTGTTCAACTTTGAAATTGTCCAAAGAAAATCATCAAGATCGGGTCACTATAACTTATAGCTCCCATACAACTCGTTGTTCAGATATGAGAGTTTGTTTTAAACCGGTTTCATTTAGACAGCTAAAGGCGTGAGACTTTATTTACCTACCGTTCGTCTACTAAAAAAAATCACCAAAATCGAGGCTCTATAAGGTTTCACTTTAAAACTTCTTTACTATTATAGAATTTTTTGCATATTTACACTTTGAATTTGTTTACGTGCTTTATTTGTTATTATCCCATAAATCTAATTTGGGCGATCTGCTTTGATATTAACTGAAATATTCTCTATTTTTTTAAATATTTTTTTTTTGAAGATGGACCCTGTTTCTAGTATTGGAAAAGACAAAGCATCATTCCCACCGTTTCTCTAACAGAAAATGTTGTATTATTTTACCATACCAGAGAAAGTTTGCCCTTTACTGATTGATACTAGAATCTGACTAGTGCGATTCACTAACCTGTTTTAACGATATTCGCATGGTTAACTCATCTTAACGAAAATTTTAACGATTTTGCTATTCAGTAGCCATTTTTTAACGATATGCGCTTTCCCTGGATCAGCTGTTGTCGTTAGCTAGTCGATTATCTAAAACTAAACGACATCAACTGCGATTGTCGGATCGTTTAAAACACTACTGGGTCTTAGCAGGGGGGCTTTTTGGATTCGCGATTAGATAGAAGGTTGCTCAGCCCGATTTTTTAGGCAGCTTTTTCCAAAGCTAAAAGTATTTTAAAACGAGTGCTTTTGAGTCATTCTTATAATTTATTCCACAGTACGACTGTTATTGTTGACTATCGGAATGATCGCCATTACATGAATTGAACATTTTTCTAAAATACATCACACCTCAATAAACAAAGTTAAAGATTAAGATGCATTTATGCTATGAAACCCCTTTTCAATATATCAGTTTATTGACTATAATATTTTTATTTTGTCTAATTCAAATTCTTCCAAGGCGAATTCAAATAAGGTGATGACAAGGCGCATTCATAACACCCATACACGAATTTTTCAATTTTAGGATGTCGCAATAAAAGAGAATAGAAGAATGGCCGCCATTAGTTTTCATTTTCAGGATGTCATGGGTAAAGGAAAAATACAAATATAGCGGAAGAAGAAGACATCAGCTGCTTTAATAACTTCACCTTATATGAGTTCGCCTTGAATTGTTCTTTATAATTTTTTTAGTGATTTAGTAGATAAATGTTGACTATACACCAACAAACTCAGTAATTTTGTATGGTACAAGGAAATGGTTAGATACTAAATATTTTATGGATTTTAAAGAATTTTGGTATTTATTTAATCACCAATAGATAATGCGACGAGTCCATAGAAAAAATATGAATAGAGCTGTGACCAATTTGTATGTAATATTTATTCTTCATTTTGATAGCTCCCTATATTCAACATAAATATAGAAATACAAACGTTCATAAATATGAATATGGCTGTATGTATTAATATACCATAAATATACGTATATGCAATTATACAAAAGTTTACAATTGAACATAATACGAAATATATGTAAATATTCGTGTGAAATATATAACCGCATACTTTCGAGCATTGTGTGCGCTGCATTTTAGCGGTAAAAACCGTAAAATACCGTGAAAGCGTCTGCGGTTGATTCGAATGAAATATAGTATTATATTTCAAAAGATTGTGGCTAAAATCTGCAAAGTATTGCTGTATTCGATATCTTAACATACCGTAATACAGCAATATTCAAAAGACACTGAAGCTGCTCTAACGGAATATCTTTTGTAGATACTGCATTTAAATATAGAAATTTAATACTTAATTTATGGAAAGTAGCATTCGTTTAAGTGGCTTTTTGTAAATTTTGCATACAGTATGTATAATGTGATATTTAATTATTCAAAAATTGTATGTAATAATAGTTTCCCAGCCTAATAGCAGCTGAAACTAATATTCACCATAGTTTGCAATTTGTGAAATAACAGAGTAATATTTCAATTTTTAATAGTAGGTACCGAAAAATCGATGTTCACATATAAATATTTATTATACGTTCACAATGTGAGCTCTACAAAATTTATGCGATTCTCTATGTCAATACATTCGTACAAATTATTTGTACTACTGTTCTGGGATTTATTGCAATTGCTTGTGATTGGATGGTTGCAGAAAAAAATAAATGTTAATTGTCTATTGTCTATTGCCAATGTTGATCTATGCAAATATATGATTGTATTGTTATTTATTGTGTCAATATAACTATGTGACATTTTGAAATCATTGCGGTTTTTTTTTTACCGTTTAACAGCAGTGTATGAGAGTGTGGACTGTAGATGTTATTCAATATTTAGAGATATGGGAGTTTCTAGCTTCTGCACTGTGGCACAATAGAGATTAAAGCAAGAGATATTTGTAGTGAAGATTGTATTAGTTAGTGTCAATATAAATATAGCAGATCCATCTCAGTCTGAGTTTTCTATGACCTAAACACCGTAATTTGTAAGCATTTTTCAATGACCATATTATTTCAATTATAACTTGAACAACTTTTATCAAAAATACCATTCGTAGAAAAGTTAACTCAACTTAACTTAACTTTACTTCTTTTACACAATTTGTTTAATCTTCAAAATATATATTGTTGTTGTCAAACCTGTTTTCTGTTTTCAAAATATCAGTGACCTAAGTATTTCCGACCCTTCTCTAGAATTTGAAATTCTGTAATCAAAGCGATTAGATTAGACCAAAGAACGTAAAAGTTGGATCACTCCCACCGTTATTCTAACAGAAGTTCTCGTCCAATTTCACCATACCAGAACTAATTTGACTTTTGCTGATTGATATTAGAATCAGATTACATCCAATTGATTTCTGGTGTGGTGAAATTGGACGAAAATTTATACCACAGGAAACGAAACACCACGCAACTTCTTTGTTACCTATGTTCTTTGCTCAGACCTTCAGATAATGCTTTAGTATATTAGAATAATTATATTATTGTGACTTCTTTTTATATATTTTATATAACAACATAATGGATTTTTATAAAAATATTCGCCAGGTGCTCCGGATAGTTACCTAGGGAAGTGATTTCAACTCACGATGAAAGACCTGTACTAAATCTCTCGGGTAAAATTTTTTTGTGGCCATATAAAGTTAAACAATTTTGGGTTGAATATTTTCAGAATAAGTGAAGATAAAGTTAAACATAATAAATATCTAAGCGAAATATGTATCTAGTCTAGGTACATGCATATGAAGATAGTCGTGAAACAAAATTTCTCGAGTAATAATTTTGTAAAACAATTTAACCCTCTACCTCTTTCACTGAGGGGCCGTTTTGTCCCAATTTTTCGTTGTTAATTAAAAGAAGTCGCTAGAGGTCTAAAATGTACTGGAAAATTTGTATTCGCCGACATTTTTTTATATATATACATATTTCCTTTAAATTGCAACACAATATATGCTCACCTTCTATAGCCGATAAATAACTTTATCGAAAACTCAGACGTTAGCAGCCCTATTAAACTGCATTTCTTGGGATTCTGGAAGAAAAGGCCGGTTGCGCACAACTCCGTCTTGACACACACTACCTCTTGAGATTAAAGCATTGCCTCCTGACTGCATCCTGACGAAGATTTGGTCTAACCACAAACCCAGCAATATATTACGAGTACCTAGCCGCATAGACTGGAATTAGGGAAGGGCCAACCATGGGGGGGGGGCTTAAGTAACTTTCTTTACAGGCGGCTCACAGGTAGAATGCGGGGTAGACGCTGGGATTTTCATTAAGAAATATAATCCAAAGTTATTTTTTCGCTTGCCTGAAAATCCAAGCGTTTTTTTCAGACCGAAACGTTTGCAACATAAGGTACATAAAGTAGGCTGGTGAATATCTTGTCAGATAGCCAGGCGGTTATTCAAGGACTCTCTACAACCCTGGTTAGATTTCAACTAGTGGTTGAGTGTAGGAGAGAGTCGGCTTCGATTACTGATCAATAGGAGATTACCCCAATGTGGGTCCCGAGGTATAGGGATATTTACAAAAATGAGTTAGCAGATGGAATTGTGAGGTACGCTTAGGAGGGTTAAGAATAGAATTGCCGAAATTTCCCATTCGAAAGCTAAATAGAGAGGGAACCGTACAGGTTCCTATGAGATTTTTCGGTAGCTCTGAGAAATAACTAAAATCTAACGACAGTCTGCACGAGACATTGGTTGTAGGAGTGCATGCCGAAAGGATCGGATTACCCTTCAATAGGCTCGGTGGCAGCTACGAGAACTTAGAATCGAGGGAGATAGTCGAACACTTTTTTCTCCTCGAGAGAATGAGGCTCAAGATACTCGGCAAACTATTCTCTCAGAAAGCTGTAGGCTGCACGAATTGTGGAATAAAAATGGCAAACTTCCTAATGGCATATCACTACTTAGACCAATCAACCAACATAGCTATTTATTTTCTAATTTTTGTATTAAACTATTTATCAGCACAGATTTTTTTTTAATACACTGTAGGTTCAAATTAGTTTTTCTTAAATGAATACTTTAAGCGATATTTTGCCGATCCTGCCAGGAGACTAAAGAATTCTAGCAAATCAGCAGATTCTCAGAGGCGGAATTTTAATTAAACCCAACAACATCAAGTATCAGATTTGTGCAAGAAAAACCGAATAATATAATATAATAATTTTTGAGTATTCAAAATTGGATTTTCATCAAATAAAGTTGAAATTAGTTTTTCTTAAGTAAATATCTTGACGCGACATAGTTCTTAGTGAAATTTTCAAGAAAATAATACCCTAAAGCATTTTAACCCTTTGGCGACTATCCAAATTTGTCTGGGTGTTTTGAAGTAAGGTTCAAAACGACACTTTTAGGTGGCAGCTAATGGGTTAAAATGGGTCATGAAAATATTTCTAGCAAAATTTGATTACACACCTTTAACTTTACTCAGACAAATATTTTAACCAGTTTTTTTACATTTTTGAAAACAGACGGAGACATGAAAACTTTGGTAGGCCATACAAAAAATTCGAGCTAACCTTTGCAAATCCATCTGGTGTTTTATTACAGGATAGATATACATACTATGTACCCACTTTCATAAAATATTAACATAGACCGGGCCGGGTTGAGTTGTCATAAAATTGTCGCACAGTGTAATCAAAGACAGAGATAGATTCTTACAAAAAAAAAACAAAAAAAAAAGAGCAGGCAGATAAAAGGTCGGCATAGTTGGATAATGAGGACTGGAGAGACGGTCTGCTTATTAAGAGAATCTTTGTTTTCAACTGTTTTGTTTTGTGAAATTTTTGATTGCTTATTGGTTTTCGTCGGAAACTTTTTTAGGGATAGAAAAGGAACTCGTAGATCTGCTATTGCTTGCCAAAGGACTACAACTTTCACAATAATTTGAATTTCACGTATGTTCATTTAGGATGATTTACTGAGATTGAAAATTACAAATCTCAAGCATTTTTCATGCCCGAATGATTCATTAATAAATTACAATTAGGGTTAATTGATAGATTGAATATTCAAAAGTTTCGGACTCATTGACAGCCACTAATAACATGGACACACTTAGGTCAATATTTGAAGCCAGTTGTTCAGAAATTTAGTTTATCATAATTTAAGTGATGTATTTATTAATTTCCATTATAATTTCTACCACATGTCATTTCAATTTTAATTTTTTATACCAATAAAGTCAACCGCAATTTTTTTCTGATTTAAAATTCAGCCAGAAAATTAATTTCCTGTTAAACATCATTATAATTTCCTCCAATTAATTGGATGTTCTTTTTATTTAAATTTCGCTTAACTTATTTCTGCTTTGCTTTAATTGTCGTAATATTTTCAAACAGCCATAAATATAACTACAGTAATATGCGCATGATCGCTATTCATTAATTATTTTTATTTCTAAAAAAAAAAAAGAAAGACAAAAAAGAAATGCCAATTTTTCGTGCTGTGTTTTCGACATTTACAAATGATCATTACCGCTGATTGCTATGCACAAAATTTCTTAATTAAAAAGTGCTTTACATGAAAAAAGCAACTGAGATTTAAAAAAAAAACTCTTTAAATTATTAGATTTTCTTTTTTGGTTGCTGGTGAAACTGGTCATCGCGTGTTGGCAAAAATAAAAATACGGCCACACTCACACACACACACACGCATCCATTTAACGATCACTTTTGGCTATGATGTCATGATCAGCTTGAGGCGCGGCACACCAGTAGACTAGACTCTAAGTCGTCGCTATGAACAATGGAAACATCTTTTGCTTTGTTTTGTATTTAGTTTGACATTGTTTTTGGGATTATAACGAATGTTAAAGAGTTACATAATGACAGATTCGGATGTTGTATAATAAAATTTAAACTTTATTGTTTTAAAAAATGCATAAAATACTTTTTGGATCGGATGATTTATTTTTGAAAGAAATAACATCAATATAATCATTGTGTGTTTGTTTTCATTCTCTGCGCATAATTTATGTGAGGTCGTACGGAAGAGTCGCTTAAGTCGAGTTAAGATAGAAACGAGTTTTGTTTTTAAGTATTCAAAGCAGTTACTAAACCGCTTTATGTTTTTTTAATTTTCATTGTATTTCTATCTTAAAACTAAAAGAAATATTTAAAGCCACGTATTTTTTAATAGAGCAAGTTTGCATAAAACTTTAACAATAGTATCTAACTCCCCAAATTTTGAGTTTTGACTTAACTAAGCCACTATATCCTGTAACCACATTCTACATTCTTATAATAAGAACTTTGTATTTGTAAAGAGATTGTATCTTGCCTAGAAGGGACCGAAAATTATAATAAAAAAATCGTTATGAAGATTTTCAAAACAAACGTCAACTTTACCGATCTACTCCCTTTAGCACTAAGCTATTTAGAATATTTTTGCTTTTAGATTATTGCATATCCACTTTTTTCCAATTTTTAATTTTACTTACTTTAATTTGCAAATTTTTTATAAAATTTTTGTTTTTAAATCATTTTGTGGATTTAAAATTTTCCGATCAGTTTGGATCTATATTTTAGGATTTTTATTATTTTCATCAAATAAATTTGTTATTCGTAGATTTAATTTTTTTTCGTTCCTGATGTCTGCAATGACAATAAAAACAACAAGGGCAAAAATATGATTTTTATTTGTTGTTGTTGACATGACTGAAAAAAGTCGCTCAAAAGTGATCGGAAAATTTTAAATCCTGGAATACATAACGATTATTTTAGATTCATAAAAATTACAAAATTCAAATTTGATCGAAAAAATAAAAATTAAAAAACCGATCAAACTTCTTCAAAATAAAAAACAAAAATCACAAAATTTCAAAAACAGCATCAAAAATACAATTTTTATGCATATGTTATTGTTGGCATGATTGAAAAAGTTGATCACTGAAAATATCGATTAAAAGTGATTGGAAAAATCACAAAATTCCAAAAACAACAACATCAAAAACACGATTTAAGTTTGTTGTTTTGTTTCAAATATCTCAAAAATGTAAATCCAATAACAGCGATTATTTTCGATCAAAAAATAGGTGTCGCAAAATATCGATACAAAAAAAATTTTAGTATCGATAAATTTTGTTCGAAAAAAATCTCAGAATATCGAACAAATATAATCGAGAAACTGAAACTCTTAAAATAACGGTGAAATTTGATCGACATTTTTTACAGATTAAATCATAATTTTTTTTTTTAATATGAAACTGATAACCGTTACGGTGCCTAATTTCAAGTGTTGCTGTGTTTCGACCACTAAGCTTAATTTAGCGTAAATATTTTGGTATTTTACTTGTTTCAGATGAGGAAGAAAGAAAAGAAGCAAATGAAATGACAAATTAGTTGCGGTGCTGAATCTCGTGTTTAACTTGTTTCAGTCAAATTAATTAAAATTAATGAGAATTCTTTAAAATAAGCACTGACGTAAGATCTCTTAATCAAAGTTTATATGTATAAATGTAGTAAGTAAATATATACAATTGTAATATTAACCACTTATATCTTACAGTGACTCAAACTATTGATCACATTGTGATTTTTTTTAAATATTCGCAATATTTGTTTTTTCAAAAATTATTCTTGGAACTTTTTTTTAAATATATCTTGTAATTTAACAAAAAGCATAAAAATCAGAGTTTCTCACCTTGTATACGATTTATAAAAGTTAAAAAAAATTTTTTGGAAATTTTGTCGCTCATTCAATTCAAACATAATACTTTCCAAACCTCAAGATGCTGAACACTCCCGCTGGTTATTGAGAATTTTTTGAAATTTTGAATTTTTTTCCATTTAATGCATACAATTTATATGGCAGGAAATTTGCAAGACCATCAGCAAAAAAAAAAAAATTAAAAATCAACGCATATCTATAAAGTACATAAATCCGTCCGCTTTATGGAAAAAGTGGCTGAGAGCAAAATTTAAAAAATAAATTTAAAAAAATTGAAGAAAATATAAAAAAAATTAAAAAAAAATCAACCCAAATTTCTAGTTACCCCAGACTTTTCTTATGCTAAAACTCAATGAGCAACCAAAAACTGCATAGCCAAAAATTTTCCAAAAATTAAAATTAAAACGTTTGGAATTTTGATGAAAATTTGGTTTTTGAGTTTTTATAAATTTTTTATAAAAATTTCGAACTACAGATTTACATATATGCATTTTGTTTTATTATAAATCTAAATTTGTATAAAAAATAAACGAAAAAAGTTAACATGAAAAACATTGGGAATGCTTATGAAAAAAATTGGCGGTCAATTGTTTAAATCACTGTACCCATAATAGATACACGTTTATCTTGCCAAACATGACCAGAATCCAAATATACAAAAATAGCAATGCTCTAACTGACGAGATGATTTCATCATAACTTTCTAAATACGTATTTGTTTCTAGCAATTAATTTTCGTAGTTTTAGCTTTTGCCAGATGAAAAGAAATTTTGGCATTATACGCAGATACTTTTAAATGAGCTTTATTAGGAGGTATGAGAAAACATCATTGCACGGTATCGAAATTTTATCTTCTACACAAAGTGACAGGTATTGTAAAATCAATGTTTACAATTCTTCTACAAGGCTCAGCTAAAAACTCAGATAAATAGTACAAATTTAATTTACTACAAAATTCACCTTCAAAATAATTCATGATCACGTAGTTTAATTGAATTTTTCTTACAACAACTTTGTGCGCATATGAACATAAATATCGCCTACGAGTACCAAGAAAAAAAGCAAACTAGCTGCTTACCAATAATTGCCAATATTTCTGCTCAAAATTGGCCATAATCATTGTGGGCGGCTGTTGTCTCAAGTTATGACGGTTTTACATTGAATATTTGTTTTCATTGCCCAAACAAAGTAAATTTGAGGTCAACTACAAATTAATGAAATTACAAAAAGCATGCCAAATAATAAATAGACAATTGGAAATTGGGAGTTTTTATTATTTATATTTATTTATTAGCTATGAGGCAACGAGACAAGCATTGATTGACTTCTCCAATAATTGCCAATTGATTGGCAAAGAAATTTATTAAAAATAAAGAAAAACTGAAGAAGATAGCAGGCAAAAAATTAAGCAGCAATAAAGAAGAGCATCTTTAAATTACTTAATTTACAAAGGAACTGCAATGCAATAATTTATAGAACTAACGGATACAATTACACATACGAGTAGTAGCTAAGTAAGTATATTTGTAAAGCAGTACATAGGAACCCTGTCGGAAAAAATAAGCCAGTTGGATGAAACAAAATTTAAATTTTTAAACTAATCTAATACAAATGTAGTGTGAGTCAATTTTGATTTAATATACCCATTTGAAATAAACAGAAGATCAAAAGAAACGGTGAAATAAATACATTTTTAACTTGTCGCATTAAAATCACAAATAAAGTAATTGAAAACATATGAAATATGGAAGAAATAATTGACTGTTTCCCATGACATCACCATGTGAAATAGGCCAGTGTGTTGTGTGGAATGGCAATTACTCAGCAAGAAGCCTAACCTATAAGGTTCGCTTATATTAGCGGTCAAATTAGCTCAAACTATTGGTCAGTTTGACGGTAAGTTTTGTATGGGCTTCGGGTAACAAATGATCACTTCTCTGCCATTCACATAATTCTCTGTTTGCTTTTATTATATGTACATACGTGCCGAAGCATAAACAGTATGAATTGCCTTTTTCTCGTCGTTTGCAGGATCATGTGTATGTACAATCGATAACTTATTTTCGATGTGGTTAGACATTTTTTGCAGGTTAGTTATCATTGTCATAAAAAAGTAGTTTTTTAAGTCACTTTAAAATCAAATTCATTTCGCACTGGGAATTCTCAAATGTTACGTTCATTTATAAGCACGAGATAACAATATTATATTTATTATTATGCGCGTGTGAGTAGGCGGATTGGCCACCACCTGAAGCCAACTAAATGAAAGTGCAAGTGTGACGTGACCACGTAGTGATTGAAAGTGATTTCAATATTTGAAATGCAATCACTTTGGCATACGGAATGAATACTGGACTGCAGCGATGAATACTAAAATTTTGAAATTAAAAAGCTGAAGCACTTAAAACGCATACATAAATAGCATTGCTCAAAGTGCAATTTAAGAAAAAGAGAACTGAAGTCAATTTTTTATAAAAAAGTTTTTTTATTAAAAGAAAGCTGAGTGTTAGTTTATAAAATGATTGAACAGTCTTCAAAAACACTGTACGGCAATTTTTTGGCAACTCAAATAAATATGAACATTGTTCATATTTTCTGAAAGTATCCCTATCAAGTAATGAAACACTCGCTGGATTTGCAAAAGTTTACGCGACTTTTTCGATGCTTTAAAAAAAAAGTGGAAAATAGTGTTTGAAATATATATGTCTGCGTGGAATGAAAGGCTATATTTTCGTAGAGCATATTAACCCATTAGCTCCCACCTACAAGTGTAGTGTTGATCATAACTTCAAGCAACCCCTCAAAAACAAATTTGCATAGTCGCTAGAGGGTTAACATGTTCGAAAGATTTAATCAGTGGAAAATTTAACTAGGGCTCTTCTCAGATAAAACCAATGTGTCGCTAAAGTAGGTAAAATAACAAATTATCGCATATTAACAACAATCTTTATGTAGCAAACAATTAGTCGCAATTGTTGTTGTGTAGATATTTTACATACATACAATTGAAATCTCAAATTCATTCATTAAATGGTAAATGTATTGCAATTTTTTTCTCAGTCATTTTTTTTTTGAAGCGCGCGTGGAACGAGTGGCATTCAATTTCCAGTGTTTGCGAATTGCTATACTTATTTATATTTTTACTCATATGGTTTTATACGAGTATATATAGTACCTACATGTAAATTTATACCAGCCACCTACAAATTAGCATTGCTTTATAAGCAGCTTGCTTCCTAATAATCCATATATAGATCTGTAGATATGTACATAGTAATTATATACAGTAAATATGTATATACATAAACCTAATTTGCGAGTAGGCGCGAGTAAAAGGAGTCGATCATGTAAAACGCGTCTACACACTTAACACATTTGCGTGGAAATTGGCATCGAATAAAAAAAAAGGAAAACAATGAGACTATATCAATACTTATTACATAAAACTGATTACATGCAGAATGTTTGTAATGATGTGGCTCTGAAAGTACCGAACCAATTTTAATAATTTTTTAAAAAGAAAATATTTTTTTTTTAATTTTTTGAGAAATATGTATGTTTATTAGGGCGCACCGCTCGGTACAGTTTTGCCCATCGGAATTATAAAATTAATTATATTTTAAGACATTGACCAAATTATTTCATAATAATATTAAGATACTAGAAAAATCCGCCAGATATTGATCTGTCTATATTTATTCCCGTCAAATAAAACAGGTGGCAACCCTTTCAAAAAATATAGGTATGCACCTTTTCCGAACAATTTGTGATTTATATTTTAATATTTTATATCCTTGATTATAATTGAATTGAGTTTGGCTTTAAAAAAAGGTGGCAACCATCTTTAAAATATACCTATTAGCTTTTCCCTAGTGAAACGAATTGGTTGACACCCATATTTTATTATTTCATTTAATTTGTGTTTAATTTCGGTAAATTCGACTTTTCAAGCAGGTGGCGACCTTCTTTCAAATATATAAACCTTTTCCTCGGCAAAACGAACCGTTTGACACCCATATTTTATTATTTCATATAACTTAAGTATAATTTGATTGCATTGTTGGCAACCCGTTTAGAAATATAACAAGGTTTCCCTAAGCGAAATGAAGGAATTGATACTCATATTTTAATAATATATGTATTTTATATCAATAAATAAAATTTGTCGTTTGAAACAGGTGGCAACCCTCTCCAAAATATAGCTAACCATAGACGTAATTCTCAGCAAAACGAACAGTTTGACAGCGAAATTTTAATATTTCATATAACTTGTGTGTAATTCAATTAAATTTGACTTTTAAAATAGGTGGCAACCCTCTGAAAAATATTGGTAAGTAATCTTCTCCTCGCCAAGACGTACCGTTTGATATCGAAATTTTTTTTAATATTTCATATAACTTGTGTATAATTTAATTAAATTTGACTTTTGAAACAGGTGGCAACCCTCTCCTAAGCATAAAATATAGTTTACGACCTTTTCTCATACCTGCATATCAATCATACACAAAAAATTTAATAAATATCGGTCGAGCCGTTTCGGAGGACTCGACCACAAACACCGTCGCACGTGATTTTTGTATAAAACATAAATAAGCTGGATTTTTTATCATTAAAACTAGTTTCAAAAAATTAAAAAAAAATTACCTTTCAATTGTACACAAACAACTGTCAAAAAAATCAGTATTAGAACTCGGATGGATGTGTAAGCTCTTGTAATTTTAAATTGAAATTGAGTGCCGAAATTTGGCAATTTCGAGTCAGTGGAAACGGCCTATTAGATAATAAAACCTTTTAAGCTTGAAAATTCGGCATAAAAATATTGAAGCAATTTTCACATGTAATTTTTGATGCTACTTTGACCTTTCTGAAAAGATTGGTTTAACACGGCCAAACCTTGAACGATTTAGTGTAATTTTCTCGACTGCGTGTTAAAATTTATCTCCTCTTTAAACCCAAGTACCTGCTATGTTTATCCCACCGATAAATTTAACAGGCAGTTAATTCCAGTGTTAACATTTATCGCTTCGACAAAACCATCTGTTTTGTTTGTAACTATAAGACAGTTTACATTTTTTTTATTTTATGTATTTATTTATAGTGGCCTCTTCGCAAGTTCACTTTTAACCTATTCATAAGAAACTTCCAGAATTTATTTAATTTTAAACAACTGACTTTGACGTTTTCCGTTATTATCTTATATAGCGTTGCCAACTATTCGCTAAAGATAAATAAGTATTTAACAGGATATTGAGAAAAATTTCGACAAATTTATCTGCCGGTTGCATAACACCCACATTAACAGACAGTCGCGAAAACTGCCCATAGGCTAAAAATCATTGGAAAGGTGTTTTCTCAACCGTTTAATTTCTTTGCAAATTTACATACCAAATTGCTTAAAATAAATAATACATCTTTGTTTTTCGAAAACATAATAAACTGTATAACTTTACGGGGAAAACCGCAACTTGTTCCTGAGACACTCCAATATTTAACTCAAGTGTTTTTAAAAAAAAATCGTTTGAGTTCACAAATTCATAAAATTGAATGCATTGCACTTTTTGAAGGAGACCAGGAATTTACTTGTATGAATGTAAAAAAAGGACTCATAAATTACGTATATTTGTAAATAAGCAATAAATATTTTGATGTGAAAATTTGCGTTGTAAATAAAACAAATAATTATCTTGACTAAACTATACTACCAACTCTTGAGGCAAATTAAGTTAACCTCTCCGTTATAAATAAACAAAATATGGCAGTTTGTTCTAAATGTATGCCCTACTTTTTACGAGTACTATGAATTTCACTTTTCGCTACTAAAGCGATAAGTTCGGTTCATAAAACAGTGTTTACATTGTTTTACTAAATATAAATTGTTGTAATTGAATATTGCGGTTTATTGTTGAAGCCAAGCAACAACAGTTGACGTTGTCTACATACTGACAGCTGTTAACGGTTGTTGAGGTTGACATGCGGGTGTCACAAATGTGCATATTTATACAAATGTCTGTACTCATTCACATTTATGACAACGGGTATAAAAATTATAACTCCTATGCAATTATTTACAAAAATGGTATTTAGACATTTCAGAAAATATTCAAAACTACTTTTACAACACTAAAGTTGTATGATGTGGGAGACGCTAACATTCATATCGAAATCAAAACAAAATTTTAATCAGCTAAATTAGTGCATAAAATGCAAAAATGGAGTTATAATTTTTATACCTAAAATCAAAGATATGCACCTCCACCAAGTCTGAACTTGAATATAAATGAAAGTCAGTTTTCTAAGTAATTTCTCATGTACCACCATCTAAAAGTTATTAGTTCCATAGCTGCGAATAAGCCACTTATGAAATGACTATAGAAAAACGGCATGCACTGTAAATAATGTTCGTGACTAGATACAAGTTAGATACATACATACTTTTCAATATTTTAATATGAATAAAACTGTAACCATTTAACGTGTTTTTCAGTACCAGGCAAGTTTATATCCAGTTTAAACAAAAATTGTATTTGCATTTGAGGAAACCAAGTTTAAAATAAAATAACTTTATTTCAAAACCAGATTAACAAAAATAATTTTGAAAATGCCATCTAAAACAAAACCTAGAGAGAAATGAATGGCAAAGTGCGACAGACTGAGATTCAGAGTCGATACCTTTCCATTAAGATGGTTCTAAGCGGAAGACAAGGCAGTGGGATTCACTCCAGCTAATCAGGCCACTGAAGGGACAGAGCTAAATGCCATAATGGTGGCTGTTCGGAAATTCACATCATCTGCCCCTCCAGAACGGCCTGGCAATATAAATTCGAACAGCCAAGCTGTTATTTAATACCTAAAATCCCACGGGTAAACATCCAAAGTAGTCATTGAATCCAGAGTGACTCTCAATCTGCTCGCGCCAAATGCCCCGTAATGGTTATACGAGTATCTGGGCACAGTTATTTTCCTGGCTACAGAATAGCCGACGAGTTGGAAAGGAAAGGGACTGAAGTATCTCTGAACAATTCTGCTCAGACAAATAGACAGGAAACTAAACTCACCGAGGAGGTAAATACTGGGTGGCCAATGTAACCCATCTATCAGACAACCAGACAAGTTTAGCCAAAGGTGGACGTAGTGCCTAATAATAACTGGACTTTATGCTAAGTCCATTTTTAGCTTGTTTAGCCGACCTGAACTCAGCGAATATTTTCGACTTTCTGTGCCCCCGTTGGTTCACCTTCTAAGCGATGGATGGAAAATAAATGGCCTTCCGACAGCGGTACCTCAAGGGGTCTTATTTTATTATAATCTGGACGTGAACTCGTGGCCTTGCACAGTGGTAGCCGCTCTAACCTAACCTAACCTTGGTGGAGCTTCTCCCTTAATGTTGTTGTTGAAAACTTTTTTCTTTAGCAAAATTGCACGTAAAAATTTCTATTGTCTACTACGGATGCAATCTATAAAAATGATGTGCTCTTTCAAGGTCCAACTCAGAATCTATCGAATGGGCAAATGCACTTACCTACTGAATAAAATAGGATTTAAAAATATACAAACATTATATGCATAAATTTGAAACTAGAAACAATCGTGTGGCCTTAGAAATGGCAAGTCTATCATCGGTCAGATATTCACGATACGCCAATTCTTGGGGAATAACCGAGAAAAAGAATAGACACACACCATCTTCGACTTAAAATTCGGTTGCGATAGCATGAAGATGGCTATTTGGCGCCACGTCTCAAATTAGTGCAAACCTCTAACGGCTATATAGAACGACGTTAAGCAGCACTATCAGCTCCGGTAGAATTGGGATGGACCTCTCAGAGCTGTTTGAACCCAGGCTGACTCTCGTTTGTGTTGTTTCTATAACATTATGATGAAAAAGTTAATTTGAGCTGCAGAATTGAACCGGTCGTTCTGCCTTCTCCAACCAGACGAAGCGAAGCGAGTGGGTCTAGAGGCGAACGAGAGCAAAACGAAGTACATCCTGTCATCAAATAAACAGTCAACACATTCGTGTCTTGGATCCCATGTCACTGTTGACAGCCAGCCTCGAAATCCAATGAAGAATCTCTCTTGTCAATGCAAATGAGCAGTAAAAGCCCTCTCTCGTCGAACGAAAACTACGCTGTACAAGTCCCTCATCATGCCCGTGCTATTGTATGGCGGTGAAGCATGGACACTGTCAGCATCGGATGAGACGCCGGCTTGAAGTGTTCGAGAGCAAGATTATCCGAAAGATTTATGGACCTCTACGACTTTGCGAAGGCGAATACCGCAGACGACGTAACGATATGCTTTGTGAGCTTTACCGCGACATAGACATAGCGCAGCTAATTAAAATATAACGGCTACTTTGGACATGTCGTGCGAAGGGACGAAAACCTCACAGCTCTGAAAGCATTCAACGCGGTAACAGCTGGTGGCGGTAGAGGAAGAGGAAGACCTCCTCTACGTTGAAAGGATCAAGTGGGAAACGACTTGAAATCACTTCGTATTGAGCTGGGATAAAAACGCTAAATCTGCACTCGACTTTTATCACCATTTTTGAAGATAAGCAAAAATAAAGTTTTCATAAGATATGCGCGTAGACACGCCCACTGGCATGCCACATGTTTTCATATTCATTCAATCATTTAAAATACACACATACTGTATATTTACTTAACTCACACTCCAGCCTGCGCTAAGGGGCAGAGGTAAACAAATGCATTTCCGGTTAACAACTTACAATCACTCGTTTTTGTTTTTGACGTACTTGTCGTACAAGCATACAAATATTTCTTAAATGCAGGCTAGAAGCTATGCAGGTGACAAACATTTCGGGTTACCGCTGTAAGTGGATGTATGTATGTATGTATGCCTGTGTATAGATATGTTTATATGGATTACGAAAGTTGATGGCTTTTCAATTAATTTCATTTCTTGTTTTGTTGCTTTTTTCTTTTAATTTTTGTCTAGCCAGTTGAGGTTGATTGGCAGTCGCACGGGCGCTAAATGCAGAGGCGTTTAAATGGAATGCTTGCATGAAGTTGTAGTCCAGTATGCACATATATTATATACTCAGGAAATAATACCCAGCAGGAAATATTAAAGTGTGAGAAAATATGCAAAGAAGGTAAGCAGAGAGCGTTTCCATCATTCTTTGCTTTTGTTTTTTTGACAACATTGAGGGTAAGATTTTCCTACAGGGTATGCATGAATTCAACTATAACTATTTGTGTATGAAAGTTTAGCGAATAGGTAAATAAATACTTACAATACTTACATATTTACATACTATGTATACTATGTATATGGTGCTATGTTTGTGCATGACCAACTTGTCGCATAAAATCCATAAAAATTATGGACGCAAGTGCTTGAAACTAATCGAATGAACATAAAAATTTATTTAAAGTGATCGGAATGAAAGTGTAAAAGTTGATTGAAAGGTTAAGCAACAGTTCGTATATGAACATATACAAAATTATGAATTTCTTGACCGCCTGCACATTTACATTTATTTGCACTGCCATAAGTGCACACATATTGAGTAGATATGCATTTAGTATGTACTTATTAATTATGGATAGTCGTAAAAAGGTCGACTTGATTTCCGAATTTTCCAAATAGAAGCAAACATATTGTTAGCTTATTATTTTTTTCGAAATTGAGCTTTTACATACAACTGACCACATTGTTAAGTTTTTTTTTGCAATATTTACAATATTTTTCACGCTGCGTCTTTTGGTTAAATTTTTTATTTTGTAAAAAAAAGTCATATCAAGCTAATTTTCATATTTTTGCATGATTTAAAATTTTTTTTTTTAAATTTCCTTAAAATTTCAGGCATTTTAATTTGAACATATAAACAACTTTTGGATCTGCAGTTTTGTATTTAATTTTAGCATAATAACTGCAAGTGTTCAAAAATTGCACTTGATGTTTGACTATATTTTTTTTTAATCTTTATCTTACGCTGTTATTTCTATAAAACGAATAGATTTTATATAAATTACTGTTGATATTTAATACTTTTTGTGCAGGCGTATAAATGCCATATAAATTGCATGGTTTAAGTGAACAAATATTTCGAAGACTAAAAATTCAAAATATTTTCAAAAGTAATCAAGAATTTTTACTCTCTGGGACAAGGCGAATTTATAGACGGTGATGCCATAAGAGCAGCTGATTTGATTTTTTTTTATTCACCTACATGTATTTTGTTTTTGCTTTTGCGTATGAGCTTTCAAAAGCCGTAAAAGCAAAAACAAAATGTGTTTAAATTTTGACAACTCTTACGCAGAAACAAAAACAATATACATAGGAATTTTGTAGTTGTATTTATAACACCACCTTGTATGGAGCAACTTTTCGAGTATGCAGTTTTGTAGTTCATTTAATTTTAGCATAACAAAGGTTTCAAGTTTCTCCAAATTTGGTTTTTTGATAATTTTTCTTGCGGACAGTGTTCCACATTTTCTTCCATACAACGCATGCACGAAATGATATTTTATGTGCGTGATTTTAGCTGTGTGCCACTGTATATGTACATATGTATGTATATGTATAAAAAAATTTTTTTTTATAGTATTTTATTTTTTATAGAACGAACCATATTTTAATAAAAATAAAAAAATAAATCGGAAGATAAATAAAAAAAAAAAAGAAAAACAAAAAAAAAATATATTTAAAAAAAAATGTCATAATTATGATATGTGCATATATTTCGAGGAAACCCAAGTAGATCTTCATATGAAAACCACTCAAAAATTTTCAAAAAAATTGCAAATTTACAAAAACTAAAATTATTTTTATAAACTGCTTTCGTGAAACTGATTATGCTAATTATTGTTCATATTTTGTTGCATAGGGTATTTTTATATTGCCAAGCATTTTTGAAGCGAAGAGCCAGGTTTCGGTTAAAGTTTCATAAATTGCCTATCATTTATTTCGCTAAACCTTAATACCTCTCGTACTTTGAATATTGACTCTTCCGGTGGTATCAGATATAGAAGCTATCATACATATAAAATGCTAATCTTTTCTAAACTGCACTTTATTTCAGTACAACGATCGGCTTTCATTGATTGCACCAGTGGGGGTGTGTCTTCAAGAACTAAACAAAAGTATAAAAAAAATAGAAAAAGCTGTATTATAACGAAATGAATACAGTTTTGTGCTTTATGTATTTCGCAATTACGCACTGGATTTTTATTGATACTTTAGGCACGCGAAATTTATTTTCATACTCTATTCCTGCGAATTCCAGCCAAAAAAAAGAAGTAATATATACAAATTTGCATTTGTTCGCGTGCAGCATTTGCCAAAAAACCACAAAAAACTTTGATGAACTGCCACATAAAATTACGCGTTTTAGTAAACATGCTACATACATATATGTGAAATAAACACGTTTTGTATTTCAAATGTATACGTAGAAATTTGGATGCCGGTGATGATTAATCATACGCCATGGTGGGTGGGTAGTAGAAATCTTATCGCTGCGCAGAGACAGACTAAATTTGGTATGCGGGTAGATAAGATCGTTTTGCACTATGAGAAAAATTTACTTTTGCCATTGCAATATACAGCTGTGAAATTGTAGTTACAATTCACATCCATTCATATTGATGTATTTAATGTCAATATCAGTAGTAGATAAAGTTAATATGTATGTATGTGTGTATATGTGAAAATTGTATTTAAAGCAAACGAGGAAAAAAAAAACAATGAAAATAAAAGTGTAAACAAAAATTAACATGTGGAAAGTGAAGACAGAAAATCAATCGAGTTCAGCTGTTAAGCGATAAGAGCAGCTGTAAGAAGACACACAGACATACAAAGAAACTAGAATGTACATATGATTATTTAGTAGCAATAATGAAGATCCAAAAATACAAATATTCCTCTACAATTCATATATGTATATGCTTTTGTGGGTTTCTTTTTTCTTATATTAATTGATTTTGAATGCATTGACCGCAGATAGGAAAGGTGGGGATAGGACCCCAAAATAGTAAACTAGCTCTATACCGCGGTAGTTAGGCCAATTCTCCACTACGGCATAGTGGTATGGTGGAAAGTCCTTGCGAAAGTGGTAAACTTCAAAAATATGGATAAAGTCCAAAGGCTTACGTCCATACTCATAACGGTTGCGATGAGACCAACAGGTTCTGTAAACCCCAGTTCAGAACTTACTACCAGTAGACTTACATGCCAAACAGATCGCAATCGGTGCGGCAATTCGACTGAACACTCTAAACGAGGGATCAAACAACAAATTATGGCCACGACAGAATATTTACGGAACTATCGGAGCTTCCTAGGCAATGTGGACTATGAACAGCCGACTTTTACTCTCACGACAGCTTTCACGACCCTCCTATCCTCAAGGCAAGAGTGAACACGGGATGCTTTAGGCGAGGGCGAGTCCATCCATGTATGCAGAGATGACACAAAGCTCGATGGTAGGATTGGTGAAGACGTATACTCTGAACACCTGGGAATCTCCATTAGCTTCCGTCTACCGTAGCACTGTAGCGTTTTTCTCGCGGAACTGATGCCAAATAACAGAGCGACGAAACTTGTCAAGTGTGATACGATATCCAAGGCTCATATCTACATTTTCACTGATAGCCATTTGGCAGTCGACAAACATCCATGGTAGCCATGAAATGCCGCACACATATTTCAAAGAGATGGTGGCTGAGTCATTTCACCCAAAATAATCTGTATTAACTTTGAGACAAAGTAGGGTAAAATATATAAGGTAATCTGCCCTACCGCCGATTCCATGTGAAGAATAATTCCCACAAATATTTAGAAGTGAAACAAAAAGCATTTTCCCCATTTTGTTTTTATTTAGTTTGTAAATTATTTATTTGTAATTAGTTGGTGATAATTCCTTCTATCATAACTGATGGCAAAACTTAAAAAAAAAAAAACAAAAAATAAAAAAAAATATTTTTTGAGAAAATTTGCTGTATACGGCTAATATAGTCGAGTTGTTAATAAAGAAAAAAAATTATGGGAGATCTTTGTTCACATAGGCACCAACATTTTTCGAAAATATTCAGAAATACGTGAGCTGGACTGATTTGAAAATACATCCACAAATGTGGTTTTTTAAAAAAAAAAATCTAATTTTTTAAAATACCGTTTCAAAAAAATCGGCTCAAATTATACAATAATTTAAGCTTAAAAGATCTGCATAAAAATATTTAAAACAAATGTTCAACGGGATAATTCTAATGTGACTTTCGATACTGTTTTCAAATTGGCGCGGCTCAAGTTAAAAAATATTTTTCGAAAGTCCTAAACTATGATACATTTTCTAATTCCGAAGAAAAACAGTTACCACTAACCTATTAAATACTAGAAAAACCCAGCAGACGTTGTCCTAAAGACCGTCTATATTTGATACCCATATTGTGGTATACCAACTCCATTCTATCGCAGGGCAACGAACTCCAGGGAATCACTTAAAGCAAAACATGGCCTCGATATTATCACGACTTGGTATTAGTAAAAGAAAGAATCGGCTTAGTAGTTCCAGAGATACCCGCGTAACACAGATAAAGAAATTTTATATACCACTAGACATACAAAATCCTGTTGCACAACTTTTTATCCATGTAAATATCGCATTACAAAGATATCAAAACTGTCCCCATTTTTTATGCATACTTTCTGGCTTAAGGCAATAGAATTAGCAATTTGAGAGATACATATGTACAGGCACGCTTGTCTTTCGTAAATATATTTGGATTATCGATAAAAAGTTTTTCACTTAATTTTGCATACATTTTTTTTTTGTTTTTGTACGAATCGGAAATGTTGCATTTTTCTGAGTGTACACTTTTCCAACAGAAAAGCCCCAGCTGTGCTCGTAAAAGCTAGTTCGAAATTTAATATGGCCTACTAAAACTTTCATGTCTTGACCCAAAGTGTTTTTTACAATTAAAGGTTCAGGAGACTTTCATGGAAACTATTTTCCTAGAACATTTTAATACACAAACTCCCGCCTAAAAGTGTATTTTTGACCCTTAAAAAAACAAAAAAATCAATTTGGAAAGTCATTGGATATCTGATATGTTCTAGGAAATTATTCCTCAGAAATTGTTATTAGGGGGTTTCTCAGCCACACCTTTATACAAGGAACGTAAAAGGTCACAGAAAATAAAAAGCAAATATGTTCCAAATTATTTGTGTTCGCATCCGTTAACATGAAAATTGGAAGCTTAATAACAGAGCAGTAAGTTTTATATGAAAGTATTCGTAATTTTATTCAATGTAGAAAAAGATCTGGTCTGAGTACACCCCTAGTGAAATTTTCCAGCGAATATTGCTCTGAAACATTTTAACCCTCTAACGACTTTTCAGATTTCCAAACATTCGTGCAGGAATTCAGATTTAGCAAAAACTGGCGGCAATATAACAAATGTACATACGTATATCATTTACAGAACCACATGAAATAATTAATTTAAAAAAAAAACCGCCAAATTTCTTTCTCCAAAGATATTTCTTTTAAAACTATTAAGTAATTCAAGACAATTGATGTGAAATTTTAATTAGCCATGAGCCATTCAATTAGCTTTTTATTTTGACACTAATTATCAATTGAAAAAAAAATAATTGGCATATTGTAATTTATGGGTTCCTTTCAAGTTTCCTTTTCCGCTGCTGTTTTCACACATCGCCTTCGGCCAAATATTTATTGTATGCGTGTGAAGTAAAGCTGATCGAATCAAAAAAAATCACAACAAATGTGTATGTATGTATGTTTTATCTGTGTAGGTCTTTTTAATGACTAGTAAAATTTTTTTTCTTACACACGCATTATTTTTTTAATATTAAATTTCGGAACAATTTTTTTACATGCACATTTTTTTTATAAATAAAAATTTTTTTTTTTAATTTTTTAAACACATGCGTAAAGTAATAATGGAAACAATTATGAATTAAAATTTATAAACGAATTTAGGTTAAATAATTTATATGCAATTAATAGTCAAAAAAAATTATTTTTTTTTTAAATTCTAAACACGCAAAAAAGCGCAATCCGCAAGCATTCAAAAAAAAAAGTTTGTACTTTTTTGAATTCACTTTTCCTTCGCTTCTGTTTCGACTCATTCAAATAACTTTTCGCGCCACGCAAAATTTGGTTTTATACACGAAAAAATACGTTTTAAAAAATATTCAGCTAAAAAAATGCTATAATTTACTGCCGTACCATTCCAAACACGTCGAATGTTGTTTTCTTACTGAATTGAGCTTAAATTGTGTTGGCATGGGTTTGCCAAAACGGTTCGATTGCTAAGCGAGGAGCAACAATATGTATGGAAGTAAGGCAAATAAATTTTGAAATTAATGAACGAGTAGAGTATTTGTAGCACAACCAACTAAGCAACCAGTCAACAACAAAACAAACTTGCCTCTCATCAAGAGTGGTTTCTGGTTCTGCCCGATGACTCTGTTTACACTGTTGTTTATGGCAACCAGTAGCTGAGTAGAAGTATATAAATAAATAAATACATATATACTTGTAGATACATAGTAAATAGGTGGGCGAATGCACTGACTGCTTACAGCGTTTAATATCACCTCACGCTCTCAGTGCTCAAAGTTTTTGTTTTTTTACGTTTACGTTATGCTTTCAGTTTTAGCTTACTCGACGACAATTGGTTTTTAATTTCAAGTTTATGTCAGCTCAAACAGTGACAGCGTCGGCATAAAGGTGCATATCAAGATCAAGCCTCCCATCAGCAAGCTTTCCTCTCTTTCTCTTTCTCTCTCTCTCGTTCATGGAACACATTCTCCCCATTCACCGTTCGTGTAATAAATAATTGCGTTTTGCATTAGCGTTCATCTATGGTGAAAATTACAATTCGTTAAGTAGCTGACAACGCAGCTACCGTTAAATTGTAAGCAGTGAAATAAGTCAGTATTGAAGTTATTTTGCTATTGACTGCACCATTAAATTTGATCAATCACACTAAGTATATGGAGCGAGGATTAGGGGGTTAGTTTTGAAATATCAACCAGAAAATGAACATAAATGATTGTACGCCTTTTTACCGTAATCGATAATCAGTTACTAGTTACACATGTAAAATGCAATGAGTTGAAATCAGAGAACCAGAATAATAATTATTTGACCATTGAGTTTTAAAAAAGTCATCCTAATTTCGATAAGAATTATACAAGTCCTTTGATAATAATTATGAGTCAGACAAATTTTTTATGTTCCCGATAACTATTATTTTGATATTTATATTATAACAGTTTCTGCATAATTATTGAGTGAGAAAAACTGTTTAAGTCTTCCAAGACTTATATTTTCATATTTATAATGTAGAAGTCGTGGCTTAATTATTACGAATATGAAAAGTTTTTAAAGTCTTCAAAGACTTTTATTATTCAGACTTATATTGGGCCCGTTTTATTGTACGCTCCTAATCGGATAAAATTTCCTTTAGTTACAAAAGCGACCCTGTTCCTGTTCTCTCATGAAAGATGCGCTTTTTGTTTAATGATATTTAAAAAAGCAAAAAAGTTGTGCAAACAAATTTTAGGGTGAAGAATTTGTGTATTTAAAAATACTATGCAAATAAAAAAGAAATAGATATTCAACTGAAATTTTCCGTGTCTTTTCTTCCGGCTCATTCACAATAGCACAGTGTTTTTTACTTCCCAACACTACGTCTCAGGTCGGATATCATATTACCGAATTGGCTCAACTCGCATATTTTTCCGAGTTAGTGTTGTTGCTTTACATGCAATTCATTATCCTACCTAGTGTTCTTTTGCAACTCGGGTACAAAGAAACGGCCCTATTATAAAAGTCTTTGCATAATAATTATGAGTAAGAAAATTTGTTTAAGTCTTTAAACACTTTTATTTTGAGACGGATATTATAGAAGTCTTTGCATAATAATTATAACTTTTAAGTCTTGAAAGACGGAATTATTTCGGTACCCAAAATAGTACCGAACTAGTCCAGAAGTAATACCGAACTGAAATTTTTCAGAAGTAGTCCCCAATAAACCCCGAACTAATCCCGAAATGATCCTAAAAAAGTCCCGTCCTTCAAGACTTCAAATTTTTTTCTGACTCATAATTATTATGAGTAGACTTTTATTATATAAATCTCAAAATAAAAGTTTTTAAAGACTTAAAAAGGTTTATCTCGCTTATAACTATTACAAAGAGATTTTTATAATACAAGTCTTTGAATACTGGTTATAGTTTACTCTAAAAATTTCTATCTTACTACATATAATAATTATTGATTAACTTTTACTCTTTTCCCTTACAATAATTATGACTGTGATTGAAATACGAGTGGCTTTAAATATCGGCAATTTATTTTAAAGCCTGACTTCCTCTTAAATTTTGCGCCACTAATCCGGTTAAGTTTTCATTAACTTTACAAATCAATTTCGTTTTTTTCCATTCCACTTCTGCCTTGAAAAAATTCTCCTACAAATCAGCTACCATTTGGAGTTGGTGTCAAACTTTAGATTTAACTAAAAGTGGTAAATATTAAGACTCACATCACAGATGTCTTCGGCAGTTTCGTTTAGAAAAGCGACACAGCAAAATATGGTAGATACTCATAATAATATATTGCGCCTTTCTTTTAAACATAAAATATCACCTTATAGCTCCTCAATCACAATAATGAAAATAAATAAGAAAAACTATTGAGCTTCAATTCCATTTCTCATATTTTCATGTGTTTTTTTTTAATAAAAGGTAACGTACGTTGGCAACTTTTCACTCCAAATTGGTCATATTAGACTACCACCACTTTGCTTTTTCGAAAAACAAATTGCTTTAAAAATGTAGGAAAATTAATACTTTTCCAAAACACGCCGTTTTTATGCCCCGTTCTCAGCTCCTTCTGAAATACAACATTGAGCTGTGGGCGCACCAAATGGAGCACATTTCATTATTACATCATGATAAAAACATACTACGCTATTGTGTTCGAAAACAAATTTTATAAATAGTTGCATTTGATTCGTCAGTTCTCTGCTCGCCATGTCTGAGCTCTGTTCGCATTGAAACAAAATTTGTGTGTGTTTGTTTAGTGTCAACATTTCCTTGGAAGGGCGTATTTTGCAAGCACAAATATAATTTTAATGAGCGGTCAGTTCCCCAGTTAAATTAAGATGTTTAAGATTATTATTTCCACCGTCATAAAGCGAATCAAAAGTTTGTAAAATAATATATTTTCATGTAGTGAATACAAATTTTCTATTTGAATAAAATTGGACTCAGTACGACCTAGTGCAAAACGATGAATGTGCACTTTATTGGTCAGATATTTGAATTAAATTTACAAGTTATCCACTAGTGACAATTTCTGAGTTTGATGATGGTCCTCCACAAAGGAGATACCTAAAGTTTTATGCTAACTCCAAATGGCGCATGATTTTCATCAGCAAATTTTTTAAGGTAGAATTGCACTCAAAGATTTGCTATGTCTGTCGAGAGCAGGCCGATGATATGAGTAGGGGAAAAACTTTTTCTTGAATCATAATTTTTCGAGAAATATCAAGCGCCATTATAAGTAACATCATATTAGGTCATCGCCTATGTATTAGGCATAGTGAAATCAAGCCTTAATATATGTATGTCCAGTATTCTATTGTAAAAGTAATTTTTACACTGTAACATTCGTGTATACTGGTGGTAACTACAGATTACATACTTATATAATACATATCTGCATACATCAGGGCTGCGCTAATTGCAGCTATTGTTATCGCCTACAAAGTGCTACTGCGCATGGGCAGCATTGCCCAGCGGAGCTCAGAACTTGCTACAGTTCAGCAGCATTGCGGCGATACGAATAAAAAAGTACATGGAATATGAATTTTCCGCGGTAACGAGTTACAAATATTTATGCAATTATGGAGTCCTGTTCAACAAGAACAACAACAACACGCAAAAAAGAAATATGTATATGGAAGTAAAAAAAAATTTATTTGAGCTGTGAAATAAATTGCTGCCGATGGCAGAGGATGGACATGGTTGATGAATATTCGAATTGAGCTGAAACTGGGGCTGTCACAAGTTAAGCAACGTATGCACTTTACAACATATACATATGTACAATGTAAATATATACCGTTACTTTAGTATGAAAAGGCGCTAACTAACATTTATTCGAAATAAACCACACAACTTTTAAATTCTTGTAAAAACAGTAGTTAAATATTGAAGTTATGAAAATACAACAAAGAGCTCTCTAACTCAATATCCATCAATAAAAAGTAAAAAAATTCATACTTTTCATGAATGTGAACAAAAAGAAAAGTATTTTAGTTTTAGAGCTCAAGGCCGGGTTGAATAAAATAATTGTTTAGTTTTTTAATTTTTGTTTGTCGATATTTCGACCTCAATTTGAACTCATCGTTAGTACTGAAAAAATTGTTCCTTGATTTAAAAAAATTACGATTTAGTGATTTATATTTTTTGGAACACGCTGCATCGATATTTTTTTATATATATATTTTTTTCGATCAAGTGGGATCGTTATATGTTGACTTTTTTTTTTGTTTCGATCAAATTTGATCGATATTTTGTGACCTTTATTTTTTCGATCGCAATAAATCGTTATTTTTGAATTTAAACTTTTCCGATTATAGTTGATAGATATTATTTTATTTTTTCGACAAAAAAAATAATTCTTAATTTGTAATTTAAAAGTTTTCGATATAATAAATGCGAACCAAAATTGTTGGCGATGACAACAGCAATAGCAACAACACCAACAATACGATACGATATACACGATACGATAAAAAGAGATATAAAAACTACCATTATATTTTATAGAAAATATAAAAATCAGTAAGTATGTATGATCGAAAAATGGGAAATAAAAAAATAACGATTATGCAATGATTTAAAACAAAAAATGTTCAAAAAAAAAATAAGGTTAGATTTGCGTAGGATTCGGCAAAAGATTAGACCGATATATTTGAGTTTTGTTTTAAATGAATTCTTGCCAATGATTTGTGTTAATTCGAAGTATGGATTTTTTAGTCCCAGCTTTTTACACAATAATAACAACAAAAAGTGTCGAATTTCATGTTATTACCTGCTTTGGTGCAGTATCTCATATGTGAACATTCAGTTATATTGCAGCTATACGTGGCCCCAGTTTATCGTTTCCGACAAATGAATTATACATTCTAAAAATACCTCAAAAATTGAGCGACTAGTTTACGTTCAAACAAAGAGGAACGGGCGGACGGACATGGATAAATTCAGTCAGCTTATCGTTCTGATCATTTTGGCATATTTAGGTACCGGTCAAATAGCAATCAGTTGTTGTGTATTTTGATTTTATTAATGTGCATACAATTAGTACAATGTCAGCTGTTAAAATAATGCTCAATACTCAATTTAAAATGCATTTCTGAACTCATAGTGATTTCATTTCTACATACCTCAAAATGTTGCCCTTCCACGATATAACATTTGTTCAATGTTGCACTGAACACTGTGAAAAATGTATGTTTTTGCCCTTTTCTATTAGTCAACATTAAATGTCAAACTGACACATAAACATTTGTATCTATCCTTATCTAGCGCATGCATTTCATACAAGAATGATATAATACAAGATTGCGCCTTTCCGGGGCATTAATTGTAAACAAGTTTACGGAAGAAAAAAAAATAAATCACTTCCAATATTGGTAAAGTGTAGAGAGATTATGTAAATTTAATAAATAAATTTACAAAATAGTAAAAAGAAAGTGGCTCTCTGTCTCCCTTTGTAAAAACAGCTTTGTCTAGTTGCAGTTGAGAATTGTCAAAATCGGCAAAATCAAAGTAGCGGTACCTCTGAAGGCGATTAATACACCGTGAATTTCATAATACATATACATACGTTTTAAACTATACGCTGATTTTCAAGGCATCATCTCTCCTGAAAATTCACACCTATTGCCTTATTTGAGTATAACATTTTCAGAAACGAACACAGCATTTTTCCACCTGTTTACATTTATTTCAGAATCGAAGACGAAAAAGGCAAATGGCAGGGAATATCCAACATTTTTTGTTAGAACGAAATCACAATTAGTATAAGACTGGTCTAATTAAATAAAATTACATAACTTGCAGTTTTATTTCGGGTGTTTCAAGAAACTATGCTTATAGTTAATTTTTTTTTTATTTTAAGCTAATGAATAGTTAAGGGATTCACAATGTTGCACAAATGTGCCATAAATTATAAAATTTCAAAAAAAGGCAAAATGTCTTCATGTCATAATTTTTTTCTATGTAATCCATCAGCATAGTTTTTGAAAGTTCACTTTGTTGTTGTTTCATGTGTTTAAATATTATATGTGTTTGATTGCACGATATGATAGAAATGCTTTTTGCAACCCTGTGCCAGCTGTTATTTCATTTATAACCAAATAAAAAGTTGGAACGTCAGTAAGATTTGACACAAAGTGATTTCTCGTTTTGATGCATATCTAGGCATTGCAAATATGCTATAAAAAGGGTTTTGCAATAGGGACGCTACAAAAGTAGACCGATAGTGACAGCAAACGACTCCATATTTTATCCCGCTCTTTTGACATTTCTCTTCAGTAAGGTTTGCCATTTCATCATGGAAAGATAACCGATCCAACAACGAGTCGAAATTATTAAAATTTACTGCCGAAATTCGGAGTCAATGGCCTCAACTTTAAGGGCGCTACGTCCAATTTATGGTCGTCGTCATTTCTGGCTGAATGGCTTCGTCAATAAGCAAAATATGCGTTATTGGACAGGCAGCAATCCACACCTACTCCATGAGTCAACATAGCATCCCGAAAAAATTACGGTTTGGTGCGGTTTATGGGCCGGCGACGTCAAAGGGCCGTACTTCTTCCGTGTTGATCAAAACCGGCACGTTACTGTGAATGGGAATCGCTACCGCTCAATGATAACCAAATATTTTTGGTCCGAATTGGATGATATGGACTTGGACAATATGTGGTTCCAACAGGACGGCGCCACAAGCCACACAGCGAATGTCACAATCGATTTATTGAAAACCAAGTTTGGTGAACGTGTTATCTCACGAAATGGCCCCGTCATACTCATTAGACATCACATACAACGGAGCGAGAATACCCCTAATATGAAAAATCTTGGCATTTCACATTGTCACAGAAAATTTGTTTACTATGAAACAACTCACAGCAACTTGTGTAAATTAGGGGTTTACTAGCCATCGGCAAACTGCATTCAACATGCAACATAGATGTAAAGACTGCCACTGGATCGCTGCTGCAGCTACTTTGGTTGCCCCGCTCGCTCGGCATCATTCAATCCCGCATAGGTTTAGTCGTAAATCAGAGTAGAGCAGAGCCAGTGCGTGAAAGATTGAATGTTGGAGGAGCTGTTTGGGTTAGTACATAACTACTGATGGCGTTGGTCGCTGTTAGCATCAACAGATGTAGATTCATATCTCATAATGCATACATTAACTACATTTACTTATATGGTAAGTATGTATGTATGTGAGTACAAATATTTACCTACTTACATATCTACCTATACAGACATTCACAGCTCCGTGGGTCGTTTGAAGTGAACTTGAAATTGCAGTGCTACTACTTTACTTTAATATATAAGGTGTTGTTCTTCTTGTTGTAGCAGTCAATAATAACAACAACAAAAATCCAAGTGATATTCCTATACAATAAAAGCGAACGATAATGAAAATATAACCTTCCCAGCAGAGTTAAGAGACAGCAACAACATCTTTTTGAGAACGCCCAAACATCAAATATTTACAAGTCAGTGACTAGTTGATTTTGAGATGAGAGGTTAAATGAGTTTGCTTGCAGTGCACGAGTACGCTTACAGTGTGATACATATTGTATATTTATAATTACATACATACATACATACATACATACAAAATTTTTTACAAATTTATATATGTACATATGTATGTAAAAAAAAGGTTACACTTTGACGTTCATTGGCACTGCGGCGTTGGTGTTGTTGACCAGCTTGCCTTTTTTGTGTAGTTTTTGTATATATGTATATATTTTTTTTTGTAGATAAATGATTTACTGTTGTACCAATATTTTTGACATTAATTAACTTAATTTATTATTACCGTTATGAGAAATTCCCAAAACCAATTTTTAATGAATGTAGTTAGGTCTGTTGCAGCTGTGAAAATATTGACATTTTTATTGTCATACATTTTGAAATTTAGAAACCTTATAAAGCGAAGTAGAACAGCGAAAATTAATAAGGCATTTCATTTTTACATCGTAGTCAATATTACCAAATGCTCGAGATAAACTTTTTACGAAATATATCTGTTGTTTTTTTTTTAACAAACTTTTGAAGGTTATCTTAAGATCTAAGCCATCTATAAGATGTTCTAAAAAAAACGATGGAAAACAAATCATATGGAAATTTTAATCGTTTTCGACGACATCTATCTTCTTACATAGTTATATATGTATATATGTATATATGTATATTTGGGTGATTCACAAGGTGTCATAGTGTGTCATATGTAAGTCTTAAAGTCATAAAATGTAAAAAAAAAAATTAAATTGCTTAGTTTTAATTATTTGTTTCAATCCAATCCAAAAACATAACTTTTGAAATTTCAAATTTTATGAATTTATGATTTATGCCACCTTTTTAATCACCCAATAGTGTTGATTATATCATGTTGGGCAAAATTCAATTTAATTCAGCTTGCCAGTTATGCGTTTTAATTTATTTTTAATAATTTTTTATAAAAGTACAAGCTGATTTTATGACATGCACCATATAAAAAAAATTTCATGCTTTTTGTAAAATTCGCTACAATTTAACCCGTTAGTGGCGCTAGAATCAAGTTATTTATAATAGTACTATTTATGAACTGATTTAAAAAAATTGAAAGCGTATGCTACGTGTGTGTTGAAAAATAAGTTTATGAAAAATAGGTGGTAAAATTAGTTACGCTTACTGCAAGTGCGATGGGGAATACTTTTACAAAAAATTGGCCCGATAGAGGGCGCTAGAGGCGAGTTAGTCAGAAAATTCGCACTTTAGTCTAAAAAAAAGTTTTTTTTTCGCTATACGAATTGATTCATTCTTACCTTTGCGCAATTCCAGTTATTTGAGATAGGCTAATAAATTATTTTCTCACGACGATTATTGTGATTACTGTAATCGCTGTTGGGAATTTAAAGGTGAAGCCGAGGCAACCACCACCGAGCCTTTTGACTTTTTTGAACCCACGTCTGGAGTTTTGTGAGTATCTACTAAACAAATATCCCATACCGTAATAAAAACAATTCAACCAGTTTTCAAATTAATTTTAAAAATTTTACAAAGAATTTTTTGGTAAATGTTCAGTTGTATAGCTCATTTAATTTTATTATAATACAATGTATGTAGTTTTAAAGATACTAAAAATTTCTGTAGATTTTTGATCATTCCTTTTTGCAAACATAGTTCAAAGTGGGGGCCGGATTTAGCTAAATTTTCATTTTGGGCAAATGTCCAAATCCCGCCCTTATCAATCTCAAAAATCTGCCGATCTGACGCACATTTTCGCTTTCTTACTTCCAAAAACTTTTGTTGAAATTTGCCGCCCCTGAAAATTCAACGCCCTGACCCAGTTGCCTTTAGGGTTAAAAACTATGATAAAGAGCTGAATAAAAGAACTTGGGGTTGCAACTCCTCAGAACTTCTCAGAAAAGATATAGTTTTGGATAATTTCTTCCCAAGTATCTTTTTAAAAATTAAAAAATATAAATAAAATGGTTATAAAAATTTAACCATTTCTTACATTTACTTTTAAAGCGAGAAGCGTGAAAATTTTTCTCAATATAAAGCCCTATTTCCACGCACTGTGTGTTTAGTAGTGCCAGCTTGTTGGAATCAAACGTCGTCAAAATTACTGGTCTTAACTTGAGGCAGCAAATAGTCGGATATCATGACCGGATAACTGGAGCATTTGCGGTACTTTAACTTTGCACAAATTCAATACAGCGTTACAATATATAGGTTTGCTTTGAAAAATTTTGCATTATCGAACACCACTTTTACTAGTGATCCAGAACAGTAAATATTGGACTCTTCGGTTTTAAAAAAGTCATTCTAATTTTGATAAGAAATATACAAATCTTTTGATAATAAATATGAGGCAGACAAATTTTTTAAGTTATCGATATTTATTATTTTGAAAATAATATTATAAATGGCTTTTCATAATTTTTTTGACGTCTTTCAAAGACTTTTATTTTGAGATTTCTTTGCAAAATAATTAAGGTAAATTTTTCCAAGTCTGGAAAAACGGAACTATTTCGGGAGCCAAAATAGTGCCGAACTAGTTCATAAGCGTATCCGAACTGGTGTCGAAATGATTTTGATGTAGTCCCGAATAACTTCCGAACTAATCCCGAAACGATCCTAAAATAGTTTCGTCCGTAAGACATATAATTTTTGTATGACTCATAATTGTTATGAGAAGACTTTTATAATAAAAATCTCAAAGTAAAAGTCTTTGAAGACTTAAAAAAGTTTATCTCCTTGATAACTATTATGAGAAGACTTTTATAATAAAAATCTCAAAATAGAAGTCTTTGAAGACCTAAAAATATTTATCTCGCTTATAACTGTTATCAGACAACTTTTATTTTATAAGTCTTTGAAAAATGGTTATCGATTACTTGAAAAATTTCTATCTTACGATAATAACTATTGGTTAACTTTTACTCTTTTCTCGTAAAATGGTCAGTTCTCTGACATTTGTAAAAATTATAGCATTATTGCTTTTCGTTTGCATATCGGCATTCTTTGGTGAACTCTCCATGCTCAATATTTTTTACAAATCATCTATTTTTTGTAAAAATTCCACCAAGGATTTACAATGAAATGCCTCACGACAGTCAGATCTACGATTTCTGAACGACCTGGATTTTCAACTTGGTCCTTGGACTTCAGCAACATACACCAAAAGTTTGTAAGGAATATTTTAAACTACATGAAACTTGACCATGATTTAGGTAAGTATTAAACACCCACGAAAATATCCGGCGCACAACTAAAAAAAATTTTATTAAAACCTATAAAAAAATTGTTTTCTTTAATTATTTTTATTGCGTTTTCATGTTCTTATATTTGAGAGCTGCCTATCGCCTATGCTAAAATTAGATAACCATTTATAATAATTTATTGCTTCAAAACTTTGTATACGTATTAAATCATTGCTTAAATAGAAATTTTACTTTTCTCCGAAATAAAATAAGCGGAAAATATATTTGCAATAAAACATTTATTGCTTCATACTCAAATGAGTGTAGGTATATATTTACTTTTATATATATGTATGTATTTACTTAGAGTAAGCAATTAGTAGCGCATTGTCTGAGTTTTTCTTAAAAGTAAAAATAGAAAATCATAGCAAATAGCGAAAAATATGCTAAGGGTGGGTATGAATAAATAATTTAAAATTTGCTAAACAGTTTTAAACGCAACCTACGGTAAGCAGAAATTTCATTTGTAAGTTTATGTTAATATAAATAAAAATAAATTGCCTGTAGTCTGTAGGTACATATGTACATATATTATGCACATAAATGTGAGGGATATTGTGAAGCGAGCGGATTGCCAACGCAAATATTATTTTTTTGCCAAATGTATGTATGCAAAATATAAATATACAAATATCTGATTACAGATTTATTTTACATAAATAAATATTAGCATACAAATTGTGAGATTTTGCATATGTATTTGTACATATATGTATGTATGGGCGTAAGTAAATATGTAATAAAAAAAAATATATTAACAAACGCCTAATTGATATTGAATGACAATATGACAAAAAAATCATACGAAATTTTTGAATAATAGAATGTGTATTATATTTATGGTTCTCTCCTAATTCCTATACACAATTCTTCGTAATTGAAATAAATTTAAAAAAAAAATGACATCAAAATTTCCGGCACAAATCAAACTCGCTTACAGCCAAGACTTCTGAGACATTCTAAGTTACGAAAATGGGCAATTTTTATTATGCCAGCGAGCGACAGTTGATAGTTTAACAATTTAATTTGCGATTTCAAGCAACTGCGCGTAGTTATTTTAATTTTCCTGTCACTGGTTGTTTTGATTGAATGCACAAAATAAAACCTACTACAATAAACCATATGCTAAGTGGCTTTGAAACAAGCTAAGTATCTGGGCGGGAAATTATGCATGACAATAACAAAAGTACATATGTGAATATGGCGAAACAAGCAATATTTATTCCATTTTTAAATAGCCAAGAAAATGTAAACATGTAAAAATTAAAAAATTTAATTTTACACTGTAACAAAAAAAATTTCCGTGCAGTGTTTTTGTTTACAATATTGGGAATTTTTTGCCTGACAATTGTTTTCCTAAATTTTTTACACCTGTGCGGTTCATAAGCATACAAAAAATTCAGTAAGATTTCTTCAAAATTTAAAAAAAAAATTTTAACTTAGAAATTTGAACACCCAGTTTTATAAATGTTTTTGAAGTAGTATCGTATTTCCTTTCAGATAGGAAAAAAAAGTTTTTAACTTAGAAATTTGAACACCCAGTTTTATAAATATTTTTGACGTTGTATCGTATTTCCTTTCAGATAGAAATAATTTCAAACGCGTAGGGATAATAGGCAAAACTCTTAGTGCAAAAAATTCCCATAAATAAAATTTGTAGTAAAATCGAATTTTTCAAAATTTTGTACAAAGCATGAAACTTTAATTTATATGGTATGGGAAACAATTAACCATTTTATGGTGGTAAAAACTCACGAATAAAATTTACTTATTTATAAAAATTCTGAATAAAAAATTTTAAATTTCGACGAAAAGTTGCTGAATTTTAAAAAAAAATTTACTTTTGATGCATATTATTTTTTGTTATAAAACGAACCATAGTTTTGTAAAAAAAATTAACAAATTTTTTTTATATTATTTTTTATTTATAAACATTTTTAGTAAAAAAGAAAAGAACTGAAAAATCTGTGTTTTGTGGAAAATTTGAAAATTTTTTAGCGAAAATTTGAATTTCTTTGTTCTTTGAATAGAACAAAACATATTTTTGAGCTAAATTTTCGTAAAAAATTACCGAAATTTTTTTTTATATTATTTTTATTTATAAAAATTATGATTAAAAAATTTGTTGAATTTCTTTAAAGTTTTGTACAAAGTTTGTAATTTTGATTAGCAAATATGTTTTTTTATAGAATGAACCAATTTTTTTTTAAACTTAACGACATTTTAATTTATAAAAATTCTGAGTAAATAATTTGTTGGACTTTCTTTTTACTTTTCTATAAAATTTGAAATGTTGATTAGCCAAAAATGCTGCTACGGAATAAACCATGTTTTTGAAAACTTTTTTTTATTAATTTTTAAACATTGAAACTTTGATGAAAACTTATAGAATTTTTTTAAGATTTGTAAAAAGTTAGAAAAATTGGTTTATATTGTGATAGAATAAACTGTCTTTGTGTAAAAAATTAACGAAAGTTGTTTTCTATGTTTTTTTATCTATACAAATTCTGAAAACAAAAGTAAAAATTTTTTAAATTTGGTGCAAAATCTAAAATTTTGATTTACGTAGATACTGTATGTTTTTTTTTACATAATGAATAATACTCTAGTAAAAAATTAATCGAGAAAAATTTTTTTGTTAAAAAAAAAATATGTTTTTGTTTAATTCTTAATAAAAAATTTAAAATTTTTAATATCTTGTTGAATTTTTCTAGGTTTCTGCAGTTTAGATTTAAATGGATTTTATTATAACAAAAACCATATAAAAAAAAATTGTAAAAAATTTATAAAACAAAATATTGCAAGAAAAAACCACTGTATAAAATTTTTTTTCAAGAAATGTTCAGATACGGTGGTAAGCAACCTTTTGTAAATTAATTGTATGTAAAATTTATTCAAATGACGTCTTAGTCAAGTGTAACTAGCCAAAGCAAATTTGGCAACGCTTCGTTGAGCTTGCGCGGCAATTACATTTAAGGGTTTCTGATTTTAATTAATATACAAAAAAAGGAGAAAACAAAATACGACAAATGAGTAAATGTCAAAATGTCACAAGGAATCACCTTAAACGGCTGTGTATAATATCAACAATAATAAGGAAATTGTATGTACATGTGTGCTGTGGGTTAAAAAATAAAAACATATGTAAGTATTTTTCGAAAAAAGTTAGCATTCAAATGATTCAAGTTGAAATGGAAGTGAAAATGTACTACTACTTAAAAGTTGAACTCAAAACATTCACGTATAAATTTGCATCGAAATTATTGAAATTTATTGAGTTTGTGATTAAATTTTAGATACATAGTTTTTTTTTGTTAACGTTCTTGTTTTTGCAATTTTTGAGCAAGTGATTCAAATATCATGTACTTATATAGACATAGATCTACAATGTATATAGTTATATGCTTTGCGTATATGAATCACATTTTACCAATTCGCATGACAACAAAATTCTTACCACCACAAATCATAATGCGTGGGCTCCAAGCGAATTGATCATGATTTTAAAAATTAAATTAAAATAAAATGAATATATACATCTATATAAACAATATACGTATATGCATATGGATATTCATATAAATAATTGTTGCTAGAGAGAGATGAAAACTTTTCGAGCCCCAAACACCGGTTTGCCGACGAAAGTTTGAGTACCGATAAAAAAGTAATAAAAAATTTTAACAAAAAAATTTTCAAAAATCAATCAGAATTTTTAGACCCTTCAGACTTGCATAGCATTATATTAAAATTGAACTGCATACCCGAAGGCTTTTCAAAAACTCAAATTAATAATTAAAAATAAACATTTTTTTAAATTGCTGTAAATTTATAACAATGTTTGAAATTCCGATTTAAATGATCATTTTGTCATACTATGAATTTTATTTTTATAAAAAATTAACGAAAAAAATTATAAACGAAAGCATATCGAATATTATTTAAAAATATCGGTAATTATAAAATTCATTTCAGTAAAATCAGATCACAGCATAGAAATAAGTTATAACCTAAATATATGGAATAAACGGTTTCCAAACAATTGTGTATTTTGCAAGTTTTAGACCGGTTGTGGTACTTCTCAAATTTGAAACCGGTTTTTCGGTCTTTGAATGCCACAAACCGATGATCAGTGCAAAAAAAATGCTTCGGTTCGGTTCAAATTAAAATTCTCAAAATTTTTTTTCCAGTTTGCCTACAAGTGAAATTGCTGCCTGGACGCGCTTGGCTACACCCTACAAATACATTTTCTGAATTTGAATAAAAATAACTGTAAATACAACACCATCTATCGGTTTAATTTTCAAAGTAAATATTTATATATTTTTTTATTTATGTTCTTAATGCAGTTTTTTTAGAAATATCTCCAATCTACCGCCACCTATCGGGTGCCATTGCCAACACATCATATAAATTTGAGCTGCTCTGCGAACAAATAATTTTTGTTGGATTCGGCACATTTTGAAACACTCAGATATTGAATTGTTCTTTTATTTCGGGCTCATTTTGTACCATTATATAAGAGCCTCGTTTTGAGCTCCGGCCAAAATGGCTTGAATCCAACGACTGTAGACTTTCTTCACTACTAAATGCCCATCCAAAAGCTTTTGTATTTGACTTTTTTCTGTATGCAAAGAAGCCGCTATCTTTCGGTATTCCTTAGGTTTCATTAAGCCAAATGTAACATCAAATGTTATCAGTGGAATGAAAGCAGGCACAATTTTGACTTACTTATTTCGATTGGACCCCAATGCAGAGTTATAAAACGGCAACATGTTGTCTTTGAATTGAACTAAACCCCACTTAAAATCGTAAAAACACCGCACGATTGTTTTTATTTCTCTGAAAATAACTAACTATGCTTGTGTTTTGAGTTTTAAGACTGTGTTGTACTTATGAAATCAAAACAAAGCAGAACAGGAGGTATACGAAGAAAATAAGTGGAAGTTCTCAAGGAAGAATAATCAAAGCATCCGCCATCACTCTCTCTCTCTTTCTACTAATACATACTATACTATACTAGAGTGAATCAACACTAGCTGTGAGTTAGTTTATTTTAAGTTGTTTCGTTTGAGAACGAGCAGATTCTATCAAATTCGACAAGTACGAATTGACATAATGAATATAAAATGTCTTCATTAATCTTATGGTTTGAATTTGAAGTAAAGAAAATATTGCCTTTTATATTATTATTAGCATCAGAGCGCGCTTAAAATCAGCGTCAGTATAGAGAACAATTTAACTAATTTAGCAACATAAAGAATTCTAATAATGCTTTTTAAATAATCAAATCTTAAATGATAAATGGCCGGTCCTTTTATAACAAGATGTATAGCGCATTCAAGAATGATGGAAAACAAGATTGCGCCTTCCGCGCTGAGAGCAACTGAAATAGACGTAATAAGAAAGAGAGAGAGAGAAGAAGAAACGGACAAAAGATAGAACCCTCGGAGTATTCTATCACTCTTGGGTAAAATATAAACAGAATAATTTTATTTCGTCTGCGAATGGATGTATGCTATCAAATCGACAAAGAGAGGACTAGCGATTCGCAGAAGGCGCAAACTTGTATTCTGTCAAGCCATTAGCATATAGTATTTTAAGATCGTTTTAAAAATTTATTAGCATAAAATGTCTCAACTTTTGCACCATTTTCAACTATAAGCATTTATGCAATGCTATTCATAATATTAATGTGGGTTTGAGGAAACTTTAAATATGTAACGCAATTTTTGTTTATGCGGAAATTTGAAACCACTTGAGAAACTTGCAAGTCATGTAAATAAAATAAATGTCTGTACCACTATAAATTCAAGTACATATCTACCTACGTTCATGTACTATATGTTTGTCTGTACAAGTATGTGAAAGTGAAAGTATGTCTTGACAGACCAAATGCTTGGGGAAGTTTGTAGGTTGTCAACCAAGAAGGAAGTAATTGCATTAATTTTTAACTTTAATTTTGCATAATACAATTCCGAAGAAAGTAGTTTAACAATAGTTACGATGGAATTGTTTTACCAATATTAAAATATTATATTAAAATATGAGGCTACTTATCAACCAAATTTATTCTTCCGAATGAATACTTACATGCACATAGCCTTGGCCAAAATTATAAAGAATCCTATGTTTTAAATTTGGGTTTATTAATAAACTAGAAAAACCCGGCAGACGTTGTCCTGCCATATTTATGTATTTATTTATTGCCCTTTTGCATATCTTTCTTTATAACTTAATTAAATTTTAATTTTAAAAAAGGTGGCAACCCTCTTAAAAATAAACCTATAAACTTGTTCGTTGAAAAACGAACGGAACGGGAGGGTATCAACCCATATAATATTACTATATTACTCTGTAAAATTTAATTAAATTCGACTTTTCAAGCAGGTGGCAACCTTCTATAAGCTATAAGCTTACTTCGCATTGAATCGATCAGTTTATCACCCATATTTTTTTTATGTTTCTTATAACTTGCTCGACTTAATTCGACATTTCAAACAGGTGGCAACACTCATAAAATTAGCAATGAACCTTCTTGCCGAGACAAACCGTTTGACAACCATATTTTACAAATTTAATATAATTTTGGGTGTTATTTAATCAAACTTGACATTTCAAACAAGTGGCAACCCGCTCCAAAATATAGCTAACTATAAACATTCTCTTTAGCGAAACGAACTGGTTGACATCGAAATTTTAATATTTCATCTAACTTTACAGAACTGTAATAAATTTAAATCCGGATTTTCCAACAGGTGGCAACTCTTCTTAAAAATATATATTTTAAAAAATTAAAATATACGTATGAATGCACTTTCTCCTCGTCGAAACGAACCGGTTGACACCCATTTTTTGAAATGCATTTTTTAATATTTTATATATCTTGTGTAGAATTTAATTAAATTCCACTTTCGTAAAAATCGGACAAGTCGTTTCAGAGGAGTTCGACCACAAAAACCGTAAGATTTATATGCACATATTATGAGTGATGAGTAAAAAAAACCTTAACGCTCGTATTCTGATGATCCTCTCTTTGCTTTTATAACCGCACTGACTGCGCTGGCTAATCTAACAACAAAAACAATGTTACTGTCTCTAAACCAACCTTCCAGTCCCTGATTTGTGACACGGAGAATTTTCGTGTTAGAATTGGACAACATTTAAATTGAATATGACTTTTCTCAGATTGCAGTTCGTTGTTGTAATTACAGATTCAATACACGAACAACTTGCACTAATATCAATAAATAAATATTAGAAATTTTAGAATAACACAGTTGGAATTAAAAAAATCAATTCACAGTAATATTATTTTTTCAAGCGCCTAACATTTCCTGTCTTCTGGATTTAAATACAAATTATTCACAAGTATGAGTAGAAAGTGATGAAATTAAAAATAGATGCACACATGCAATATAAACTTGTTAATCTTCCGTTTATTGTGTCTCGTGTTTTTTTGTTTTTTTTTACTCTTGTAAGTCTTCCTTCAAATGCCATCGAAGCCAACCATCCACTCGTTTCTATCAATAGACCACATCTTAATCGCTGCTCAACACACTTGGCTTAAGTGGCATATTTATCTACATAAGTAAATACTATTGAAATGTTCAAATGTGTTATGCTATGTTTGTAAGATGCAGACGACATGCAACATCTGAACATCTGCTTGTGGCGCTTTAGCATAAAAAATACAATTTGAATGGCTTTTTTCATTAAAACTCATTTGGAACTCCACCCCAAAGGAGATTAGCACACTTATCGAATGCATAGATGGGGCTTTGTAAATGAATGCACATTAGTGTGGTCGAAAACTAGTAAAATCGGAATTTTAATGCGCTTGCCCGCTAGAATTTTTCTATATGAAAAACACTATACACCTATTTATTTAAATTTTAAATCAAAAAAATATTTAGAGGACGCTCAAAACGCTCAAAATTTCCGATGTATTTTATACTAGGGAAAACTCAAATTTTCCGTTGAAATTAAAATCAATATTTTTCGATTGAAAAACTCTACTTCTCTTACGGAGACTTGAAAGAATAATAACAATTTTTTTTTTCAGTCGTTTTTTGGGCCCGTTTATTGTTTTTTTTTTTTTTGGGTTTTGGCGAATCCATACAAAATCTTTACTCGTATATATACGAATGTAGCCGCATTCTTTGTTACAACTTGAATCAAAAACCAGTAAAATTTGGACAGTATATTCCTCAGATTCATGGCGCAAATAAAGGCTACATTTTAATCATTTACTTTTGATCTTCGTATATTGGAACGATTTTCCCTCATGCCTGTAAATTTTTGTTTGGGGGCAACACGGTTTCGGCGTTGTGCCAGCTTCAGTGTAATTTTTCGAAAAATACACCTACATTTTAATTCGTTAGGTGGTGCATGAATCGAAATATTCAGAAAATCTGTATTTATGACACGATCTTGATAAAATTAGAAATAATTTAGGAATGTCGAGAAATATTAATTTGGGCAACACCACTTAATTTTTATCCGAACATCTTCTTCAATTTTTGGCGTGCGTCTTGATGTTGTAACAAAAATTGAGGGAGCTACAGTTTTGCGCCCACTCCGAGCATTTTGTGAGCATTTTTTTCCATGGCAGAAATACACTCAGAGGTTTGCCATTGTCTGCCGAGGGGTGAACGCTATTAGAAAAAAAATATTCTATAATTTTTAATGTTACTTGTTCCGTCCAGGATTTGAAATCGGGAGCCAACGAATGAAGCGCACACACGTTACACACTCGACTACGGCGATCAGCTAGTGATGAGAAATACCTTTACGAAAAATGGATCTGGAGCGTGTTATTCAGAAAATCCGTATTTATTTCACGATGGATTAGCTGAATCCGGTAGGTGGCGCTAGAGCCGAGTTATTCATAAAATCTCCATTTTTGATACGATTTCGATGAAATTAGACACATAGAATGAGGATGAATGAGAAATACTATTACAAAAAGAGGAGTCGTCAGATGGCGCTAGAGTCAAGTTACTCAGAAAATACGTATTTATGGTTCGATTTTGTTGATATTTGGAAAATGTTGCAGGTGCTTTTATAATCCGATTTAGATGGCATTGAAAAAAATGTTTACTGCATATTTCTACTATACCTATTTGCATAAAAAATATTGAAAATATGTATGAAAATCCATTAGATGAGATTGTAGTCGAGTTTTCATATATATGATTTGACTTAGTTCAAACTTAATATGCTTTGTTGAACGTCCCTTGGTCATAGCTGATTTAAAGTTAGTTACATCTACTTTTGGTAGTTATCCCAATGAAAATTATGTAAAAAAAAACTGCTACTAACTTTCGAATGGACTTCATCTCCGGAATATTTTTTTTTTAATTCATCGAATTAATTTAATTTATCTTTAAGAATTTGCTGTAGATATATAGAAACTGAGTAAAAAACGCACGCGAAGTAGTGGGTATAAACTAGTAGTTAATGTAAAACAATAGTCCCTTGAACAGAAACGGAATTTGTCGATTAAAATATTCAATGAATCCATACCATTGATTTAAAAGAAAAATATATATACAAGTATCATTTTTTTTAACAGAAAAATCCTGAGGGGTGAGAACATTAAAAATCTGTATTTTCTGCCATTCACCATTGAGCTACCCTAATGCACATGGGCAACTAAGTAAGCTTAAATAGCCTTACCAAATGAAAAGTGGAAAATCAATGTGATAAAAATAGGCAAGAAAAAAAAACAAATGATAATAGTATGGCATGTAAAGAATTGGAACTCCAGCTGTTAGAAAAGGTGTAAACTACTCGCAAAACAAAACTACACGAGCAGCGTGAAATGAGCGGAGACACGCTTGTGAGTAGTTAACGAGCCGGTTGGCATACCAAAAAGGCCAAATAGATAAAATTGTTATTCTCGTACGCTTCATTTTGGCCAGTGGGCAAATACCGAAAGGCACATATACATACACACATACATATATGTATGTGTTGCTGGTATAACGTCATGCTAACCAAAATTCAAATTGGCGCGCATGCGCGCTGCCGTTCTTAGTAACCAAATAGGCGCAAGTGGTTGAGTATGTTATGCGCGCATTTCTACATATAGTAAAAGTATAAAAAGATGTTCGGATGGTGGCATGCAAGCGCGACGCAGTTACCAATTGGGAGTTGGTGGACTACTTAGCCAATTGGTTTCAAAGTGGTCGATGGTCGACTAGGCGACGAAAACGTTGCACAGCAATTTATGTTTGTGGAGCAAAATTGAGACTCTGTAAACGTAATCGAGTTGTTGCACAGTGCACCGATGTCATATTTCTTATATGTGTTATATGTGTTAAAAATATGAGTGGTCGAAATTCGTTGAAATTTAATCTTAAAACTGATTTCAGAACCGATTGCTAATTTCGAAAAACTCGTTTTTTTGTTAAGGAAGTAAAATAAGGCATGCTATTATATTGCAAAATATGAGCAAAATAGATTACAAAAAACAGTCGCAGTTTTCATTAAACTATGAAAATAAAATAAAAATATTAAATTAACGAACATCATGTATTATGTGCCAATTTCTGAATTAGCATTCCTATATATAAAAAAGTACGAAAGACCGTTAACCAAAAAAAAGAAACAAAATATCTAAAATCATTAAAATTTAGAAACCACATTAGACTAAAATTTAACGAGATATAAAGTAAAAGTACTCTAAAAACTTTTGAAAGTTCTGGTAAAAAAGTTTTAAATTTTAAATTTTTGTTAAATTTTCGTTAATTTTTTACAAACTTTAACCACCAACAAAAAAAAAATTTATCAAAAATAAATAAAAATATTTAGCAACCATATTAGACTAAAACTGAACGAAATATAAACCAATAAATTACACTGGTTTCCAAACATAAGGCCAAAACCATATAATAACTATAAACCAAAATACCCAAAAACTTTTAAAAAGCCTGGGGAAAAGTTTAGAAATTATTGCACGTACATTTTTGCAATTTTTGTTAAATTTTCGTAAAATTTTCACAACCTTATATAAACCAAATACTCAACTATTAAACAAAAAATCCAGGTTAAAAAGTTTTAAAATCGCGGGTAGATTTTTCCAATTTTTTTTTTTTTAATTTTTGTACAGTGTTTACAAACTTTAATATTCTGATTTCTATGGTTCATATAATTGAAATAAACTATGTTATTTTTATAAAAATGTAACAGGAAAATCAGTTGAGAACACAGAAAAATAATTTAAGGGGGGGTTCCGCCAATATAATTAAAAAAAAAATTAGCGGTTTGAGTTTCAAAAGACACCTTCCAAAAAAATGGCATTTGCATAAAATATCAAAATATTTTTTTTAAATACATGTATTTGTTTTAAAAATTTTAACCTTTTTTTCAAAACGAATTAGTTCGCGACACAGAACGAGGCGGAGAAAATATAACTTTTAGTAGAGGGGTTCCTCCAAATTAAAAAACAAAATTGTAGTGTTTTTAAATCTTCAAACACAGATTTATTTAATATTACAAATATTAACAATTTAATTTAGTTATTTTTTTTATCAAACCCAATTTTATGGATTAACTTTAAAAGTGTGCCGAAAAACATTTTGTTGAGAATAAAATTGCATTTTTAAAATAATGAGAAAATATGCCACACAGTTTTTTTTATTTCGAGCCTTAACATTCAAATTATATCAAAAGTGGGGATTTGCAAGACACTTGATTTAATAATTGTTTATCCACGTTCGGCACACTGTGCGTTGCGGCAATCAGCGAATGCACGCAAGTTGCAACTGTGCAATTCGGACATTTATGGCGACTTTTGGTGTGCCTGATTGCATGGCAGTAATTAATTGCCCGAGGGGCTGAATAAAATTCAATATGCCAATAGCAAACAAGTTGTAGTTGTAGAAAAAATATGTGCACATACATATGTACTATATTAAATACCTGTGTACAATGCCTTTAGCGCTAAGAAAGTAGTGCAAAAGTGTAAAGTATGTTGGGTATGTAAATTAAACTTGTTTAGACTTCCAGTGGGATGAACAACGAACGACTCTTATTTTGTGTTATGTAAATATATCCTATTATTTTCATAAGTCAATTCATAGAAATACCACTTTCCAAATACAACCAATACATGTGGCTTTCGTTTGCTTTCAACGCCGAAAAGTATGCAACATTTTCTTTATATGCCTTTGTACTATTAAATAATTTAGTTTACAAGAATTGTCTATTTAACTCACCTGCTCGGAATACTTCACCGCAGCCATCACAGCGCGAAGCAAATTGTGCATCATAACAAGTGCCGCAATAGATTTTATCGGCCTTGGCACCGAACTGTTTATCCACCAACGACAAATGGCACTTGAAGCATAGGAAACAGGCCTCATGCCAATGCTTGTCTTTGTAGGAAAGATCCTGGAAAATTATTTACAAAAAAAAAAAAAAATTATTTACAAAAAACATATGTAACATAATTAGGTTGTTAAGAGCTGCATTGTAAATCAAATAAAATATTTTTCGAACAAATATCAGGCCAAGGCGAATTCATATAAGGTGTAGTTACTATAGTAACCGATTTGATTTTTTTATTCAAAAAAGCAAAAACAATATGCATGTAAAATTTGACAACTCTTACGCAGAAGCAAAACCAAAATATATTGGAAATTTGTAGTTGTATTTATAACACCACCTTTTATGAATTCGCCTTGCTTCAGGCATTGCCGAAGTTTCAATCAAGGTGTATCCATACAAGGTGATAGCAAGATAAACAAAGCGAATCCGCTGTGTATTTAGTTTGTGTAATTTTGCGTGTAAAATGTCAAAATCTGAATTCGCTCAGTTTGCCCATGTATTTTGTTAGTGTAGTTTTGCGAGTGAAATGTCAAAAACTGAATTCGCCCAGTTTGCTTATGTATTTTGTTTGTGTATACAAAACAACCTAGCGAATTCGGAGAGAAGAACAAGCATTCAGCTCATGGGATGCTATCACCTTGTATGAATTCGCCTTGGTTTCAATATTTAAACATATAGATGGCACACTAGGCAGGGTCGATAATTTTTTATTTTCAATGGTGTCAAAATGAGTACAAAATTTTTAAAAATACCGGCAGAATTTGAATATATTAATCAATTTATAACTTTTTTGTTGCCAAATTCCAATCTGCACCAGGATTTCATCAGAGAATGCGATGATTTTTGAAAAAATAAACAAGGGGAAAGCCAAAAAATGGCTAAATTATATTTATCTACCTACTTCCATACTGAATATATATTTCTTAAAAATCATTTGGATCATTTTTAGAATTTTTGAATTTTTGTCTGTCTGTTTATTGAAACTCTGAATGGACGGGGGTTTAATTGGTAACTAGACAGTAACCTCGTACATATCTGATTATAAAAATATTAGATGGGGGACAACAATTTTTTTTATAAAAATGATATAAAATAATTGTTTTTTTTTAATGAAATTTCGCAGTTCGTATTTTTGGACTTTTTTTGGCTTCATTAAGGGCCTCTGGCAAACGGTAGCTAAGTAAGATTGGAATGAAAAGTTTCGACAGTTATGAGGTGAATATAATTTGCACGGCTCATAAATGGATATAAGTAAGGATAAGTAATTTCTTTATTTTTGTTGCAATTTATATTTATGAAAGCATTTTCTTCTCTTCTGCAACTAAATGGCTGTCAGAATTTGCATTAAAAAGTTACCGATTGACGTATAAGAAAAGGAAAACTTCCTCACCATAGTGAAAAGATATCCCACCATAGAACTTTGCTACCGTTTGGTACATACCCTAAAAAGTATTGTCAAAGGACGTGGATTACAAAAACGTTGCATCAGTGAAATTATCCTGTGGTAAGAAATGTTAGCTAACTTCACCACACCATAAACCATTTGGGCCCAATCAGTTTCTAATATCAATCAGTGAACGTCAAATTTTTTCTAGTATGGTGAAATAAGCTAAAACAATTTAATCTTGCAAGATAAGAACAATCACTGAAAAACTCACCATAGATGATAAAGTTTATAAAATGAAAGATTCTAGATTGTTCTTTCTGTACACTGAAATTTTCCAAAATGTGACATTTAAATTTTACAAAGTATTAAAAACATTTGCTTAAATACTTCGTAAAACTTCGTAGGCAAATATCCTAAACGGAATTGGAATACAATGCAATGCATTTCTTTTCTAATATGGCTATCATTTCTTTGTACAAACTTTTTTATACTATTTTTCAATTAAATTTTATTTCAGTTTTCGCACAGCTGGCAACTCTCTCCAAAATATTTTCAAAACTAAGCTCTCCTAAACCATTTTCCTAAACAGTATTATAATATTTCATTTAACTTATTTATATGAATGTAATTTTTCGAAAAACTATATTTCAAATACATTCCGACACACGTAGTGCAATATTTCACTAATATTAAATTAATTTAATTTAATTACACTTTGGCAACCTTTTTCCAAAATATTTTCAAAACCCTCTCAAAACATGTAACTATTTTCCAAATGAAACTTTCTTAATTTTCGTTCTTCTCACATATTGCAATATTTTAATGATATTATTAACTTAATTCAATTACATTTGTCAAATAGGTGACAACCCAATAACAAAATATTTTAGAAAATAATCGCTCTTAAACTTTTTTCGTCTGCCATCAGTATAGTACTATTTTAGTTAACTTATTAATTAAATTGAATTAAATCTTTTAAACAGGTGGCAACGCTCTTCAAAATTGTGTTCGTGAAGTGTTTAAACTATAAGCCATTTTTTTTCATATCAATATTAAGCGGCAACGGTCTTTTTAAATAATTTCGAATGGAAACATTCTTAGACTTCCGTTTGGCATCCGTTTGGCAATACTTTATTTCACTTATGTAACAATTTATTTGAATTTAACTTTTTTAACAGTTGGCAGCCCACCTTAAAAAAATTCTATATCTCCATGCATATTATAAGCTATTTATGGACCAAATTTTATCCAACTCCCTTCCGTCATATCGGCGTAATAAATCGTGGCGTTAAAATATGAAGGAAACCATCTCAGAAGTCCATAAGAAGTTTTATTTAAAAAAAAGTGGCCACTTTACTATCGTATGCTCTATCTTTATTTACACCCATATGCTGATGATTTGACAAAGCTCATCAACCTGACAGTTAGTTAGTGACAAATAGTTTTCAGCCCGCAATGATGACAACAGTCGTTGTAGTTGTTATGTCATACTCAGTACGTACCAACGGCGTAATATTCTTCGGCATGGTTTTAGGCGCAGTAAACCTGACAACTGTCAGGTTGGTAAGTTTTGTCAGGACTCGGATCGGTGATAATTTTATCACCAGGGCGTAGCCGTCGATTTTATCAGCCCAGCCTAGTCATACATATTCAAAGCATAATCTTAATAGATACACAGGCAAGCTTCAGGGGCTCCAAAAGTTTGAAAAATAGAAATTTCTACTGCAAAACATTCCGATTCATAGATCTCCGATTTAGTTCTTCTAAAAACGGCATATCTTTTTTAAACTCACTGACTTCCTATTTTGAGTTTTTTTTTGAGAAGGATTCAGTTAAAATGCGAAAATGGCAATTGAAAATGGAAATAGTCAGTTTTAATTTAGAAATCGACAATTGAAAATAAGAACAGTCAATTGTATATAAGATTAGTAATTTTAAATTGCGGAAGCGTCAAATGAATATGAGAATAGTCATTTGTAAATGAGAAAGCGTCAAATTAAGTTGCGTAAGTGTCAGATGAGAATGAGAAAGCGTCACATGAAAATGGGAAATAATCAGTGACTTCAATATTTAGAAAAGATCATTGTTCCATGGGGATGCAATTACCCACAAACCAATAAAGTAACGTACAAAATTTTATTGTAATTATTTGAAAAATAAATAATAAAAATAACTATCGCATTTTCTTTGACGCGTTCTGAATTGCAATTGACTATTCTCATTTACAACTGACACTTTCCGAATTAAAGTTGACTATTCTTAATTTCATTTGCCGTTTTCTTATTTGCAACTGATTTTTTTCAATATTCAATTGATGCTTTCAAATTTACAATTGGAAATGGTGTAGTTTCGCATAAAATTCAAAAAAAAAAAAAATCAAGATATGTACGCAGTTTTATAGCCAATTAAATTTGAGAGCAATAAAGTGCAAGTTTTAATTTGCTAAACATTTTCATTGTATTTTGATAATTTTTTTCTTCTCTATAAAAAAAAGTTGTGCCTTCGTTATATGGAGAAAACGAGCAAAATCAGCAGCAACAAGAAAATGATCAAAAGTCAATGAAAATTTTCAGCGAATTTAAACTTGCACTTTATTATTTTAAAATTGAATGTAATATAAAACTGCATAATTGAAAATTCTGATTAAAATATTTAAAATTTTATTTGAATTTTTTTTTATTTTTTTACATTTTACATATATTTCAAAGCTATAAATCCATGTTTTAAATCCAAGCTTTAAAATTCTGTAATTTTTAACAAAATTCAAAAATTTATTAAATGAAATTCACAATTTTTTTTAAATTCAAAAATTTGTTTAATCAATTTTTAAACACTTTAATCAGAACTTTCCGAAAATTGTTGATTATGCAGTTTTATATTGAAATCTATTTAAGTATTATATATAATAGTTTTTATTGCACAATGACCTCTTATTTTATAAAAAATTAATTAAAAATTAATTGAAAATAAATAATAATAAATAAATAAAAATTTTCAAAAATTCCCTAGCCTTAATGGCTAGATAAGTTCAGCTCATATGAAAATCTAAGCTCCAAATCCTTTCAAAACTTTTAGTTCAATATTTGCCACTACAACTAAATAACTGCACTCACCTTCGAATCGATTCCGATGATCTTGTTGCATTCCTCGCAAGTGTTGGCGAAAACATTTTCATAACATTTAATGCAATACGGATGATCGTCACGAATGACATACCGTTGCCCAGTTAGACTTTCGTCGCATTGCCAACAGCAAAAATGGCCCGAATGCCAATCCTTATCCATGGCCTTCGTATATTCGCCACTGAAAATCAACTGAAAATGGATGGAAATAAATGATTTTCGCTATTACAAATTTGCACTCAAACACTGAGATTTTCATATCAATTTCAATTTTCTCAATAATGTGTACGAATTAAATGTAATATGTAAAATGCACTTTGAATAAAATCGCAGGGAATTTTTGCATTAAAAAATTTTTTTTTGTGCCGAAACTATCAACTGTTTTTTTTTTCAAACTTGGTAATGAGTGTTGTGTGGTTGTGTTGGTGTGCGTGTAAGTTGGTATTTTTGTTAACCTTTTAAGTTGAGTCGATTTACCAATTTTTTGTTTTTTTTTTGTTTTTTGGTCGTTAAATATTTTGTGCAGTGTAACATTTTTGAAGTGTTTAAACTTTTCTTTTAAGTCGCTCATTATTTAAATTATGTGCATAAAGTGTTTGTGGCAGTTTTTGTAGTTTTGTATTTTTGTTTGTTTTTTCTTATTTTTGATTTTGTATAATGTAAAAAAAAACACTTGTTATATTGAAAAGCTTCACTCGTTTTCGTTAATAAAGATTTCTTTGGTATTTTGGGTAATGTGTTTTTGTTGTAAATTACACTTGAAAAAACAAAAACGAATATATAAATAATTAATTGTGGTACCTTTTGCGTTAATCATGGAGGAAAGGAGTAACGTGTCGTTTTGTTTGTGCCAAATGCATATCTCGAGTATTTTTGGAGTGCTTTATATATTTTTTTTTATAGGATCTAAAAATCACTTGTGTATACTGTATTGAAATTTATTTTAAGTTATAAATTTTAGATTTATATTTTGTATATTGAGTTGAATCTGTTTTTAAGTTTTGTTCACCTACATCTATTTAACTATTTAGCTACTTATCGCACATAAATCGGGTGTATCGGAAAGTATCTTACGGTTTCTGTTTACTTTCTAATTGTTTCTGTGAACTTGTATCGCTGTGTTTGTGCGCATGAATTGCTGTTCTTTATGGTTGTGGCTTTCGGAAAATGTATCTAGTATGTTTATTAAAACCCATTAAAAAGTTTCAAATTGGAAGGAAACAAGATTTGTTTAGATTTTAGCTGAGCATATTTTTAGCTCAAGATTCATCATCGCGTTTGAGGTTGCTACCCCTGCCAAGCGATTTGTTCTCTTATTGCGCGTAGATAAAATGAATTTGTTTTTCGTATGAATCGATTTACTTATTTTTTGTGAGTTTCATATAAATTTTGTTGGAAAATGTCTTTTGAATTTCAGAGAATATATTCACGGTTTTGCAAACCTAAACTATGCTTCTAATGAAAATGAGTTCTTGGTTTCGTAAAGAAGCTACATAGCTCGCCAAGTCCATTTTTGTAATTTTGGAAAATTTCCATAGTTACACAAAACAGTATGTTTTGTTATTAATTCTCTACTCTTTAATTTAAAGAAATTTGTTGAATAATCTTAGTATTTTCGTAAAATTTTTTCTAAATTTTATTATTAAATAAAAGAGATTTAAATATATTTTCTTGTCATTCTGCGGAAAAGTATCCAGAAAAACAGGTTTATGAAAACAAACACTTTTGAAATATTTCAGTATTTTTTTTACCCTTTTCTGGCATATTTTTAAAGCCATAAATATTTCATTGACGAAATTAAAAAAAAAATGTTGTTGAATTTTAAGCTGAGTTTTACATAATTCAGTAACTTTTTAATTTCTGTAAATAGTTTTAAAAAAAAAACTATTTCCAAATTTCAGATATTTTTGCGTAATTTTTTTTAAATAAAAATTTAAACTAGTTCTTAAATATTTTAAATACTTCTGTCTTAATCTTTATTGTACTGATATATTATGTTAAAAATAGTTTTTAATTTTTTGAGTATTTATTATTTATTTCCCAACCTATGGAAAAAACTTTTTGTTAAATATTTTTAAAATCCGAAAATTATTTTTGTTCTTGCAAATTTAAAGAATTACATACATATCCCTAATGCAAAAAAATCAGTTTTTGTGTAATTTTCGACGTTTCAAAAAATCAATTTTTTCAATTTTCAATATTTATCGAAAAAAATAGAAAAATCTGAAGCTTAGTATTCAGTTCTCAAGAAAAATCAAAAAAAAAATAAAGATTTCTGACAATTTCTGTTTTGCTTCAAAAATTACTTTATCGTTGCTGTAAATTTTTTTTGAAATTTTGATAGCACAAAATTACTATTTCACTTTATTCGTTTTTTTTTTAGAGTTGTATGCTGAGCTTAAGATGAAATAAGTTTTTTAAAATTTTTAAACTTAAAAAAAAAAAATTAACACAAAGTTTCTTAAACAACATGTTAATAAAAAAATGCTTGTTGCTTAATTTATAAAAAAAATAAATCCATTTTTGTTACATATTTCCAAAACTGAAAAAATTTTACAATTTTTTGAGTCACAAAAATTTAGTAATTTTTTTAAAAACTTTCGAGTATTTGGTGCTTAAATAAAGCTTTCGAGTTTTTACTGAATTTTAATTCCCTTTTTAATTATTTAAAAATGTTTTTTGATAATTTTCTTTACGTGAAATATTTAAAACTAAAACTTTAAAATGTTTGAAGGATTTTATTTTTAGTTATTGTTGTTTTTGTTTTAATAGTCATTACTTCAAATTTAAGTTCAAAAACCAGAAATGTAAATACTCATATTTAGAAGTTCAAAACATTTCATTTTTTTTTAAATATTCGTAGTATTAACAGAAAGTATATTATTTTTCATTTTCTACATTGGATACCAATTGCACTATGCTAATTTCATTAAAAAAAAATGCTAAAATATCAGAGGTCTAAATGCATTGAAATAACTCCTTAATAATTCCACAAAAGTATGCAAGAGATGCCACATTGTTCCCTAAAATTTTATTTAAAGAACGAGTGAATAATTAAAAAATTGCAAACTGTCTTTGACCCTGTCAAAAAATGAGGGATGTAGGCAAAAAAAAAAAAAAATTATACATATTCAAAAAAAAAAATCGCAATGACTATTAACTCTGACTGAATTCATGAAATCAATCACACAGAACGATCACCGCAAAAATAAGTTCTAAAAAATTTCGACAATTTTCTTTGCTTGCATTAATTTTTATAGTAAACGATTCATATTAATTTTGTGCAACTGTGCAGCGTATTACACATTTCGGTAGCATAACTTCATACAAAGAAAAAATATGCTCTAAAAGCTTTCAAAAAACTTATTATATATCTCGATATTCTTCCAACGCGTATATGCACTTCGCCACAAAACAAGACGGACGACACATACCCCTTCTCCTCATTTTGATCGGTTTGCTCAACTTCGGTTATTTGAACTTCAGATTCGCGTCGTTTTGTTGTTTTCTTAACTTTCTTCGTTTTCTTCGTTTCCGAAACGGTTTGCATAATTTCTACATCGGCCATATTTTTCCCGTTTTACTCCCTCACTTTCAATACAAAATTTTCAAACTCTAATCTCCGGCAATAAATTAACCGAAAAATAAATAAACCGTCCGAACCGCGCACGCTAATACCGTCGATTACAAAAATATATATTCCTTTTTTAATGTAAGTAGATTGATGGCAGTGTGTATGGCAAGCGAATGTATTTTTAGGTAGATATTCCGAAACCGTTTCACCGTCTAGTAAATTCCAACGATTGTCCGAATTGTATTTCCGTGCACGCCGATTGACCGACTGAACTTCAGCTGCACGATACAGCTAAAAATCACCCGTTTCTCAATTTCTAATTTCAATTCAATTTTACTACAGGCCGGCGAAAATGTGTGCCGTGTGTAACTAGCTGCCGATACACTTTTCACAATTCGATGCGTTTCGTGGTGTCGGTTCAAAAACAAAAAAACGTTTTTAACTTGGCCGAGTCAAAATAACAACTGCTGCCGTTCATGAGCACTAAAATTTGAATTTTGAAACGCTGATGAATATTTTTTAATTATTTTATTTTTTTATTTTTCAGTTTGGAAATAAGCGCACATACATGCACACATCTAGAAGAATGGCGTGAGAAAATGTATTTAAAATATTGTAATAGCAGAAAATATACAACTACAATACAATAACAAAAAAAAAAAAAAAACAAAAAAAAAATACGAGCTGCTGCTGTAAGGGCGAACGCGCAAAGTCGAGCGCAATGGAAATTCTCGTCCTCTCAGTGGGCATGCATTTCATGAGCGAATGCAGTCGTTTGGTAGAAATTTTCCGACGATCAGTTATTACCGCGAGCACTTAAATTCTCTCGCTAGCTAAAAGCTAAATAGCTACAATTTAGAGTAGGCGCAGCACAGTGGAACAAAAGTGGTGGTAATTCATTGTTGGAGTTTAATCCGAATCTTCGCAAAGTTTGTTATTTATTTTCATATTTATAGCTTATAATAAATTAATTGAAACTCATAATACACACTGATTCTATAAATGAAAAAGTTCTCATCCTTGGAGTTTTTATCGAATTGGCATCTCTCTACTTTAGAAATTTCAGTTACGAAGGGTAGAAAGGGATAAAAAACTATTACTTTGCAATTCTTGAATAAAAATATGAATACGCTTTTTGAATGGCAATAGAAATGAAATATGGTCTATGTTTGTAAGGTACTCAATTCTGTAATTTATTATAGGTATAGACCATGATACAATAAAGAAGATAATTACGATTACCACTTTCAGGACGTCATAAAATTAAAAATGTACACTGTTCAAATTACTATAATGTTTTAAGAGATAAAAGGTATTTTGTATGCAGAACATCTGCTTTAACTAGTCCGAATTTCATATCGCGGCTATTATCTGTATAAACCAAATACTGAGGCTTTAAGTTTTTTGGAGAAGGTAATAAAACACATACCAAAACTAATTGAGGTCCATTAACCGAGAGCTCTAATTATATTCATGGTTTATTATTAAACTCAAACCTTAATTTAGATGAGAAAATTCTAAAATGGTTTAATGGGAGGCAGATCGAATGAAAGGAACATCAGTTTTTATTACTATTATATTAAAAAATTTGTTCTTTTTATGTGTTGTAACTTAAATAATGTTGAAAATAATTTTAAAATAAAAAAAAACCTAAGAAAATCCAGCAAAACATTTTTAACCTTGTATCTTTGAACATTTTCAGCTAACCTTAAGTTGTATGAAAATTATTTGTGTTAATATTTAAAACTCAGCTTTTTCATTGATAAGTTTTCGAAATTAAAGAAACCATCCATTTTGTAAATAATGCCCCATATACAATTTAAAATTAATATCCGATAAGGCAACGCTTTGCCAAAAAGAGTTCACTTCGCTTTCTGCTTTTTAATAAAAAAAAAATTCGAAATAGAAATACCTTATTTCTTGTATCGTGTTATAAATTATCGCAGAATCTGTTCGTCATTTCGTGAAGCATTCACAAATTGTGCTAATTTATTTCAGCAGTTAAAATATTGGTAGAGCACAGCATATAATTTTTTTTTTGAGTGCTACGAATAATCTAAATTGTGCTATCGGAGTGCCCTAGGTTAGTGTAGGTTAGATTAAGTTTGGTTAATATTGTATTTAGTCGCTGCAAGAGATTTACTTCGATATGTAAAGCAGTCCACTGTCTCATTGGGATCTAATGTTTTAGTTTTCTATACAACACTGAGAGCTTTTCGGAGGCATGAAGTGAGAGCCAAAATACTTAAAGAACGATAGCATAGAAGCGACAGATCCCAAATTCAGTAAACAGAACATATGGGAAAAAATAGTATCAATAAACCACTCATATTTCAGTAAGATATGTTATATAGGCAGAGATTTAACAAATCAATCTACCAAATACTAAAAAAGTGACTCTTTGCCGCTTAGTTGTGAAAAAAGCTTTAGTCTAAATATTTGAGGTTGAAAACTTTCAAAATCGGTGAAACCAAAATAGCGGTACTACTAACGGCGTCACGTTCTGTATTAAGTCCACCATAGCTTGAACCTGGAGTCTCACGAAAACAGAGCAGCTTAGAAAATGCGAATCCACCTAGTCATCTGAGACAGTGAGGGTATGTAGTAGTTATTATTAAGCCTAACCGCATAAATTCCTATCGGACAATATCTGGGCAACACTATTACGAGCATCGAGGGTTGTCGCTTCGTTACCGCACAAAGCTCGGCTTTCCGCTTACAGTTCACCATTGGCCAGAGATCCCTTGTAGTTCTGCAAGTCTTGGGATTTTTCGATTTGCGAGAAATCGAGCCCACCTTTTCAATAGAAGTTCGCAGGTGGCCAGAGCAGCTTTCCACCGTCTTCCTGCCCGAGCCCATGGCCTCAATGGTGCTCTGTCGAGCCAGCTCAACAGCCATGCAGTTTCCTGCTATTTCGTTGTGGCCGTGCAGTAAAATCAGAAATATTCGAAAGCGATCGAATGGGAGTCCAAAGATTTTGACCTCAATGAGATCTTGAGTAGCAAAGAAGCCTAATTTGAGTACACTATAATTTTTTCCAATGGAAAGAAGAACGTAAAGAGCGAATTACTCCAACGCCACTTCACTGTAGACTATTCAGAAGAGTATTAAGTAGATATGCTGAGAGCGATGAGTTCTGCTATAATTATTTTTAAAAGCATTATTGGTGAAGTAAAGTGCAGAACAACTACAAGTGCACGTTTACCACATGGCCATTAAAGCGAGGGAATTGAACTGGTTGGTTGGTGGTGGTGTGGAATCAGCTGAAAATCTCTAAAAGAAGAAAATGAGCGCAAACGTCAACAACCGGGCGGATGTGTGTGGCGCAACGGATGACAGTGCAGCAGATTGTCGAGCTGATGGACAGGCAGATACGAAACCAAAAACAAACGACTGTCAATCGTGGACGTCAGTGTCGGTTGGCAGGCACTTTAAAGATTTTCAATTGAGTAATGCGGGTGCGGCGTGAGTTAAGTAAAAGCATTAATTTACGCAATTTTTGTGCCAAAAATATATACACACATACCCACATACGTATGTATGTAAATTTTTTAATTTATGTTAGTATGTACACATTTGTTTATGTTTGATGGTGAAGAACAAACAGGATATATGTATGTAAATAAATACATATATGAAATGAAAATATTGAAAATTGCAATTTGTATTTGGCGAATATATTTGTATTATAAGAATAAACGTGGAAAAGGAAACTGGAGCACAGAGACCAAATGTTAATGGTAATAAATCAAATCAAAGACTGCTCATTCGTCGCTTTGTATCAAAAGTTTTAACCGAGATTTATAGGAAAATTATTGTAAGACAATTTTTTTTTGATACAATGCAATTAGTGTGAACTATGTTTAGCAAATACTTACATACCATAAATAAATTTAAAAAAAATTTATAAAACTTTTTTGCAATTGAAGTGTGAGCGAAATGTGAGCTGGGAATGCACATACATACATACATGTATGTAGGTACTCACAAATCCGAATGTAATTAAAAAAATGTTTTGATACAAAACCTATAATAATTAATTCAATAACAGAAACAATGTAATTTCAACATTCAATCTTTTTAGAAAATTAAAAAAATCGACAAATTAAAAAAAAAAACATTTTCCTCGAAATTCCTACCTTTTTTCAACTGTAGAAATTAAGCCTTTTCTTATTTAAATTTCATAATTTTCTATCAAAATATAATTTATTCTATAACAAACACAATGTGATTTCAAGTACATATTTAACTTTTTAGAAAATTTAAAATATTCATAATTTTCAAATTTTTGAAAATTCACACTTTTTAGAAAATTAAAAAATTCGATAAATTTAAAAAAAAAACATTTTCTTAATAATTTTTCATCAAAATATATTTAATATTCTACAGTTAATGTTTACTTTACAAAAACAAAATAGTTTGAAGTATTAAACTTTTTAGCAATTTAAAAAAAATCGACATTTAAAAAAAACATTTTCTTAAAATTTTTTAACTTTTTTGGCGATTTTGGAAATTTAGCCTTACATACCTAATTTAAATTTCCTAATTTTAAAATTGTATTCATTAACAAAAATAATGAATTTAATTTAAAGTTTTAAACTATTTAGAACATTTATAAAAATACGACAAATTTAAAATTGAAATTTTAAACTTTTATAAAATGCAAAAAATAAGTCAAATTAAAAAAAAACATGTTCTTCAAAATGTTTAACTATTTTTTGGCAACTGTGGAAATTTAGCATTTCCTTATTTAAATTTCATAATTTTCTATAGAAATATAGTTAATTCTATAACAAAAATAGAGTAATTTAATGTTTTAAACTTTTTAGAAAATTTTTTAAAAGTTCGACAAATTTAAAATATATTTTCTTCAAAATTTCTAACTTTTTTCGCAAATGTGAAAATCAAACAATTTTGTTTTTTTCAAAATTTCTAACTTTTTTGGTAATTGTGAAAATTTAGCCTTCCCTAATTTAAATTTCATAATTTTCTATGAAAATAAAGTTAATTCTATAACAATACCAATGTAATTTGAAATTTGAAATTTTTTAGAAAATTTAAGAAATACGACAAATTTAAAACTAAAATTTTAAACTTTTTAGAAATTTAAAAAAATTCGGCAAATTTAATAAATAACATTTTTTTTCATAATTTCTAACTTGCCTGCCAGTTGTGGAAATTTAACCTTCTCTTATTTAAATTGCATAATTTTCTATAAAAATATATTTGATTCTATAAAAAAAACAATGTAGTTGGAAATTTGAAACTTTTTAAAAAATATAAAAAATTCGACAAATTTAAAAAACTTTTTGTTAACAATTTCCAATTTTTTAATTCAAATTTTCGGGCACACCGTTATATAACCCATTAAATTTTACGATATTATAATGTCAGCTTCAAGTAGCTGAAAATTCTGATTAATTTTTTATAATTTTTTTCATTTTATTTCATGCAAAGAATGTACCTACATACATACATGGAAAAAAAGCAAAAAAAATTTCACAAATTATCACTTCTAAAATTGAGTGCGCGGCAAAACTGCATACTCCAGAATCTAATAAAAAGCTGTATTAAAAAGTTAAAAATTTTGAAGACACATATTTTTAACTTTTTTGAATTTTAAAAAATTTCTTTGAAAGTTTAAAATTTCAACTTACATGGTTTTTGTTACATTCTGCTGCAATTTGCGTGAACTTCACTGTATACCGGAAAAATAATTAAATGTTGGTAGTTTTAAATTTTTCCCTGCTTAAGTTGCAATAAACCGGCAGTATATCATTTTTGTGTAATTTTCTGAATAATAATAATGGTAAAAATATAGCAACGCGCAAGAATAAAATTTGAACATTCTTCATTAATCCATAAAAACTTATAAAGTCCACCCACGAAAATTATATAAATTCCTCGGCACACTTCCTTGGATTTACCCTGCGGTTAGCTGTTAGCAGTTTTTCCAATAAGCGCCATATTACCTTAAACCACCGTACATAGTCGCACAGCCCCAAGTTCCACATCATCAACGCCATAGTGTACCTATGTATGTATGTATGTTCAGTGCGCACGACACGACAGTAGCGTCTCGACACACGAAAAACAAATCAAGCATAAATGAATGCCCGAATCGAGGTGGGGGGACCACCGACGCGCCGCTGGTAGATCAGCGCGATCTTAAAAGCGTTACGAACACGCGTACGTACAAGAATTTAGTTACTGCTCAGACGTACTATGCATGTATGTATGTAGACTTCAATTATTTTTGCTCGTATGCAAAAAGAAAAGTAAAATTAAATTATGTTTTCGAAGCCAAAATTTTTGCTTTGAAAATTGTGCAGGCATTGCGTGAGTTCTCATATTTTTTTTTTTTGATATACTAATGCAAAAATATTTGTAAAGTATTTTAATTACACATTTTTAGTTCTGGACGAACAGACGTGCGACCGATATGCAGACATAAATATTTGGTATATAGATATGGATACAAAAATTTGCACTGAAATATATTTTTAAAATAAACTTTTTAGTTTCAAATTTCCACATTTTGTACTCTTCGCATTTTCCACAGTTTCCGATATTTACTTTTGTGCCATTTGTGCCAAATTTGCATAAACCTTGAACGTCAGGTAAACTAACATTTTGAGCCAAAGACAAAACTCTGTCTATATTGTGTCAAAATATCTAGTTGTTCAAATATTTTAGCATGCAAATGAAATGTACTTAGTGAGAGACACATATTTACTATATAATACACTCAATGGGTAAATTCGAACAATTAATTATCGTTTTTTATGGTTTTAGCGTCACATATCAGATTTCAAATAATATAGAGCTGAATCTAATAGCTATTGAAAAAAATGTTATGGAATTTTTAATGTTTGTGGATTTGACCTACCAAATGAAGTACGCACACGCTACAAACTCGGCTACGGCGGGCGCCATAGGCAAAAAAAAGACATAAGGGCATTATAGAAAAAAGGAAAGTATTATTTATTTAAAGTCACCAAATAGGCAACTAACTGTAAAAAAATGTATTTACTAAAGGTTCCTTGGATTCCTTGAATTCTAATAATTTCTTAGAATATCGCGCAAATCTAAAAAATATTTTTGTATTTAAGTATTGCTTTTAAACATGTGGCAACACTCTTTAAATACATTTTCGTGATTCAGTTTTGTATGCCTAAATCCTGTGAGTTCCATGCCGGATACTTCCTTGGACTTAAAAATTTCATCTAATTCACTCTTTTAAGTAAGTGGCAACACCCTCCAAAAAGTATTTCAATAGAACATTTTTTAAACTCTTTTTGTTTGAGACCCATATGCCAATATTTAATTTAAGTTTTATTTGTAATTATTTGTTTAAACAGGTGGCAACCCTCCAAAAACATTTTTTTAATTGAGTTTTCTTAAAACTTTGAGTTTGCCAATCATGCTGTCAAAAGCCATTTATTTTTTTATTTAACTTTATTTGCATTTAAACAGGTGGCAACCTTGTCTAAAAAAACTGGAAAATGAAGCTTTATTAAGTATATTTTATTTGTTACACATATCGTTAACCTTTTAGATACGTGGCAACTCTCTTTCGTTTGAGACCCATAAGTCAATATTTGATTTAAATTTTCATTTTAATTAATTTTGTAAACTCGGTGGCAAACAGGTTTAATTATCTGGGAAATAAAGCTTTATTAAACCCATATTATATCCAATTATTATTGTACCCATATTGTAATATCGAATGTCGTTGTTTGTTTTAATTCCATTTAATCTTTTAGACATTAAAGAGAGTTGCCACCTTAAAAAAAATCGAATCAATAATAACCCATGTAACGAACTACATATATTCTATATGCCAAATCTCATCCGCATCCAGTCGTCATATAGCAATATAAAATTTAAGTTATTTATTTAATTGACTACAACTTTTTTAACATATGGCTACTCTAAAATATCATAGCTTTATAGCTTATGTGTTAATGAAGGAGATGGGGTATTTGTGTGCAATTTTTTTTTTAATTGCGTTCAGCCGTTTGGACTTGAAAAGGTAATAACACACACACAAACTTTCTCATTTACAATATAAAATTAGTAATAGATATGATGAAGTGATACCTGCTGTTTTGGGAAATTTTGGTTTAAAAAACTCAAACTATTTTTTTTAAGGTAAATAAATGTTAGTAAATCATTGACATGTACGAACTATATACTGAAAAATAATAATATTGCTTTGATATTAACCTTTTCTTTTGTGCTTCTTTTTATTTTTCTGATTTTTCGCCTGGTTGAAAATTTGATGTTCGTCAAGCACATTTTATAGTTCAGGCCAGAAGATATGGAACCTTACTACGTAGTTTGGACATAGTTATTATATTTTGTTTAATAGTTAATTTTTCTTTTAAATTATCAGTATACCTAAAGCGTCTTAATTTGCACTACCTACTCGTATTTAAGATTTTTTGACAGACTCTGCAACACAGCAATTTCATTTAAAATAAAATAAATATGTAAGTTTCACCTCATTAACGCAATTTTACAAGTTATATAAATATATGTAATTTGCTAATAAGCCATTTAAATACAAATGTAATTTGAATTCTAATGACAGCGACAAGACAAGACAACAAAACTTATGACTCTAAAAGGTTAAAGAAAACTTACAGAAATATTTTCCACATAACTGGGTAATACAAAATACAATTGTTGTACTTTTGTGGCACGTAGGATGAAAGATTATCTTAAAAAAGTTGGCAAACGACTGAGGTGAGTATTATAAGAAATTTGCATATCAATCAAGACAAAACACACAAATGAAATGCGACAATTAAATGCGATTTCACATAGAAGGGCGATAGGTATTTATTATATATGTAATTATTGTCACAGATGATGGGGGTAGAGTAGAAAGTATTCGGTTGTGGCAAGAGCTAATAGCGACTGGCAAGGGCGACGCTGTGCACAAATGCATTGAATGTGTTTTTTTGTTTTTTTTTTTGTAAGCAAGTGGACTACTGAGGCCCTGAGACCGCCCAACATCACTCGAAATACATAGTACATGTTGTTGTAAAATACACATGTAAATTTATAGAATTCTCTTGACAGCACGGGGGATAGTCGTAAAATATGAAGTGGATTTTTTGTCAGAACTTATTAAGTGTGACCTTCGTTCGAGAATATTAACAGCAAAGGAAAACTGTGACATTTACATATAGACAGACACAAATACATTGCGATAAGCAACGAAAATGCAATTTAAAAAAAATGCGATATGGTTTATATAAATACAATAAATATGAAAAGAAAAGAATTAACTAAACAAAACACTCAAACAAAAATACACAACGAAATGGGAAAGAGCAGCGTAAAATTTGCAATTGTGGGAAAATTAAAAATATCAGCGCTGACAATTCAGAAACGGCATTTAAATGCGCTGCATAAAAGTGTATAAAAAAAAAAAAATTTTGCGCGCACGCAAAATATTACCATAAGTAAAAGCAAGCATTAAAAAATTATGAATAAAAAAAGCAATAAAAATGTATGTAAATATATTTCCTATATTTGTATGCATGTGACATAGGAGTAAAAGTAACACCACAATATTATGTACACATGTATTCATATGTTTGAATATATTTTTCATTCGATCACTTGAATCTTGCCAACTGGTGTGATTTCGTTTTTGTGGGTAGCAAAATCTAGAACACTTTTATTTAAAAATACAGCAAAAAAAAGTCAACAACGTAAATCTATCTTATACGCAAACAATAACACACACATACATGCGTCGTCCAAAAATATTTTTCATCATTAATATGTAACATCTTGCACACTTTACTTAAATACAAAAATAATGGAAAATATTGCAATTTTTGCTCATACACCTCGACATTTTCCTCTTCCTGCGGCACAGACGACGCGCGCGAGTTGTTGCTTTTCTTTTGTTTTTTTGCAGTTTGCATTTTTATCTAAAAATAAGCATTAGCTTAACGCCGATTACTCGTACAGTGTGGATTTCACTCGGTTGCACATTATCATAATTTTTCATCATTTTTCTTGCATTCTAATCACTTTTTTCTTTGTTTTTGATTTTTTTTCCTCGCTTTTTGCTACTACCGCCAATTCCTCCAACATATCCGCCTACTGCTTATTATATTTATTTGTCATTGCATTGCATTTACAATTTGTATAATTTCATTGTGAGCACATCGTTATCGCCAAATTTCCTTCATAAATTTGCATTTGAATCTATTCATATAAATCAATTGGCGAATTCACAAAAATTTTGTTGCTGAGAAAAATTTATTGCTTTGCATCGGACACAGTGAAATGGTCCGCAAATATATATATATTATTTATGTATTAATGAAATGAAAGATATTTTGAAATTTGCCACCTTTAATATAAAAAGATATTTCATAGCACTTTTATATTCAAAGATGATTCACGAGTGTAGTAGGTGTATGCTTTGTTGTATGATTTTATCGTTGGACGATTTTATAAAATAAAATATTCTTTTTGTATGTGATTTTTGTGTAAACGGTAATTTTAAACCAGAGGCATAGCATGATATTTATTGAATGGTTGAGTTTTAAATAGCCATCCAAATTTTCGGAAAAATTATTAAAGTCTATCGGTAATTATTATAGCATGATACAAATTTGTGAAGTCGTCGATAACTGTTGTTTTCATATAATATAGAAGTTATGAGTAAGAACATATTTTTAAAGTCTTTAAATGTGGCACCTTTTTGGACGGGCCTAGTTCGGAACACTTTCGGGATTGGTTCCCAAATAACAAGTGCTAATATGATACCCCGAAATAGTTCCTAAATTGCCACATAATTATTATCGAAAAACTATTACAATTAAAAAAAAAACTCTATCTAGCTATATTAATTACATTGTACAGCATTTGACTGAATATTGGACCAAACCAACTTTTTAGAGCGATTGAGTCATACGTAAAAAAAAAAAATAAGCGTTCCGTTTTTCGAAGTTAGCACCCAAGTTGAGATATCGGCTTTCGAATTTCGGAATCGGAACTTTCTTAAAGAAATTATTTATAATTATAGCATGAAATAGGCGCTTGGTGGAAACTTATATTATAGGTATTATATTGGGTTAAGGGAAGAGATCGTTTTAGAATACATTCTTTTTCAATAAGGTTTTTAATTTTTCGAAAATCTGACATTTGATCCTGTCATTTAAATTTGTGCAAAAACGCTTAGATACCATTTAATTTAACAGAAAATATCGACGAGAGAGCCACAAAACCTACAAAAATAAAATCCCCAAGTACTGACTGAATCAGCAGTTGAAAAAATGCCCCTCACAAAATTTCCAAAATCATAATCTCCAAACACAAAATCCCCAAAATCATAATCCTGCAACACATGTTGAAATCTACGGGTAATATTTTGAATTCCGCTTAAGCCTTAAAAGCATACTGTTGCAGAACTGCAACATACCTACCCTTAAATGGAATGTTATAATAAGAATATTGTGCTAATGCAGCGTGATCTATTTAGATAAATCACAAACTAAAAATTTTTGTACTTAAACCTTTTATTTAAGATCTAATTTTTTAAGATTTTATCTGCATAGTGTTTCAGATATGCATCGGAACATCTTTTTGAATTAAAATCCTAAACAATTTTTTTCCCCTTTTTCGTGTTCAATTTCGTAAATTGTGTGATTTTAGTTTCCATATAAATTGTTTTTCAAAGTAAAAGAAAAAATCATGCATTCAAGGGCTAACTTCGTATTCGTGTACGTAAACAATTTACTTTGTATTACTTTTGCAGAATTTTTAAACAATAAAACAAAAACTTGAAAGTGTTATTCCAAATGCGATTATTCAGCTAAATCGAATAATTCGATCTTCTCAGTCAATTTTTCTCGTTATGATGTAACGATAAATTTGAAAATATCGCATATTAATCGACTATTGGTCAGAATATTTGTAGTTAGTAATAAGAGTTAAATGTTTGATATGAAAATCTGGGATTTTCCGAACAGTGTAACATTTTAGGTGTACAATAAAAGCGATTAATATAATACTCTACATTTCGAAAACTTAAACGACTTTTGTTTATTTAAAAATTCCTATTATATGTGAGGTGAGTGTGGTTCTTGTCTGCTTTTGAAATGCAAAACTCGTAGAGTTTGGTGGGCTGTGCCTCGCTCATTTTCCAAAAATAGTGGGTTTGTGTATTTCTCTGAACAATGAAATTCTTCATATTTTTAGATTTTTTTAAATTGTAAAGTAAAAGTTAATCAATAATTATTACTTATAGTAAGGCACACATTTTTTGTGTAATGTATAACTGTTATTCGAAGACTAATAATTATCGCCGAGATAAATATTTTCTATATATAAGACTCAAAGTAATAGTCTTTGAGTACTTTTATAATATAGGTATCCAAATTAAAGGTTTTGGAAAGAAGTAAACAACGTATCTTGTTGATAAATATTATGTAAATACATTTATAATATAAGTCTTAAAATAACAGTTATTGTTGATTTAACAAAATTATTCTCATTCATAAATATTAATATTAAAATATAAGTTTTAAAATAGTAGTTATCAAAAACTTATAAAATATTTCTCATTCATAATTTTTATCAAATGACTTTGTTCTGCATTTTTTTTTTAAAGATAAAGCGTCAAACAACGATTAATCTGGATCTCTGAAAACATGGCATTTGTTTTGTACACGGAAGTAAATTTCTAAACACAACCCCGGATTCCAGTCAAGGTGGAATTTTTGCGTGAAAATACATCGGTGGTGAAGTTTATCTAAGTAGAAGTGATTTTGAGATTTTTAAATTTAAGTTTTTACATTTTGATTGATCTGTCAACTGGCTAGCCTCTCGATTTTTTTCTTTGAGGTTATGTGAAATCAAAAGTCGTCTTTTATAAGCCAGCTCCAATAAAAAACTTGTAAATCAACATTACTCGCGTAATTCTCGAGATACCGATAGCAACGCTGGAGAGAGTGAAATTGTGGAAATTGAAATTTCCGAATGGACCACCAACAGCGTAGTCGTGGTCAAGATTTGAATGAAATTATTTTTAATCAAATGTCAGAGATTATCTTTTCAAGTAATAATAATAATTCCGACATTCAGTACTGTTTATGAAAAATTACACTGATTTACAGCAAAAACTAGCGCCGGTTGTCATTATCTACATTCTGTAGATTTTGAATTTGTTTTAACTGAACAAACTTTCGAGACTTTTGCAATTTCTAAACAAAAAAAGTAATTCTATTAAATTAACGGAAGTTAAAAATTTAAAACCATTTTATTTAACGAACAAACTAAAATTATAAAAATAACTATTGTTAATTATAAAAATACTTTTTTTCTAGAGCTTAGTCAAAATGGAAAGAAATTAACAAAACCCGATGCCGATGACAAATTCTTTAAAATTTTCATAAATTATTTCATTGGAAATATATTGAAACGTTTTTAAAAGTCTTATTATCTATCCTTCTGCAGTTGGATTTTATTTTTCTTTGGGATATTTCTTTCAAACGGAAACGATGTAAATTGTATTTTCAAAATAGTGCCGTTTCAATGGTCAAGAAATATTTACATAAAAAAATTTACATTTCTTTGCGAGAACAAAAATCACTTCAGCGAGCATGGATTCAACAATGAATGAGTTCTTGAAGGAATCAAAAAAAAAATAAAATAAAATAAAATATGCATAGCGCCGTCTATTCGCCAAAACCCACACATTTTAAAAATTTTGTTTGATTTTTCAAGGTTTTTTAAAAAATTTGATCATGACATTCAACTTATAAATTTGGCGTTTGATAGAAAATCTGACATCTTAAATTAAATACGGAGATTTGTATGCTTTCACAAATTTTCGAAATAGCTTTATGTTTCTTTATTCTAGGGAACTTTTAAAATAAAATCTTCGCATACTATTTTTAAAGGCGATTAAAAATAGATTTCAGAAGAAACTTCCAATTCATAAATACTTGGATACTTAGTGAATCAAAAACGATTTGGCATTTGCTTGAGAAAAAAATAATGGATATGCGGTGGCGATTTTGTGTTTAAATATTTAATGCATGAATTTAAGTGGCCATGCTAATTTTGCTATATAAATTTTCATGAAACAAATTAATAAGTTTTTATTTCTATTTGGCTATAATTGCATTAAAAATTTTACAACCAATTTCTGTGCGATTAACGGTTTAAATTTAGCGAATGCCATTAATCTACCAGGGTCGATCTTCTTGTGAACATTCAAAATTTCGCTCGATTACAAATAATTGAAATATCTACTAATGCCACACCGACATAGTTGATTAAGCGATCTACAGGAATATATGCGTGTCAAAATATTTATTTATAAATAGGAATATATTTATTACGGTTACAACTCTGTAGGAAAATTCTAAATAATTAAAACACATAGTGTAGATCGAATTCGTTTAACTAATTTGCCTTGTTAAGTACTGGCAACAAACTGTCCAAAATGATAAAACTGCACACCGGCATTTGAAATTCTCCACATGTTTATATTATAATGTAAAAGGTATACGAACTCGAAATTTTATAGAAAGCCCACCAAGCTAAGTACTAGGTGATTTCCCCACAGGGGTTTGCATGCCCATACACATGGCATATAATAAAATACAATAATTAATACGAATCATTGACGTGTGTAATTTTGCATAAATAATGCATCAAATAATTTTAAAAGCAATTTAATTCAAAGCAAAAAAATAAATAAATCCAAATGTTGCATAATTCACCAAATGAGAGATTGCATTTGTATATACAACAACAAATCTATGTACATACATATATATATTTTTACATTCTTGAGTAAGTACATTAGTTGAATGTGCGATGCTTAGAGAGTTTTGCTTTCAAGATGTCGTTGCGATAAAAATCAAGTGGTGTATTGGTGGTCGTCGGGCCGCGGTCATCGCAATTTCGGCTTACCTATCATTCGACTGTGTATTTCCCTCTCCTCTCCTCCGAGTCAAATTATGGGCATCATCCAGTACGCTGAGTCAAATGGTCTGGGTCCAATATTGGGGCTATGGTGCAAACTCACAAAACTGATGAGAGCACCGGACATAAAAACTTGTTCGGAAAGTTGTCAGGGCCCGAAATGAGAAACTGATTTGGCCCGAAATGAGAAACTGATACAGATAGTCTCTTTTAATAGAGAGTATACCGTAATCTTTCCTACAGGGGAACAATGAAGAGATTCATGTACTCTCTTGGGAGCCTCGGTGAAAATTGTTCACACTGAGGCTCCAAAATTGAAAATGGGACTCTAGCAAGATGACGAAAACCACCCTCAGACCACTGATTGTGACGTAATAACAGCTAGAAAAGGAGAAAACAAAGAGAAAATTCTAACAAAGAAGAAGAAGCGCAGGCGAAGCGGACAAACGGCATAACGATTGAAAAGTTTTTTTACCATTGTTTGTGTAAAATGTTTTTATTTCGTCAGCGAATGGGTGGGTGCTGTCTAATCGACAAAGAGAGGACTAGCGGTCCGTGAAAGGCGCAATCTTGTATTCTATCATTCTTGGGACTGAAGCTGGATGGCGATTTCAGATGCTTTTCTGCCTTAGAAACAAGGATAATGGTTTACCAATCGGAGATAATTGCTATACCTAAGGTAGCGGACTGGAGGACTTAGAGACTACTCGCACCTCTTCAAAAATTGTCCAAGAGACTAAGTAGAGGCTGAACTCTGTTGGAAAATGGAATAAGGTTGAACTCATGCGGGTGCCGGGTCACAGCCGTGCTCAAGATAAAGAACTGACCGAAGAATTAGCTAATTCTGAACCATTCAGAACGCATTGGACCGCAATTATAAGGCCAAGTATAGCGGGGACGGTTGGCACACTATCGACACCTGCAAACCAGCCAAGGGCTTAATGAAAAGACCGGACAGGATGGTGGTGAAATTCTTTCTTACACAGAGAAGGAAGGAGATGCGAGCCCAGGTTGGGTTGATTACAGGAGGCAATCTATGGGAACAAAATATTGTCGCCACAAGCGTCATCAATGAAACGATGTAAAAATCATGAGATGGAGTATATTTGGGCTGTCCCAATGAGAATGGAAAACGCCTATTATCTATCCATCGGCAAGCTTCGGAGATCCATCCAAGAGTTTGGAAGATTTATCGAAGAGAAATTAAGCCCCATTCCCACCGTTTTCAGTACCATTTTCTCTATCCCATCACAAGTCTTAAGTGCAATATGCAACTATGCCTGAGTGCTTGGAAATCCGATGTCGAATTTCCGGCCTACCTTAATTCCATTCCATTCCATTCCGAGCACTACTATACGCTACATATGTATATGTATTTACCTATTGTATATGAAAATGGTTTGATAACTACACGCGCTAATAAACGTTTATATTTGTAGTGTAAGTTTGAGCTAATTTTGGAAAAATTTTGCATTATCACCAGGCGGCAAGTGGAGACCTTTAAAAGTTTTTCCAGCGGCGTACGGGTACATTCCCATGTATAAATAAAATAATGTATATTATTTCGAAAAATTTATATTTGTTGCAATTATTTTGCGCGCGAAGAAATCTATTTTATTTCTAGTTATGTATCTAACAATAATCGCTTCCAATTTTTCGTTATGTATCTCATTTATTGGAAGCGATTTTCTAAAATAAGATGACTTTTACCATTTCTGCAAAAAATTTGCACGCAGCACAAACACAAAATTTAATTACCCATAACATAACAAAATTACATAAACATTAGGTTGGACCCATATTTTTTGTTTGTTTTTGTTTGCATTAGATTTTCAATACAGCCGAAAAGTATATTTATGGTATCCAAAATATCCCTGCAAAGTTTCCGCAAAATACATCAATCCAGAAAAAAATACATTTTATGTAGAATTTTTAAGACATAAAAGACTTTCCCATAATTTCGGTTATAAATTGAAAATAAACAAAAATAAAATTGCCCACAAATTATTGCAATATATAAGAAGAGAACGACCGAGCACGATTTTTAGGACCGACCCAAGAATTTGCATTTTATATATCCCAAAGCTGAGTTTAATGTTGTTTCAAATTTTCATAATCCGGATTGTTTAGTTCACTAATTAGCGGCTTGTTCGATAAGTTAATTTACCTCTTTTTTTTAAGATAAAACATTCGTAATTTTTAAGACACATAACATTCCCACAGAACTGATACCAAAGAGCTCATTAACGCCTTTTATTCCAAAAATATTTCTTGGCTTATATTTTACATTCGAAAGTGAAAAAACTTTTAAAATTTTGGACAACCTTAATGCAAAAATGTACCCACAAAAATAATGAATATTCAAAGATGGATAACTAAAAAATTCTTTGAAGACTCCTGAAGTGAAACAGCGTTCGCCGATTTAAAAATATTGATTTTTAAGGTGTCTCCACAATTTCTACGAAAAATTGTTTTTCCCCTTTATATAAGTAAAATACATAAATACAAGGGCTTTGAAAGACCTCTAAATATTTTTTGTTTTAAAAACAATTGTGGTATGTTTTTTTCGATATAGAAACATAGCATTAAAATTTCGATTTTACTATTTTTGTAACACCCTAATGTACAAACATATGTATGTATACACATCCCATCTTAAACCCTCTTAGAACATCATCATTTAGCTACCTGAATATTTGAAACATTTATTTTGATTATAAATATCATAAGAGTACAATATGTTCTTTCATTTCTAGAACACAGATAGTGTTATTGAAATTAGCCTGCAGCCAAAGGAAACCAGGCAATGTTGTTAAGATATTATAGTCAAATTAAAGAGTATTTAATATGTGGTAATTAGTAACGAGAGGTATTGACTTTTGGAGAGGTTACTAAAAATATATTTTGCAAATAAATATAAATAAATAAAATAAACGAATTTAGTTAGAAATGAGGTGCTAGAATTATACAGAGATATTTGAATTGCTAGCGTTAATATTAGTTTGCTTAAATTAATAAAAACCTAGCCGTATATATTAAATAAATATGTACATACATACATATTTCGGTTTATTTTGTTTTTATTTTATGCAAAAAAAAAACAAAAATAAAACCAATTAATAAAATAGATGTTTCTTGTTTTGCGCAAAAACAAAAAGGCAACAAAAAATCAAATTGAAATAACGCCACCATGAACTAAGTAAATTTAGTAAGACCAAAATTTGTTTGACCCTACAATTCGCTCAAATTAAGCTTTCAAATGTGTGTAATTGCAAATATATTTATTTTATATTGGGACCGATTCGGTCTAATACATGTTCAGGGTGCGCCATCTATTCCCCCGGTATGTAAAAATTGAATACCTTTACCATTTGTCAACCGATTTACCTTTTTTAGACACGTTTTGAAAACTTCAAACCAGTACAACTTTAATCGTGAACCGCGAAAAATATCGCAGCAAAAAAGCGCCAACCGACAAAATAACTCAGGCGCTGGCTAAAAAATTTCTTTGATCACGGAACAGTTGACATTCAAACCTACAATCAGCCATACCCAAGACGTTCCCATGAAATTATTGAAGGCGAGAGAGAGAAAGAGAGAGTGTTGCCGACGACCCAAGTGTCTCGTATCGCATACGAGCTCAGCAATTGGACATCAGTGGAACCCCTTTGGGGCTCACAGTGTTTAGAATATAGAGCATCTGCTGGAAATAATCTAAATTTTACGTCGTTGATTTACTTTCGGAAGGCGAACTGACTGAGTTTTTTAGTCTTTTGGAACAGGTAATAAAACGATTGCCAAAGTTAATTGAGATCTATTAACAGCGGATTCTAATTACATGCAAAAATTAAGATTAAACACACACCTTAATTTAGATGGGAAAATTCTGAAGCAAAAATATGTTCAGATCAGGTAATAAGTTATAGATAACAATATTGGAAATGTCAGAAATTAAATTTTGTTAATAGCAACATAACAGATTGAATGAAAGGAACTTCTATTTCCTCAAAGAATTAATTTATTGTTCTTGTAAATTTAAATGTTGTATACAAAAAAACATTCCCTTGAAAAATATGGATTAATTGTAACTAACAAAATTTCGAAACTTAAAATATAAAAAACAAACACCGCAAAGCCAGAAAAACACCCTTCAACTTGTCCCTTTGACCATCTTCAGCTAGTTTTATACAAATTATTTGAATTAATTTTTAAAACAAAGCTTTTTCATCGCTAAGTTTTCAAATTGCATGAAACCCTCCATTTTGTAAATAATACCCATTATATGATTGAAAATTACCGTCCTAAAAATAACCGATAGGGCAACGATTTGCCATAAATTTACTTCTGAGTAAATATTAATAATCTGTTTTTGAATTAAAAAAAAATCGAAATGAAACTACCTTCATAGGCTATGAATTTATTTGCCAAGGCGGAATTCTGTTTCCAGCGAAATTTCGCTCCAGCTCACAGGACTAGATTTCCTCAGAGATGGCACAGATTTCATTCAGTCAGATGAATGGATGGCTGTTCTCTTCACCAAGTTTGAATCCACTAGATTACTAAAACTCTTGAAGATGGAGTAATTAAAATGACGCTAACAGAAGATATCAGATAAAATACTGGACTAATTCTAGCGTGCCGCCCGTGCTACTTTTGGAGCTGACAAAAAAAAAATTTTCAGCCTAGAAAGCTAGGCAATAGAAGTGAAACTTCATGGATCTCGATGGGCACTTGAAATGAAAATATTCACCCTAGCCAGCAAGTTTTATGAAATAGAAATATTTCCCCGATAACAGAAGCCACTATTCATTATTCTGGAATTTGTAAGGGTGTTAGGTTAATGAAAAAAGATAGTTGATGTTTTCGCCTCCATTTATAAAAAATCTATTCATTCGCTTCCCTACTTTCATGTTCAAGAAAACATACAATTGGTTTGTGGTATGAAAAATATGAAATGAACACTCGTGATTGTAAATTATTTAAATATCTTGAGAAAATTGCATCTATTGTCGTGCCTGATCTGGTTGTTGAGTCTTTAAGATTATTATACATTTTTAAATTAAATTTACTTTCTAAAAATTTAACAAGTGATTGAGCTTCCTCCACGGTAAAATTGACATTAAAATCACCGCTTAAAATTATTGGCATAGTGTGCAAATCTTCTCCTAATTCTGCTGCACCAGAGGGAGTATATGCCAATAATGATGTATGTATGAATTTTATTATATCGTTAATTCTCTGGTTCGGAATGATATAGAGAACTATCATTGCCACACTCTGTCCGCTTTGCTATCCCTCTCTCGTTTTTTCCTACTCCGAATCTGTCGCGTTTTCGTTTCTCTCCCATGTCACCTTCCGTCCGACTGCCCCACCGCGCGCGCCATCCCCTCCCTTTTCCTGTCGCTTTTTCGTTTCATTCGATATTGGAATTACAGCCCAACGAGCGCAAAGAAGTTTCACTTCAAAACAAAAAAATAAAAAACAAGGGCGAAGGATTCAAAACTAATGATGGAGAAAAAGATAAAGTGAAGGGAAAAAAATAATATTATATTTTCTTTTTAAAATTCTAAGCTTTTCTTTTCCAACAAAAAATTGTGCAACAGTTATTCGTCGCCACGCTGTAAATGTATAAATGTAATAGCATGATTTACACTAAGTAAAATTATTAATAAACACCCCTATCATAATAATTAAATTTAATTTATGTTTTTCTTTTTTTTTTTGCAAAAATTTTAAATTTTTGAATGACTATATCGCTGCCAAATAAAATTAGAATTTTTCAAAATTGTTTTGGCAAATGGAAAAGCTCGTATGAATGTAGTTATAAATGTGAATGTGAATAAATATTTGCTCATATCTATGTACTACATACGAATGTACATATGCAGATATATAACAGAATATATGTTTGAAAACCACCGCAGATGTACTATGTAAATGCCGACATTCTAACGATGGTACGCTAATTTTTACAAGTTATGTATCCTCCTCCTCCACGACTAGTGCGCTAAAATTATAGAATTCCGACCAGCCATTAGCCTGCCCTGCCCAGCAAAATTATACCAGCGCTATTACGAACGTTTTTAGTACAAGGTACAATTACACAAACATCTAAGATTAAAAAAGAAAAAATAATATATTGACACTTCAGAAAATCTAAAAATACACAGCTTGTGACCGAATTTTCAAATTTGCAATACAAATTGCATAGATGACACAATTTTGTGTTCAGTGTCAAAAAGTACTGGTGCTAATATTTGAAATCCTACAAGCAAAAGTATATAACAAAATAATATATTAAAAATAAACAAAAAATGCAAAATAAAAAAGCGACACTATAATGAATGAATTGGTAAAAAATTTGCGAAACAAAAAATGAAATAGAAATTGTATGAAGGAAAATTAGGAACAAAAAAAAATTAAAATTGTCAGACTGCGATACTCGAGAGCTTATTTAAATTGACAGCATGAAAAATAATGTTCCTAATGTTTTGTGTCTTTACGACTGACATATGCGACATTATTTGTGTTTCGAAAAAAAAAATATTGAAAAAAAAACAATAACGCAATTGTGTAGCAAGTTGGTGAAGCTAAATGAACACACGGCGTATGATGAAGTTTTTGGGTGGGGGAGCGCAAAGTAAGGGGGGAAAGAATTTTGAAATTCTAACAGAGCAGCCGCTTTGGTTTGGTCATTTTCACCAGATTTCGACTGCATGCTTTTAGGCGCAATTATTTTTGTATGTTGTGTTAATGCTGTACAATGGGAATTATTCATTTGAATTTGGTTATGGAAAGAAATTTTTGGAATACGTATAGAAATCTTTTATTAATTTTTTTAATTTTCACCACTCCGTTTTTATAATAACTTAATAACAACTTTAATATTAAAAAAAAATTGTTGTAAACTTGACTTGAAAGTTGCTTGTTGGGCACGTAAAAAATTGGGTTTGACGCTAAATGCTTCTCATTTTCTTAAGGAAAAAATTAGTGAACATTTTTTATCGAATTTCATGCATTTAGTTTTATTAAATAAAAATATTTTTCTGTTTTTTTTTTACCACAACGAGCTTGGAATAAATTACAGATTTAAGTAAAATTGAATAAAATTATACTATTTTTGTAGTTTTTTAATTTAGTTTTTTATAAAACAATACGTACAGGATCTGCGAAGTACCTACCTGCTTGTTTTTCGTTTTTGACAAAAGTTAAGTGGTATGTCTGTAATTTACTAAACTGTGTTCAGATTTGCCAGCGAATCGTATGAAAATAATTAACATCGCCCACAAACAAAATTGGTGGAGCTGTGAAAACAACATTTGGAAAAATTTTATATAATTTTGGTTTTGTGAAAATTTCGAAAATTGTATGGTAACTCAAACTAGCTCGGGCTGTGTGCCAATATTTTCTGATATCATACATATCCAGTAGCAAACCACTCGGTTGATTTCAAAGAAGTGGTCCGAGTTTTTTCTTCCGGCTAACTAAAGTTTTCCAGTCATTTTCAAAAAATTAAAAAAAAAGGTTAAACTATATCTGAACGAAATGGAAGGTTATTCAGACGTATATAGTAAAATTTCATGGACAATATTTTCTTAAAACAATTTAACCCATTAGCTTCCACCTAAATGTGTCGTTTTGACTTTGTTTTTAGGAACTGCTCTAAAAAAAAATTTCAAAAGTAGTTAGAGGATTAAAATGTTTTAGAAAAAATCGGGGCACTCCCAAGGGCCCGCTGAAGAGGTCATTGGAATTCAGCGAGCCCGAAAAAACGACTGGTGCGATGAAGAATGCCGCGCCGCCATGGAAAAGAAAGATGCGGCCTATAGGGCCACGCTGTAGTGCGAGAGAGATATCGGGAGTTGAAGAAGGAAGTAAGGCGCATATTCCGAGAAAAGAAGAGTTGGTGGCCGAGTTGTGCGAGTGCGAGGAGCTTCAGATCCTAGCCGATAGGAAAAACACCTCAAAAATGTATCAGAAGGTACGGCGGCTTAGGCTTACAGAAGGTTTGAAGACCGGGGCCATTTCCTATAAGAATGCAACCGGCGATCTGATGACCGACATCTAGGGTACACTTAAATAATGAAGACGAAATATCTAGTTCAAAAATGGTGCCGAAACGGTGCAGAACGGTGCTCGCCTAGCAACTCCTTGCACCATGGTTCAAAGCCAGGTAAAGTCTAGAAAGAAAAAAGTCTGATGAGGAGATGTGGTGTTCTCCGAAATAGCAGCTATCACTTCTACCACTTTGAAAAAATGTTGTTTTCTCATATTATTCCCGAATACAAACCTGGTCTCAAACTCTAATAATTATACAAAGAATTGTCTTTGGTACAGAGATGGGGCTTCTTCTGAGTGTTTTCGCGGCAATATCAACATTCCTCTGACAAAGAACGTAATCTACGTATTCTACGCTCCTTGGTTGAAACGTTGTGATCACACACCCTCCGAACAAATCAATCTATTGCAAACGATGAGAAATTTGTACAGAAATTTATTGATCATAAATTTAAAACACAACCACCTATAAAAAACTTTACAATAGGTATTTGAAAAATAAAAAATAAAAAAATAGATCGAAATTGAACATCAGTACATTTACTAGGGCATATAAAAAAGCAAAAGCGTCTTAGGATTCACAAAATCTATGAAATCTATGAGCGGTTTACAAAACCTTTCTGTGGATTTATGAAATTCAGTGTCCGTTTGGAATTTCTGCCAATAACTTTGCACACTTCTATGCAAAATAGTTCAAAAAACGTCGGATTCGTTGTACGGACTTCTACATTTACTTCTTACAAAAAACAAAAATATTAAATAACTCTGCTCTAGAATTTTGACTCTCTCTGTATAGAAGATTTCCATTTATTTGGGTGTTTTTTCAATTTTCGAAATATTTTTTCACATATTATTGAAACATATTACGAATTTTGATACTCCGAAAAAACATGTTTTTGTTAAGAGGAAGTGTATCAAAATCTAATAGAAAACTTTACGCTTAATATGATATAAATATTTTAATCCGCATAGATAAATACAGTGACGTATCTTGCGTACATATTAACTTATATTAAGTGTAATAAATTTGCGATATTAACCAAATACATATCCCAAAAGTAGCGTTAAAATAAACCTGCTTTCGGCCATCAATTGTGATGTCATATTTGTGATATTTTGGGACATGATATCAATGGCACTGGGTAACAGTAACCTACTCGCCCGAATTAGTCCCCCACAAGATGCATGTCATCATCATCATTTCAAGTTTTACAAATACTTTTCAACTCAAGCAATTCACATTTAACAAAATTTTATGTACTTTTATTTTTGAGGGTTTGTTGTTTTTACTTGTACTTTTGTTTACGATATACTTTGAGTATGTCGAATAATATCTATATGTATCGCCGGCCACGCAACAAAGTATTTTTAATCATCACAAATCTGTGCATCTACGTAAGTACGTACGAAAACGACGGTTGTTCAATCTGTTCGAACAAATGTAAATATGTTTGTACATACATATGTATATGTAAATATACATACATATGTATGTATTTGATTTTATTATTTCGTATTTTGACAAATTCGTTCTTGCCTTGAAAAGATTGCCAAAAACACATCATTGTTGATATTTAAAACAAACAAAAAATGCAATATCACTTAAATAAAATACAGAAATGAGCGAAATAATCTGATTTCATTCGAAAAAGTCGAAATCATTCGGGGTTTTTCGTAGAGACATTAATATAGTACGTCAAAAGGAATACGCAAGCAATTGAACTTAAGCTGCCACTTAAGGCGCAAAGCTGCACAATAAGGCAGGTAGTAGTAGTATTATTAAAATATCTCTCTCTCTCTCTCTCTCTCTCTCTCTCTACCTGAATATATTCCCAGGTAGGTATATCTCCGAAACAACTTTATCCAACTCTACCAAATTCGGTAAACACTTTGCAATACAAGGCAGTAAGCAGAATTTCGAAAATAATAATAATCAGAAAGAAACCACGCCCACTTCTCAAATACATCCGAAACTACTTTATCAAGTTGTACAAAATTTGCTACTCACAAAATATTGCAACTTATTAGACATAATATCGGAAAAGAATAACGTATGGTATTTAAAGAAGGGACCATAATAACTATTATTATTAATTTCTACTACTATTTTTACTAATGTCTTTACTAATTACTACTACTATTTAAACTATTTTTTAATACTATTTCAAAAAATTCTGCTACTAATTACTACCACTATTTTTACCAATTTCTACTACTATTTTTAAAAATGCCGCTACTAAATACTATTACTATTTTTTCAAACTTCTACTACTATTTCTACTAATTTCTACTACTATTTTTATAATGCTGCTACTAATTACTACTACTAATTTACTAATACTACAACGAATTGCTATTTTTTACTAATTTATACTACTATTTTTAATAATTTCTACTACTATTTTTACTAATATCTTTACTAATTACTACTACTATTTTAACTATTTTTTAATACTATTTTAAAAAATTCTGCTACTAATTACTACCACTATTTTTACCAATTTCTACTACTATTTTTAAAAATGCCGCTACTAAATACTATCACTATTTTTACAAACTTCTACATACTACTATTTCTACTAATTTATACTACTATTTTTAACAATGCTGCTACTAATTAGTACTACTATTTTTACTAATACTACAACGAATTGCTATTTTTTACTTTAATTCTATTACTAGTTTTAATAATGTTATTTTTGCCAATTTCTACTATTTCTTTTTTAAATGCTGCCCCTAATCACCACTACTTTTTTTTTTACTAATTTCTACTACTGCTTTTAATAATGCTGCTACTAATTACTGTCACTATGTTTACTAATTTCTACTACTAACTCCTACTACCATTTTTATAAATTTCTGCTACTATTTTTTTAAATGCTGCTACTAATTACTACTACTATTTTCTCTAATTTCTACTACTATTTTTACTAATGCTGCTACTACTATTTTTAAAATTTCTACTACTTATTTTTACTAATGCTGCTGCTTATTACTACTGTTAATTTTTATTAATGTTCCTACTACTACTACATACTACTAATTTTATTAACGAATTTCGAAAAGTTTTACTACTGGCTCGGTGTACGAGTGTTTTGTTTTATATTTATTTATCTATTTTCCGGGTATTAGCTTGGATATTCCTAGAGCAAGCTTTAAAACAAATGAAAAAATTTACAATAAATACATTTTTTTAAATTTATCTTTTGTTCAAATATGCATTTTGCAGTTTTTCATACAAAAACAAAATTGGAACGATTGGTAAAATTTTCAAAAAAAAAAACTATTAGAACAATCAAGTCTCTCCATCTGCCGCATAAAATATTTGCTATTAAGTAGAATTTATTTTTTTGTTTAGCTGAGAAACAGCATTTTTGCAAAAATCCGACAACTTGTCCGTTAAAAAAAAATTAACACGATTTTCGGTATCAGCCAGCGATTGTACAGAGGAATTGGATAGTGGCATCTGCTGCGTCAGCAGGTTAATTATTTGTAATCCAGAGTAATTAGCAATACCATAGCATCTCCGATAATTTGAATCTAATTAGCAGTTCGGCTGTCTAAGGCTTAGTGCCATATATTTGGTGACCACTGGCTTCTTAAAGCTAACAGCATGCCACACTAAGCCATAAATAATGTATAGTAAAAAAAACGCAACTTTCATTCCAAACACAATTTTTGTTGCAAGCTATTTATTTCTTTATTTTTTTTCTTTTTAAAAACGCAAATAATTAATTTAAGGGATTTTATTATATATTTAGATTATATTATATATTTTTTTATGTATTTAGATGTAGATATGTTTTCGTTTTTAATTATTATTCAGCAAATAGTTGTTTACAAAATACTATATTCGAATTCTCACAAAATAAAATAATTTATACATAGAATTGTACAATGTATGTATATAAAATAAAATAAAATAAACAAAAACAAAAACAAAATGTCTTTTGTCACAATTTTGTATTTGCTGATCGGATTTCGTTTAAAAGCGCGTTCAATTCAAAAGTGATTGCTTGATGACACTATTTGCGGCGATTCGGGATGAACTTAACTCATATATATATATTGTTTTTTTTTTTATGTAGGTATTTTTTAGGTTGCTGTACGAGAGTATATACTGTGTGTAGTAGATGCAGGTGCAGGTGCGCGGGTACAGTTTAAGGCTATAAGAGGTTTTTGTTTGGATATTCTTTGCAACTATAATGCTGTCTAAAAAAAAATGGAAAAAATAGAAATAAAGAGAAAAAAGTCGAAATTAAAAAATTATATTTTGTAAAAGTTCAAAAAAAAACAAAAATTATATTACATAAAAGTAAGAACGGTAAGTACTCGCATAACAAAAGGAAAAGCAATAGCACCAACTACAAACAGACACACATAAATCACTGGCACATTCAAACAAAAAAAACTACTTGCAGTGGCATTTAGAAAAGTGGATAGAAATTCGCGTCCTTCAGTATATCGAAAGTATCCACTGTTGTTCTGGTTGTAGTTGTTGGTGTGGTGGAAGTGCGCGTAGCCACCGTAACTGCTGTGATCGAAGTTGTAGCTGGCGTTGTTACCAAAGCATCGGCTGCCGCTGAAATTCTCGCCTCAACAGTAATGCTTTCATTTTCATGCTTTAATGGCGAGCCCTCCGTCGAAGAAGGCGCACTAAGCAACTCTTTAAGGTCAGTCGACTCAGAGCCAATGGAGCTACGAGGAGTACAGATACTGTTTTGTGGACTGAGTGTGGCGAGCGGATTAATGCTCGTTGCGCCAGGTGAGATGGCTGCGGAGGCGGTTGGTATATTAACGGTTAGATCCAAATAGGCCGGACGTTCATTCAATTCGCTGGCCAATTCTTCCTTGATGTCAGCTTCAGCTGCACCGTAGGCTTCCTTTGTCTTCTTGCGCTTTTTCAGCTTCTTCTTGTTGGTTGTTCCGACTGCTACGTAGCCATCCTGTGGCAACTGGCTACCTTGCGACTCTTCCACTTCCACTACACTACTGCGTGGTGAGAATAGACAATCATCGTTGGTTAAACTATTTCTGGAGTTGCGACGCGAGCGAGACTTGGTGCGCTTTGGCGAATCAGTTTCTATTTGTATGCTGCTGCTGCGACGACTATCGATTTGATTCTCGGAGTCATCTTCATCTTTGGCATAATATTCAGTGCTATTGTTTCTAGAGTCTTTGCGTAACTTCTTTTTGCTTTTCTTTTTCTTCGGCTTCTCCACCGTCTCCACTTCGTGGCCTGTTGTTGCGTTTAAGTCTTGTGATTTCGCCATTTCATTTGCATATTCGCCTTCCTCCTGTATAGTGTCGGTCATTTGCGGGCTGCCATCGGCAACATAGCAAATACCCTCGGCGCCTTGACTGAACAGTGTTATGCTTTCGCCGCCCAAACTGAATTTTCGCAAATCTAAATATCCTCTGTCGCCGTCCACATTAGCTTCCGCGGCATCCGCTGCAAGTTTTTGTTCTATATTTACGTTCTCTTTATCTTCGTCAATTTTGAAATTCTTGCGCCAATTGTACTCTTTCTTTGGTTTATAACTGAGATCCACTTCCATGTCTAAATCTTCTACACCATTGCCATGCAATTGCGGCATATAACCGTAACGTGTGCGCAGGCGCGTTGATTGCCTCTCGCTTATATTAGCGTCGCCCAAGTAACGGAGTTCATGCTCGCGTCGCTCATTTTTCACCAGCTTTAGCGGCGAATCGCCATCTCCTTTACTTTCATCTCGCTTGCAATCTTTTTTCCGATCACTACTCGTATCACTGGTAGCACTCATGTCCGCCTCACTGCCATCGGTTGTGCTCGCATTACTCAAATAGTTCTTTTGCATTTCCTTTAATATGCTGTCGTAATCGCGTAAAATTCCCGACTGCTTGCGATTTTTTATAGCTTCGTCGTAGATCTCATCGATTGCCGCCGAGTCTGAGTCATAATCCACGACACTCACCACACCACCCACGGCGCCTTCCTCACCAGATAAAATCTCATCTACTAGCAATTCATCGATATTATCTACATGCTGCCAATCATTTGCCTCTCTATCTGCATAATGATCCATTTCGCGTTCTGCTTCCTCGCATTCGGATTGTTCGTGGTGGGACTCGTCGGCTGGACCACGTTCGTTGAAATCACAAATATCCTCGTCTATTTCATCTTCTACGTCCACTACGGTTTGTCGTTCATCTTCGCTGCCGTCAGTTTCCTCCTCATCCCCGCCACGCAGTTGCTCCTCAGCAGGTTCATTTACAGCGTCTATGGTGAGCGCAACATTTGCGGCACGTTCTTCTGTCAAAAAATTCAACTGTTCAAAATCTTCGCTGTAGTAATCCTCTCGTATCCAAGTACGAGTACCACTTGGTGTTTGCACTTCGATTTGTGAGACAAATACATAGTCATCGTTAGGATACTCCTCAATCGATTGCTCTTGATTCAACGAGAAACGTCTAAAGTGGTGATAGTTCTCCGGTTCCACTTCGAAATCATCCTCAAGCTCCTGCAGCTGTATAATTACTTCTGGTTTCTGTATTAATGCCGAGTCAGAAGCTCTGCGTTCGTTGTCTAAAAATCCTGCATTGAGATAACGTGAAAACTCTTCGAAGTTAAGATTTGGTTTTCCAGTATTATTCAATCTGTCCTCTAACTCCCGCTTCACTGCCTCTTCCTCGATATGCGCTACCTCCTTAGCCTCTACTTCGCTAAGTGGCGAACGACTTTGGCTACGTGAACGCTGAAATTCTGCATTCAGGCGTCTTAGCTCCTCATATTGCGTCTCCTGCAAATCTCTCGACAAGGAGCGCAACTCTTTGGGTTTTGCACCCAAACGCTCCGCATCAGCAACTTGTTCTGAAGCAGAAATTAGTTCTGCTAATATTTTATTTTGTACCTCACGTCGCTCATTTGCCACTTCTCGCGCCTCGGTTGCGACAAGCGATGGCGATGGACTACGTGAGCGACGAAAATGTGCAGTTTCTTCACGCAGTGGTGCAAATTCACTACCAAGATCTAGCGACTCGCCTACGTATGTAGAACGTTTAAATCCGCTCGTCAACATTTCATCTTTGATGCGTTGCACATCGCTCCACTCTTGTGATATGGTGCGATCGTATTCGGGTGTTGTCGGTGAACAACGCAGTTGACGCAAGCGTTCATCTGCCGACATGCTCATTAGTTTGTTCCTATCTGCACCACTGTCAATCGTTGAGAGCGGAGTAAGCGTACACAGCTCTATTTCTTCGCTTGCATTGCTCAATTTACGCAAAGCCTCTGCGTCCACTTGTCGCTGTTTCGCAGCTAAAATGCTCTCTATTTCTTCACTGCATTTAGCGAGTGTTTTATTTTGTGATGCTTCCAAATTGAGCAGCATATGAAAATCAGAATCACCATCAGATTGTGGTGATTGCGTGCCAAGACGTGCAGGTGATAAGGACACAGAGCGTGATGGTGTACGAGATCTACGTGCATGCTCATCCTCGGACTCACTGAAATCATCCGTTTCAATTATGCCGACACGTGCACTGCTCGGCTCCGGTGTGCGCTCGCGTTCCAGACGCCTCATTGGCGACTTGGAGCGTGAACGTTGCAAACGCAATGACTCTACCAAACTAGTCATGCTTTCTATGGAATATTCGCTCTCTTCGTGCGTTGTCACTGTTTTCTCTTTTGTGAGTTCCTCATCGTCGTCGCAGCACTGTATGGAGATTATTGGGGCAGTGATCGACTTTGCGTTTGAGGTAGTAGACACATCATCTTTGAGGGAGGTTATTTCTATATGTAATTGCTGAAAAAGTGCATCGTTTTGCTGAATTTTTTTCCTACGTCGCTGCTCTAAGCCGGTTGCCAAATTCTCTGCTGTGGGCAGTGGTGAACGAGAGCGCGAGCGTGAATGGGAGCGTGTTCTTTCTACGCGCAATGATTCCACCAGCAGTTGCATGCTGTCCTTTGAGTACTCCCCCTCGGGACTTGTGGAGCCTTCAGCTGCTTTTTCGCCCTGCACATGGCTCTTGCTCTCTTTTGAGTAGTCCGCCTGCATTCCAATGACTCCTTGGTCTAATAGTTCACTCTGTAACTCTGTTGGACTTGGCGTCCGACTTGTATTGATATCGAGACCAAGCTTTTCGATTAGCTCATCATTTTGTTTAATGCGTCTTGAACGTCGTGTTTCCAAGCTATGTTCCAGATTATCAGGTGTTGGAAGAGGTGAACGCGAACGTGATCTGCGAGCAACATGCTGCCCCGTCACCTGTAAGCTATCAAGCACACTGGCGTCCACAGTGTTGCGAGCTGGAGACTCAGCAGTGTTTGTGGGTGGCTCAAATACACTTATCTCCACCGATGTGTCGAGATTTAGCGTTTCAAAAATTTTATCATTCTGTTTGATCAACTTATTGCGACGGTTTTCCACACTACGTTCCAGTTGGTCGCCTGTTGGTAGTGGCGAACGCGAACGCGATCTCGACTGTCGTTCGACGCGCAAGGTTTGCACAAGTAAACTCATTTCGAGTCTCGAATTCTCTGCAGCTTCCTCAGCACTTGCGCTTGGTGTATCGGCAACATTTTGCAGCTGTTCGGCAAGCGTATGCGATAAATTTGCGCAGTCATCTTTTAAGGATTCTATGAAGTTGACTACATTTTCTTTGCTAAGCTCAGCCTCCACAAGATTTTCGGTATCATCATAAATATCTACGGCGGTATTCTCACCACCATCACCTTGAAAAGGTACAAATTCCACATTTTTCGGCAGCGGTGTGCTCGGTTGCGAAGATGCTGGCGAAGGTTGACGCGAGACAGAGCGAGAGCGGGAAGGATTCACCGAAGCTTGAAAGTCATAGAAATCACTGATGCCTTCCATCAGCAGACCGTACTGATCGCGCCAAGGCGCCGTATCAGGTGAGCGGTTAATAATGATGGATGGTGTGGATGGTGTGGACGGTGTGGTGGATATAGTGGGTGTAATTGAATCATTTGTCTTATTCCACAATTCTTCATACTGATCCATTTCATCGATACGCGGACTGCGACGCAAGCGTGGCGATCTGTGGCCACTTGGCGAATGTGGAGCCACATTTTGTGTGGTGTGAAGCTAATAAAGCGAGAATTTTGAAGCGCATGTATGTGTATTTGGGTGTCCATAGTAGAAGTGCGAATGAGTATGAGAGAGAGTGAGAAGCAGAAAGCGTGAGGATTAGCAGAGTAGAGCAATGCAAGCATATAAATAATTGATAATAGAATTGGCAAGATTTTAAAACCATTACAAGTGCAAAACTTACATTCGGTTGTATGTCACTGCTAGTTGGCTCATCTGCCACCGGCTGCTGTTGTTGCTGCTCAATGCTTTCCTAGAAAATGAATGCATCAAAATGCGTCAGACGAAAACTATTTTAATAATGAAGTTACTCACCTGTTCCTCCTTGGTTGCTTGCCGCTGCAAAACAGTGATAGCTTCTTGGTTTTGTGTATGCGTAGCTTTCTCAAACGTCGAAGCTTTCGGCTCATTTCTGGCATTCACATCTTCTGCTTCTTCTTTTTCCGTTGCAGGCGGTTCAAATTCGATCGCCTCCTCATCTATCGACATCGATTTCTCACGCTTCCAGAATGGCATGTCTTTATAGTGTTCGGGTGTAACTTCACCCCACGGATTCGTATTTGCCTCTTCGTCAAGCATCTCCAGCGAACCTCTTGTACTGCTGTCACTCGGCTTGGCATCTTTTGCTGGACTACGTTTGTGCCTGCGACGCGGCATTTTAACTTTCAACAGCGGTTCACTTGCGTATTTGATCGGCGTGAAGTCAGCATCAATTGCCTTCTTCGATTGCAACTCTTCCTCCTCCAGTGATGTGAACATTTTCAATTCCTCTTCGCGTGAGGCACGCGAATCGAATGACGAATTGGAACTGCCACTTGAACGACGCTTTTTAAAGGCGCGCCTACGCCCAGAACCATCCTCACGCACCAACGGTCGCTGCTTGATGCCATCCAGTGAACGTAAATAGTCCTCGGTATATTGTTTTGACGCACTCGTATCGTTATCCTCGCCGTCGGGTGCTTGACGTTCCAATTGCGTAAATTGCACATCAATTGTGTTGTGTAGCGTGCCATCTGCATCGTGGCCATATTCTTCCGAATGTTGTGCACTCAACGAACTCTGCGGCTCAAAAGATGGAGTATCATCGGATATACTCTTGAAGAGCAGCGGCTTCGTTGTCAACGAATATGGTTCATTGCTGGTTTGTCCAAACTGTGTTTTCACAGTATGTGTCAAACGTTTGCCACCACTATCTGTGTTATCGGAGAGTGGACTCATTGTTTTTCGCACACATGGCTCCTCCAACACTGGCGATTGTGGTGCACTCTCGGTGGCTGAGAGACGACGTTGCTTTTGCACAGACTCAAGTAATTCTTCCATTTCCTGATCGGCTTCGAGAAATTTACGCGCATTTTCTTCGATTAATCGCTGACGCTCGGTGCGTTCACGTGTCGCGCTCTCTTCAAATTCTCGCTCGCGTAGCTGACGGTCGCTCTCAGCATCGAGCAATTGCATTATGCTGTCGAGTGTTTCTGCTTCACCCAAATCTTTGCGCTTACCACTTGCAAGCGCTTGGGTTGTGAATGCGCGGTCGTATACTTCTTCATCGTCTTCAAGTACATCTTCTGGTTCACCGTTGTTTTGTAATTCCGCTGTCTCAAGTGCTTGTTGCTTGGCTTCGCGTAGTCGTTCAGCTTCAAATAATTTGCGTTCGTTTTCAGCTGCTTCTTCTTCTTCTTCTTCTTCGCGCTCACGCTGTACCTGCTCACGCTCTCGCTCGGCTTCTAGCAATTTTTGTGATTCAGCTGCAGCCTCTTTCGCTGCTTTCACTTCTGCCGCCCGCAAAGTTTCGGCTTCAAGGTGTCGCTGCGCTTCTTCTTCTTCTTCTTGTCGGCGCTTTAGTACCTCTTCTTCCGCACGCCTCAGCGCTGCTGCTGCTGCTGCTGCCTCCTCTTCAACTCTGCGTGATTCGTCTTCCGCCTCTCTCTTTCTACGTGCCTCCACCTCCAACTCTCTGCTGCGCTCTTCTTCTTCGCGCTGCCGCTCACTCTCTAACAATTTACGTGCTTCTTCTTCTGCAGCCACTCTTTCTTCTTGCTCTGCTTTCCTTTGTTGCTCTTCACGTGCACGCTCTGCTTCTAACAATTTTTGCGCCTCCTCTTCTGCGGCTTGCTTACGCTGCTGAGCTAACTGCGCTTCAGCCTCGGCCAATTGTTGGCGTGTCTGCTCCTCAATCTCACGCTGTCGCTGCAACTCGGCTTCTATCTGCTTTTTGCGTTTCTCACGCGCTTCTGGTGTATTCTGCTCAGCCGCCAAGCGTTCGTTCTCCAGCTGCTCGGCATCGATTCGAAACCCATCCTTATAAAGCACACCGTCTTTCATCACTTGCGTGCCCGCCCGTGACTCTTTAGCCTCAGCTTCCGCTAACTCGTTGCGCATACGCGCTTGCAGCCGCTGTAGACTTTCGGCATCAGTTTCTGTAGCTATATGACCGCAACTCCAGTGATAGAGATGACGCGCGACATAGAGAAATTCCAATGCACCGGCGTAGCCGATGAGTACTGAGAAAAGCAAATCACCGAGTTCGGGTAAAAGGTCATCGCCCATTTTCTGACCGTCTTTTGTTTCGTAATTCGTTTAAATCGTTTGTTTTTCTATTTGCAACAACCTTCAAAATGCGCAAGTGAAAATATTTTTTTTTATATTATTTTTCGTTGCACTTTTGAGTATAGCACGACACCAACAATTTATAGTGAATTCAGCGTAAATGATTGCAGATACGCATACAATTTTTTTTTTTTTTACTAGTACGCTGCAATCTCCGGCGTGCGGCAAACACAGGCGATGCGACGACCAATTGCCAAAACAAGCGTCAATTCACCACTGCCCGAGCGATCAGCAATTCTGTGCAATTCTTGTGACGAAAATATTTGCCGCAGTGAGGTGCTCGTGAGAATCGCAATCCGTTACGGCAGCCAAGAAATCGTCATCAGCGCCACCCGCCGGCTAACTGCAAATTTTCACTTCTTCTCGTCGCTTGGTCGTGCGCGTTGATATTATATAAATTTCACCACACCACAGCAGCCAGCCAGCCTCGCTCGCACTTTTCACTGATTGTGTAATTCACCAAATGAAAAATTTTCATATATAACAATTTGCATTATTTTTCCGAAACATACACCAAAAAAAAACAAAAAAATACATAGATTATATATGCGCTTATTTTTGTAAAGCACTTTAATTTATTTTTGTTGAAAATTCAAGTGTGAATGCCTTGAAATTTCTTGGCACAAGACAAGAAAAATATGGAGGCAATTTATGTGAGCGCTATGAGCATATACAAAATCCCGCACCGCACCGCACCGCGTCGCGCCACGCACACATTCAAGGTTAACAATGCGTTACAAATTAGCGAAAATTTGTATATTAAAAAAATTTTTTTTATTTCAATATTTTTTCGAGCGCTTGGAAATCGCGTACTAGTCACAAGCACTGCCAATTGGCTAAGAAGGCACACTTCGCCAGAGCTAAACTGATTCGGGCGACTTTTTCGTATCACTTTTGTGGCAGCTGGTTGCAATCTAAATTGCTATTTGCGCTAATTTGCGAACCGTTAAGTGCAATGCAATGAGCAAGCAATAATTTTAAGTTTGTAATACAAATCGAACGAGCTAGCTGCGACTAATCATCAAATGTGCGATGATATCAGCAAGCAACCACCAAACCACTGTGAGCGTCAACGAGCGAACCGCCTAATTTAGAATACTCAGCGAAGATCAGCCACTGTGGCTGATTGCAGCGGGCGAGCAATTTTTTTTTGTTTTTTGATTTTTTAACATTCGTTTAGTATTCGAAATTACTTGAAAATAAAAAAAAAATGCAACAAGCAATGATTCACGTTGCCGCCGAATGAATTCACAACAAACTTATAGCTTGCTAGCTGAACTGACTGAATTAACTGAACTGTTGCGGTGGTGACACGTCCGCTGTCGCGCTGCTGCTGCACTTCGCCTCAAAATGTTAGAAATAAAATGCGGAATGCGAAGTGCCATTGACGACTATAGCCGCGCAAATGAACGATTAGCTCCTCACATGTCGACAAGCTGATTAAGCGCCGTTGCAGTATGAAAAAAAAAGTTAAAAAAAAAAATTGACGCGCTCTCTACGCTACGCTGACGCAGCTAAAAAGTGCTAACTATTTACTACGCGCTACAACTGACTTCAGCCAACTGCTGCGCGAGTGTGGCATGCAACGCGTCAGTAAATAAAAAATAAAAATGCCATCAAAATAGCAGAAAACGTCATCGTCACTTAAAATACGTTTAGCCCACGCTATGGGTCAACGCGTTGGATGAGCCAACACCACTACGGACTTTTGTCAGCGCACAGCTGGTTGGCGTCATCGTCTCTTGTTGTTCTGTGATTTTTTTATTGTGTGTTTTTTTGTACGAAATTTCGCTTCTATTTATTGTTGACTTCGCATTTGTTTTTGTTGGCTATTCGCTTTGTGCTTTATATCTCATTCTTATTTCGGCTCCACTATGTGGGGGATATGGTATATCTCTTATTTTAAATATTTGCTGTTGAAAACAAAAGTTTGACCCTGTCGGAAAATTAAATTTAAAAATCGTAATTTTTGGCTCATTTTTAATTTATGCGCAAATTACAATAAAACTAAGTAATTCGCCTTGTGAAATCTATCAATAAATTAAAATGAAATGAGGTATTTTTTATCATAAATCAAGAACGAGATCACGAACAAATAGTGCCGGCTTTAAATTTTATCGATGATAATCGAAAAACATGTCCTTTTGAAATATCATTTCACTAAACAATTTTCTGATATTTACTATCTCTAGAAGCTGTCTTTCGTGATCGTAAATGTAAATAAAGATATTATCATAATAAAATTTAACTAAAGGGGGTTTCAATAGGGACGCTATAAAAGTAGACCGATAGTGACAGCAAACGACGCCATATTTTTCCCCGCTCTTTTGGCATTTCTCTTTAGTAAGGTTTGCCATTTCATCACGGAAAGATATACGATCCACAACGGGTCGAAATTATTAAAATTTACTACCGAAATTCGGAGTCAATGGCCTCAACTTTAAGACCACTACGTCCAATTTATGGTCGTCGTCATTTCTGGCTGAGTGGCTTCGTCAATAAGCAAAAGATGCGTTATTGGACAGGCAGCAATCCACACGTACTCCATGAGTCAACGTTGCATCCCGAAAAAATTATGGTTTGGTGCGGTTTATGGGCCGGCGGCGTCATTGGGCCGTACTTCTTCAATGATAACCGAATATTTTTGGCCCAAGTTTGGTTAACGTGTTATCTCACGAAATGGCTCACTCAATTGGCCGCCTCGGTCGTGCGATTTGACGCCGTTAGACTATTTCCTGTGGGGCAACAAGCCAGCGTCGATTGATAAACTTCGTACGAATATCGAACGTGAAATTGCAGCAGTATCGGCCGATTTATGCTTGAAACCCGTCGAAAATTGGGTTCAGCGTCTGGACTTTTGCAAGCGTGCTCGTGGTGCCCATGCAAAAGAAATCGAGTTTCATACATAATGCCATCGAATGTACTTTCACAGGAATAAAGAATTTAATTCATATCCCAAACCGTTTTTGTTTTATTTAAAAAAACTTTTGTAGCGTTCCTATTGCAAGATTTGATAGTTCAATACAAATTGTTCGACCAATCTATAACCATTACTCAAAGACATATATTATAAAAGTCTTTTGATAAATATTTGTATGTCTTCAAAGACTTTTATTTTGAGATTAATATTATAAAAGTCTTCTCATAATAACTATAAGTAAGAAAAAAATGTTTAGGTCTGGAAGGACGAGACTTTTTTAGAACCATTTAGGGATTAGTTCGGTACTGATTTGGAACTACTTCGAAATAATTTCGGATCAGTTCGGGATAACTTCTTAACTTATTCGGTACTATTCATTTTGCGTGGGTGAAATAGTCTCAAAATAGGTCCGTCTTTCCACAGTTAAGAAAAAGTTGCATTACCCATAATTACTATGTAAAGAATTTTATGAAATAAGTCTCAAAATAAAAGTCTTTGAAATACGTAAAAAAATCTATCTCGCTAATAACTGTTATGGAAAGACTTTTATAATGTTAGTCTCAAAGTAATAGTTATTATGATTTAAAAAAATTGTTCTCACGCAAAACTATTATGATCAACAATTTATAATATAAGTTTCAAAACAATAAAAATCGATAGCTTAAAAAAATTGTCTGACTCAAATTATTATCAAAAGAATCCTTATAAAAAATTTGGATGACTTTTTTAAAACTCAACGGTCAAATAATTATTTTTCTGGATCTCTAATCTATTTGTTAAATAATTGAATATTTAGTATCTATTCGAATACTCCAAAAAAGTGTGTCTTGTTCGCGAGCATTGTGTTTAGCGCTCCAATAATTATTTTTTATATTGAACCTGCGTTAAATATTTCCACAGGCATTTAAAGGGTGTGAACGTACAACATGGCAAGTTCAATGATAAATTTGAAACAAAACCAAAAAATGTGCTTAGAACATATGATATTTAAATGAAGGGGTGTTGCTACTCGTATTTTGAGTATTTATAGGTTTTCTACATTCCAGCAGTTCAAACAAACGTATCTTAAATGAAATAAACAATGACCTCATTTCACTCAAATGTGCACGTAATGGCCAAAAACTTTGTAAGAGGCAATCGAAACAGCCACAACTTCAGGGTCAACAATGTTGTAGGAAACAACGCTGTCTGACTTCAGTAAGCAGATGCACTTGAAGTTCACCCACGCAGAATTAATTTAGCAAACTTTACAGCTAATAAAATGTAAGCGAGTTAACCTTAATATTACCCATAATATGATATCATACATTTATATTTTTTAAATGAGATTGTATAAGTGTTGCCATTACCGCTCGTGAAAGCAATGCTCTTGTTTAATATAGCACCCGAGGGGCGGACGACAATGTTGCTAAGCACTTCTTCCTTTGCAACCGCGATAACAGCCAACAACATGTTGCCGACTCATGTAGCCAAATATTTGGCTTTATTTTTGGTTTTGTAGCCATTACTCGCGTTGTGGTGAATTTGATTTTGTCTACACATTTTTCCCCCCATTTTTGTGTTTTTTTATTCTTTCCTTTTCTAATGGCATTTACAAGCGTTCGCTTCAATATATATACCACTAAATAAAGGCGCAAAAAATTTCTATAAGCAAATAGATGTATTGACATTTTGTTTTGCGTGTATTGTGAATTTATTTTGCGCAAAATGTTAATCATTGTCAACAGGTGAGAAAAATTCTTGTAAAACAAGTTATTCAATGATATTGCAATTATTCCCAGTATGAAAATTCAAAGAGAATTTTGTATTATTGACAAAATTCGAACCAAGGCGAATTCATATAAAGTGAAGTGGATCCAGCAGCTGATTGAATTCGCTTGGTAAATGTTAAGTCAAAATGATATGTCTGTTATAAATCATACTGTCATTGTGCATATAATTTGTTAGGGTAAAACTTTTTTGTTGAACGAATAATACCACCTGATATAAATTCGCCTTGATTCGAACTATCTATTTTGATATTTCTGAAACTAGAGAGTTACATTTGTCATTTTGGGTACTCCATTTAATTTTCATATTTTACGTAGCAATACAAGTTATTATTTAACTGTTCCCCCATTGAAGATTATATGACTATACTTTTTTAACTCCGATAGTTATTTATTTTTAAAAGTACAATATATTAACAATTTTTTCCGTGACCAATAAATAGGTCCACCATTGAAAAAATTGAATATGGGCGTTCGAACGCTTTTTCAGTTCATTTCTTTCAGTGTTCTAGTTATTTAGAAGATTCTAATTAATAATATTTAACACATAAAAAATATGAAGTTTTTCAAATTATTTTTACTGAGATAAGCTCGGACGTTAGGATTACGCTTAAAGAAGGAATTTTAAAATTCCTGACAACTTTTTTTTAGTATAAAACTTGAAACGAAAACTAAGTTTATTGAAACTGTAAACTATAAATATCGCTGATCATAATCTTTTTATTCGAACGTTGGGTAATGGATGTTACAAATTTTCGCCCCAGTGTAAATTATAAATAAAAAAAAGTATACGATTTTATCTTTCTGCGTATCTGGCCCTAATACAGGCTACGAGTATTAGAAAACTCGCTAGGTGGAGCTGCGATCAAGTTATTTATAAAAGTGGTATTTGCGATGAATGGACAGCTTGTTATATTTGCTTTTTTCGTTGATCAACAAGCAAGCGGTTAATATTTATTTAATCTGTTGATAAACGAAAAATGCAAATGTAACGAGTTGTTCATTATTACTTTCTGTGTTACGTGGCTGCTTGCTTATAAAGTAATTTAATAAAAAAATTGGGCCCGCTAGGTGGCGCTGAAGTCGAGTTATTTAGAACAACTGTTTCCAACTATTTCCATGAAATTAGAGAGTTAGGTAAATGGAGTGCGAAGAGAAATACCATTACAAAAAATATATACGCCAGATGTCGCTAGGGTCGAGGTGTTTATAAAATCTATATAACAATATTTTGTTGCAGTGTGATGAAAAATACTTTTACGAAAAATGGACTCGCTAGATAGCGCTAGAGTCGTTTTGTTGGGAAAATCCGCACTTGTGGGCCGATATTGTTGATATTAGAAAGGCAGGCTGCACTTCCAATTATAAATACTTTTACATTAGTTACAGCCAAAAGCCATTCCAAAAAGCCTTCCTCAGAGTAGTGAGGTCTTCTGCATTCCCTGTTGCTTATTCTTGGCATAAACTGAAGGACTTCTACTTTCGCTACCCATAAAAGAGTTTCCATAAGAGAGTTTGTAGATCGTACCACGAAAGTTATTATTTTTCTACCTATAGAAGGAATTTCCGAAGGCTTTTAGACGATTCATGGAAGCAAAATATTTGTTCATGTAGCAAAAAGGTTTTATTCCAACATGAAATGCGTATTTAAATTTTTTTGCATTGCTAAGATTTATCAGCTAAATAAATAAGATAAATCGAAGTCATTTTACAACTTATGTACTTAGTGTGGCATGAAAAACAGTGAAATTTCTCATAACCGGACACTCACCGTCGCAGCGTGTTTGACCGGCTATGGAAGATGTCCGATTATATGACGGGAAGGGCATAAAAAATATATATGAATTTTTAAGAAATGTGGCCTTTGGTGAACATTAGTTCCAGACTCCCTTTTAGAACGAATTGTTTATTTATTTTTATTGATTTCTTCAGTTTATGACTTTGTCTGCTTGTGAGACATTTTTGGATCAAAATAGTTTGAGATATAGCGTCCCCGGTTATTAGAGTGTCGAATTTTTAGGATCAATTTTGTTGGGCTTTTATAGATGTCCGGTTAAAAGTACTGCACGTAATAAGAAATTCCACTGCACATACATAAATTGTGTACATGCTGTGAATCACATTGAAAAAACTACATCGAATTTATAAAAGGTTGCATTTGGATAAATTATAAGTAGAAAAGCCTTAGGGGAAGCCATGCCAACAAAAACTTCAAACAGAATTTCGTGTCACTACATGTTTCGCGCTTTTCATTAATTTTTAATAAAACTTTAGACTGTTCTATTTCAAAAGGCTTATAAATTTAAATTGCATAGTTCAATTCAACAAATTTTCAATCTATCAAATCAGAATTTTTAAAACATCTTCTGAGTATGCAACTTTGCCGACCTCATTTCCTCTCATTCTAGAATAATAAGGTGCAAGTCTGAAGTGGCTAAAAAAAATCCGTTTGATTTTTGAGAACTTTTGAAATTTTTGTATTACGAACATTTTTCCATATAAAGGATGGGTTTTGTATAAAATCCAATTGATTCTTTATATTTTTTTTGTGCTGACTTTCTTTCAAATCTTCTGCTACATAAAGTGCATGAGTTAAATGAAAAAAAGTTTCCAAGACCAAAATTTAAAAAAATTATCAAAAATCAGCCAACTCTCTTACAATTTAGACTTTATCACATAATTATGCTATAATTAAATTGGCTATAAAAGTGCATACCGATAAGTTTTCTAAAAACTTGTATTAAAAATTTTGATTGAAATTTTTGACGAATTTTCATACATTTTCAACAATATTTGAAATTGTGATTTATATATTTTATTTTTAAATAATGCACTATTTTTATTTTTCCAAAAAATTAACGAACAAAATTTGTAATAAAAAAATTGCAAATATTATAAAAAAAATCATCATGTGATCAATTGTTTGTGTAACTGTAAAACGTTAATGAATAAGACAGTTTTAAATTCTTACTACTTGATAAATTTTATACACACATAACAATTTGAAAATATTTAATGAGAAATTAATAAATATTTACACACTAGATTTCAGTACTAAAATATCAGAAGAAGGTCAGTACTAAAATGAAGAAAACTATGGAAATATGACCCGCTGTGAAACTAAAGCAGCGTCTATGTGGGGTGTCTAAACAGATAATATTTTGTTTGATTTTTTTTTAATGTTTGTTTTGTATAGACAAACTAAAATATACCGCAGAGAAGGGAAAGCAAATTACTTAGCAAAAACATGCTAATCGAATTCGAAAGCGCTGTCAATCAATAGTTGAGGTGTTCAAGGCGCCGACAGACAACTTGCTGTTATTTCATTTACATTTTGGCAAGGAATTTAAGCTATGACATGGCAAATGAGCAGAAATGGGGAATGCCAGTGGGAGGAAAGGAAAAGTAGAGGTGACGGATTCGGAACAACGATAGATATTTCCGCCTTTGAAATTTGATTATATAGAAAAAGTAAACAACTGATGTATGTGAATGTGTTAATCACTTAATACGTCTTCGACTAATAAGTTCTAAATACTTAAGTGTAAAAAATATTTATTAATGTTTGCAATTATCATAACTAATTCATAAGTAAATTGATAAATTAAAAGAAATGTTTTCATATAAAACTGGCACAAGCCAAACTTTTGTTCGCGATACGCCTTAATGTTTATGCTGAGTTTATTGTATTAAAGAATCTTATTACATTTATATCATTAAAACAAAAACAAACTTCTAGAAAATTTTCAAGTATACAATTTTGTATCCCATTATGATTCTAGTAATTAAGAATTACTAATAATTTTTGAGAATTTCTTTTACCGAAGATATCTCCATATAAAAAATGTACTTTCTTTGATCGTTATATGGACAAATGCAATACAAATTTTTAAAAATCAACAGTAATTTCTTGCACTATGAAAACTGCTCGCTCGCTTTTTTTTAGTTAAAATTTTGATCAAAATGTATTAAATTATTATAAATTTTGAGTACAGTTTAAAATTTGGGTTTATATTAGAGACTGACCTGTATTTTAATTGAAATGAAGAGAAAATTAAATGAAAGAAAAATAAATTTGAGACAATTTGTATATGGCCCGTTTATAATTTGCAACGGAGTATCCCCCACTCAACAGATGCAAACAGCTTCATCTATGGCACGCGGTATCCTTTTTACGGATGAGAAAGTTTGCACGGTAAAATAATAATTAAATACATTTTTAATAAACAAAACGACGAAATCTACGCAAAAACTTCCAAAGACGCAAAAAATGTTATTCAAAGGGTTCGATGTGGTCACCATTCAACTGCAGTAATCGTTTTGATGGGAAGCGTTAGACCTCTTCACTTCTGTGAAAAAAGGATTAAAACTGGGGCGTCTTCAATACGAATAAACACTGTACGTGCTGCTATTGATCAATGGCCGATGCGTTTTATGAATTGCATGAAAGCAAAAGGTGCCCATTTCGAATAAAATTTTGTATATAGCTCATTTAATATATGCAGTATTAAATAAATTTAACTTTATTAAAAAATGTATAATGGTTTAATTTTTATACCGGCCTGAACTTGTAACAGAACTTATGGCAAAAGTAAGTATACAATTTCATAGTGTATATTTCTTTGGAATATTGAAGTATGTGCAAGAACTACCCAAAATATTTGCATGCCAATAGTTGTTATGTAAAGCCATTAACCGTCGAGTAAGTTGGACAACGTTAATATAAATCAGCAACTCAATAGTAGGTTGATGAGAACTCAGTACAAGTTCAGCAATGGCTTGAGCAAGATGGCGGATACCCGCCACCTAACTTGCCCAATGATAATTCTCCTTCTCACTACATTCGATCTTTTTCTAGTCATTTAGCTTCGTTATTCAAGAAACTATCAAAGAAATGAGAGGAGACTCAATTTATCACCACGGAGAGTGATTGAAAGAAATATCGTAGGCTCATGTATCCCCATCGGGGGTCTCTCAGCATCTTTTAAATCTCACAACATTTTCGATCGCAACATTACAGCCTAGCAAGGCTCAGTGGGAAGAAATGATTTGCAGTTTTGTTGGTCTGCTGAGAAAACGACAAAAATGATGCTCACACGTTAAGTAAAATAGAGAAGTAGTTCAAAATCTCCCGTACGTAAACTTTGAACTAGTTGTATGTTGTATTACCCATCGGAAAGCGACTATATCCTCATTCAAAATCTCAAATCCTCACACTCCAATGTTCTAAAATGTATGCATATCGTATGTCCGCGATCGCTATAGCCGAGCGTGTAGAGTGGGCGTGGATTCATTGGGCGTGTCCCGTTTACTAATCTCGGCCGGGGCGAAATGCATGTCATTTGGCATTTCTAGCTGTGAGACGAAATCCTTCATCTGTTAATTCCAGGGAACGTAAAGCTTATAATTAAAAAAAAACACACTCATGATTTAATCGTTATTTCGTGATTTTAATTTTTGCGATAAAAAAGAATCATTATTTTTGGATCGATCATAATAAACACAACAACAATTTGTCGGTGATGACAGTATAGCAACAACAACAATAATACGATTTATGCTCTATGATCGAAAAACCAAAATCACAAAATATCGGTCAAATATGATAGGACAAATTTAAATCCAAGAACAACGATTATTTTTGATCGAGAAAATAAAAATAAGAAAACGATCACAGTTGATGAAAGAACCTGACGATAGAACCTGATCGAATAAATAAAATCTCTAGAATAAAGTTTTTTTTTTTTTAAAAAAGGAAATAACAATAAGGTGAGATTTGTATATTCGAGTTTTGTTTTGAACAAATTCTTCGTAATGATTTTTCGATCCAATAATTACAAAATAGCGATTATTTTCAGTCCGTGGATAATTCAACTCCTTCTTATGTGAATTCGCTTTGATCTATGCCAGATAAAAGTTATTCTGAACATTTATTACTATTATTAACTATTATTGTCATTATTTAAATTGTTATATTATCCTCAAAAAAACAAAGTTAAAGTCGGTTAAGCCAATGCTGACGCATAATAAATTTGGTTGTTAGGCAATCCGGCTTAGGAATTGTGGCATTTCAATTTTTCGTTCTCTCCACTTCACTTTCCAGGTAGGTTCGTAGGAATTGTCAGTATACACAAATGTTTGCGATATAAACGCTCTGGAAATAGTATGCCGGTGTTTGTTTTGTCAGTTATTTTGGTTCCATAGGACATTTTGTGTTTGGAATTTTTCGTCTTATTTATCCTATGTAGCTGTATTGGAATATGCATTGCCTATTTAGTTGGTCCACTATATTTGAAACTACGCGATGGGCAAACGAAGAATTATATTGATATTTTCAAACAATATCGATCGATATTTTCAAATAATATCGATATATATATCAATAAAAAAATATCGATTTTTCGATATATCGTTATTTTTACCTTACCCGTTTAGTGGGCGCGCTATTTTGTACCTATGGGATGAGCAAATTAAAAAATATACCGAGATTTTGAAACAATATCGGTAAATGCAGAGTAAAAAATATCGATATTTAGATATATTTTTTCGATATATCGATATCTTTACTTCAAGGCGCAATTAACTGAAGTTCCTTTTTAAGTCTCCAAAAGTACAACGTATTAAATTTGATCTATTTGTGTACATTATGGTGCCTCATCAAAGAAAGTTGCTTTTTTGCCACCGGAATTATAAAAAACTGATTATAAGCCTTATTTTGAATAGAAACTCCCGAGGAATTTATTCCCTTCTACCATAACTTCAAAAAAGGGAAAGGAAGGGAGAAAAACTCCTCGGTGGCTTGTATTTAGAATTGGCTTGAATGTTTTAGGACCTCCGTCACTAGGTTCATAGATACCTTAAAAAAATTCGATACAAATTTAATGCTCGGATGTAAAAATCGAACATTGATATTCGAGTTTAAAAATTGCGAGGTATTTAGCAATTATTTTGGGAAAATGACGATATTTCGTTGTGTCGATATTTTTTTTCCAAACCTAGTATTTTTTAAGCCATTCATAGCTTTAAGTTTTGTGTGAATTTTGTATTCCTTATAGCTGTTGAACAGTATAAGTCATTACTTTTCAAGTCTTTGCATATTTCGCTGTTCTCTTATCTGCTCTACATGATTCCTTTTATTTGTTATTCGTAATTTTCTTCAACTATCGAGATGTTGTGAAACCAGAATTCACGCAAAAGCTACTTGAAAGAAGAAGTTAATTGAAATTTGCCAAATTTAAAGAAAAATGCTCCACTGAAATTACACAGCTATAGCGCACTATCTCACAAAGCTATCATTACGAACGAATTTCTGATCAAACACTTAGTAACACGATTTCTTCTTTCTAAAATTCAAATTTATATACATATATTTTAAGACACTGAATACATAATATATAGCTTGTGTTTTACTAATGAATTTCTGGTAATTTTTGATGGAATGTATTATATTAATCTTGCGCATATTTTAGTTAGATTGTTGATTTTTAATTGGATTACTTTTTTTTAAACACCACGTATATATTTATTTACATATTTCCATGTTCTTTAGCTATGCGTACGAAACAGCGGTATTTATCGATATTTACTTTTTGCAACTAAAATAATAAACTGCTAATCTATTTATTTATTTTAAAATCCTATTATATGTACAGCTGTCTAAACACCTCATAATTGTGCTAATTTTCACTTCAATTTTTTTAGCATAAAAAGAAAAACAAAAATTTTATAATGTACATTAAAAAAAAACAAAAAACACAGCAGCCAATCTTGACGTCAGCTGAAATAATAATGCGCACAATATTTCACACAACATCACTGAAGAACAAAAAAATACACTTTTACCTTTTCACTTTCAAAACGTGTCTAAAATTTTCTTCTAACTCTGAAACAAAACCAACAACTTTGTGCGAAGTCTGCAAAAAAAATGGCGCGAAAAATTTACACTTCAAAGCCGACCAACTGTCGACTAACTGTCCGCGTTGCAACAACAAGAGTGACAACTATAATGTTGTTGTAGGCCATATAGCAGAGGTGACTTTGACTTTTAGAAAATGATGGTTTGATAGCTTAAGGCAAGCTAATAATTTTGATATTCAATTACACGGGGCAAGTTTGCACAATATGACAGCGAGTGATACAAAGAACTTAGGGTATGAAACTGCAAGAAATAGAATTTCAAATAGTTTAAGAAAATTAAAACAAAAGGCGTCAAGTAGCTTTGAATGTATAGTTGATGCGGGTAACGCGAACCATGCTGACCGTCAAGCAGGCAGATGGCCTCGATCGCACAACCAGCAATTCTGACAGTGAGCAGTCATTAAGCTTGCGTTCTCTTATCAGCAGGTTATTGGGTGTGTAGCAATGAAAGTCTTACGTTACCAATTAATACGCGGCTGCAAGGCATAAGTCAAAAAAAAAAAAACAACAAAACACCAGCAGTTGGCTGTGCAACAATTAATTAGTTTTCCTTTTTTGCAGTTCAATTGAAAAATCATATGACCGCTTGACACGAAAGCGGAACTACTGTTGTGAAAAGTCGTATTATCATTTTATTTTTAACTGAGTTTGTTCTTCTATTTTACGAATTCTTTAGCGGTACTAATGGCTACCATGTCGTATGAGTGATTTTCGAGCTTCGGAAACTATGCAATTACTTAAGTTGCGTATACGCCCAGTACTCTCGGATGGCTCGGGCGCTAAATATCAGAGATGGGCGTTATCCGGAAACTGAATAACTGAGTGACGGAGAAATGAGAATAAATTGTCATTAGTTATTCAAGTAGTTTTGAATGGCGAATACATTCTCATTCGTTAAATAAATATTTTTGAATGGCGAATAGATTTTCATTCATCATTGAAATAATTTTTAATGACGAATATATTTCTATTCGTAAAAAAAAAAATAATTTTGATTTCCATTGATCATTCGCAAAATTTTGAATAACGAACAGAATTTCATTCATAATTCACAAAATTTTAAATAACACGAATATATTTGTTTTACTTATCATTCCAATAATTTTGTATACCGAATATATTCTCATTCATCATTCAAAAAATGTATTCGTTATACAAAATTATATGAATGATAAATAAAAAATCTACTCGCGTTATTCAACTTTGTTTGAATGACATTTTATTTCAATTTCTGCGAATGATAAATGGAAATATATTCGTTATTCAAAATTATTTGTATGATGAATGAAAATTTATTCTTCAATCCTTGTCAAATTTAAAAATTTGCGAATATAATTTTATGTTTCACCAGCGAAACGCATTAGATTTTGAGTATTTTTTTACTGAAACCATTTGTTAAAAAAAAACTGGGATTTATCTTCACGAAATATGTATATGCACATTAGGGTGGTGCCTTTTCAAAAACTTGCAGTTTTCAACAGAATATTATAAAATTTATTGTATTTGAAAACTTCTGTTAAAAATATTTTGAAAAATATTAAGACTTATGTGGGCTCAATCGATCTGAAAATTACTCCCCAAATATGGAGTTTTTTCTAAACAAAAATTAATTTTTTTTTATATTAAAAAAATAACACTTGAAATGAGCTACAACTATTTTTCAGCTTAAAAGGTCTGCTTAAAATATTTAAAAAAATTTACAACGAAATCATTATAGCTAGATTTACGTGGAAGAATCAGAAAATATATTTCCAATGATCCCCTAAAAGTCTAAATTGGTAAAATTTTGTCAGAGTTTTCAGGCTTTTTCTAAACCAATTTTCCAAAACAGCTCAACAACCAAACACCAAAAATTTTATTATTGTAATTTGGTTGGATGTCATTTCTAATATTTTTATGCAGAATTTATAAGTTTAAACAGTTTTATGATCTGAGATGATTTTTTTTTTAAATTATAAATTCCTCACATGTTAAAATAATTTCAAATCGGTCTAGCTGTCTTAAATCTTAATATTTTTTGAAATATTTTGGCTGCTGTCTGGATACATAAAGAATTTTATAATTGCTAGGGATTTTTGTATGTGTAGTGAGGCAGCTTAATGTAGATATTCTCAAAAAAAATATATAAGTACGCCTCTGTATTATTTTTCGCAAATGTTTCATTAAAAAGGAGTTGTTACTAAAATCAGTTCAGAACTTTGAGATCCAAATGGTAACCAATATTTTCCACATATTAAATTTTATATATTAAATATAAATTTATTAAAAAATCAATCAGAAACGCCCATCCTTTCCGCACATCACAAACAACAGTCGCGTCACTCACTCTCATTCCCTTCCACTTACCTCATCACAGCCAGCACAGCGTGGTTTCAACATTTCCGCATAGTGTCGTTCACAATAGATTTTATCCTCGTGCACACAGTACGTCAAATCGACCAAGAGCTCATTGCAAGTGCTGCACGTAAAGCAACGCGGATGCCACATAACGCTCTCGACAAATTTTGGCGCGGCCACCACCATTTCACCGGTATTTATTTCACCCTCACAGTGAGTGCAATGTTCATCGTATGGCGCATCCTTAATGTAACCTTAAGTGAATTAAATTTCATTTATTACATTTTTGTTTGTTTTTGTTTGTTCTTCCCCCATTTCACATTCACCACTCACCTATATCCAAAGCAATTTCATTACGCGCCGTCACGAAATCCTCGAATGACGCATCATGTTGCTCTTCCAAGTGCTTGCAGTGCTGCAACGACAAATCCTGCTTGGGTAGTTGATAGGCGATTTGTTGTTCACGATAGCGCGCCCCTTCCGAACCAATTTTGGGCACTTTATCCACGGGCAACTGTTCGAAGTAGCGATTGATGCGCGATGAGGCACGTATGCCGGGCGGCACCCACGTATAGCCAAGATCGCGCGGTTCCACACCTGATTCGGCGGGAGAGACTACCTTGAAGCCCAAGCGCTCGTGTACCGTTGTGGTTTGTTGTTGGTAGATTGCGTGCGCTTCACGTGGACATTTGCAGGATTGGCACGTTTTTCTGCAATACAAATTAATTGAATAAATCAGAAATTGTTATTTAAGTGTAAAATGAAAGCATCACAAAAGTAGTCAATATATATTTAAAATAATTTAAAATAATTTTTGGTGCAACCTAGATTGAAACATAGTATTTTAAAATATTTTTTATAAAAAAAGAATAATACAAAAATCTTCATTCAATTGCCGCAAGTGGTTTTTTGTGGTTTATGCGAAATTTCTTACAAGTTCTCTGCTGGTACTGCTATCGCAACAGCGCTGTAAGTGAGCCGAGAGCTTTTGAACAGAAAAGCTTATTTTTCCTGTTATTCACTGATAGCAGCGCTCCCTGCGGCATTTTTTGCAATTTAATATCGAACTTTAATTTACAAAGTGTCATAAGAAAAATGTGAAGAAAGTTTTCAATACCAACGGCTTTGTTGAAGAAGTGGCTTCTAAATTCGTATTCAAATTGTGGGCATATCTTTTTGGTGGATCGCGGCCACACACATCCCTGAGCAAATAAGAATTCTCTATATTGTCTTTAAAAGAAACGACGGGCATATTTATTGCAGACTTTGTGAAAATCGAAACCCTAATTACATTTCCTGGTTCGATGATACACATCTCAGCCCCTGTTGTGATTCTGGCTTAACTCAACTTTAAAATTCCCCAAAGCTTCCACCAAGTCAGAGCGAATACTTTTGGTAGACATTTTTTTACGACTGTTTGTTTTCAAATGAACAAATACAGAGATTTATTTGATAAGTTTCGACACTTAATTAATTTCTAATTAATTTTTGGTAAATTATTATTTTTTATTAAATTAATTAGCGTCATAATTTTGCAAACATAAACCTATAAATCAAAGCCTTCAACTTTGTTCAAATTCGTATAAACCATTAAATTTTCTTCAAAATTTCAAACGTTTTTATCACAGGTTTTAGAAAATTGTATTGCGCATTTTATTCTAGTCAAATAAATTACAATTTTGAGTAAGCTAAAAATTGCGCTGATATTTGATATTTGTTTTTTTTTTTGTTTTTTTACATATAACAAATGCAGGATATTTTTATATTGTCGCTAAACAAAAATAATCAAAAATCTGTCCAATTTTAGAACCACCTTAAACTTCACCCAAAAATTTAATGAACTGTAAAATTGGGTACCAAAAAATTATCCTCGAATTTTTATAAAAATTTGTTGAATTTAATTAAAACTGCTACAAAGTTTGAAGATTGAATTTATTTTTATAAAACTAGTAGCAATTTTTTTTCGACATATTTTTTAATGGAATATCTGCCAAATTTATCTGCAACCAACTTAAGGGGCTACTTTATATCGACTATGATTAACCATAATATGGATTTTCTGGAAATATTGACAACAGAGCCATCTAATGGATTTTTATAATTTTGTTTTTGGTTTTGTGCAAATATATGTGCTGCGCCACCTAGCGCATTCATTTACCATAAAGGACTTTTTGTTGCATCTGCACCATACTTTTCTATTATTTCAATATCGCATCATAAATATGAATTTTTCGGATAATAAAATACTAGTGCCACTTGTGGTTTTATTTTGCATACAAACATTTCCAGTCACACCCACACTATACGCTTTTAATTTCATCAAAATCGGATCATAAATACAGATTTTCTTAATAACTCGCCCCTAGCGCCACCGTGCGCATTTATTTTTTGAGACAGTATTGTTTATTGCACCAGTACTATATCTTTCTAATATTGTGAATATCAAACCACCTAGCGGATTAAAATATAGCCTATGCTCGTGCCATGGGTCTAAGGAATTTGCTGAATTCGATTGAAATAAGTTCACCAGTGTTTGAGCCAAGTTGTCACAAAGAAAAAGACTAAATTTATTCTTTTACAGATTAGATTATTCTTATACAGATTAGATTTTTTACCCGTAAAAACTGAGTTTATAAGTACCATAATTTTTCACGCCACTATGCCTGCGATTTTCATTACTTTTTAATATGAAATTTTAAAGCTTTAAAATTTAATTCTCGCTTAACTTTAACTGGTTCCATATTGATTTAAACAAACCATCATAATGCCCATTCAAGATAGTTAAGCATTTAATTCGAAAGCAGTGAATGAAAAATTAAATTCCAAGCGGTGGTATTTGCACTCTTTACTAAGCGGAATAAAAAACAAAAATGAGTTAAAAATGCGAAAAAAGAGCGCGTAAAACAATATCAATTACAAACTCGTTAAACTCAGAAGGGATACATGCAATGCGAATTTTTATTCCACCAGACTGATGCGCTTGGGGGGTAAAAAAACAAGTTGAATTTTTTTCTTTGCATCTTCTTGTGACTCAGCGAGCTCAAGTTCAACTACAATAGATATTATGGCTCATAAAGTTTTCATTTAGCAATTTTTTTTTGTTTTTTTTGTTAAGGTTAACGTGCACTCAAAGAAAGTATGCAAAAAAGTAGGAGTAAAAAATTAGAGAAAAAAGCTTAAAAAGTAATAATAACACTTCCCGCCACTTAATGTTTTTTTTTTTAGTTAAGCTGAGGAAGATACTTAAACTAAAGGTAGAATGTGTGGAAAAGTATAAGAGTTACGGGATTTTCGTTTTGAACTTTATGTAGTGAGCGAGTTATAAATTGTTTAATAATTCTAGTAGGAATAAGAAAAAATTTTAACAAAGAAAATTAAAAATAAATATTCCCTAGAGCATGGAAAATGTTATTTTATTTTTTATTTTTTATGTATATAGAGCATGCAAAGAAAAACTGAAAACACAGCGCAATAAAACGGTGGAACAAAATTTTGCGGTCGGAGATTTTTAAGTCGGTTTAGGGTAATTTGGGGGCGCTGATTACGAAAATAATATCAGTTTTGTCGAATTGGCTCTAGTTTTTCAGATAAAGACTTTTAAATATTTCACGAAAAAACCTAATTAAAAATACCAATATAGATTTAAATTATATTTTTATTGTGCGCCTGTATAAAAATAAAACAAAAATAAAAAAAATATATTCTCTTCATTAATTAATTTAAAAAAAAATTACAAAAAACTTTTTCTGTAGGATCTCCTATGATGTCGTTTCTCAGGACAATCCCGAATTAAGTTCCAGCAGTAGTCTGCCATCATGTGGTCATCCCATCGACCTTGGTATCTTTCTTCCATTATTTTTATGTCCTGGCGGAACCGTTCACCTTGTTCCTCACTGTAATCGCCTAGGTTGTCCCTAGGTTTGTCCAAATGACTATGTAAATAATGTAATTTAATGCTCCTTTTAGCTCCTTGTATAGTCTGGTGATTTATGATTTCCCAACAAATTTTTGACTACACTAGCAAAGCTTAGCCAGGTTTCATATTCAATTTGTGACATATGGTTTAATAATTGAGTGTCTTTTAGAAGGGTACGAATTTGAGGACCATCGAAAACTCCTGCTTTTAATTTTTCCATACTATGGACTGGACATTTTTTGCACACATATTCGAAACAGTCACCTGTCTTATCAAGGGCTTTGATGAACTGTTTAATTAGCCCAAGCTTGATGTGAAGTGGTGGAAGAATGATTTTTTTCGGCCTATCAGTTGGTCATGAACCACATTTGCTGTTCCTACCTCCATATTTTCTCTTACCGGCCAGTCCTTTCTAATCCAATGTTCATTTCTTGCACGACTGTCCCATAAACATATAAAACAGGGCTATTTAGTATACCCACTTTGTTGACCCAATAAAAAATTCACCATCTTAAAAACTTATTGAGGAATAATTAAATTAATACAACTGGAACTGGGTCATATAATCTTTTTTCATTAATTTCTTATGTTTCGTTTATCTCAAGAATTAGAGTCAATCCAAAAAAAGTAAAAACACAGTTCGTAAGGCTGCTACTAATGTTAATAAAAACTATTAACAAAATCATGACCGCAGGTTTTTTTTTTTAATTTTTGTTACGCAGTGTAATTAACCCTTTGCCGGGCAAGACCGTCTGCAGACGGTCTTTACATTATCTGAATTTAAACTCAAACAGCATAGTTGTCGTGTGATATCGGTCTCTAGTTCTTTAGTTTTTAACTGAATACACACAAATATTAATCAGAAAACGATTTCAACGGTATAGTTTGAAAATTTTGTGAATTCCAGTGACACCGAAAGTGTCAACACAAAAAAAAACAAAAACCCTGTTATTTCTGTTTTGCCCGGCAAAGGGTTAATCAATTTCATATCTGTAAGTTAAGCTCATCGAATTTTTTAAGCTAAAAAAATTAACTTTTTTGTGACGCAAATATGAAATTTATAAATTTTATTTTTTTTTCAAATAAATATGTAAAGCGTATGTTTAAGAACAATTTCAAAGAAAAAAACATATTCAATTTTTTTTTTAAATTATAAAATTTTGGACATATGAGTCATATAATAGGTGCAAATTAATTTCTTTAACTGCTGTTCATGATATCTCAAGATCTCATAAACCGATTTGACAGCAATTTTTGCCACAAATTATTTAAAGCATTGTTATTCTAAGTCCGTTTTTTAAGTTATGAACGTAATAAACTAAAAACATTTATAAAAATTCATATCGTTATTTTATCATACCACTGCCATTTTTGAAAAAAAAACATTTTAAAATTTGTTCCCATGGCTATTACTTTTTAATAAGAAAAAAAAATTAAATTCTCAGACGATAGCCAAGTTATAAATCTAGTACACTTTTAGGATCTTGAGATTGAAATATCCGCTATTTTATTATGTAAAAAAAATTTGCTTGTTATTTTGTTATTATTCTTAAATAATATTTGTGGGTTTTTGGTGTCTTCTATAAATACCATTTCGGCATTTTCCCGATTACCTGGACGAAAGGCATATTTGAAATAAGAATCGAAGAAGAATCAAGAGCGGACAGTATCTGCCTATTCTGCCAAAGTATTTATGTCTTTCATGAATGCAAACCAAGTTTAACTTTAATCGAGTACAACATTTTTAGCGTCGAAATTCCATGTCATTATCTAAATATAAATAAAGTGATTTTAAAGCAAATTCTCATACAAGAAGACCAGTTGCCGTTTCCGGTTTCTGCGATTGCTTATCACTATCACAAGCGACCGAACTCCGATTTTTAGGGCCGAACTTTTTCATGGTCTGAAGTAATGAATACTCAATGAATTTCTAAAAAGCTCTACATTTATTTATTTGGTATTAAAAAAAGTATGTAAATCACATCCATTTCAGATCATCACATAATATGTTTGTTTTATAGTTTTAGTTTTGTTTAGTTGTATAGTTTTAGTTTTTATAGTTTTGTAAAAATAACAATAAAAAACTTTTAATTTTAATGGTCGAAATTTAATCATTTTATATGGTAGTGTTAAAACAATTGGCAATTGACATTTCTACCTTGCACCGATTCCAAAATCTGGCCTGCAGCACTGATTAATTGACCACGAGATGCACTCGATGTAGGAGCAGACAAATATTTTCAAATAATTTTGTTCAACACATGATGTAATGAAATAAGCTGAAGTCACTTGCATAACTTCATAACCTCACTTTTTCTGCATGTCGACTGCAGCTATGCACTTGGAAGTAGTAGAAAAATGATGTAAAATTAATGCTATTTTTATAACTTTTTGGGTAGATTCCCACTGCACTGAAAGCTAAGATTTCGACCTCGAAATCATGAACATTTTTTTTTAGTGTTTCCATTGCACTTTCTATAGATTTTGTTGACATTTTTCTTTTAATTTTTCCTGGATCCACGAAGGTCGCCGCCAATCCTTCCATACATATTACAAGTGGTCCTTCAACCTCCAGTGCTCCAGTTCTCCTTTTCTACTACTGATGTTAATTTTTTCATGTCTACTCATTTTAAAGTCGTTTGTGTGTTTTTGTTTAAACAGAGAATTATGGCACTTTAAATGAAGCTTTGTATATGTTATTATCGAAAGGTTTGTTCGTTGAAACCTGATTGAAATCCAACTAAAAGACGTCATGAAAATATATCGGAAATGTAAATGGATTTCGAAAGTTCCCACGAAATCTCAAACTTCAGTTCAGTGACAATGCAGTGTTATTCAAATTTTTAATAGGGAAATGCATTCTACATTTATAAAAAGTCGTTCTTGTTGTTGTTGTTGTTGTTCCGCGAGAATTTTCTAGTTGTCGATGCTAATGGGGCAGGCAGGTTATCGCCTCCAAGTTGGATTTATACGGGTTTCCAACACGTCTTCGTCAAATTCTTGTCCTCCTACGACCGGGATTGTTGAAATTTATGCTGGAGTCATCGCTGGATGTTGAACGCATACGGTGTGCAACATAATTGTGATCTCCTTGTAACAAATTTATTCGCTAGACTTTGCCGAAAATTTTCCCATTTGTGGATGAATTTTGTGAACGAAAATTCGAAAAAAAGGAAATAAACACATCCTTTCTTGACAAAACTAATATGTAATATGGCATGCCGAAATTTTCGAAATTGCAACCACCACCCCTTAAGTGACTTCACCTTATTTCATTACACCACGGTGCAACAGAAAATATGGGCTTAAAAAAGTATTCGAAAATTTATTCGTAATTTCTTCGCAGCAGATACTCACTGGGAAAAGTGTCCAATTTGGAAGTAATAATTTCTTTCAGTAACATTATTTCCAATCATATCGCTATCATGTAAATAGGAAAAGCGTATCTGATTTTTTTTCCAAAGGGAAAAATATTAAAAGTAAAACTTTATATCACTCTTATACTTATGAAAATTTACAAATGTTCCGCCAAAGTTCGGTGTTTTTTTTTTGGCGATGCCGAACTTAAACCGAATTTTATTGGATGAACTTGGCCGTAATTGGCAGCTATTGAGAGTCAACAGATGAAATATCAATCTTCTATTTTTTAAGCTGAACATTACAATGACAATGGTACAGTGTAATTTTTTTTTTTAATATTTCCCACATTTTCCATTTTAATTTTTTTTATTAACCTTTTATAAAAGCATGGTTCATTCAATCACAAGAAACATAAAAACCAAAATTTTGAACTTTGAAAAAGTTGTAAGAAAATTTAACAAACCTGAAAATATTGGCGTTAAAACTTTGCATTTTTTTTTTCGTAGAATTTTCAAAACAATTTCCGACTGTGGTCCATTGGCTACGTTCTTGCCCTGCAAGTCGTAGGTTGTGGGTTCACATACCGGTGGTGTCATGAAAGAAATCTAATGAGGAGATGTGGTGATTTCTACCACGCCTGACTGTTGCTGTCTTTTTCCAAAATACTTTCCTTATGCAACCCTTGAGCTCTAACATTGATATTGTCGATTAAAGCGAAGTAGGTCAAAAATAATATATGTTCCACAAGAATTTTAATAAAAGAAAAAGTAAATTAATTGGAAGAAAGCATTGTAGTTTCAAAATTGAGAAGTTAGAACCTCACTGGGCCCGCCAATGCTTTCTACACATATTGAATATATTTCGAAAGTGTTTTCAAAATTAACAGACAGAGAGATACCCGGAAGGTAAAGACGAATGAATCAACCGATTCATTGAAAAATTTGCTGATTTCCCCCGCTGTTTTTCATGCCAGAGTTAACTTGCCAAAAAAAAATTACAAAACAAATTTCGCGTAATCAAAGTAAAGTTGAAATCGTTAAATGGGTTTATTAAAAATATGATTTTCGTCCTAGGCTTTTACAAAATATTTCATTGTTTATATTTGTAAACTGATATTGAAATCAAATTGGTTGAATGGATAATTTTTTTTTCTTTAATACTCACACAAAAATGTACCGCATTATGCGCTAACTATGAATTTCAGTGGAAATATTTTTTTAAGTTCTAGCATTTATTTTCAAGCAAGCCCGCAAAATTTTAGAGCAACAATTTTATATGATACAATAAATAATAATTAATTTACAAAGTAGTAAGTACTTTTGGCATTTTCTTACCTTACAATGAGATCATAAATTTCCTTCTTATCGAATACTTTACAATACGCATGTAGCACATTTAGGCAGGCATAACGCATACCCGTCCAAGGGATGGTCTGTGACGCCAATGCCTCCCACAGAGGACAGTTAGCGTGTCGATCCATGTCCAACATTTTCACCATTGTTTGTTGATTTTATTTTACTTGTGTTTTATTATTTTTATTTTTCTGAGGCTTTTATTTTCAAATAGTCGTTGATTGAAATGTCTCAAAATAAACAACAAATAATTTAAACGCCAACGAATTTTTATTTTCGCACTGTCACCGCTCGATGGGCAGCAGCAACATTTTCGAAAACAACAAATTCAATAAACAGCATTCAGTTCAATTCGATTGTGTGTTGCAATAAATTTGGTAATTACTATGATTTTTCCGTTTAATATTTCACCTCACTTTGCTTTTGCTGGGTTCTCTTATTAACAAAACAAAAAACAGAAAAACAAAACCCCGAAAAATAAAAAAAATCAACACATTAACAGCCTCGTAAATTATGCTCTGTAAACAAAATTTGAAAACCATTATAATTTCGTCAGTTTTAGGATGCAAATAATTTATGCGGCGGCATTCTTGCAAAACTCTCGCTGGAGTTGTTGGTGTTGGTGTAGTGGTGCGAGCATAACTAAAAAGGCATGTTATTGTTTGTTTACATATTTCATTTCATTTTCTGACATTTTAATTATCGCCATTATTTTCATCTCATCAGTGACCAAATCATTGAGCAAACATAAACTTGCTCCTTGGGATATTTGAAAATTGTTTCTCAATTTTTAGATTTGTTTAAAAAAAAAATTAAAGACATGCGTATTTTATTGATTTTTCGCAACAATTAGGTTTATGTTCGACAAAAATTAAACCTTCTTCACCCATTAGGATGTTTGGAAAAAAATCAAAAATAAAAAGGGAAATGCAAAAAAAATATTAAAAAAGCATGACCACCCTTAATGCCAAACCATTTTATTTTTGTTGGTGAAAAAAGAGTTTTTAAATGCATTTTTGTAATATTAAAAACTAGGATACTTATGCCGGCATGCTGTAACTAAGTCTCAGATCAACTAACTGAATTTGAGATTTTTGATTAGAAACATTTTTTGTGACTTGAGGAGATTTCGGTATTCAGTGAGCAACAGTCTAAAAAAATTTCACCAAAGACTGTGGTGAAAAGCAGTAGACATGATCAGCTGATGCTACGTTCAGCTGGAGATTCACAATCAACCACAAAGAAAATGTGTTTATCGATAGCACAAAATATACTTCTTCAATTCTTTGTCAACAGATTTATTGCTCTTTACAAATTTAAACAACGTGGCTACCGTAAAAGCAGCATTACAATTAACCGTTAAATATTCTTATTACTGCATTTTATGTGAACCGATTATTTAATATGTGTAAAAATTTGAACTATCAACAATCGATAATTACAGCTTCTCATCCATATCCAGATTCGATCAAAATGACAGAGAAAGCTACGGAAGGCAATGTAAACAAATAGTTTCTTTTTTATTATGCGTTATGGAAATTAGGCGTTACTTTTTACAGATTTAAGCAAAATATAGTGAACGACCAAGTGACAGTTCGAGTGCTACTTCATTTTCGCGTTTGTTCAATACTTCCCTCCATTTCTTTGTTTTGTGACCTGCTCAGGACCAGCTGACAAATTAGTGACTTTCCAAATCAATCTCACAACTGAAAATTCTCAATTAGAATAACGCCATTAAACTGCAGCACTCCTTTTGAGTTCCAAAGGAAGGACAACGAGGTTATTATTTTCAGCTTTCTTTGACTTACGCAACGAGAACATTTCTTCGATCTTTTATTACAAGTTTTATTTACAATTTTTGGAAAAACTAAAAGGGAATTCTTCATTGTTCGCTTATTTAACTCTAACTCTTTTATTGCTCGATTTCACTTAACACTTAAAACTCGAACCCTTAAAATACCGAATAGTTGAACCGTCAACATGCTAGGCATCTCATCGCTAGAAAAATCTCCATGTCTCTTGAAAAGCACCGACGAATTCTTCGACTTCGTAAGAGTCCGTACAGTCGATCGAGATATAGAAGAAGTCTCCGAAGAAGCTCGAAGTGAAATAATCAAGGGCTCTTTACGCGCTCGCGTACAAGGAAGGGACGGCACTATCCATGGTACATTAAACTCAAGACGTGGGCATACCTCTAATCTACAGAAAACATAATTTAAAGACTGTACTCATCGTGTAGGTAATTGCCAGACAAATTTAACCAAAGCTGGACGTAAAGTGATACAAAGCTCCCATTCCCTTCGCCCGCTTATCTCTGTATGGGCACACATTGTAGGAATTTGGGATATCCAATCAACGATTTTTGTCGCGGCTACCGGGAGCATGAGAAAGTGAAGAGCATAGAATACTCTCTGCCACTGCCCCTTTCTGGCCAGGATGCGCAACCAATTCATCTATAAGTACTTTTTGGATAGTTTAGATGACCGAAACTCAGCGAACATTCTCGATCTACTATGTTATATAGTAAGGCAGACTAAGTGCGTGATATTCTAAGAGAAAAAAATAAAAGTCCTTCCACAAGCGATAATTCCGGTATTCCTCCACGTGCACTTCCACAAACAGTTTACTTATTGATTACTCTGGGAACTAAAAGTAGTAATCCACTTAAACCTCACACCAATTCTTCGGAAACTTATTTAGTGAACGACAAATATTACTCTGATAAAAACAATACGCTTTGATTGGGTAGCTAAAAGTAGACGCGCGACTTTCGATACAGATCTAAAAAGAAAATTATTGATACAAATTACGCCTCTTCATGAAATTCGTATCGTTCATTAATTACCTTATACGAGGTCCGTCAAAAAAATACCTGATTTATTTATTTTGTTTCAGAGATCGAATTCGGAAAACAGTCAACAAGTCATTAAAATAGTCCCGCTCTTTATTCAATTGATTCATGAGCTCTCAATCGGAAAAGGGATTTAGGGTTTATCGATCAAAGTTTAATTAATGTTATTATGTTGATCTATTTTCGATTTTATTCTTGTGGGCCATGTTTTTTTAATCCAAATGCTGTTTTTATCTCTAACTTTTATTCTTCAAGAGCAAAACCTTAATTTTAGGTCTTCGCCGTAATTATGATAGGTTTAATTTTGAATGGAATAGTCACTCAGATATCTTAATATAATCAGATATAATAATAATATTATATGCATAATATGAATTTCATCCATATCGGACCAAAATTCCATTTTTTTTCATTTAAGTTGTTAGGTATACAACGGAGGTGGAAAATTTCTTATTGGTGGGTTTTATCTAGAGATTGCAAAACAAAAACCTAGTGGATAAAATAAGTGGTATTTTTGGAATCGGCGTATCCTAATATCGAAGGCCTGAAATATTTTACATATACAATACTAAAAGGGTTCAGGAAAATAGTAGGTAAAGGGCTACGAAAGTCAACACTCTCTTAAACATTTTACTCCACAAGTTTATCTAACAATACTCCGAATTTCATCCCTTTCTGTAAATTATAAAGCTACAGAATATGTAAGTGCATTTGTACTAGATATTTACAAATTTGAAAATAGTAACTCCGCTGTGAAAACAAAACGTCACCTCAAAAACTATTTTAGTTTGTACTCGTAGCCATTTCATCACTTCGTTTGCTTTTGTAGCCACACTTACATAGTTCACTTTCCCCTAATGTTTACAAATATATGTATGTATAGATTAATTTGGCGGTTTTAGAATTAAGTACACAAACACACACACATTCACCCCAATTTAAGTTTGCGGCAGAACCCTCTCAAAATTCAACATTAGCACTTGAATGAAAATGCCATCAGTGCTAAAACAAAATAAACTTTATAATAAAAGCCAATGACGGACTGCGAAAGCAACCCTCTAACATTTACCTTTTACTTATCCAAAAGTTATAATGATACTAAATGCTAGGTGGGTGGGTGGATGGTAGGAAGGTAGCGAGCTAGAGAGGTAGTGAGTGAGTGAGTGAATTAGGGAGCGGGCAGCGATAAGATTAACGTGAAAGTTTATAAAGTTTGTGGTGAATAAATGTTTATTTGACACTCTTATTTGGCTCATGCCTCATGCCAAGAGAATAAAATGAAATTCGGTTAGTAGAATTTTGGGTGAGGTCATCAAATCAAATATCTAAATGGTATTTTAGTAAAGTAAGATACTTAAAAGGAAATCGCATTTATGTAGACATGAGATTTTTTGGAAGCAACCAAATTACGGAAGTTTAAGGTAATATTTATTGTGATTTATTAAAATATGTAAGCGTGCACTTAGACAGGGTCGCAAAAAAGAATTATCAATAACCACCCTGCTTTGAGTGGATTCTAGGGGCAGACAAATTGCTGTTCTTTATATGCCCTAAAAATAGCCAAAATATATTGTTCTAATTTTTTTTTTTATTTCGAAATCGATTAAAAAGTATGATAATAAGAATTAAAATATAATTTTGAGTAATTTATTTTTACATTTCCAAAAAAGAAATGCATCGCTAACTAAAACGTTTAATTTTATAAAAAGTAAAGTTGTTTTAGGAAGGTTTAATTTTATTTGAACCTAGTAGGTAAAAGAAGAACTACAGAGTAAATGGATAAAATGATAAATATAGTAATCACAGTTATCTTTTCAAGGATGTATAACACTTTGGAAACGAGTAGTAAATAAAACTGTTATAAAGAAAATTCGAGTTTGGTTTTTAAGTACTAGGAAAAGCCGATAATTTGTATGACACTAAAATCCTCTCAAAATGCGCTATCGAACTAAAATTTCAAACTTTTTTCTTTTATAGGGTATCCAATCTTGTCTTATCTAGAAGTCACCACATGGCGATTTTTTTTAAATGATTGCCATATTATTCACCTAGAGTTTTTTTTTGTAAATTTTTTATAAAAGCACATCTCTTAAAATAAAAAAAATGGCATACAAATTAAAATTTCAAACTTTTAAAAAAAATTTTTAAAATTTCAAAAAAGATTTCATCAAAATTTTCCTCAAAATTTTTAGACAGCTTTTACTTAGTGCAAGTCTGAAGTTGCTAAAAATTATGATGGATTTTTACATGTTTTTTAAATTCTTGTCCCACACACACTTTTCCACAAAGCGGATGAGTTTTTTATACAATTTAATTTATATGCTCATGAAAAAAAAAAAATTCAATTAAAAAAATGTTTCGTAATTTCACATATTTAAAACAAAAAAAATCACCATGTGATTAGTTATTTGAGTCATGGGTGTATAAAGAATGAATGCAACTGGGTATAGTAGTTATCTGAGGGAAATGTTCTGTAATACCTGGTTGAGGTCTCTAAATTGTCAAAAAGGTACAGGGAAATTTATGGTTTTTTGTGCTTTCTTCTGGCAGGGTATAATCTGATATATGTTGGTACGGTGTTGTATTTTACATAACGAGAAGTTGTTTCAACATGCTTAGCAATTACTAGGAAGCATTGGAAATTTTTCGAAAATTGTTGCGGGTTGGAAAGACGATTCATACCGCATTTTTTTTTTAGATTATGGGAGATGGCTAGTAAATAAACCAATCTATCCCTTACCAAATTTCTTATGTGAGGAAAAAATTATCAGATTTAAAAAAAAATAATTAGCATCCGCAACTTTTTTTTTTCTTACTCTTACATGGAGTTGTGTCTTGAACTACTGTGAAATTTCAAAAATTATTTTTAATGTGAAAAGAAGTGTATAGAGTAGAAATAAGTTTAACTTTACTTTCTGAACCAACTAAATGAAATTTATTTTATGATTTTAAAAATTGTTTAGCAATTTTGCAGATAGATCCAAAAATACCAAATATATCTTGATGGCCTCATACGAATATCGTTGAAACAAAAAATATGCATTATACATAAAGTTCTTTGTATCAAAGTACGAACACGAATTTCGATGCGATGTGATATTATTCCTTCCTATTCGATACCGATATTTTTTACTCGATACTTCTAAAATAATGTTTTTTGTAATCGGATAATTGAACCACAGTATTGTATCGAATGGAAATAGCCATAAGGTGTGTAAATTTATCAAAAACAGGAACCTTCATATTCGCGTAAGCTTCCGATCTAACTGGCACTTATACGAGCACTTTCTATGTTTTGAATTTAATATCGATATTTCAGTTACCGATTCTATTTAATCTGATATTTAATCCGATATTTCTGGATACCCGATTCTTTCAGAGCGATACTTGAAATTACGTAACACGTCGATATTTTTTACCCGATATCGTGCCCCTTTAAATGAAAAAAATCTTTTTTATTATTATTTTTATTAAAAAATGTTGGAAAACTTATGTTCATTAAAAAAAAAAAAACATTAACCAAAACTTTTAAGATGGAAAAAGTCCATTTTCACAGTGAATTTAAAATCACCGAAAAATATCGGAAATTTTTTTTCTGTCAAAAAAAATACGTGTCTAATCATTTTGTTCAAGAAACAACATTTTCGAATTTCATAGAAAAAGAAAAACATGACCCGAATGGATTGGTTATCTTAAAATAGAAAGGCCCAACAGCTTTGCTCTTTTGATTTTGCCAATTTTTCCAAAATAATTGGTTTTACAAAAATGGTTAGACAAAAATGTAGCCGATGTGAAATTTTAGAATTTTATTGAATTTTTTTTTGAAAACGAGTGAATTGACAAAGGCTAAAAAAGTGATAATTGGTTAAATTCAGACTTAAAAAAAACTCAACCAAAAGATGTCGTTCAGCACAATGTTGAATTTGATCTGTTCGCTCCCAAATTTCTCTCACTCTCTACGCGCAGTCCCCAAACTGAATTCCTGTTTATGAAGACTTATTATAATAAACGGTCATTATATTTAGACTCAGTTTTCGAAGACCTTTATTTTACCTTTCGAGGTTAGGCTACTCGCATGCCGCCTTTTTGCGGTGCAATAAAAATGCAAACAAATGAATTTTTCCAAAAATTATTCGAAATTTGGAAATTTGATAAAGCACAGGGAAGCCTAGATATTTAAAGCAGAAGTGAAGCTTTCTTAAAATGATTTTCGCTCCTCGCACCCAGAAATATTCCACGAATTTACTTAGTAGGTGGAAATTGAAATTATTCATATCAAATTATGTGAAACTATCAATTTTGACTCATATTATATTTACTTGTAGCACGAATGATTGAATGTGTGCTTTGCGAAAACATTTCGGATATCACATATCTTAATGTAACTTATAATTAATCAGATTTAAGACCCAGATGATGTCTGAAATAAAATTCGTAGGCAAACTTTTTTATCATCTCATCATCATTTTTATATCTCAATGGAATGTAAGTGCAGGTACTAAACAGCAAAGTTGTGCCTATAAATAAATATACTCCATATGTATTCGACTTTGTATGGCCATATATTTATTACAACCCAGTCCACATCTGTGGAAGATAATTATAAGCGGATGTCTGAAAGCGATGAATCTACAAACAAAAAACTGAAAATTTTTTATTTCTTCAAAAGTCTTTCTTTAATAAACAGCTTATAAAAAACTTTCAATTCTGTCGTGGATTCAGGTTGTGGTGAAAAAGCAAATTAATCGTGTATCGCCAATATGGCTATTGTTTTAGCGGTGATCAAAGCTTGTCAACTATTGCACATTCTTATGGTAAATCGACAGTGGGATTCCTATTTTTTTAGCAGTTCTGTAAATTAATACAGAGATCATATTTTTTGTCGCACCAAAAGCATGACTTTCAAATATCATCGAAATTGAACCATAAATACCTACGAATTTTTGGAATAAGTCGACTATAGCGCCACGTAGAATAACTATTTAATCCAATTCCGGTCATAAATAGAGATTTGCTGAATATTGCGACTCAGGCGTCATCTAACGGATCAAAATATAGATGCGATTTTCCGTCATTCTTTGTCAAGTTTGATTTGGGGACAAACCGGTTTCGGCATTGTATCATCTTGAGTATCAACTTTCGTTCAATATACATATGTATAATACAAACACTTCTCACGCTGTCGAAAACACAGTAAAGCAAATGGTAACGATTAAAATATAGGCTATGTCCGTTCCACAGTTCGAAGGAATATACATAATGATCAAATTTTGTTGGAATCCGTACATTTGTTTTTGTATCAAATTGTCACAAAGAAATCGGCTACACTTTTATATAATTTAGATAGTATACATAGATTTGATGATTATAGTGTTTTGGTTCTTGTAGAAGAGTCTTGAAGGTTAGTTGCTTGCTTGATGGCAGTGGCGAGTAAAGAACTCTAATTAGCACAGAGAGCGCCGTTTTGATACCACGAGCTCGCCATCGAACTAGATACGACAGATAATAAAACAGAAAGGGGAAAAAAGGAGAAGAATTCCCTGAATCAACGTTATCCAACTCTTCCTGGCTCCCAAAATAGGATTTTGCCCTAAAATCTCACGTCCGTCCGATCTATTTTAATGAGAGTATACGACCTTTTGGCATTGAAAGCGGGCCACAAGCTCTTGCTTACGCTACACGATTTCAAGTTATTCCACTTGCTGTTGACCTTGTTCATCCAGTGCCTTCAGATCCGTTCCCTGTTGAGAGTCAGAGGCAATAGGACCTCTGCGGTATTTCAAATATCTAGGGCGGAACCATTCCGGGCCAGCTTGTCGGTCTTTACGTTGATGTGAATGTTGCGGTGTCCCGGCACCCATATCAGGTTGACGCTGTATCGACCAATTTAGCTAAGTTCGCAACGTACTCCTTGCACTGCTTCAACAGGCTAGATATCACCATTCAGTAACTTAGAGCATGGATCGCTGCTTGACTGTCTGTTAAAAAATAGCTTCCCATATAGCAGAAAACCTCTGACTGAAAAACACTTGTAGAATCCGGGAGATCCCCGAGGTGCCTCTATTTTAGGGTCCGCTGAATAGATTTCTACTTATCTAACCATTTTTGACACATCTGTGAAAACAGCGACTGAGAAGCGTTCTGTGAATAATATATTCTTTTTACTCCCTTTTAGAGTGGAACAGGGTGCTGAAGTTTCCAGATAGAAGAATTTCTGGGCATATGTAGTCCGTTGGTTTGTGAATTCCCGGATCGCTGACGGATAGCAGTATACGCCTATGGCCAAACGCACGCTCTTTCCAGAGCCCCAGTTCTCTTAGCCTTGGGGCGTTCAGAGAAGCAGATTCTTTAATATAAATACCTATCGGAGGCACGTGAAAAATAACGTTCAAGGCCTCCGTCGGGCTCGATCTGATTGCACCAGTGATCGCAACGCAGGCCTACCGCTGGACCCTGCTTAGTTTCATTGTGATATAGTTCACTTCCTTGGTTTTCCACTAGATTAGCCTCTGGAGTGTGCAAGTTTTTGAAATTAGTGTCATCCCAAAAAAAAACTACCATGCGATTGAAGGCAGTTTTAGCGGAAGTAGTAGGATCATAAAGGTTTGTTGGGTATATGTTTTGTTCATAAATATTTATGTACATTTATGTACAGCACACACATATATACATATAAATAAAATATTAATATTTTTTTTGATATTACAGTGTCTAATCAAAAACTTCGCAGCGGCACATCTCACACCCGATACAAATCGGCGCAGCTACTTATTTATATAAACCGCCCAACCCAGTCATCCGGATACTCTACTTTTTGGCACATACTTCTCAAAGCCCGTTAACGCTAGGTTATAAAAACGTAGAGAGATTTCATTTTACTACTCAGCTACGCATAAAGATAGATAGCAAACTTTCGCGCGCGTAATCGGCAACTTGGGAATATCGTATATTTATTATATGATACTTTTTTGCATGTATTTTCAATGGCTGCGAAAGTGCATAGATATTGTTATTGTTTGTATGTATGTATGTATCTATGTATTTGCTCAAGTTCAATGGTACAGAAATATGTATAAACACTTTATACATATATATTTAATGGCAAATGTGTGAATATTTGTTTTGGATTGGATAAAGTGACGTTGCCGCTATGATGTGAGTAAACACAGGTGATGATGATCTGATGTACAAATTATTCTGAAGATATGGATATATATACTATATATATACTATATATATTCTTATAGAAAGGTATGTACGAATGTTTTTACGTCAGTCGGAATTTCACAAATGCGGTAAGCTTTAGTACTATTTACGCTTTTGTAGCGTTGTAAGATTTATTTACTTTACAAAATGATTGAAGTAATTTGTTGGTTCTTAATTAAAAAACAACAAAACACTTCAAATTCCTACAGAAATAGTTTCGCACTGTTTAGGATCAATGAGCTGGCAGGGATTGCGAAGCGGTGCTAATTTTTGTCATTGTACCGCAATTTCGTATAAAATTGCTACAAGCTAAAGAATTCTATTTCATTGGCAATGAGTTAACAATTTACATGGTCAACAACTGATATTAAATAATGAATGGTTTTTGTAGAAACTATTTTTTATTAACAACAAAGTAAAGTTGACCGATAGTGACAGTAAATGACGCCATATTTTTTCGCGCTCTTTTGACATTTCTCTTCAGTAAGGTTTGCCATTTCATCATGGAAAGATATACGATCCAACAACGAGCCGAAATTATTAAAATTTACTACCGAAATTCGGAGTCAATGGCCTTAACTATTAAAGCACTACGTCCAATTTATGGTCGTATGGGGTAGGGGTAGGCCGATCTAAACAGGGTTAGATCGCCGAAACAACAGTCCTGGCCGGGTGAAACCCGGGTCATTCCGGTACGTAGAACCGACTGTCGTGTGAATGAATTTATGGTCGTCGTCATTTCTGGCTGAGTGGCTTCGTCAATAAGCAAAAGATGCGTTATTGGACAGGCAGAAATCCACACGTACTCCATGAGTCAACATTGCATCCCGAAAAAATTACGGTTTGGTGCGGTTTATGGGCCGGCGGCGTCATTGTGATAATCAAGATCGGCACGTTACTGTGAATGGGAATCGCTACCGCTCAATGATAACCGAATATTTTTGGCCCCAATTGGATGATATGGACTTGGACAATATGTGGTTCCAACAGGACGGCGCCACAAGCGACACAGCGAATGTCACAATCGATTTATTGAAAACCAAGTTTGGTAAACGTGTTATCTCACGAAATTGCCCAGTCAATTGGCCGCCTCGGTCGTGTCGTGCGATTTGACGCCGTTTGACTATTTCCTGTGGGGCTTCGACAAGTCTATGGTCTATGCCAACAAGTCAGCGACGATTGATGAACTTCATACGAATATCGAACGTGAAATTGTAGCAGTATCGGCCGATTTATGTTTGAAAACCGTCAAAAATTGGGTTTAGCGTCTGGACTTCTGCAAGCGTGCTCGTGGTGCCCATGCAAAATAAATCGAATTCCATACATAATAGCATCGAATGTGCTTTCACTGGAATAAAGAATTTAATTCATATCCCAAACCGTTTTTGTTTTATTTGAAAAAAAAATTTGTAGCTTTTCTATTGAAAAACCCTGCAGTTCCACTGCGCATTATCAGTAAAAATTTTTGGAATGGAATGGAATTGACTAAGTTACTTACTTAATTGGCGCTATAACGGCTTAGGCGATTTTGGCCGAACTTCTCTTACAATTTGCGGTTTGCGTTTTGATGTTGTAACGCAAATAGAAATACCCTACAGTTTTGCGCCATCTCCGAGCGGCGAATGTTGTTTTTGTAGTGAGAATTTTTTTCATGGCAGCAATACACTCGGAGGCTTGTCATTGCCTGCCGAGGACCGGCCGCTATTAGAAAAAATATTTTCTATAATTTTCGATGATACTTGCCCCGGGCAGGATTTGAACCCGGCACTCACCGAATGAAGTGTTCTTACGCTACACACTCGGCTACGGCGGCCGCCATAAACCCTGGGAAAGATGTATGGAAACAATGGATAGGGTAAAGGATACGGACGGTAGGAATTGGACTTAATTTCTCTTCGACAAATCTCCCAGACTCTCTGATGAACCTGAGAAGCTTATCGAGGGAAAGTGTATGAATATTTTCTATTCTCAATATATCTGACCCAAATATGCTCAGTCTAGCAAAAACAGTACAGATACAGAGGAATGTGCACATCTGGTCGGCGTTGATGCCTATGGTGACAATGTGTTGCCCACTGTTGGCCCTGTAATCAAAACAACCTGAGCTTGGGTAACTCTTTCCTTCTCTGGCTAAGAAGGAATTTCTCCACCACTCTGTTCGGTCTTTTCAGGAAGCATTTGGCTGTTTTGCAAGTGTCGGTAGTGTGCCAACGGTTTTCATGTTTTTTATGCATGCCATCCCTGATGTACCTGAGCGTCCCTGCTATGCTCGGCCTCATAATAGGCTGCGGTTAGTGAATGACCCAAAATTAGCCAATTCGTTACCTGAACCAGGCTGTGTCCCGACAACCACATGAGTTCTAGATTATTCTATTTTCCAACTGAGTTCAGCCTTAAGTTAGTTTCTTGGACAATTTTTTGAAGCAGTGCGGTTAATCTCCAAGGCCTTAGGTACAACTTGGGTTTCACTGCATACTCAGATTTGGCATCAACGCCACCTTTCACCAATTATCCAGTCCGCTGCCTTAAATATAGCAAATACATATCTCTAATTCAAAAATTGTTTCCATTGTACCTAAGGCAGAAAAGCATCTGATATCGCCATCCAGTTGCTAACCAACTCCAGTCCCATTTTTTATCTTAGAGCCGCTGGTGTAAAAAGTTTTCCACTGAGCCTCTCAAGAGCAACAAGGATACAAAACAAGATTGTGCCTTTCACGAACCGCTAGTCCTCTCCTTGTCCACCCATTCGCTGACGAAGTAAAAGCATTTTAAACAAATAATGCTAAAAAAACTTTTCAATAATTCTGCCGTTTGTCCGCCTCATCTGCACTTCTTCCTTTTTTTTTAGAATTTTTTCTTTGCTCTCTCCTTCTCTAGCTATTATTACGTCACTGCCAGTTGCTCTCAGCGTAGCAGACGCAATCTTGTTTTCTATCATCCTTGTCCCAAGAAGGTGTATGGATCTCTGCATTGTTCTCTTATAAAAAATCTTACGGTATACCTTCTACTACAAGTAACCCACAGTATAAGTTAGTCATTTGGAGCCAATAATAAAGGGTATTGCTAAGTCAATATTTGAAATAATTTTCTGTGTTCGAAGTTTTCATCATCGTGCAACTGTGGGTCAACTCTTCAATTGATTGCCGGTTTTTCAGTTTTGGGAAGTCAGGTATTCTCGTGTCGAGGACGAACCTAAACTCTTGTCAATCTGCCCTTAGAGGTTTGCGGCATTTGGGTACTTGATTAGTGTCAGTGGCCAGCCGAAACTCAATGACTAGATGATCATAAATAGTTTCCTCTTCCAAGACCCAACAACCTTCGCCCATACCTATGTTAGCTAAGGTCAGATCGTTCACTTCTTGGCTACCGATGGTCTATTGCCAACGTTCCGTATTGTAAAAAGTTTACTGTTTACTGAAAATAGTTATGGGTATCGAATTAATAAAGAAAGGGTATATATGTATATATTTCATTTCAAAAATGTGTTTCATACTTGACATTAAAACACAATTCAAATGCGGCAGTTGGAAAAACAATAGCCATTCACATGTCGATTTGGGTCACCGGCTTCATGCTTGCCTGGCAATTCTGAGAAAGGACTGAGGTAGGCAAAATAAATAGGCTAATGTTTGAGGCTAATCATACAAATCAACAGTTCAAACATTTATTACGTATTACGTTTTCATAGCTAAACTTTTTATACAGTGTTCACAAATTTATATTGGCTTTATAAGCTTCAAAAATAATTTACTCTTAAAGATCGAGAAAATTTGTTCATATGTAAAATTAATTCATATGCTTATGTATCTAATACTATATCGTTTTCATCAGATAAATTTGAGTATACATATATTAGAAGTGTTCATAATTTGAGTGAGATCTTTTTCAATTGCAAATATATTTTTCTTCCTTCTTCAAATCATATCCCTCTCGCGTTTGACTTTTGCATTGCTGAAGGGTAAGATTGAAAACAAAACTACAAAAGGTAGCAAAAGATCTTTCGCCACGCGCGTATTTATATCTATGAACCTCCGAACAAAATTCAATAGTAGATTGCAGATTTTTTCACAGGTATAAGTAAGTGTAATTTTTTCTCTTGCATTTAGATGGCATTTGTTTCATTGGAATCGAATTAAATTGTTTAATAAAAGATTTAAAAGGAGGCTAGAGGCTAAATTAAAATTTTCCGACTAACAGAAAAAACTAAACCTAGCCGAAAACAGGCCAAATTGGCAACATTGACTTTCACGCAGTATTTTTTTGTTTAGGCCCGCTCTAGATAAGTTCACATTTAATTGCTCATATGATAATTAATATTTTACCAATAATTTACAAATTAGTTTTTAGTTAAACTATTTATACGCGGAGAAACCGGAAATATCTAGTACAATACTAACACAACACTTGCGTTCAATGTGACTCATACGCCCTGTAGGCCAATACGCCAAAGCGGATTCAATCTACAAAAGTTCAAGTTTATGCTAGCAAATAAATATTGTATAATAAATTATTACCTTGTAGTAATTACCGCGGAAATAATTCCATTAGGAATTAGAATTAGATCAAAATTCTCTCACAGTGTAGAGGAGATTATTATTTTTAACAAGCCTGTGGTCGTAGCTGATAACGAACGGATAGCAAAAAATCAGTGACTGCGGCAAACAAAAATAGAAATGTCCATTAATACATATGCAAACATACAAAGCCACATATACAAGTAAATATACCTATAAAAATGCACATTTGCTTATATATATTTTATGTAGGTTGAAAGTAATGTGAATCGTTAAGTGGCCTTATCACTGTGATAATCACTTAACCGATGACAGCGTCGTTCATACGCCTATGACCACAATAATGGAAACATGGGTTTTTTGGCACGTTTTGACACTTTAGTTTTCCTTTTACACATACATTTTATTTAAATATATTATTTTTAGATAAAAAAAAAATAATCCATAACACAAATAATATAAGCTTTTTGTTTAAAATTTGTATAAAAATTTGAAAAAATAGACATTTTTTTAGAGACGTTTTTGAATAACAGTACTATAATAAATTAAGTATAAATTTCGAATAATCCCAATATCGTGTGCGGAATGAAATATAGACTCATTTCGTGCTATAATTTCGCCTGCAAATAAAAAAGTACGAAATCTAGTCGTAATATGTCACTGGCAGGGTCAAGGCGAATTCATAAAAGGTGAAGTTATTTAAGCAGCTGATGGCTTCTTCTTCCACTATATTTGGATTTTTCCTTTACCCATGACATCCTAAAAATGAAAACTAATGGCGTCCATTATTCTATTCTCTTTATCGTGACATCCTAAAATTGAAAAAATCGTCTGTGCGCGTTATGCCATCAACTTATATGAATTCGCCTTGGACAGCATCGAAAATTAATTTACACATTTTGTGAAAATAATGCGGTCAAAATGGAATATGAGACATTTTTTAACTTTTTTCTGATGGGCTTCAAAAAACATTGATATATGAATTTAAGAATTCGAATGTGGAAATTCGTGTGAAAAAAAGTTCGGTCTAAATTATCGTATCGTGAATTAGACAGTAAGTTAATCTCGCTATTCGAAAGTACGTCACAGGCATGAATGAGAGTGGTTAGATGTACAAAAAAAAAATCTGTGCCATCGGTTTCTGAAAAAAAATCAGAATCTTATTAAACAGAAGCTACGCGCTCTGCACCAAGATTTGTTTGCTGGGGATTTTCTTCGCGTGATGGATGATAAAAGCTCTGTTACAGTTGCAGGCAACGAATGGACCATAAAATATTTTTTTATGCTTCCGAATACCAAACCATCTGATCTGAGCTACCGAATCCAAAACTAAGTTGCCCAGAAAAGTTATATTGTGATTGCCTGTAAGCAAGTGAGGTAAAAGCGAGTCTGTGTTTAGAAAATCGGGTTTGGCCGTAAATGCTGATGTACATATGTAGATATTTAAAAAGCTCTTCCGGTGCTAAAGAATTTTATTAATAAACATCATAAGAATGACAAGATAGTTTTTTGGTCCGATTTAGCATTTTAAAATTGTTCTTAAAGAGAAAAACTCCACTAATGCACCTCAGCTAGGCAGATAGATAGATAGACATTGGTGTTGAGGTTTGCACTTCGACCTTGCGATCCATTGTTCCCTCTGTTCTTTATATTTAGTACCTCATCTAACCCCGACGCTCTTAGGAAGTCTAATATGATAATTGGTGGCAGCGAGCGTGCAAGTTTCTGAGCACAGATACCTGTGCCGTCTGCTCGAAATGGATTCATATTCGAAGTAACAGAAGCGACACAACTCGTTCGACCATATTCCGAGCCTGTGCAGATGGCTTCACAGTTTGCAATGACCTATAAAAAACCTGTAACTATCCCCAAGTGGTTTTTTGAGAGGTTAATAAACTGTTTAGATCGTTTACTGTTATACCCTTCCAATGGACATTTTGCCTGGTGTAACCCTGTCATATGGTGCCACTGTCTTTTCTTTAAAGTATTTGCCTCTATCCTGAGCACCTCCCTAATGATATGTCGACCTATCGGCAGAGGAAGGGCTCGGGTCTTATGGGTATTTTTTTCAGTTGAAATTAAATGAAATATTCTGGGCGAATTTGAAAATAAATGTTTATAGGAAGAGCTATAAACCGAAAAACGTGGATTGCCTGAATGCGAACATAAAGATAGAGATAGCCAAAATGGATACAACAGGGTTTCAGAATATAAGGAAAGCTCAATGCTGCGACTATGAATCATTTTTGTAAAAATTGTTTGTGTTATTTATTAGGGTAGTATTCTGTGAATATTCAATTGATTACACAGTGTAACACTCAAAAATACCTGGGAAGTGATGTTATTTTTCTTGTAGGTCTTATCGAGTAGAACGAGAATCCAATTTTGGAATTTGTCAAACACCCCCAAAATCTCGACGTAACCTTAAAAACCGATTTTTCGTGCTTTTGCGCACTTCTTAGCCCATATCTTAGCTAATTAACAACCGATTTTCTCAGACTCAGACCTTTTGAAGGATATACAGACGTCTTAATAAAGCTGAAGAAATTTACTTGTTTTTGCACAACAAACTTAAATTTTGCTAGCCTTTTTCTTCTTTTTTTGACTTTGGCGATATTTTCACACACTATTTTATAAAAACACAAAATGAGTTTTGATTAGATTCAAAGAGTACGTTAAATACCGAGTTCAACGAATGTTTCTTTTAATTCATTCTTTTTTGTATCACTGCGTTATAAATGAATAACAGTTTTAGTTCAACTTAATACCTCAGTATATATGTAGAAGTAAATGTTGCTAGACTGAGATGGAGCTTGGGATTGGGTCAGATACATATATTGAGAATGGAAAACGTTTATTCTTCCGATTTCGAATTTCCGGCCTACTTCAATTCCAATCCCCATTACAAAAGTGCCACAAAGTAAGCAAACAAATATCGAACATCAAAGAGAGTTTCTAGCTACTTTAAACTGACAAATTATTTTTACTTAAATGGAATGAACTATAAAATTGCTCGCCGAACATTTCACCCCAAAAATTGTAATTGAAAACTTTGAATTTTCGATGATTATTTGCTGAACTTTTTTTTAATTTTTTACAAGGTTTCAAAGTTTGAAGGCAGATGTACATGATGTTTTTGCTTTGTAATAAATAAAAAATTTATAAGCCTTTAACTAAAATTAAACAAAGAATAAATAAATTATCGAATTTCGCCAACCAGTTGTGTTTCTATTTTTCTGTCCATTGCTGCAAACATACATGTAAAATTTTAGGCGAGCGAGCGAGGTGAGTTGAGATGTATAAAAAAACGATGAGTATTTTTTATAGCGATTTAGATATGAGCGAATGTAATAAATCTCTTGCCACAGTGGCCTATTAATTTTATCACACACACATACATATTTGCAAGTAAGTATATACGAATATGTGTAGTTCTAATTGATAATGAAAGCAATTTCGCGTACATTCATAATGACACTAATCGTAGATAAAAATAAATCAAAGTTAAATTGACACGAGATTCGAGTTTCGGAAAGTGATCCTTTTATTAAGTAGAAAAATTAAATTATAAGAATTTATATAAGAAAAAATTGTCATAAATACTAAAGGATGTAAAGTTATTTACTTTGGTTCGTCTGATATTTCTCCGATACTGAATTAATATTTGCTTTTTAGTTGGATGTAGCCAGCAGAATCACAGCTTTGATTCACATAGTACAAATGCATGAGAAAATATGTGATCAAACTGTTGGAAAATGATTACAAAATTTACCCGGACAAGTTGCCCTTGATTCACATGTTTCTAATAGGGTTTTCCTAATTCGGAGCTCAAAGCCTTAAAAAAATTCTGAATTTAAAACTTGGCGCAATATAGAACCCACTTCGAAGATTTTAATAAAACTTGAATCAAGAAGTTGAAACGAAAAAGCTTTCACACAGCTTGACTTCGAAACATTCTGGAAGAAGGTGGCCGCCTATTTAAAGTTACATTAAATTATTCTAAAATTTTAATTAAATTTTAATTAAATTTTACAATATGAGTGTTTATCTAAAACAATTAAGAAATTATTAAACTGTATTAAATATTACCATACGTTTTGCTGTCAATTGAAAAGTCTAAAAAAATCCTAATTTTTCTAGAGGGCTGCCACCTACTTAAAAATTAAATAATATTTAATAACATAAAATTTAATTACTAAGTCACTTGAAATATCACAGCATATAATTCAAACGAAATAGGCTTAGGGAGGTTTAGTCACGATTTTTCTTTAAAGAGGGTTGCCACCTGTTTCAAAGTATTAATTTAATTCACTAATAATTTAATTCAACTATTAAGACATTTTAAAGTATTTGCGTAAGAGAAACGAGTTTACAGAAAACATTTTTAAAGAGGATTGCCACCTATTTCAAAGATTTAATTCAATTGTTAACTTAAATGAAATGAAATTATCTGGTACCCAGCGAAATGCGTCTAAGAAAACATAACTTCTAAAATATTTTTCCATAGGGTTATCAAATAATTAAAAAAAAATATTTAAAGAATTTTTAAACTCCTGAAAGCTGCCAGAGGTTCCGTCACATAAGTTGCCAGCCATACTGAGCTGAACAGACATTACTGGAGCGGCCAAAGGAGAATAAGTATGGATTCCGCGAATTCCTAATATTTCCACCAGCTTACCATTTCAATACAGAGCTTGCAGTACCCGTTGGAAATAGACTTCTCAATTAAAACTTAAAAATAAAAGTAGAAAAAAGCAATCTAAAAATTTCAGGTATATGTACATCTGGGCACTCTAGATTTTTCGCATGAAAAATAGCACGCGAGACTCGAATTCCACTAATGAATCCCGGAACGTTGTTTACTGAGATATAAGGCGCAATTGTTGGATTTTGTTTAGTTAAAAAATTTAAAATATTTAGTAAAAAAAATATTTAAAAAAATTAGTTGGAATAAAATGTGTTACTATTGTGTTATTTTTTGGACTTATATTTTAGAAACTGGTGGTCGAGGCCAGTTTTTATTACGGAATTTGATGAGAAAACAACAACTTTCTAAAGTGGTAGGCGGAAGCGGTTATTTCGGAGATCCCCACATCTCCTAAACAGATTTCTTACTTTCTAGGCTTTATCAAGATTTTAACGCAGATCCACGGATTTCTTGGCCAACATTCAACGGCTGGGGTCAATAGTGGTATGGTTGGAGATAGGAATAATTAAAAGAGCAAACGATTTTCACACGGCTAGAGTAGCTCAATGGTAAATTGCTGGCCTAAAAACCCGTGGACCTTAGTTCAAACCTTGGTAAAGTCTACCACTTTGAAAACTTGTTGCTCTCTCATAATACTCGTAGTATTTTCTAATGAAAACTGACCTCGAGCTTAATAAAATTACAAAATTTGGTGCATTTGGTAAAACTATGAACATTTTATAAAATTATAAAAAAAAAATCACTGTGTTATAAAACTTTCATTGCTCATTGCACGTCTCATTTAGATTCTAATTCTCAACGCATATCCGCTTATTGTCGCTAAATAAAATTAATTTAAACGCAGCATAGAGCGCCGAATGACCTGAAATCGATTTAATCGTTAAAAATGAATTGACAGCAATTAAGGTAGCCAAGTGCGCTAAAACCAAAACGCCATTTCCTCTACAAAGCAGACACATCTGGTGCGGTGCATAGGGAAATATGTAGACTACAAGTAGAGTGTATAGAACATGTGCTTGATTGCTAGAAATGGCATGAATTTCCAATGCATACTACATCTATGTACATAGCTCATTCGGCTGACGCAGGCGAGCGAGCAATTTAAGGCATTTTTTCCACAATGAACCCAATGCATATCAGCTATTCATATTTTTCGTTTGCTTTTCAAATTGTGATTCTTTTTATTTTCACTACCACATGACTGCTGCCTGTTGCTGCAGCTGACGCAGTTAAAGAAATGAAAAAAAAATTGAAATAACGTGCATTAGAAATTGTGACCGTTAAAAAAAAAATGTAATCGAATAAATCGTAAAAAGTTAAATTTCAATATGCAATTGAGCGAAGAAGATAAAATTTTAAGCAATTGCTGGCTGGCTGTCTGTCGGGCTGGCTGGTTGGCCGGCGTCGAGTGCGTTGTGCAACGCAACGGCAATAAGAGCAATAAAATTTATGCCGCCAAGTGTTTTCGTTTTTCGATCAACGAGAATGACACATTTGCGCGTCAACACCGTTGATGGCATTCCCCATAGACGTTACACACGCACACACGCCCATATGTACATACTCATACATATAAATGTGTGCCCTGAGCTGAGTTGATGGATTTCTGAGCAACTTTTACGAGTATGAATGGGTTCGCTTCATTTTTTCCCCAGTTTCCGTTACATTTTTAGATATTTTACGATTACCAAGGGTAGCGGGTGTGTGTGTGTGTGAGCGGCTGATGGGATTATAAAAGCAGAACATTGGCATATGGATTTATCTATTTTCATACATGTATGTGTGTGTGTATATATTTACATTAAAAATATAAAAGTACATATGTTTGTATATGTGAAGTCAGGTATGCAAATGATAATTCTAATTTTAGTGCGTCTCAAATAAGTTCACACATTTAATGCACAAAAAATACATTTCGATTTGGTTGTAATTATTCAATCCAGAATTTATTTACAATGAGATTAAAACTAGGGTTTCCAAGGTTTTCAATAGTGTAAATGGCATTCTTGTAAAAATGTGAACTAGAGTTATCATCTGACCCCTCAAAAATATCAGGCGCCTTTTAATGCCATGAATATTTAATATAACTTTTTATCTTCGCCAAATATAAGTAGGTCAATGCCAAAAGTAAACGTTTGTTGGACATTTAGGCAGTTACGGTTATGATCTCTCATTTCAGAACCTTTCGGTAGTTCGGGACTGGTTCAGAACTACAACTACTACTATTAATACTACTATTCCTACAATTTCTACCACTTATACTAACTACCACTACTACTTCTTACTAGTGCTATAATTACTAATTACTACTATTTCTACTACTTTTACAACTACAACTACTGCTACTACAATTACTCATTGCTACTACTATTACTACGACTACTAATTACAACTCTGCTACTAACTACTACTGCTACTATTTTTATTAATGTCTACTACTATTTTTAATAATGCCACTACTAATTACTACTAATTACTACTAATTACTACTACTACTTTTACTAATTTCTACTACTGTTTTTAACAATGCTACAACTATTTACTACTGTAATTTTTATTAATTCCTACAACTATTTTTACTAATCTACTACTAATTTCTACTACTATTTTTGAAAATGCAACAACTATTTACTACTACCATTTTCATTAATTCCTTCAAATATTTTTACTAATTTACTACTAATTACCGTTAATATTTTTACGATTGCTACTACAATTTACTACTACTTTTTTTTACTAATTTCTCTTACTAGTTTTACTAGTGCAAGTACTAATTGGTACTACTATTTTTACTAATGCTACTACTAAGTACTACTACTATTTCTACTAACTACTCTTAACCACTATTGTTTTAACTACTACCACAACTATTATTTACTACTAACGACTACTAATGCCTACTATCACTACTACTCCCATATTTAACTATCTATTTTTAATGAAGTCGACAAGACTCACGCTTTTATGTGCACGAGAGTTTATTTTGTTATTGGCGATTGTGCACTGCGATCTTGAGATCTCTTGTGCCCCTTTTATGGAATAAAAAACTTGCTGTAGTCCAACATCCGAGATAAACTTTAGTATAAAGCTGTCATCTCTGCAGTTCAAACTGCCATCCGGCACTGCTCCAGTACATGCCTTGCAAAATTTGTAGTATTCATCCGAGTATAGAAGTACTGGCAGAATTTTGGTTAATCTGGTATTTTTTACTAGAGCGTGCTGTAGCGCAGGTAATCCTAAACACTCAACCTCCATCTCGGTCCTGTAACTTTGCCAAAAATCATTCCATTCGGTTAGCGTACGCTCCCATTAAACCGTACCCACTGCTGTTTGTATAAGAGTTTATGATCTTTTCTCATTCCTACTTAGCTAAATCTGTTTACCATTTTCCGTAGGTCAATTTAATAAAAGATCATTTAAGTCGATACTGGCAGGGAGGGAAAGAAGGGAGCGCCATCATACCGCGCAATGTTAATTGTGAGCGAACTCCCCTGCCGCGTATTTTCTAGGCATGCCACTGTGCCTTGGCACCCCAACCATATAATTGGGAACTTTTGCGGCTAACTCTTTTAAAGTTTTTCTAGATTTCAGCGCTGCCTTTTAGGAGGTACTGCCGCGGTATAGTGATCTGATCGATGCATGTCTGTTAGAATTATAGATTTTAAAGATATTGAGTCCGTCATTTGACAAAAGCCGACCTTCCTTATAGCTGTTATTTCGGCTGCAGTAGTGGGGAACTCGGAAGATTGATGTTTATTGAGCGAACTTTGGAGTGCTATCGCTACAAAGCTCTGACCCCATCAGAAAAGGAGCCCTAGACCCTGACAAGACAAAGTTTGAACGATCAATTTGCCTCTGTTTGGAATTCGGTGTAGTGCAATTCCCGCAAAATTGATGGAACGTTCTTTAGAATTTTTAAGAGACCAAACCTAAAGTCGATTCTTGTGATAACTGCGTTCAATCTTAATGTGCTGACCGTAAAGGTCGGTAGAAAGAAGATATAGTACAGTTTCTAGGGAATTTATAAGGGTAGATGGAAAAGCTCCTATGATTCGCGTGGCGGTAGCGCTTTGTTAATGTTTAGCATTTATACACTTTCTTCTTTTATCATTTACTGTTTTATTTAAGGTAACAATGCACTTATTCTTTTCCACTGCGAGACACATTTTTGTATTCATTATAAAATTATTTCATTTAATTTTTCAATAAAGGGAAGATTTGCATGGCTATTGTCCGATTTCTATAATTTTCGTTAAATGATTACACAGTTCAAATGTACCATCTGTACCAAACATGGCTGAATTTATTACTAAAAATTTGGAGTTCCACGTATTTTTGTTTCTTCTCTGATTCGGAAGCTCTACGTTGGTGGTCCACACTTTGTTTTAAATGTCTATCCGGAGGTATCAAAAGGCACCCCGTCGCAGTTCGCAGTGCGGCATTCTGGCAGGTATGTAATTTCGTCTACAGGTTCTCGGCAACCATATTGGTGCTATATAATTTTAAATCGGCCGGTCAATCGCCTTCTAAGTTGCCAACAATATTTCTTTGTATTTGCCCCATATGCCGCTGAGGCTCCATACTTTATTGCCGATTGCTGCTGTTTGTGCTGAGAATGAGAACAGGTTGTCAAAGGTGACACCCGAGATCTTTGAGTGAGTAGCCATTGGGATGGATGTAGCGGCCCAGTAATTCCTACTTCATCTAAGTTGGAAATAAAGACTTAAAAGGAGATAATGTCAAATTTCCATTAGCAAAAACCGAGCAAGATCTGAAAGATAGCTGTTTAGTACTTTGGTCATTGTCGTCAATTCTACTAAAAAAAAATGGTTTATTTGTGTGCTGGATTATAATAAAGTAAGCTGATTTGCAAAAACATTTAATAAATAATTTTTTACTAAATGCCGATAATTTTGGTCAGATTTTTTTAAAGTAAAATATCTTGGGATACTTTTAACAGCGGTCGCGTAGCTTCTTTCGGTGGGCCAAGTGTTAAAATCCTGACCGGGGCAAAGAACATCAAAAATTATAGAGCAGCTTTTTTCTAAGAATGTATTTCTGCTATGAAAAAAAATCTCACAAAAATCATTTTCCATTTGGAGTCGGCGTAAAATTGTAGGCCCTCAATTTGTGTTACAAGAACAAGATGCACACCACAAATTATAGGAGAAGTTCGGCCAAACATCAAGCTATGGTGTAAGCGCCAAATTACTCTTGTATTATTTTTATTAATTTTTTTAAAAGAATCCAGGGATAAAATATCGAGCTTTACCGAAAGAAAAGAAGATACAATTTTTTTTTTTCAAAATTTTCTTTTTAACGCAAGAACGCATCTTGATGATCTAAGATTATTTCTAAAAAAAAAAAATTTTTGGGAAAAAATGACATATGTTGCGGAAAAAATTAAATTTAATAAAAATACAACTTTTAGACGAATTGACGGCAATCCTTGCATCATTTGACAGGGCATCCCTCTGCTATTTAATTCTTGAGGTGCAATACTGAAATTGCTGCTGGCATTTGCTTTTTTCTTTGCCATTGACAACTCATATTACCTCTACTGTCTTGATGAGATCTGTAGTTGACATCTCCCGAAACGAACTACTATGAGCGAGCAATCACATCATTTAAACAGAATATGTATATATCTACATATGTACATATGTGACTTGTATTTGCTTTTGTTCATTGCATTTGTGTTGTTATCACACAGCTCACAGCTGATGCGATTGACGACGAAACAACCAACTAATAAACATTTCTGGGTCACAATCACACACGCTGGCGAATACAAAGCAAAACATGCAGCATCGGCAGCCAGCGGCAACAGAAACAATTGACATAGAGGAAATCAGGCACCCCCACTCGCATCATTCGAATCAAATTAGTAATTTTAGTAGCCAACGGTCAGCAGCACTCAATACATACATACACATTTCCACCTCTTCTCTTATCTGTGCGAAATTTTCAAGCAGCATCAATTTGGCTGTCATGCAACGCAGTTCCTAATTTAGGCAGCGGCAGCTAGCAATTTGCCAGCCACTGGCAGATATTTACATAATCAAAGTAAGGTGCAAAAATTCAGCTCTCAGCTCTTTGGCTTGCAATGCACTTTCAATTCAATTTCCTAGCAACGGCTGCAGCAGCCTCAGCATCAGCATCAGCGGATTAATGCTTATGAATTAAGCAGCTTTACTCTCTGCGCTGAGCATTTTATCTGTGCTATTTTTCGTTCAGCAGTGAACCCATCCAACGACGACGACGACGACGACGATGCGTCCATGTATTCATTCAATCAGTTACTCATCCAGTCATGCATTCAATGAGTCAGTCTACCCGTTCGGGCATTCAAGCGTTTAGACATTGGTGCAACATGTTGCATTGCGTCTACTGTCACATAAGTGTAGGTATGTATTTACATATTTACATATTTATTTACATACATACATAGGTGTATAACTATCCTTGCATAAATACCCAGCGCATAAAATGCTCACAAACGATACAAGTACATTATGAATTCCGCGAATTAACCCGACAAAATCTCGCAAGAAAACTCGCAAACGATAGCACGGGTACGTAGATACGAAATTCTCATAGCTTAGCTTACGTGCAATACCGGCGAACGGCGAATTTTTCGTCGCGAACGTTCACTGTCGAAAATAGAACCCACTGACATATTGAGAATGCGCACAGCCAAAGCATGCAACGAATTTCGCCCGACGATCATTCACGGCGATAGATTTATTTATATAGCCGACGCCAGCGGCTACGGCGGCAAATGAAATAAAACCTAATCAATTTTATTGTTATTTAAAATAAAATTTGTTGTTTTTGTTGTAGTTTATCTGTTTAATATTATTCTCCATTTCTTTTATATGAATATCTTTTTAACATACGATCACTCTGACGTTCGTTGCGGATAGAAGTAAAAAAATTCTGCGGGGTTTTGAGTATTTCGTTCGCTGCGGCTTCAACGAACATTGGAAATCGATGGAATTCCAAACCCTGCCGAAATCTTATACTGTAAACCTATTTTGAAATCAATCTTTTTTTTTGTTGTTGTATTTTCATTTATTAAATTTCTACGGTAGTGGGGAAGCTGCAAAATCTCCTAAAAATGCTTTTTGAATTCCCAAATTTGTTTTTTTGTGCATAGTGGCCCCATAGGAAAATTATATAAAAAATGCGCTTTGTTGGCAGCGTTCTACCGAAGCAAAGAATATCCGGTTGTCTATGACGATAGCAATACGATTCAAGAACGATAGAATACAAGATTGCGATGATTGATATGAAATTCAGGAAAAAACTTGGTTGTGACGTCACACCTGCTTTACCGCTGGAGAACACTGAGAAGAAACAAATTTTGAGACATGTTATAAATAATACCCCCAATATAATTCCGCGAACCGCTAGTCCTCTTTTTGTCGATTTGACAGCATTCACGCATTCGCAGACGAAATGCTATAAGCCTTCTGCTTAGCGAATCGCGTAGTTTGAACCCATTAATTCATATTTCGTACAACTGGTTTACAATTTAATTAAATTAGACTTTCCAAACAGGTGGCATCCCTCTTCAAAATATATATCTAGGTTTATAACCTTAACCTTAGCAATATGAACCGGTTGATACTCATATTTTAATATTTGATATACTTGTTTATAATTTAATAAAATTTGAGTTCTCAAACAGGTGGCAGCCCTCACCAATATATATATATATGAAACTGCTATTCGCCAAGACGTACCAATTGACACCAATATTTCACATAACTTATGTATAATTTAATTAAATTTGTCTCTACAAGCAGGTGGCAACCCTTGTAAAAGTTTACTATGGAACTTCTTTCGGATACCCATATTCTATTATTTCACATAACTTTTGTATAATTTAATTAAATTCGTCTCTACAAGCAGGTGGCAACCCTTGTAAAAGTTTGCTATGGAACTTCTTTCGGATACCCATATTTTAATATTTCACATAACTTTTGTATAATTTAATTAAATTCATCTCTTCAAACAGGTGGCAACCCTCGTAAAAATTTGCTATGAACCTTCTTTCGGAGACGAACCGTTTCACATCCATACTTTAATATTTCATAAAACTTTTGTATATTTAATTAAATTTGACTTGGACAAAACAGGTGGCAACTCTTTCTCAAGCATAAAATATACTTTGCGACCTAATTTCATACCTACTAAAGATGCATAAAAGTCATAAAAATCGGTCGAGCTTTTTCACAGCAGTTCGAACACAAACACTGTGGCACGATAAACAATTTCACCATTTCTTTGCTAGACTCTTGCTAAATGTTCACGTGGTGGTTCGCTGGGTAGCCACACAAATACACACATTGCTTTCTGTGACAAATGTAGTGCATATGTACGCATCTCCGGCCCTCAATCGCTTGCATCACAGCGCTGGTGTTCATTGTCATATTAGTGATTTTAAGTGCCTTAATTGAAAGTGAGTTGAAGCGTTGTAACAGGCACCCACCCACTCATACATACATACATGCATATGCACATACATACACACACACATACATGCTAAATATAAAGAGTTATGCAAAAGCGCTGCTTAATATCAGTGCAAGCTTTCGCAAGCGCATTCGCAACCTATACCAACGTAAAAGTTATTGTTTTGAGTGCATAATAAGCGCATAATTAATTTATGCATAAACCAACGTAGCTCCAGCGCAGTACGAGTACCACATTGGCTCAATAATCTCAGCAGCTGTAGGCAAATAGCTGGAAATCCACATGCTCTGCTAGATATTAGTTGTTAAATTGTTTTTGTTTTCGTTTTTCATTTTTTTTTTTTTAATTATGCGTACACAATGTGGTGTATTTTTAGTTAATTTAATTAAAAAGTCTGCGGGCGAAAAGCAGATGCCACAATGCTTTCAATTACCACAAAGAGTTCGCATAATTATTTTTATATCAAATTAATGTGCCTCGCTTATTATCAAGGTGAAAATTGTAATGGGTTTCCACCTACGCACGTATGGTGGGTGATTAGGGATAAAATGCAAATTTTTTTTCTTACATATAACGTTCGGAAATCTATGCTATAAAAAAAAACTGTATAACATTTGTTTCGGTACATCGAAAATGCCTTTAAAATAGTGAACAAAGGTGGTGCAAAATTAGTAAAAAAAAAATGTGTACCATTTTGTAAATTAATTTAAGCATTTAATTTTTAAACTCGCTAATCTTCAAAACTACAAAATGGTATATCTTATCGAAATATTTTTACGTAGAAATTGTTTAGAATAATTTTCTTTTGAATAAAATTTTATTTTTCCACGAGATTGATTCTGGTTTTTTTTGTACGAAATTTTAACCTAAAATAAAATCTAATGTCCGTTGAGTCGCTAAACATGGTAAATCCGTTTATTCCATTTATATTGACTGATGATTACTCCAAAACTAATTTTGACGCAAAAACAAACAAATTATTGTTTCTTACAGTGGGTCATTTTGTTCCTATACTTGACAAGTGTGGAAATTTGAAAGACCAACTTAACACAAGTTATCATTTATTTCCTGCTAAGCCTCAAATAACAATGTCCTGCGAAAATATTAGCTAAGTAAAGTTATAGATCAGCAGACCATCTTGGTCAAATTTTGAATTTAAATATTATGTTTTTATGCGAAGGGTCAGAATTTAATGTAAAAAAACTAAAGTGAAATAAATTCGTTTTTAACTACCCAAGGTTTGCAGTCTCTACACATTAATCTTTGCAACCAATAGTAAAGAAAAATTACAAGTACCGAACCCAACCTAGAATTTGTTAATTTTTTCTGATATTCTTTCTAGTAATGAAACAATCGATAGAGATTGGCAAAAGTTTTTATTCATGTCTTTTATGCCTCGCGACATAAGTTCTTTTTTGAAAACAACGTACGCGAACTACCTAACTCATATACAGAGAAATTTGATAGAAAATATTTTTTTAGAACATTTGAATCCATTAGCTTCCTTCTAAAAGCATCGTTTTGGTCCCTACTTCAATAAACCTCTGTGTGTCTGTCCGTCCGTCCGTCACTTGGATAACTCTAGTAAATATTGAGCTATCTCAACCCTACCTTGGCATAAACATTGCCATGAAAGCAAGGTACTTTGGTATTGCAAATGGGCGAAATCGGATGATAACCACGCCCACATAACGGTGCTTTGTGAAAATCAAAATAATCCGATTTTCGGTTGGGAAAAGGATTATGTGTGTATTTTTTTTTAAATAGGTGCGACCACGCCCATTTTGTCAGAAATAGTAATATTTCCAAAACTACAGGACTAAATAATTATTGGATTTCAAGTCGGTAAGTAAAATTTCGAATATTTAAAAATCATACAAAAATCGCGCCCATCTCTCTCATAACAGTAATTTTCAAAAATCAAAACACAAAATCCCGATATTTAAGTTAGCATTAAGTAGAATTCGCTCAAATTTAATATGAAGGGTGGCGGGAATAACAAATACGTAGAATCAAAAAAAATATGGAAATGGGTGTGGTGCCGCCCACTTTAGAGCAAAGAAGTAAATTATCGAAATCATGCTACCAAAGTCTACCAAATTTGATATACATATTAAACTTCAAGTCAGTAGGCGAAATTCCAAGAATTGTAAAAATCGGACCAAAACTGCGCCCACCACTCATATAACGGTAATTTTCAAAAATCGAAAAACGCGATATTTAAGTAAACTATTAAAGAGAATTTACTCAAATTTAATATGTATAATGTGAGAATTGAAGGATGCGTAAGCAAATACTTACGCAAAATAAAATAAATTTGCTAATAGGCAATTGGAGTATGTAGATATATATCAAAGTTTGGTGGCATAGCCAAACTTAACACAATTTGTCGCACACATTGCATTTCAAGTCAATAAAAACAATTTTAGAAATTTTATAAAATCGTACAAAACCCATACCCACCTCTCATATAACGGTAAAGTACAAAAATCAAAAACAAATCCGATTATTATTAACTATACAAGTTATTTGGCTAAAATTGGATAGCCAAGATTAGGTTAGAGAAGGAAATACATTGAATCATAAATGTTGGGAATGGCCATGGTATCGCTCACCTTAAGGCAAATAGGAATAACTCCAAAACTTCTTTGTCAAATTCTACCACATTACGTGCACTTTGCACTTCTAGTCAAAAACACACAATTTCGAAAATTATAGAAATCAGACTTAAATTTAGGCATGAGTCCACCTATTTATATAAATATAGCCCTATAGCCCTATAGACTAAACCAAGCCCACTTCTCATATGACGGTAATTTACAAATCAAAATATATTTGTCATAATGTGTCATAAATCATAAAGTCATAAAGTTTAGATACCAAAAGTTATGTTTTTGGATTGAATTGAAACGAATAATTAAAACTAAGCAATTTTGTATTTTTTTTTTTCTTTAATTTTATGACTATATGACTTATGACGCATTAGCACACCTTGTGAATCATATATTTTACTAAATGATTTAGCGAATTCTTTCAAATTTGGTATAAAGAATTTACAGAGGAAGGGAAATAATTGAAAAATCACAATTTTGAAAATAGGTGAGGTACATTGAAATCACGTTAATTTCCCTTTGTTTTTATTTACATTTCTAAATGTTGTTTAAAGTTTCAAAATAATGTTTCACTGGCAAACCCGGTTTGCTTTGATGCCTCAATAAAGGCATATTTTTTTTAGATATTGTGCTTAAAATATTCTTTATATCTTGATCTAACCGAAATATACGCACCACAAATTGTGGGAGAAGTTCAGCCAAAATTTCTTAGGCGGTTTTAGCGCCAATTATGTAAGTAAGTATATAGGATATCTATACCAAATATTGTACTACATCTGCATCAAATCGTTGCGGAATTATAAGAAATTAGGCTTTTTTATTACATAGGTCTCCTCTTCATAGATAATTCGGAATGAGACGGGACATTGTGCTGGTCAGGCTCAACGTTTGTTGGGCGAAGCAAAAAAAAAACCAAACCTTAAATGCGAACCAAGGTTTTATGGATTTGTTCACAGCAAAAATAAATTGTTAATGCTTTATTTTGCTAACTAAATTTCTTTTTCAGATAAATGCGCATAAACAAAGACCCAAATCCTACTTAAATATCTACTTTTTTTTTTGCTTTTTGCCATTTAATTAATATACGAATTTTTTAGATATTCGAAATTGGATTTTTTATGAAAAAAATAGTACAGCGAGAGAGTATCAGGGAGAAATAATTTTAGATTTTTTAGTTCGTGCTCAAAAGTTTTATTTTAAATATAATAAAATATATTTTCATAATTTTAAATTTCAATTTCATGAATGCTAAATTATAAACATATTTCCTAATTTATTTATTCTATATAAATCCCGATGTGCAGCAGTATATATGTATATGCATACATATGTACATACTAGGCATATCGATTCGGAACCACGATATTCCGGGATTCTCGGGGCTCACAGTTTTAAACAGTTTGAGTCCCGGGAGCGATGAATATAATTGGTTTACATCAGATGCTCATCACTAACATCCCCCATTTTGAGGGGAACACACTCAACATTTTATTGTTTTGAAAATCAAACTTTAAGTAATTTGCAAGTATATTTATGCAAACACAAATAAATACTGCGCTTATCTTCGGGCAATGAACATTTATTTGGGAATCAGAGTTTTGATTAAATCAGTTTTTACACATACAACACACATTTATAACCTCTGGAATTTAAGTTGTTATCTATCCGTCTCAAACATTAATCAAATAAAAAAAAGCCAGCTGCAAGTGCCAAATTTCTGGCGTTATTCTAGATAGGAAGTTGAGCTGTAGCTGTAGATAGGAAGTTGAGCTGGAAGGAGAATCTAGTTCAACGTCATGAGAAGGCTTCCGTAGCCCTCTACACATGTAAGAGAGCCATTGGCAAGAAATGGGGTCTTAATCCCCGGATCTGTCGATGGATTTTCACAGCGGTCGCCAGAACAATACTCCTATATGGGGTGATCGTGTGGTGGCCTGCATTAGAAAAAGAGGTTAACCTTAGACTACTCACCAAGGTGCAAAGATCTAGTATGATCTGCATAAGTGGGGCGCTCAGAACCACTCCAAATGAGGCCTTGAACGTCATTTTAGACCTTATTCCTTTACATTTGGTTGGACAACAAATGGCAGCTATGACTGCTTTGCGACTACGAGAGACATCCCAGTGGCACCCTGAAAGCCAAGGGCACTCTTGAATTTTGAATAAGTTCTGCTCTATTCCGAGCAGCACGGATCGGTGCGCCTTGACATCGGTTTCTGAAAGTAATTTTATTACACGTATTCCAAGCAGGGAGGAGTGGAAACTTGAGTTTCAAACTCCACCTGATAGCAGTGTCATCTATACAGATGGCTCGAAACTCGATAATAAGGTAGGAGGAGGCGTTTTCTCACGAAACCCTCTCCTGCAAATTTCCTTTAGGTTACCAGATCACTGCAGCGTCTTCCAGGCTGAGGTCTCAGCTATCATGGAGGCGGTAGAGAAGATTGGGACCGGGATTATAGAAAGAGACATCTTCATTTTTAGTGACAGCCAGGCTGCAATCAGAGCTCTGAGCTCTTTCACTTTTAACTCTAACATCGCGCTGGACTGCCGCCTATCTCTGCAGGAGATGGCCATGCAGAACAGACTGTACCTCATTTGGATCCCTGGTCACCGGGACATAGAGGGAAACTGCATGGCAGACGAACTTGCAAGACAAGGTACGATCAAGCAGATTCTTCAAGATAAAGAACGCATTGGTATGCCGTTTGCCACTTGCAAACTGCTACTTAGAGATTGTACATATAAGCAAGCTGACAATAGATGGAGGCAAAATAGGACCTGTCGAACCTCAAGGCAGATGTGGCCTAAATGGGACCGGAAACGGTCGCGCAGCGTTCTCTCTCTAAGTAGGGAAAACATTTCCAACGTTATCGGGGCTCTAACAGGGCACTGTCTGATAGGGAAACATGCTGAAAGGTTGGGAGTACCGGTCCGAAGATGCTGTAGTAGCTGCAAGAACGACGAGGAGGAGGAAACGATCTTGCATTTACTGTGTAAGTGTCCTGCACTGTGTAAAAGTAGAATGCGATATCTGGGATCTCCGTTTTTGGATGACCTTAGTGAGGTTTCAAGCACCGAGGTAAATTGTCTGTTGAAGTTCATCAGCGAGGCAAAATGGTTTGGTGAGGGATAATTTTCCTCTTGGATGGTACAAATTTTTCCTTGTGGTAACACAATGGGCCTCCTAATATTGGCCTAAGTGAGCCGCTGTAGGCGGCTGGCACTCCAACCTACCTACCTAACTGCAAAAAAATAATTTTCAACTTGCGATACAAAAAATTTATTACAAAATATTGAAGACAAAAGTTTGTAAAATCTTTTTTGCTTCTTTTGTTTATAAAAAATGTGCTTTTTATCTTAATAATTATCTGATTTTTTTAAAATTATATTTCTTTCTCAAAGTACTGTTTTAAAATCTCATAATGGTCTACTCAGCCTATTGCATTGTTCATTTTGTTACATTTTTTAACAATCAATTTTAATTTTGGCACAGCCACGGAATCGGGATTACATAATATAATCCCGAAAATCCCGGGATCAATAAAATCACAAAGTTGACATCTCTAATACATACATACAAACATGGAAATGCCAATTTGTTCAGCTTTTTAGTTTATCGCCTGCACTCGTTCACAATCATACGAATTGAAAAAAAAATAATTTGAATCATCATAGCACAGAGCTCATTACTTATTCATAAACGTTTTAATAGTATTTTTATCAACAGGTTAAGGGAACATACATACATACATATCCTCCGCAATTGATATGGAATGGCGAAAATGGTTCAAATAAAAATTTTTTCATTACACAAGTAAACAGTAATTTTTACGAAAGCATAAATATTTTATGTACATTGCCAGCTACAAGAAAACGCTCAGCAAATTAAATTGTCTACTTTGTGTTCTGTTTAAGTGCAGATGAAATTACGAATGATTGATATTCATAAGAAATTGAACAAAATTGTCTATTTGAACAAAATTGGTTAGCGTCTTATATGTATGTGAACACATTTAATTTTCATGTTGAGGGTTTTTATAAAATACTTCCAGATCAATAGATGATCGGTATTGCAGAAAAAATCATATTTTTTCAGATATTCACAGAAAAAACTTTCTTTCTCGCTAGGAATAAATATCTTATTCTAAGGAAAGGGCTCCAAAGGCAAGGTTTCTTTTAAAAAGAGTAAACAATTTGAACCAGTTTAGAAAAAACTCATTTCCTTAATTTGCAGTGCTACTTTTTTTTTGTTCTTAGGAAAAGTTAGCTTGTCATTGTTGAGAAAACTGGCAGTTTTGTTTTAGAAAATCAAAATTTCCACAGTGTGAAGAAATCCGATAAAAGGACATTTTTTTTTAAATAGAAATGAAATATTTTGAAATTTTATTTAATTTCAAAATGAAACTTTATAAAAAGTGTCTAACTTTACATTTACGAATTTTGAAAGTATTTAATTACAAATACATTTTTGATCAGCATTTTGTATTTTTGTTTTCTATTTGTTACCCAATAGAATCCACCAATAAAATCGGCTATGTTAATGATTTCCTCGAAGAATACATGACAAACTTCAATTATTTTGGCTATGAAAGAAGCAGCAGTAATTAAAATACTCGAATTCGATTCGAATAAAACCTTTAAACTTGCAAAATATTCTGAAAAGTTTAAGCTGACCGATTAATAAGAAGAATGAAAATTTTTTAAAGAATGTTGTAAAAATAAAATTTTAAAAACTTTCTTTTTTTTTATTGGGAGTAAAGCATCTTCAATTCGATTTTTGTTGTTGTTTGGTTTGTTTATTAATAAAAACAACTATATTTTATCATCTGACTCTAACTTGAAAATCGGCAATAAGTATTTTTGGATATTTTATTCCAATATTTGACACATTTTGTCTATTCCAACCGCAGTACTTTCCATTTGAGAACACTGTGCGATAGTTTTAAGAATACTTATCCAGCAATAAAACGTTCGACGAATTTGCAAAAAATAAAAAATATGGCCTACTAAAGATTTCACATCCCGTCCTAAATTATTTTTAAAAAAGTGGAATAAATTTTTTAAAAATTTGTGCGAGCGAAATAAAAGTTTATGACATACACAAAAAAAATTCACGGGAAATAGTAGAATACAACATGCGTATGCACATTAGGGTGCCTCATTTTGCATATAATTAAAATCGGTAAATTATTTCTTCGGAATTAAAAAAAGCTGTGCCGATTTGAAAATAGCTCCAAAAATGACGTCCTTTATAAATACAAAGACCTTTTGTTTTAATATTTTCGAAACCCGTAACTCAGATGATAAAACGACGTAAGCTTAAAAGAAATTTTTAAAAATTTCGCAGCAAATAATAATAAAGAAATTTTTTAATGCTGTTTTCGACCTTTTTTGGGAAATTAATTTAAGAAGAAAATTAAATGATTCCGCGAAAACTTGACAGATTTAGATTTACTATCGTTGGAAAGGGATTTTATTTGTTAATAATTATATTCACGTGCCATGTTCCCCACAAATTTATAATTCCGCTGCTTTATCATAGAGGGTTGATTTAAAAAAAAAAAAGTAAAAATAAAATACTATTATTATGATTACCGTGCCGTTGAAAAATTAAATTTTTTTCTAAGAAATTTCTGAGAAAAACTGTCCTTTTATAATATTTTGGTAAAATATACCCTATGTATATCATACCTGAGATTACTGTTACCAGTTAAAGTCCCATGAAAATCCATTTTTAATGTACAGACACGACATTTCTGCAGTAAAGATTTTAATATTTTGCCGAAATATTTTGGTTAATGTTTCAGAATATAAGAAATTTTATAATTCCGATGAAAAAACTAAACCGATTTCATTTTATACATATGTCTCAGCTCACATGAATCATAAAAAATGTTTGTCAGAAATATTTTGGCCGATGGAAAAACATAAATTTTTTTTTTGGCGAGCCACCCTAATGTGCATACGCATAGCTGTAATTATCACGAAAACTACTTTCTATTGCTAGAACTCATTTCAGGTCAGCATAACTGTCATCACTGATGTTAATTTTAATTTTGCAATCCAAAATTTTTCTAACAACTCAACATTAACATTTTCTTTTTTTTTTAAATTGCAGAATATAGGCAGTCCATATGTATTTATGTTTATTTGAACGAAATAGACACATTCTCCGTGGTCAATAAAAAAAATAAAAAATGTATCCTGTACATACGCAAAAGAAATTTAATTGTTTTGCAAAATACTTCGGCATCCGGTTTAAGGAATAATTTTAAAAATTATCAAAAACATAAGCGATGTTTTTTTTATTTTTTTTTAGGCCGAAGTACTTGTGAATGCTGTAGGCGCATTTTTGCATCAAAAAAGGAATTTTGAAAAAAAATTCGTTTAAATTTTTAAATTTTTTTTAAATTTCGTTTACATTTTATATTGCTTCTAACACTTATATTAACTTAATTTTCTAATTATTCACAAATAATTCTTTATAAACAAAAAAGTTCAAAAATTTCATACGGACGCGACCAAGGCGAATTTATAGAAGGCGAGAGGCATAAGAGCAGCTGATTTGATTTTTTTTATTCACCTACATGTATTTTGTTTTTACTTTTGCGCATGAGCTTTCAAAAGCCGTAAAAGCAAAAACAAAATGTATTTAAATTTTGACAACTCTTACGCAGAAACAAGAACAAAATACATAGGAATTTTGTAGTTGTATTTATAACACCATCTTGTATGAATTCGCCTTGGAAACATTCATTCATTCATTCGGCCTTCCAAACATTCAGTACAACCTTTTACTAATTATATAGAGTCAAGAGACTTTACAGAATATATTCATATTTTCGGAAAATCTTCACTCAGAAAAATGATTTCCTTAAAACAAGAAATCAATTGCCTTAAATGTTGCTTTTTTTTTGGAAGCCCCCTTATATACATACATATGTAGATTTGTTTCCTCAAGACAGGCCTCTTTCCTCAACATTAATAAAAAATCATCCTAAAAATAATAAGAAATTACTGCAAATTAAGGAAATATGTTCCTAAAACTGGGTCAAAAGGTTTACTTATTTTAACGCAACCAAATCTTTGGAGCCATTTCAAAAAAATTTTTCCTTAGAATAAGCTTTTTTTCTAGCGTCAAGGAATATTTTAATCGCCTAGTTGAAAAATAAGTAATTTGAAAAATATGCGTCTGGATTTTAAAACACAGTATTGTTTCTTTTTCAGTATTTTAACCAGCAGCGAACGTTTTAAATAATTTAAAGTTATTATAATAAATTGGATTTTCTATCCATCGCATCAACTACATTTAAAGTATAGCCGCATAATTTATGTATCTTAAAAAAATTGTATGCTTAGTGTAATAATATTGAACAAGTAAAAGCAGAGCTGAGCGAATTACTCAATACAGTACCTACTACTACCTGATAAAGATCAACATGTCCGCAGCAAAAAAAAAATTTTAATTAATAAAAAACACCATCACATATGTATTTAGTAGGAAATATGGTTTCATTATTAAAACTAATTACACTTTCTCATTGCTGTCGATGAATTTTCAAATTATAAATGTATTTTCAATTTCTTTGTGGCACAGCGACAGCTGAAAGCAGCTGACTGCCAGCATTTCAGCATTTCTCAATTTATATCTCAATTTTACCGCACATTAAAAAATAATCATCTTTCAATTTTGCACATTTCTTGTTATAAACACACACACACACATATGCACACGTATGAGCATATGTACATACAATATATGAATGTGTATGTGCAATAATTCATTTTAATTCCAGTACGCTATCTGTATAAACAAATTAATAAGTGTTATTTATCTTCTTTATAACCGCGAAAAACGAATGCAAGAAAGAAACAGCTGAATTTGCACAACAACAATGTTATTTTTGTTTGTATATAAAACATACTAAATGATAAAAAAAAAATGTGTACAAACAAATTAAAACATTTTCCACAGCAACAAAATGCTACGATTAATCAAAACTTGACAACACGCAACAAAAAAAAAAAAAAACAAAACACAAAAAAAAAACGTAATCAACAATTAGTGCGAGGTGCTAGGATTTTCAAATTTCCCTACATATCTAGCTACATGAGGGCACACAAATGTACATACATATAAAAAAATAAGTACTGTATATATGTATGTTTGCTTTTGCCTGTACGCGCGGTCGGCAAACCCTCTATATTCGAAAAGTAAACTTTCAACACTTCACCACTGCCACCCGCCACTTTGTTGGCCTAACAAAACATTGGAAATGAGTTGATCAAAGTATCGCGAGGATAAGGCAGCGCTATAGTGCGAATTGATACAGTGGCGAAAGTAAACACAAAATATCTTTGTCATAATAGTAGAGTACATCAAAAGATCAAATGTTGTTGTTGTTGTTGTTGCCATCTCAAACTATGCGCCACGTCTATAGCGCACTCGAAAGCGGCAACATTGCAGAAATCAACATTGAAAGGTCAACATGCCGTGATGGAGGAGTCGAAGTCGTAAGTCACTAAATCCCTTTTGCAACGACGCCAACAATACACCAACACCACTACACCAATACACCAATTAATCAATTAGATATGTATATGTATGCATGTAGTTATACAAACGTGTGTGTGTGTTCATTTGTTTATCTGCACTTTTGTGGAGCAAACTGATTGATGATAAAAGGGATTGTTAACCAAAACCCAACACACACACGCGCACACACTCACACTAACGCACTATCAACAATCCACAGTGCAAAAGCCGAAAAATATAAAAGTTGCGCGCCAATTTCACTACGAAAATTTACGCACAAATTTTATACGCGTTCGCACATTAACGCTTTGCTATTCGGTGATGTTAGTAGGTAAATTGAATAAAATAACCGTAGCTGTGGTTGGAGCTCACGCGCGTACATTCCATCCACTCCGTTTCACAATCAAATTCTAACTGGAATGCTGGCAGCACTGGTCGCAACAGCAAGCCGCCGCCAGTGGTGGTGAATCAACCGCGCGGTAGCTAGCAACAGCGCTGACGATTACGCTGCGCCGTTGTGCGGCTTGTGTGTTGTGCGCGTCTTTGGCGTACGCAGCCGCTACGGAAGCGAGCAGCACGAAAATGCACGACGACGACGACGACAGACTATCGGCGACGCTACTGCGTAGGGTACAGTGGGCGAAAAGGGGTGGTAAGGTAGATATGAATTGTTATAGTAATTTTATTTTTGCAGCTGCAGCTAAGTGGGAAAATTATGCGAAAACAAACATCAAAAATATATAATTGTATTTCAGAAAAATGGTTTTAGAATATTTTTGGCTAAGTAAACTTTTGGGTCTCAAGCTGGTATCAAACAACTTTCTTTTCCAACTTACTTTTTAACGCAAATTTATCTCTAATTTTAACTTCACCAGCAAAAAACTAAAAATAGTTTTGGGAATATATCTAAGGAGCTTCAAATTAAAAAGGTAAAACAAAAATATCGAAATTAGTATTTTAAATTTTTATTTCAGTATATTTACTATACCTAAAAACCAATTGGAGAATTTAAGAGCTAGCTGCTAACTTTAGGGAAATTTAAGGGCCTCAAGCTGATATCAAACAAATTCTCCAACTTAATTTTAATATCAACATCCAAAAATTTAAAACACATTTTCAAATTCATCTATACAAAAGTTAGAACACATATTTCGAAATTTATTTAATATCACCAGCAAAAAAACTATAAAAATTTTTGTTAATTTATATATGGGGTTACAAATTAAAAAGGTAGAAGAAATATTTTAAATTTTATTTTTTTTAAATTTTTTTTTCAGTATGGTTACTATATGTAAGACCCCAATTGCAGAATTGCATTTGAACTGAAGAGTAGAACTAGGTTTTCTTGATAATTATTGCGATACAAAAAAGTCCCTTTTTTGTTAAACCACTTAAGCCGCACTTGTGAAGGAACGTTGGGGGTTTCATAAATAACTTCTTCTTCTTCTTAATTGGCGCTATAACCACCTAACGAATTTGGTTGACTCCAACATAGCACGCTGGTCATTCCTTTGCCTCGCGAACTGGCACCAACCAGAGACACCAAATGAAGCCAAGTTTTTCTCCAACTAGCCTCCCTATTGGAAAAGAGATCGTCTGTCATTACCAGCGGGTACCGCGTTGAATACTTTCGGGGCGGGAGTTTTTTTTTACTTTCACACAACATAATCTAATTCGCGGAATCACGTATATGTCGTTAAAAAGCTCACTGCTCCATCGTCTACGCCCTTCGCCGTCGCGAGGGCCTAAAGGTTAAAAAAATCATTCTCTCGAACATTCCAAGGGCCATCTCATCCGATGTTGACAGCGCTCATAGTGGCGCTTTTGGCAAGAGACGTTACGTTCTCCGTTGGATTTCGACACTGGCATAATTATTTGTGTTAATGCTGATTCCCAGAGAATCAAATTACTTTCCTATTTCAAAATTCTAACTGTCAACAGTGACGAGACCAAAACTCGAATGCGCTGACTGTTCGTTTGATGACAGGGGATACCTCGATTTGCCTTCGTTCACTTCCAAAACAATTCGCTTGGCTATTTATCCAGCTTGGAAAAACTAAAGGCGCGGTTGTGGAGGCCGAAGATGTCAATGTGCCCTGGTGTCTGAGCCATTCAATAATACAACTCGAACTATCTTTTCCAAGATAATGTTAAAGAAGTCGCACGACATGGAATCGCCCTATCAGATACCTGGCATCAAACGGCTCGGAGAGGTCCTTCAAATTTTCATGGAGCTGACGGTTTTGTTTAATGTTATTTTACGTTTAAGCATCTCGACATATCGGAAACTTCTCCTCGTGCGGACTTAAGGTCGACAAAGAGATGATGTGTGTCGATTCTCTTCTCTCAGGTATTTTTCTAAATATGGTCGATGGTAGACTTGCCAGGTATACTACTTCTGGGAAAAGGTTCAATCAGTTCGTTGTTTGAAATTTTTAGATGATTAATTCTGTGGTAGCTGGCGTATTTTGCACGATCGCCCATATTGTGGATTGGCCATACCAGATTCCAATCGTATATTAACTAGTTTCCATTTAAAAGACTCAGCACCTGCGGGAAAACTCTGCTAAGGTTAAATATTTGTGGGTATTCGCTTTTTAAGTAGAAGAGCCCTTGTGTTTGGTTTCTTAATAGTTTTGTGAGAAGTCAGAAACAGAGATGTAACTATATTTTGAAGGCAGTGGCTCTCGAAAGAACTTTTACGCAAAGTACTGTCTGTAAGTTAATCATTTACCATCGACGATACCTTTTTTTTAAATTATAAAATTTAAACCAAAGGGAACAACAAAAAATGAGGACATATCATCACGATTAATTGATTTTAGTGTATCTTCGGGTTTTAGGTTGCTTAAAATTATCAAACCCTATTTACTGGGCCCGTTTTATTGTACCCGATTTGCAAAAGAATGCTCCAACTCGTATAAAATTTCCATTAGTCGCAAAGCAACCCTGATCCTCTTCTTACATGAAAGATGCAATTTGTTTAGTGATATATAGGAACGGAGAGCAGTTGTGCTAGCAAATTTTAATTTGATGTATTTATATATTTAAAAATACTATGCAAATAGAAACGGATTAAGTGTTAAAATGAAATTTCCCCTGGGCTCATTCACAATAGAGTATTTTTTTCACTTCGCAACACTAAAACTCAGGTCGGATATCATTTTACCGAGTTGGCTCAACTCGCATACTTTGCCGAGTTAGTGGTGTTGCTTTTCATGCATTTTTCTACCCTACCTAGTGCTCTTTTGCAACTAGGCTACAAAGAAATGGGCCCGTTATTACTTTTTTTCTCAAACAGATTAATTTACCTTCAATTATAAATTGCAAATGAACTGAAAAGGTTTCGTACACGTTCACTCATCAAGCGTCATACCGGAAGCGTGCAAATAACTTTTTTGACAATTAAAACTAGCCGATGAAGCCCACTGTTCAATTAGCCGTTCGTATAGCCAGCAAACATTGGCGATTGGCGAAAGCTGCACACACACACAAATTACCAGATAATAACTATTCGTAAAACAGCAGAGCAAACACAAAACGGGGCAGTAGCATCAGTAATAAAAACGAATAAAATAAAATAAAATAAAAACAAAAAACAAAAAACAAAACAAACGCAAATAGGGAAATTGGGGGACTCAAACTGGCAGCTGCAAATACGAGCAATACTCAAAATAAACACCTAAGCAAATACACACACTCATACACCCACACACATACTCGTAGAACCGAGGCATGCCACATGCCACATGCAGCATTCATCGCAAGGTGAATAAGATGAGAATATATGTAAATTGCAAAATACATACACACATACATATGTATGTACATATCTACCTGTGCATTCATATGTATGTTTCATGAGCTGTGTGTGTGTGTGTGTGGGGGAGGGGGAATTGTGGAAAACAAGTACATATTTGCATATCCATATCTGTATAATTGCCGGAATATGCAGCGTTGCACCTGCACTTGTAACTTTTGTTGTGCAAAGAAGCATTTTAAAATGTCTGTATGTATGTATGTATGTATGTTTGTATATTCATACGGAAGATATGAAAGTGCAAATATACATAGCTAGAGCATAAACATGCCCAGTAGGCGAAACTATAAGTATATTTATTTATTTCTTTATCTAAGCCAATCAGTATAGTAAGCTCTTATAGTCTAAGTAGACATGTCTAGCGATTAATAAACGATTAGGGGGGAAAAACATATAAATACAAATACGAAAATTTGCTTGTTTGCGAACTTACAACTTTTTATACACGGTACGGAATTACTTGAAATTTTGCGTAATTATTGGTTTCTACCCAGGGAGTTTTGGGCATAGTTTAGTTTGGAAAGCGTTGGCACCTGCTTGGAAAGTCAAATTTAATTAAATTTTACATAAGTTATATGAAATTTTATTATACGAATGTGTAGCATTTCATCTTGGCGAAGAGAAGGGGGTTGCCACCTGTTTGAAAAGTCCAATTTAATTAAATGATACAGAAGTTACATGAAATATCAAAATATGCGCGTCAAACGATTAGTATCGACGTGGAGAAATTGCCACCACCTGTTTGAAAAGTCAAATTAAATTATAATCCAAGTTGTATGAAATATGAAAATATGGGTCTCAAATGGTTCGCCCCGGCGTGGAGAAGGTATATCTATATTTTACCTATATATACCTATATTTTTGAGAGGGGTATAGTTTAATTAAATCATACACCAGTTATATGAAATATACAAAAATATGGGTGCCAAGCAGTTCGTTTCGCCGAGGATATTTTTTATACTTGAAGGAGCTGGCAGCACTTGCGTGAAAAGTTGAATTTAATAAAATTATACAATAAATTAAGGTATCAAGTAATGTAATTTTGTTGTTGTTGTTGTTGTAACAGCATAAAACATTCCCCATAAAATTTTGGGGAATGCTGCTGAAGTGGCAGTCCTTGGTCGGATATAGATCCCGGTCGTTCCGGTAGCGTAGAACCGACTGGCGTGGGAACGTAATTTTTGTTTGATTGTATTAAAACATAATTCAAAAAACATACCTTTGAATTTTTGAAATTTTAGTTTTTTAGTAATTTTAGTTCTGATGTAGTAGAATCTCTAGGAACAATTTCGTTATCAAAAACAGTTTTTGAAAAAAATGTCGTACACGTTGCTATGCTTTCAATATATTTCACCTTCATTCATTATTTTATCAAATCAGAAGAAACAAGTTTTAAAAAAATGTCTACAATAATCAAAAAATAGTAAAACAGTTAAAAATTATCAAGCCAAAATGGAAATGATCAAATAATAAATGATAATCAAAAATAATAATTATTAACAAAAAAAATTACCCCGATAATGGCACATCCATGCATAGCCATTTAATAATGTGCGACCATTTTGAGGCAAGCGGAGGTGATACATGTTGCCTTAGTGCTTGAGACATGGAAACTTTTTTATTGGAATATTTAAAAAAAATTGATATAACTTTTTCAAACCCAGCTGGGGATCTACTCCTGGAAGGGTGTACTTTCAAAAAACGCCCTTTTGAGGCTGTCGCACAGTGTAATCAAAGCATTTTTCTGATTTTTTTTTACGTTTTTCTTCTTATGGTATTAAAAAATAATTATTGAAAGAAATTTACTCCCTGTAATGATTTCACGTTGTTATGTAAACAATTGACTTGTGAAATATTTTTAGGGTCACAGTCTGAGAAAGAGCAAAGCCATTTTCCCGAACGATTAGGGGAAAGAGTACACGTCTGTTAAAATTTCTAGTATATATCATCTGAGGAGAGCAATTTTCATAATTGTTTTGAGATGTATGCGAAAGATCAAAGCCTGTAAATTGCTACAATTTTCCTGATACCATAGATAAATGTATGGTAAACTTTTGTATAGCATGTTAATTAAAGGTTTCAATGCTTCTGTGCAATTTTACGATAATTGCGTGCAGATTCTATCTTAGAAGATCTGGGAATAATAATCATAAATATTTCGAAAGTGTTGTCAATATTTCCAATAGACTTCAATAACAATAGCAAATTTAAATAAATACGGGTTGCTTCGGGTTTAACCTGTATAATATTTTTTTTTACCAACTAAAAATGGCCAATACTTTCACTGGCTATTTGTTAATTTTGTAAGGCTAGTATCAAAGCGGTTAAAAGTAAATGTAAACGAGCAATTACAAAAAACAATTCCTTAAATGATGTGACAAACTTTCACTTTTTTCGGCATATATTTCCAAGATGTTGTGATCCTTTTCGCAGCATGAACAGAGTTCAATTTTGTTTGTGGAATTTCACGGAAATTTCACGGCAAACTATTTTATATGAATTTTGACAGCCCATGTGAAACGGGAAAATAGTATTAAGCTTTAGCATTCAAATCAAGCATTTACATATTTTTCCTACTGGGTATCTACTCACATGCGGAATCATTTACAACGTATAGTAAGTAGTTGAATTTATCAGCATCTGTCGTTGACTCACCCAGCAAGTTGGTGAATGAGTCGCGACGTGTGAGTAAATTATTTCAAAATGTTTTTGTTTTTGTTTTAAGAGAGATGCAACATGCGGCTATTGTTGTTGTTATTGTAAGTATGTTGATATATGTACATATGTATATGTTTGTAGTTTCAAGCGAAAAAGCAACTTGTGCACTCCAATCATCGCCGCCGAAGCTCGCCTCATATGCAGCTCCATTTGGTTTTTATTACATTGAGTTTTGGCTTTGCTTTACTTTTGCCATTTACCACCCACCACCACCTTCACTCACCACTACGTTAAGTTTGTCGGTAGCACAAGCTAGCAATGACAACAATAATAACAAAAACAACAACCAACAACCAAAACGTCAATGTCACTTGCACGTGCACATTTGAGAAGTGAGTAAGTTGCTGCTTTTGGCATTGCTCTTATTTTCGTTTGGACTATGAATTTGTTTATGTAAATACCCGGTCGGAAAAAAGCAGACTGTTTAAAAAATATACCAATTTGGAAGTCAAGTGCTTTGAAACAAATGCATGTTAAATTAATTTGTTTAATCTAACTTGCTCCAATTAAATATGTAAATAGTTATGTGTACTATTGTAATTTTTCTGTGGTAAAATATATTTTCAATAAATTAGATGTATAGCTTTATAAAATGTGATTTAATTTATAAACTCATAAATTGTAATATTGTAGATAAAAACCATCTATATTACTTTCATCTTTCACTTTGGTTTAAAACAAGCAGAGTTATAGCTGTTCGAAATGAAACTATGTATTTTGTTTTTTTTTTTTAATTTTGATTAAAAAAATTTTTTTTGTTTAATTTTTGTCATTTTCTTAAAAGTTTTTATTTTAGTATTTTTTTTTTAACACAAAGTTAGGAAATTAAAAAAAAATCGCAGAATTTCTGAAAAAAACATTAAATGAAAAATTAAAAAAAAGTTTCGTTTTGACCAGCTATAATTCAGCATGCCTTTAACTAAACCCTGTAAGTTTTATCTAACGACATAAAATTGTCTTTTCAAAATTGTTAATAAAATGATCCCAAAAAAAACAAAACAAAAACAAGCTCCAACAACCATTTTCAATTATTTTTTTTAAGGGCAGGGTTTTGAGATCGATGTAAATTTGTGTTTTTGTTTTGTTTTTTGGCATCATTTTATTAACACTTTTGAAAAGACAATTTATGTCGTTAGATAATACTTACAGGGTTTAGTTAAAGGCATGCTGAATTATAGCTGGTCAAAACGAAACTTTTTTTTAAATTTTTGTTTTAATGTTTTTTTCAGAAATTCTGCGATTTTTTTATATAGCTAAATTAAAAAAAAATGTTTGCCTTTAAAGCAGTATAAGCATCTAAAGCTCGAAAACGAATGAACGGATTTCAACCAAATGCCAGAATATTCCCTAGGCACGAGGCGCGAACATAGGGTATACTTTAATCCGCTAGGTGGCGCATAAGTCGAGATATTCAGGAAAACAGCATTTTTAATCTAATTTTGATGAAATTAGGAATGTATGCTTCTGTTGCGGCGAGAAGTACTTTTACCTTTATTGGGTCCGCTAGGTGGCGCTAGAGTTGAGTTATTCAAAAAATTATTTTTCTATATATATAAAAATATACCTGATTTTTTGTGAGAAGTTGGCGCAGAAACTTGTGAACGAAATTCTACCAAATTTTAAATTAATATTCCCTAGCATGTGGCACGAAAATAGGGTGTACTTTAATCCGCTAGGTGGCGTTTGAGTTGAGATATTTAGAAAATCCGTACTTATAGTCCTATATTGACGATACTACTAAGGTATGGTGATGATGCAATAAAATTTTTTTTTTTTGAAAAATAAATGCGCTAGATACGAGTCATTCAGAAAATCTTTATTTATAATACAACTTTGATAAAATTAGAAACGTGTTATGGCAGTGGGACGGGAAATACTTGTTTTTATACAATTAAAAATTGACAAGTTTGAAAGAAGTTGGTAATTAAACTAGTTGAAAGAGAGTTTGAATATCGGATTTTCAATTAGTTAAAAAAGAAAATAAAAAAATTGTATTACGGTCGGAAAGAAACTAACTTTGAAATTCGTTCTCTCGAACATATTTAAAAGTTACTGAAATTAAATGCAGTGTCAGATAAATGACTTGCTCATAGGACATCGCCACGTTCATAAAGTTAGTTGCTTACAAGCAAAAATAAAGAGTTTCAATCACTCTGGAAGTGGTAAAAAAATAACTTTTTAGATTGCTTTCAAAGTAATTCTATTTCCGACAGGGTATGCGCATCTATACATATGTGTAAGTATCAGTGTATGTTCGGACATGCGAGAAATATAGTATTAGTTGCTGCCGCTGCTTGCTGTTGCTTTTGTTTTGTTCCTGCAGTTACTCAGCGCTCACTTGACTTAGTAATCCAGCTGCTGCGGTAGTCAGCGTTGTCAACACCAGCACTACTAACACCACCAAGACCACCAACGCCACCACCAACACCACCAAGACCACCAACGTCAATGCAACTTGTTGTTGCAGTGGTTGTAGTAGTGTTGCTGATATTTTGCTGTTTCTGGCGATAAGAAGCGCTGATTAATTTGCAATTGCTGCAAAATTTTTTTTTAAATTTATTGTTATAATTTACAACGTTTATTGCTTTTGTTAATATTTAGTTTCATATTGGTTTTGAAAACATAGACTTTTTTTTTTTAATAGGGTGTGTGGTTTTTTGCTTCCTGTCAGCTGCAACAGGTCTCAGACACCGATGACATTTGCTGTACAACTGATGACAGTCAGAATTTCTATGTACTCGATTCCAAGCCGCTGTTTGCAATACATCTGTGCAAATTTGTATAAAAATACCAATTTTATCAGCAAATAAAAAACACACAAATAAATGTGTGAAGCATCTTAAAGTTTTGTAATGAGTAGAGTCTTGTGAGAGTACTGGTTTCTTTTTATACCCGAGCGCACGAGCATCCACATAACAGTTGCAACCGAGACCCAAGATAGGTTGGTATTGCGAATGAGTGAAAGCAGATATTCACCACTCCCACTTAACGTAAACTAATATATAAGATTGATTATATGGAGAATATTTCTAATAATTTGACTCTCAGAATACCGAACCGAGTTTTATTATTATTTTTTTTTAATGAAATATTTTTGGAAAAATATGGAGTGACACACTTTTTCTTTTTAATTTTTTGAAGAATATGTGCAGCATAAAATTTATTATATTGTAGAATAACAACTAAAAAACTTCACAAAAATATAAGCAGGACGATGAGCTAAGTTGATTTAGCCATGTTCGCTTACTTCTATGTTTTAGCCAGGGACTGAAAATAACAGTTATTTTATTTTTCGATGTAATTAAAGTTCGGAGAAAAATATTGCTGTAGAAGAAAGTTGTCAATGCTTCTTTGATCACAGAACCTCCTGGACAAGAATCCTGGATTAGTTTTATTTTATTTTTTTTTTTTTTTTGGTCACTTCTCATAAAACGGCAATTTGTCAAAATCAAACAAATCCGATATTTCAATAAGTATAAAAGAAAATTTTAGAATGTGGGAGGAGCACCGCGCCCTTGAGGTTATATAGTAGAGCTCTTTTTAATCGACTAATCGGTTAATCGATAACCAACCAACTAACGCCCCATAAAAAATTAGTCGACTAACCGTTCATTATCGATTTTTCGACTACCAGTTTATATCTGTTTTTTATATGTGTTTGTATGCTTATGATTATTGACCCTAATCAAGTTTTTCTGAATCTCTTGTAAGCAACTGTCACGAATGTTAACGAATAATTTCGGTTAGTCTATTATCAAACAACCTGAAAGTCGAACGGGAATGGTTAATCGAATACTTGCTAATTGAATACTTGCTATTCGATTAGCAAACATCGGAAAAGATGACAGTCGGCTAGTCGAATAGCCAGATAATCGATTTGTAGAAAGACCTCTACTAAATAGATAGATCTCCGAATTCGAAATTTATAAAAGTCGTGGAAAAAGCAGCGTCCACCTCTCATAAAACGTTAATTACAAAAAAAGGATATTCAATATTTTTCTAAATCATTTGGCAAATTCATTCAAATTTGATATGAAGAATTTAATTAGGTAGAAAAATATACAAAAATCAAAATTTGCATTTATAAAGATTTATAAACCTAAATGTATGCTCGCTAAAATACTCACTGCGAAATGAATTTAGCAAATTAGTTTATTTAGTACGCCATTTAAATATCTTACCTGAAAAAAAAGGAAGAACAAAATATGAGATGAATAAAACTCTAATGAGAATATTATTATTTGCAAATAAAATAAAATAATAAGACTATACTTTTTATTGTTTTGCTTTTATATGTAAATATATTTGAAACCATTTATATAGCTAAATTTTTACCTGAAGGTACGAACAATAAATAAACTAGGTTGAGTTTTTATTCTGCAGTTAGTTTAGAATTCAACGCTGGGCTTGGCTTAATTAAATCCCATTTGAAGTTGAAGTAAATGTAATGTTAAATCTTGATTTGCGTTAATGCGTAGTTATTACAACAAAAGGTTAAGTAAATTAGTTAACTGTGAAAAATAAATTGTTGTAATTAAAAAAACAACAATCATTTAGAAATCATTTCTTCCATTTACGATGGAATACAAGAGCTATAGCTAAAGAGATCGACAACGAAAAAAGCTTGCTGGCCACGGAGAGCAAGAGGGGACCAGGATGAAAAAATGTTATCTAGAAAATGTTCTTCTGTTTATATTCTTGTTTATTCATTTTTATGGAATGTTGTTCAAAAATGTGCAACTGTAAGAAGATCTCTCCTTGTTTCTATGTTAAAAATCGTATAAAGCAAATTCATAAGGAGATACTCTTATTTTTTTACTACAATCTTGCTAAATTTATTAATAAGGCAATAAAGGCATTAAAGTTGTTAGGCGAAAAAATTGATTGGAAAACAGGCGCTTTAGAATTGTAAGAATTATAAAAATGAGAATTATAAGTATAAGATTTATAAGAATCTGAGTTCTAAAAATTATAAGTAAACCTGTGTGAAACCTGTTATAATAATATATAAATATAATAATAAATATATAAATGTAATATAATCATAAAATAATAATAAAAATTTGAATTTTTTATGAAATTTTTATAAATTTTGTACAAAGTTTGAAATTTTTATTTATATAGCTTTTATTATATTACGAACCAAAGTTTTCAAAAAAAATAAAAAATTCATCAGGAAAAATATTGCCAATATTATAAAATCAGTCAACATGTGGTAATTGCTTGAATCGCGGTATGTATTTTTGCAAAATAATTATTTTCTTTTATCCTAATATTTTCTTTCACCATTTTATTCTCTATAAAAAAAAACCGTAACTAAAAGATTAAGGCAATTGGGGTAGGCAAATAATCTATGGCTTATTTTTCACTAGAACTTTGTTGGCAGTGAGCTTTAAGGATATTGAAATTTCGGCTTCTACTTTTCCAATCATACGTACGTACATACATACATACCTCTATATAAGTGATGTATGGTACGCATCAACAAAACGAATTATTTCCATAAAATAAATTTTCCATGAAATGCAGCAGCAACTAAGTGAAAAATTGTTTTAAATAAATTTGCCCGTTTTGGTTTTAAAGCGCAAAGTTTTGTTCATTGGTCACAAAATGTGTACATGTATGTGTGCGTGTGTGTGTATGATCATTGCTCCTCAAATTTCAGCCTATTTACTTTACTTTGACTTTAAAAGCAATTATCTTTAGTATATAGACGTGCGGAAACCACTTATAGTAAGAAATAAAATGCTTTAAAATTCGGAAGATGGAAAGATCTATTACTGACGTGACTTTCAAAGGTCTCATTTCTCTTTTTCAAATATTGATTAAGGTTCATTGAATGCACTACTCATAGCTGTAATCATTTTTATTTGTTTAAGTTATATTAAAAAAATAAAATATTATAAAATTTATTTTTTTATTTTATGTTGTGCTTAGGAAAAATTAAGTAGCTCTTTTTATTTGCTTGAAAAATATGTAAACTATTTTTTGCGTTTTATTTGTTGCTAGTTATTTTTTTTACTTTTACCTTTTGCTTAGAAAATAAAAATTCTGTTTTGATAATAATTTTTTGTTTAAAGAATAAAAGTTATTTTTAATTTAATTTAACAAAACATTGTTGTTTCTTAAATTTTGCTATATTTATGCAAGGAAAATAAAGGATATTTTTAGATTTATTTTTAGCTTAGAAAAGAAAAGATATTTTCCGAATTTCCGTTTTGGCTTAATAAATAATTTTTGCAGTTATTTTTTGCTTAGAAAATATAAATAATTTTTTGCAAAATAATAATTTTTTTTTGCTTCAACATATATTAATTTTAATTATTTTTTTTTTTTTTGCCCGGCGTATGTATTTATATCAAACAAAAATTTTTATGAACTCAAGGCCATTTTAAATAGGAAAAATTATAGAAAACATAAAAGTTATTGTTAATTTAATTTAGCAAGTATGTAATAGTTATTTTAATAATTTTTTTATTTTTTAGTTTTATCTTTAGCTTAAGAAATAAAAGTTATTTTTTGAATTTTATTTAATGCTAAGTAAGCCTCTTTTTAAAATTATAGTTAGTTTTATAGTAGAATTTATTGCTTAGAAAATAAAAGTAAATTTTTCAGTTTAATTTTTTGATTAGAAAATAAATATAATTTACTTTATTTTTTTTTGCTTTAAAAACAAAAGTCACTTTTAATTTAATTCAACAAATAATTGTTTTTTTTTTAGTTTGTGCAAAGATAATTAAGGTTATATTTTAGTATAATTATCGGCTTGGAAAGTAAAAGCCATTTTTTAAATTTTATGTTTTGCTTAATTAGTCGTTTTTTAATTTATTTTTTGAGTCCTAGTTTATGCTTAGAAAATAATAGTCTTTTTATTAGTTGAATTTACTGCTACGAAAGAAAAAGGATTTTTTTTAAGAGTATCATTTTTTGCTTAAAATTTTGCAATTTTTTACAAAGTAAGAGTTATTTTTTTAGTTTTATTTTTAGCTTAGCAAGTAAAAGTTGTCTTCAGAATTTTATTTTATTCCTTTATAAATTATTTTTAAAGTTATTAAATGAAATTAACTTTTTAATTTCTTTCCTTTTTTGTTAATAAATAAAAGTTACTTTTAATTTTATTTAACTAATAATAGTTATTTTTATTTTTTTTGTTTGGAAAATAGCGGTTAATTTTTTGAGTTTTATTCTCTGCTTATTTTTTCAATTTTAGTTTTAGCTTAGAAAATGGAGAATTACTTTCTGAATTTTATTTTTTGCTTTAAAAATCATTTTTTAAGTTATCTTTTAAGTCTCAGAAAATTATAAGTTATTTTTTGACTTTTTTGAAAGCACAAAGTTATTACCCTTTCAATTAACGATCATAAAATTGTATTATTGTATTATATAGTAGGGCAAACCTCTTTTTAGGTCTGTCATGATAAAAATATTGTATTGTACGCGCAAATCGTCAGTTAGTAAAGTTCATCTATTTCATAAAGGTATAGTTTCTGCAGCTAAACAAATATAAAACTAAAAAAAAAACAATTTTTCAAGCTGAATGTCAGCGGTATGTGTGAGACTAAAATGTTGGAAAAAATTTGATTATACCAGCAAACTTCAGACTGATTCTTTGTGTTTGTCATGAGAAATACCAAATTTTAATTGGCTAAGGTCACAATGTACAATAATTAATTTTTTTAAATGATATAAAATGGATTTGCTTTTTTTCAAAAATTTTCAAAAAAATTTCAAAAAATTTTCACCAAATTGCTTTGCGCTTTTCTTCCATAAAACGCATGAATAAAATTTATTGTTATTTGGAAAAAATTATTAAAAATCAACGGCAATTTCTAGCTACTTGAAACTTAAATAATACTATACTGAAATTATATGGGCTTCAAAAGTGCATAACCAAAAAATCACAAATATTTGTATTGGAAAGTTTGAAAATTTGAAAATTTGACGACAATTATGAACATTACCGTTATAAAAATTACTGAAAATAAATTAATAAACATAAGTGGAAAGTAAGTATCACATTGAATTTCAGTGCTATAGATATGACGAAGAACTGATATGTTCAAAAGGCCTGTTTCTTTTGTAACCGATTCGCAAAAGAACCCACCAGCTCGGATCAAATTGTATTTTCCTTGCAAAAGCAACCCTGTTAACATCTTTCAGGAAACTCGCAATTTCTTTAGACCAAAATATTTAAGAACTCAAAATAGTGGGGCTGGCAAATTTTCGGTTGATTTGGTTATATATATAAAAATTCTATATAAATAAAAATAGATTTAGTGTTAAACAGATTCCAGATATTTTCTTAGGGTTCATTCACAATAGTGCACTATTTTACTTCACGCGAGTTGATTTAACTCATATTATTTTCTGAGTTTATGTTGTTTTGCTTTACATGCAAATCGGTATTCTACCTAGTGTTCTTTTGCAAGTCGGTTACAAAAAAACGCGCCTGTCTATGTATATAAATATATATTTCTATGACTTGTTAAACTGCGTAATTTTCAAAATTGACAAATGAACTAAATGCACCTGCGAATATTCTGCTCGAAAGTTTTTACTTTCATAAATAAACATACACGCATACTCTGGCACTCGTACACCTACATACATGCAAAAACTTTTCTAGGCCCCACGAGTTTTACCATTTACTTGTTTCAACAAATAGATTTCTAGGAAATATTCAAAGCTGATGCTGTACTTATTTACTTATGTATATTGGCATCTATGTGTGTCTGTGTGTGTGTGTTTTGAACGTTGGTCTGTATATTTAAGAAACAGATAGTTAAATAAACATATTAAAAGGAAGCTAAATAAGAAATGTGTAGCCTTAGACAGATGGTGGACAGTGGGTATGGTCAGGTAAAAAATTAATATAATTTTTTTTTTTAGACAATAAAAAATATTGATGCAAATTAAAATACACAGAGTGCGTCGCTACGCTTTAAAAAAATTTAACAATAAAAATTAACGAAAAAAATTAAATATTACAATATTTAAAAGCAAATAATTCTGAGCCATGTATATGGAAATCTATTTTTTCCCGGTTAAAATTTTGATGAAATTTACCTTATGTTATGCATGAGGTTGAGGTGAAAATCACCTTTAATAAATAGTTTCGCATATTAGTAAGTTCAGACAGACAAAAATTCTAAAAATGATCCAAATGCATTCTCTTACATTCCCTGCATTACGTTCGGTCATGTTTCTAAAGAAATTTTCAATGTTTAGCCAAGATTTTTCTACAGTTTGCGATCAACAAAAGCTCTACTGATTTTGTCAAATGTTTCATTAAAATAAAACTAAGTATTGAAATCGGTTCTTTACTTTCAGTGCCAAATCATTGCAAGCTTTTTCGATTTGATCAATTTTATATATTAGTATATAGTAAATATAGACTATCAATTAAATTTGTTAACTTGGAAACCTAATTACGTAATAGTTTGCCCCAATTGAGATTAAATTTCGTAGTATTGAGCTCAAAAGTTATGTTGAAGGCGAGCTAAGAAACAAGCGAGAATACTTTGGTTACTTTCAAAAATGTTTGTGGTTTGAATATTTCAAAATTGGCACGCCAGTCTAAAACCATGTTCACATTACAGCGTAAATTCTTTAAACCAACTCCGTCCACACTTGTCATTCCGAATTTATCTTGATATACAGGGTTGCTCTGCTCTTTGATCAAAGGTAAAATGTGAGAGATTCTTTACATTTTTAATACATTTAAATCTTTTTGTGATAATATCTTCTTTTTTTTAAATTTACTATCATAAAAGAAAGCTCCTAGAGGTAGTAAAAATCAAGGAATAGTTGATGAAATTCCTATGATTGAAAATATGTACATCGTCCAGTTTGTTTATTGAAGAACAAAGTTAACGATTATTATCGATAAAATTTAGATGATAAAATACCTCATAACATCTTAGTTTATTAACATACCTTATAAGGCGAAATTACTAAGTGTCATTTAATTTTGTCATAAATTAAAGATGAGTCATAAATTACGATAGTGTGACCGGGCTTTCAGACGTGTTATTCATAACTTGCTTTGACACTTCGGTAGCCATAGAGTTGTTCAGTTGTTTGATTAAAGGAAAAAGTGTGAATGATTGTGAGCATTTCCATTATATTCCAATTATATCGTAATAATGAAATTTTTAAATTTTAATTTACGATCAGAAAAAAAAGCTTCTAGCGACAATAAAAGTAAAGGAACAATTAAGTGAAATGATAGAATACATTTTACGATTATTATCGATAAAATTTAGAGCTTGATTTGGTTCCTAATTTATAATAAAATAGTAATTGAAAAATACCTAATTTCATCTTAATTTATTGAGATACATATGTATTTTACAAGGCGAAATTACTTAATTTAATCGTACTTTGCTCACAAATTGATAATGAGCCACAAATTAATCGTGATTTCCTCTCTGCCGAAAAATATTGTCCTTCCATGATGCAACCTTTGTTCAATGTAGCACCCACTCCAGTAAAAATGCATGCCTTTTCCCCTTCGTCAAAATGGTCGAAATGTCAAATTAATACAAAAATATTAAAAACAAATATCTATCTATCTATCCTTGTCTAGCACATACATTTCATAATACATTCGATTTAAGCTATCAGCTGATTTGCAGATTTGCGCAATTTTTGCCTTATTTGAGTCGGACATTTTAAGAAATGAACAGAGAATTTTCTCCGTTGTTTGTATTTAATTTTGAATCGGGCACAAAGCTTGAGCTGCTGACGAAGTATAGATTTCGTTTAAAAATCCACAGTGTAGAAGTTCAGCTACTCAATCCACTGCAGCGCCAATTTTAGACTCATCTAGAGATACCAAGCAGCTTATGAAATTTTTTGATATAAACTATTTTATTTTATTCCAAAGAATGTTTACTTTAGTCATTTTAATGTGGCAAATCTTTTCCAACACCTTATCATGAATTGTATATGAAAATTTTTTCTCTAAATGTATGCCCTATTTCGTTCCACTGTTAGAGTAACAACCTCATAGCTGTTTAATGTATTTTGGTAAATTGACTTAAGTTTATGTAATTGCCAACAATATTTATTGTTTAGTTTAGTTTTCGGTTTAACTTACGAATTTTACATGAAAATAAATAAGAAAATGAGCAAAGTTTTACTTTGAAGCTGCCAAAATACATTTGTACATTGCCAAAGAAATAAAAACAATTAAAAGAAAATATATACAAGAAGACAACTAATCATAGACAAAAATAAATAAATAAAATCAATTCATCAACATGCGAGCATGTGCATAGGATTAATCCATTAGGGATTCTGTGGTAAAATTCTCACATTATGCATTCGCATTAATTTTATTTTTCTTAAAACGGCAGCATGATAAAAATACAAAAAAAAAATTTATTTTATTTTTCAGAGAACCCTTACTTTTTATGCAAGCCCGATTATTGCAGCATAGACAAAATGTAGGCGGGTCTTTTTGCGGGATATTTTAACCGGAACCTCAACATGCAATCCATCATAATAAACCAATTTTTAACCCTTTACAGAGCACTCGCAGTTTAACATTCCATCATCTTCGGTACCTGTCGTTTACGCGGCCAGGGCCATAGAATAACTCTCATCTTTGTTCGACAATGTCTACGTTTTTTTGTCATATAAAAGAATAGGAATGAAGGGAGATTTTTAGAATGAGGTTTTTCTTCGCGAGAGCTCGATTCAATTGCCTAACTAGCTGGAACTCCAGGCTAACGTTATTGGTGGTGATTCAGCTGGATTCTAAGTATTGTATTACTATTCTAATGTGACGTGGATTGCATTAAACAAAGATTCTGTGTGATGTCAAGAAGTACTTTGTTGTATTCACCTTCATCGCTCTAAGTTATTTATATTGCATGTGCCTGCATTTCCTTTCCTAAAATAATATGAGTTTCAATTGAGTAAATAAAAGTAAGGTAAATGAGTCGATACTGAATAATTGAAACGGCAGTCGAAACGGGCAAGATTCTCAGTAATGTACATTGATCCGGAGCCGATGTCTTCTCTCCGCTTCTCTTCTATTCTGAGCCGGCAAAAAAACTTTCGTTACCAACTGTAGATAGCTTAGCTATTTGCGCCAGAATTGTAGTTACTAGAAGTGGTGTCGATTTTCGGTAATAAAAATAATCGTACGAGTTTTCAGGCTGCTGTAGTGATCTTCTATCCGAGACTTTCGAATTGATATGTCGTGAGACAAGCTTACTCATTTAAAGCTCGTTGCAGTAAATATCGAAGATCTGCTATAGAATGTTTTCGGAAGCATCACAGAATCTGAACATGCATAAATACGAAGAGAGTGCGTGTACCCAAAATATATTGAAAAAACTCCAGAAGAGGTTAGGAGAAGCAGGCGACCTCATCGGCATCGCTCCGGAGTATTGCAAATATTATCTTTGGCCTAAACTCGATGAAGGAAGGAAGTGTTACTTCTAAGGCTCTTGAAGAAGAGCGTGCGACTTTTAAGAGACAAATTTAGCGCACTACAAAATAATTTGTCTAGGGACTGTAGAGACTAGAAAGAGACCGACTGGATTGATCAAAAGTGGGATATTGTTTAAGTTGACATCAAGTTACGATGACATTCTGAAACCCCCTGCAAAATTTGATGCGGTTCAGTACGGTTCGGTTCAAATGGTTAGATTTTTTCAAGTGATTCAAATATCACAATAATATGATAAATACGATATATGTACATACATGTTTAGAAATAAAAGGTTTTTTATTGGGATCAAATAGTAGAAATACTAGGCGTTAACCGTCCTATACCTGCATTCAAAATTATCTTTAATTTAAACTGCTTAAATTGTCGGCACCTGTAATAGCCGAGTGTGTAGCTTGTGCGCACTTCCTTCGGTAGATCATGAATTCAATTCCTGGCCGGGACAAGTAACATCAAAAATCATGGAAAAAGTTTTTCCTAATAGCGAGAAGTTTTTTCATGACAGAAATGCACTCCAAGGTTTGCCGTTGCCTGCCGAGGACCGGCTGCTATTAGAAAAAAGGTGTGCATCATTTTGATATACCTGCCTCGGTTCAGATTTGAACTCGAGACACGCCAAACGAAGCGGGCCTGCTATACACTCGGCTACGGCGGTCACCTAAAAGTATCCGAAAAAAAGCTTGGAAAGTCGTTAGCGAATTAAAATAATCATGAAAATTATTGTTCAGACAATTTTACTAGGAATCTCTTCAGGTAATATCTCTATGGAGAAAAACTGCTACATATTGGTTGCAAGGCAACAGGTCTGTGATCAAATTTCTATTTCTTAGCATACAGATTATGTTTGAGAAGATCCCTAGAAAATTTCCGATTTTCTAGAATACTTTAATCCTCTAACGACTGCCCAACATTGTTTTTCGAGGAGCTTCTTGAATAACAGGACAAAGTTACACTTTTAGAGTGGAGCTAAAGTGCAGAAATATGAAAAGCTATGAAAATATCTCCCATGAACTTTTACTGTATATGCAAGAATGATAGAAAGCAAGATTGCGCCCTCCACGCTGAGAGCAACTAATAGTGACGTAATAATAGCCAGAAAAGAAAGCAAAGAAAAAATGCTAAAAGAAGAAGCAGAAGAAGAAGCGGACAAGCGCAGATTGATTGAAAAGCTTTCTTAGCATTGTTTGAGTAAAATGTTTTTATTTCGTCAGCGAATGGGTGTATGTTGTCAAATCGACTAAGAGGCGACTAGAGGTCATATGTCTGCCTTCACCATTCATTTCGCCCGAAAAAAGTTTGAGCTAGCATTTGTAAATCCATCGACTACTAGATTACTCTATAGGAATACCGGTGTTGCTTTTGGTTTTTGTTTAATGTAACAAACCGACGCATATCGTAATTTTGTGCACTGCAAACCTCTCCATTTTATGGATCTTATGGCCCTGTTTAATAAATCTACTGGCTTTCAACTGTAGACGCTGTCTTATATCAAAATATACTAAGATCATGTTTTGTTCTCATAATATTTCAAGTAGAAAAGAAAGTAGAAACATATTTTAGTGAATTTTTATTTTGAACCCAATCGAAAGCTGCGTTTTAGACAGATACCATTTCGGTTCAAAACTGGTTCAGGTAAAACCGATTTACTACTTTGGCTAAGATATTTAAGAGTACTAGCTTCGAGGGAGCACTTCAAGAGTAGTCTGTCTAAACTCGGAACTACCTAACAGAATCAATCGACAAGTTTTTCCTGTGCGAATTGCAGATGCACTATGTACATATATGTGTAGTTTGTTTATATCTGCATAGATTTTCACTAAACGAAATACAACTAACATTAGCAAAGCGAACATACATATATAAAATGCAATAACAGTTTTGTTTTTATTTTTCGCAATGCCTTAACATTAACGCGTAGCAAAATCATAAAGTTTCATAAATTATCGCTTTTTTATGTAGTCACACCACATATGTACATACATACATTGACATTTCCTAATGTGCAGTCAGAAGTGTATGAAAAAATTTAAGCGGACATAGAAATGAAGACGAGCGTGCCTTTAACCTCCTTCCCCCTATATATTTCACTGGCTCTTGCATCTACTACGAGGGTTGCCTTTTATATTTTGCGCCTTCGCAACACTACATATGATTAGCTGTAATTAGATATTTTTATCGTAAAGTTTGGTATTTTTTGGCATAAACTTCCATATAACGTTTTCACTTACGAGTTTTATTTGTGTTTATTTATAGTGAGTTTAAAAATTCATATTGCCGTGATCGTTTTCGTGCGATGATTTCCTACGATTTTCGACGTGGATTATCGAGAGGGGAGTGCATCAATCAACATACTTCTACTTTTGGTGTTGAATCACCACACTTAGCCACTGTGAAACGATGGTACAACGAGTTCCTACGTAGCAGCCAATCTTTGCAGGACGAATTTCGTGAAGGTCGTCTAAAAACGGTGGTTGTGTCAGAAACAGTCCATGTTGTGCGTCAATTGATAATACAAGATCGCCATGTGACATAGCGCGAGATAGAGGTATCCTTGGCCATTAGTGGGACCAGCATACATTCAATATTGCATGAACATTTGGTCGTAAAGAAGATTTGTTCTCGTTGGATACGGCATAATTTGACAATTGCCCAAAAAAGGACTCGTGTCGATTGCTGTAAAGAAATGTTGAAGAAATTTAGCCGCGGTGGATCAAAGCACGTCTATGACATTGTAACAGGTGACGAATCTTGGATCTATGCATATGAGCCGGAAACAAAGCAGCAATCGACTGGATGGGTGTTCCAAAACGAGCCTAATCCAACAAAAGTTGTTCGCGCAAGAAGCACCTCAAAGCAAATGGGCACCGTTTTTTTCGGAAAATCTGGTCATGTCGCAACTATTCCACTAGATAAACTTAAAACGGTCAATTATGAGTGGTATACAACCATTTATTTGCCAAAAGTTTTTGGAGAATTAAGGAAAACCAACCGCCGAAGACAAATCATTCTTCACCAAGACAATGCGAGCTCTCACGTATCGATTCACACAAGAGAGTTTTTGAGGGCTCAAAAGGTCGAATTGATGGGTCACCCGCCTTACAGCCCTGATTTCGCACCTAATGATTTCTTTTTACTCCCGAACATATAAAAAAAAATGCGAGGTCAACGTTTTTCAACGCCTGAAGGAGCTGTAGAAACCCTCAAACAGCTCGTTTTAGAGGTATCCTCTTCTGAGTGGCAAAAGTGCTTTGAAAATTGGTTCAAGCGAATGCAGAAGTGTATTGACTTGGATGGAGAATATTTTGAAAAACAATAAAACTATTTTCTTTTATATTTGACTGTGTTTTCATTATTAGGCGCGAAATATAAAAGACAACCCTCGTATACATTGTGTGCATATGTATTCATTTTAATTCGAGGCGTTTAAATTGTTGCACATTAAATTACATACATACATACAACCAACATGTAAACACACTTTCAATCTTATCACGTTTACGCGGACTTGTGACATTTTTATGACTCTCATTTTCATTTCATTGCTTCATCATCAAGACAGGCTCGCCAGTCAGCAAAACGACCACATGATTAGCCCCGTTCGTCGGTAATGGCGGCATCAATCCAACGTTTCGCACAACAGCAACATCAACATCAACATCAGACTTATTCTCAACCATAACGTGGCGTACGAGTACAATCATATTATCTCCGTCTATATGTATGGAAATTGAAACCACTTATAGCCTGCATCCAATTTGCAATGAAGTCGGTGCGGGCGTCTCATGATGTGTGCGACATTTGACATTCCCCCAGCTGGGCAAGAGAAGCGGACAAGCCCATTGAGGAGATTGCTTCTTTTTTTATTGCGCGTATGTTTTGCACACCGCTGTCCAATAACACCCCAACACAATTTAAGCCAAGTTAGCAACATTTTTCTACACATTTTATGTGGCTGAATTTTAATAAAGTTTAAGAGCTTTTCTGGCATTTGGATACAGCCGCAACAGGTTGTCAACACGCTGCCAATGAAATTGATGGTACTCACCCGTGGATATGTCTAGCTAGTATACTCGTATCCCTGTGACTGTGTAGTTTGGCTATAAAAGTTTTTGTTCGGATGGCCAAAAACGGGCACTTGATTAGCGGCAATGAATATCAAAACTCAATTTTTTATCACTCGTTCATTGAAGAAAAAGTTTCCTCTGAAGATCGTGTAGAAATTTAGGTTAGGTTAGGTTAGATGGCAGTCCCTAGTGAGACACACATAGGCTCAAGGCCCATTGGGGCTGCTGAGCGACCCCTGCCCTCATAAAGCCATTTCGTAAGGAACCTTATCCGGTCCCTAATATCGACTGACCCGAGAGCGTCAAGTTAATTAAGGAAATATCCATCCACAGCTTCAGCTCTCGTTCCAGCTTCTGGCGAACAGCGGCAAAGTAGGTGATGTATGGTCTACTCCTCCTTCACATCACGACAACTTCTACAGCAGTCATGTCAGGGGGCTTCTATACTCGCTGCAAGCGCCCCTATTAAACGATGCCCAGTTTCTCGAGTTCGGCCATTATTCAACTGTGGCCGATGTGAGGATGTGCCCATTTCGCGATTGAATTTTGTCTAATGGCGGTGATAAGCGCAATTTTCTTAACACATAGATCTACCGGAAGGAAAATGAGTAGCACACTAAGTGCATGTCGTTTCATATGCCCGGTAATTAAAACAGAGGCTATCCGCTGAACTCTTTTTCTTAATATCTACTTTCTTGGCGAGAGTCTCCGTGCCATTAAAAAGGATTGGTATCACAATCGCCGCATAGATATATGCAACAATCTTGTGTAATAAGCCCCAGTACTTGCCTATTGCACTGCTACATGAGTAAACAGCCGTTATGGCTTTGCGTACCCTTTCTTTAACGTTTGGATCCCCATTTTCGTTTTCTAACTATGATAAGGCCCAGATAATTGCCTAGTTCCGTTCTCTTCAAAACAACTTCATTTAGAGTTAAATTTTCAATTTGTGGGCAACGATATTTCCTAGTGAAGAGAAAAAATTCCGTTTTGTTGGGGTTAACCAACCGCTGCTTACTTTTAGCAGGCTATCGATGGCGATAACACTTCTCCTTACGGTGTGCCTCCTACCAGGAATTTTTCCACAGAGAAGTCTTCCAACTCTGCTTTAATTCTCTTTCTTTAATTATCTTCCTCTTCATATAGCCCCAATCCGTGTAGAGATGAAATAGCTGCCTCTGAACGGATGTTGGTAAAGGCGCCCTCTATATTTTAATTTTAAAGATAGCGCCTGATAAAGAGCATTAGAGAGTTCAGACCCACTACCACTTTTAAGTAAGTGTCCAAGATGCACACCAATGTTTGGACTTGTTATATGATACTTTTCTTGCCATTGAGACAAAGAGTTTTTTAAGCTGGGCCCTTTTTTATGATATATAGTTGAGGCGTGCCGTCGCCCTATATGTCATTTTCAGACTTGGTATGATCATTTTCAAGGTATGTTCTAGATCAGCAGGTATAATACGAGTACCGTCGATCCCTGGTTATTTGTATGGTGAGAATCCTCAGAGATGACTTCAAATAGAAAATCTTCCTCTTCAGCCATAACAGATGCGTCTTCCATAGTCATGTAATCTAAACACGCTGTGAAACAAGTTTGCATGAGAAGCTCCAGGGTTTCCTGGCTAATTCTCATCCAGTTTCCAGGTTGCTTAACTAGATTGCTAGACGAGCTGCAACAACAACAACAACAACGAGCTAGGGTTCATTGAGAGGATTTTTCACAAACGGTTTCGGCGGCTGTAGAGGAGAATATGTATTTGTCCTCAAGATTCAGGTAGCTGTCTGATTAGACACCTCTTGAAGGCTCCCATTTTGTACGCCTTAATATAAATGTACGCGAATTCATGGGGGGTTTTAACGCAGAACATTTTCAAATAGTCGTAGAGTAAAAGGTATCTTTTAATTGTCTTAAATTACATACAGGGAAATGAGTTTTTAATAAAACAAAATATTTTTTTATTACAAAAATTAAAAAAAAAAATATTAATGAAGTGCAATGAGCTACAGTTTTGTGCTTTATTGAACCTGTAAATTTACATGGTCACTACTCACTCTCAGTGGAAATTCCCATATATGAAGCACCATAGAATAGGGTTTAAGCTAAGTTATAAGCTTTCAATAAAATTTACTTCAAATATTTTTCTATATTTCTGTTCATTGAAAAATTATTTTGTTGTTGCTATAAATTTTCTTGGAGAATTAAAAATACGATCATTTATTTCGTAAGAGCTGAAAATTTATTATAAAATTTTTTTTTATTACTTGGGCGTATTTTATATACATTTTTATTTTCCTGAGAGCTGTATACTTAGCTTTTCAATGAAATATACACCGAAAATGGATTTCCGGGCTTTAAAAATAATGTAAAAAAATACTGTTTTAATGAAAACCCATAAAAGTAGGCAAAAATCAACATCAATAGTTAAATCCCTGACTCTAACAGCAGTAATATACCGAAAAGTTTCTAGAATAATTCGGGAAAAAATTATTTGAGCGAATTTTATTAAATATTTTTATAAAGCACATCCTGAAAATCACCATTTCCTAATGCGTATAACAGAAAAATCAGATCTATATGTTAAAAAACTTTCGGAATTTTATAAGGGAAGGTATAAATTTGTATTGCCTTTTGGTTTCATCAAATACGCAGAATGTTATTGGACTGTGTTACTAAAAAGAGCAAACATATTGAACAAATCAACTAAAAATCGGCAACACTTTTACGATTATTCCATCTACAAACACATAATTTTGTATTTTAAGATCTATGGATGGCTCTATGTACCTATAATGCTTGATTTTCTAATGGAGTAAACTATTTTTATTTTTGTCCAGTTCTGCATAGTTTGATGGAACCGAACTTCGGCCAATAATCAATGATTTTTTTTTTAAATTATATATTTTAATTATTGTAATTTTTTTATTATTATTTATTATTGGTATAAATCATCTATTTGAGTTCATAACATAAGCATGAAAACTTATGATTTTATTGCTCGAAATTTAATAATTTTTCATTGGAATGTAAAAATAATAGCCTCTCGGCATTTCCAACCTTGCAATCCATTTTGCTTACCGATATAAAGTCTACATGCAACACTGAACAAGTATTCACAATTTCTTCTGACTTTGACTTTTTTCTAAGTAAAATATTACACAACTTTTTAATTAATAAAATTTGACTTACGCTCGGCCAAAGTTCAGTCCAAGGAAAATTCATTTAAGGTGTAAATACGAGGCAGCCGCTGTGATTTTTTTGTATTCACCTATGTACATGTATTTTGTTTTTGCTTTTGGGTATGAGCTTTCATTTACGTAAATTTTGACAACTCTTACGCAAAAGCAAAAACAAAATAAATTGGATTTTTTTTAGTTGTATTTATAACACCACCTTATACGAATGCACCTTGGTTCAGCCTCATTTGGCCGAAGCCGAACCAACCCGAATTTCGGTGCCCGAATATGGCCGAAGTCGTGGCTGAAGTTTAGTCGTTCTCTCATTTCATCATTCAAATCATCATTCAAATTATTTCACTCTAAATATTGACTATCGGAAATGTGGATTGGCGTTACTATCGACAGTTTGGCAACTCTAGCTGGATGGATTGGATTTCAGAAGTAGCCGGTCACGGCTCCCATCAGTACCGAAGGTTGACCTATAAAAGTTTTTCACCATCTCCGTCTCACCTCCAGCTAAAAGAATCGTCGACGCATCTATCTTTCCAAAAATTGGCCACAAAGTGATTAAAAGTGAGATTGGGGGAGAGCTGCCGGCAAAAAACACTTCCTTGAGTCTTATGCTCTTCGAAGTTTTTGAGTATCATCAACTAAGTACCCGAAACTGATGTCAAAAAAATATCAGTGAATAGTTTCAGCATTCCACCATAGATTCAAATTAATTTCCAGAAGCTTTTATTCCTTAGATTTCAGTCAAACCGGTCAACGTTGTGGCACAGCAAAACCTCTTATCGACTTAACTTTCCGCTTGATGGCCTCAGCGATGTCAATTTGGTCTTCGGGAGTCACAATTTTAACCCAAATCCTAAAAGACGTAAAGCAGTCGCCTATTGTGAAATGAATACAGACAGTGGCGCAGATTATGGTACCGCTAATCCTCTCTGGAAAATTTTGACAGAATTTTAACATAACAACAGATTTTGTTTCCTCTCAATTCTCTCCACCGGTAAATCACGTGCGTGACGTCACATCCAAGTTAATCTCCGTATTTCCGATCAATCAACGCACTCTTGTATTCTATCATTCTTGGTGGTCGCCTTCAGCATACAATGGGAGTATATCGAGCCCGCAAAAAACAGGGAAGCAACATTTTTCCAAATTTAATTTTTGATGCCCAAATGCATCTAGATTCTCCATGAGCATTTCTGTATCAAAAAGAAAATTTTGGAAAACAGGCCGCTTACATTTTTTTCGCGTGGATAGAATGCCTTAGTCATATGTAGTTTATTAAATTTTATAAAATTACGTACAATTCTCATTGAGCTGATACCAAATTTAATGCAAGGTACCAACATGACGTCATTGAGTTTATATGGGCGATAAAAAGCGACTGCTGTTGAAAAAAAAACATCGTTTGTTTTTATATTCGAAATGTGCATTGAACTTGTGACTATCAAAATGTTACTTTAGCTAGTCTGGCGCAAATTTGACTTCAATATTTACATAACGAATATCTACAATATACATATCAACATACATACATACACTCAAAAAAAATTTTCTGGAGCAAAACAGCTATCCAAATAAAGAAAATGGGAATGAAATATCGTTTAAGAATTATTTTCTATTTGTGGAGAAAAAAGATTTCATTTTATGTGGTCTTTTGATTCACTTTGAAAAAGCTTTACTCAATCGGTAGAAAGTAACGCAGTTTGAGAAAAAAATTATATCCAAACAAGGAAAATTTTTCTTAGCTTATTTTGTGGTTTTTCTTCAGGGTATCTGCTCGCATTTATACCGACCGCCGCATGCATTTGCGTCAGTTCAAGAAACTCTTTATCTTTATTGCTCTACATAAGTATTTAATATAAAAAAAAACTCACGATTTTCACTGATTCTATGCGGTTCATAAATTTTAATAATCAACCAGCAAGCAAAAAGCAAAAAGCAAACAGTCAACGCACAAAAAATGACCACACAGCCAGTCAGAGCTATAATACTGCGTGTGCATTTCGATTATTGCTTAATTAAATTTTTGTTGTTTACGAAATATGAAATATTTTTTTTTTTTTCGTTTTAATTGATACTTATTATGCTTTTTATTTATTTTATTCGCTAATTAAATTCGCATTCAAGTCTAGATATCCACAAACAAACTTAGTATGCGTATTTTTTTTGATTATTTATTTGGCCAATGCCTTAATATTGCTAAGAAAAAGTCAGAGGTAAATACAGCTAGTAGCGCAGAAAATGAAAATTTACGAGCCGTAATTTTATTTATGGCCAAAATGGTAAATGAAATGTATTATACGAGTACTCATAAATGGGCACACACACACACACATACATACATAAACACATACAAGCATACACACATAAATATAAATTTACATATTCTTCTAGACATTTATGTGAAGAAATTTTCGCAATTCTATTTTTCTCAAACTTTATGAATGATTTTTCATATTTCCCTTACATCTCGTTTTTTTTTTTTTGTGCTGAAAAATCAAACAAAAACAGAAATTACATTTATCAAGAATAAGAATAACAATAACAACAGAAATGAAAGCAACAAGTCAACGACAGAATTAATGAGTAGCTGCTGCAAAGGAAATGTAAAAGTCAATAGAATTTATATCTCTGCTACACAGACAACACATTTTTTGTAAGTATGTATGTAGTATAGTTATATGTTGCTATTTTTATTTTATTATTTTTCTTTCGTTTAGCTTTATGATTTACTTGCTTCCTTATTGTCACATAATTTGCCATGCCATGCTATGCCACATGAACTTGACACATTTGCGTGGGTTCATTTTTATGGAATGTCATGTAATAGAAAGCAGTCCATTTTACGTATATTTTTAGTTCAAATTTAAGTTTGATAAATTGCAGTTTTTGGTTTCAGTTTCTAATGGGATGACTGCCAAATATAGCTGCAATTAACTTAAGTGCTAACTTTATCTCTACTATGACTAAAGAGCTTTGATTGCAACAAAGTTTATTAGATTTGAATAAAGGCGAACCATAAATATGTGCTTTCTGGAAACCCCGACTACAGAGCCATCTAATGGAGTTTTAATTTTTTTTAAATGTAATATACGCATACAGTATACAAACTTATTTGTGTTTTCAATGTCATCAAAGTCGGATTATAACAGCGTTTCTAATCGCACCCGCAGCATATTTTCCTAATATCATCAAGATCGAACCAAAAAAAAAGGATTTTATAATCTAGCGCCATCTAGCGACTCCATTTTTCGAGGAAGCCGTCGCTTAACTGTTTCTAATTTCGACAAAATCTTGTAAAAAATGGCCTAGCGTGTCAATTTTTCTTAAAATTTATTTTTCTTTACAATATCATCAAAATCGGATCATAAATACGGATTTTCTAGATAACTCGCATCTCGTCATACCCTCATTATACATTTCTAATATCATCAAAATCAGATTTTAAATACATTTTTTCTCAATAACTTGCTTCTAGCGCCATCCAGCGATTTTGTTTTTCATAAGTGCTTTATTGCACCATCACCATACATACCTTCCGAAATAACATCAATAGCGGCCATAAGAATGGATTTTGTAAAAAACTCGCTTCTAGCGCCACCTAGCGGATGTGTTTATAATAAGTCGCACTCTCATTATACTTATACATTTCAAACTTTATCAAAATCGGAATCAAAATAGAGATTTTCCTAATAATTCGCCTCTAACGCCACCTAGCGCATTTATTTTTCACAAAAGTGTTTTTTATTCCACCAGCATAATACCTTTCTGATATCATCAATACCGGACCACAAGCACTAATTTTCTGAATATCTCGACTCATGCGCCACCTACCGGATTGAAATATTGCCTGTATCCGTCCTTCCACCATAAAAGTTTCGCAATACCATGCAGAGTTTGTTTTTCATCGAACCGCAATGGTAAGTAAAAATTCTTTTTCTCAAATGATTGGTAAATATTTTATAATCTCCAACTTTCATACATATTTACAACTTCAAAAAAGAATTGTTTGTAAATTATCTAGCATTGCAAGGCTCTAAAGCTCAATATTGAAAAGGATGTGTGCCATTATGAAGGCCAGAGCCGGCCACAACCCTTATTAAAATTCCAGAAATGTATTTTGTTTCATTGAAATATTGTACTTTCAGAAAAACAAATATTTTAAGTTTATTTAGAGAAAAAACACCCTACAAATGATTTTATACCATAATTTATGCGAATAAAAAAATTCAACTGTTAACTATCCAATTGCCTTTTTCTTTGGTTTCATAATACAAAAAGTGTTTAATGTGGTAGTTCTCACCATTTTGAACTCATTTTTTATTATTTTCCGATCATGAATTCTAGAAGAGAAAGTATTAAAAATATGGCATTAAAAATTTCGATTCGCCGGGATTAAATGAGAGCGAATATTTTTCCACACCGGCAGTTCCGTCGATGAAAACAAAACTTGGAAAACCGCATAAAAATTTGAACAAGGAATATCGTACGTAGATCAAAAAATTAAGATAGAGTTGATAGAAATATGAAAGAACTTGAGGAGGTAGAATGAAATACAAAAGTATTCCAAACTATATTTGAGTAAACTCGCAATATTTCAAAAACTTGAATTCAATTCAAATTTCCGTCAATTTTTTTTCTTTAGATTTATTCGATAAAAACAACTTAACGCCATTTAATTAAGAAATTTATGTTCAAAGTAATTTTGAAACAAGTTCTTATTGGGCATATGTAGGTTGAATTTTTCCCCCAAACTCAGTATGACAAAAGGACTTGATTCTTTTAAAATGAATTTAAAAATAACACGTTATACTTAAAAAATAAACCATAATCACAAAACTACATAATGAGACTGTTCCACAATATGAAGATTTTACTTACATAGGAAATATAAAATTAAAAAGCAATTAACATTGGTCACTCCCGCCTTTGTAGATATATTAAAAATGTCTAAAAGTTTTAATTTAAGTATAAACAGAATAAGTCCAAAATTACCAAATTTTTTATTCATACATATCATTTCTTTAATTATTCGTTAATTAATAAACAACGATTCATTTTCTAACGTCATATTTGCAGTTGATTGGGTTAACATTTTTTAATCTTATGTAATATACCATTCGCAATGAAAATTGGATTGCCAGTAATGAAACGAAAAGGGCTTACTTAAAATAATATTTAAACCAAAGAACGTAATTTACAAAGAAGTTGCATCCCTCCCACCGTTCCTCTAAGAGAAAATCGGCCTTATTTCACTATACCAGAACTACTTTGACGTTTGCTGATTGATATAAGAATCCAGATGGTTTCTGGTGTGGTGAGATTGGACGACAATACTTGCCACAGGAAGCGAAACGCAATGCAACTTCTTTGTCAGCTTCGCTCTTTAATTTAAAGATGCTGCCAAGGAACATGCCACTGTTCCTCTAACAAAAAAAATCGTTCAATTCACTATACCAGAACTAATTTGACAATTTCATCACACCACACCAGAAGCCAATTGGATTTCTTATATCAAATAGCAGAAGTCAAGTTAGTTCTGGTATGGAGAAATTGGACGAGATTTTCTGTTAGAGGGACGATGGGATGGGAGGCAACTTCTATGTAATCTATGTACGTTTTTTTTTGCTTTCACCCACCAGACCGAATTATAACCGCCTTTACCACCTTATACGATGTTTTATTATTTTATTATTACAAATTTATCGCTTTTTTCAAACCAAGAAGTTTTTGTCTCCAAGCCAAAAAGCCTTTATCGCCTTATGGCCTTGTTTTAAAGCTTAACAGCAAAATAGATAATCCATAATAAATAAGCATGAAAAGAGTATTACTAGATGAAAGGCCACAAAAATACAAGACCATAAAACAAATACAAGCAATGAACTCATCTATTTAGCCTTCTAATTTTCTAGCACTTAGTGAAGGAGAAAAAAACTTTATTAATAGCTTAGAAAATTGTTCCATATTTTAATAGCAACTTTGCGTGTTATTCATAATCTTCAAGGTTTTTGTAATTAAAGTGTGAAAGTGATAAATTTGACTATTGATTTTCGCGGCCGTTTCCCCTCCCTCAAAAGCTCTTCATAGAAATGAGAAAAATATTCGCTCAACACTCTTTATTACCATGGTATGTCCCTTACCAGTAAAAAAAAAAAAATTCAATCACTGTCCTTGCTGCACCTTTCAATTCTACATGGGGTAATAAATGACAATCTGGAAATGAAAAATGCCAAAAATATATTTAAGGGCGAGATGAAAGAAGAAGCGAGATAGTAATCAATGCCAATGACATTATGTCTACTAGGCAATGGAGAAATGATTTAATGAAGGATTCGGCATGTAACCTGTTATCTATCATTTAGAAGAAAAATTCTATATGCAGTTTTATAGCCCAGTGAATTTTATTATAATAAAGTGTCACTATTCATCTGTCGGTTGTCCGTTTCGTTTTTAGAATTATTGCTTTCTCTCTGCTTCTTCAGCTATTATTACGTCACTATCAATCAGTTGCTCTCAGCGTGAAAGGCGCAATCTTGTTTGCTTTCATTCTTGTATACAAGGCAACGGGTTGTGATCTGGAGCCAGGCGAGCTGTATAAGAGAGGTGTGGGTGGCTGAGAAAGGAAGAGAGATTTATTATTAGCAGAAAGAAAAGAGAGGCCGAAATACGAAGTGCTTGCTATTCTAGCCGATAAAGCACCTGAAATGTTAAACAAACAGTGCGGCGGCTTACAGGAGATTTTGAGAGCGGGACAAATTCCTGTAAGGAAAAGAACGGCGACCTGGTGACTGATATCCAAAGCAGCGTCAAATTGTTGAGGGAAGATCTGCTAAATGGAGCGAAAGCGTCGCAGGAGAAGATGAAGTGTGATTAGCAATAATTCCAGAATAGTGGCGAAGAGATCATAGGATGCATTCACCAGCTCATTTCCAGAATATGGTCGGACGAATGAATGGAAGGCCTTACGTATTGTTGGAAAGACTGAGGCCAACCGTCAAAGAACTGACTGGACCTTATCAGTGTGGATCTACACCTGGTAAATCTACCATCGACCAGATGTTCACAATACATCAAATATTGAAAAAAGCCCGTGGGAAGTGGATCACCACTCACCATCTCTTTGTGGACTTCAAATCAACTTTCAACAGCACGGGAAGAAGTTGCCTCTATGCCGCGTTGTCAGAATTTGGTATCCTTGCAAAACTAATACGGCTATGTAAAATGACACTGAGCAACGTCAACAGCTTAGTCAGAATTGGGAAGGACCTCTCCGAGTCGTTTGATACCAAACGAGGATTCTAACGGGGTTACTCCTTACAAAGCGAATGGGTTTGGAGGTCAACGAGGGCAAAACGTCAATCAAGCAAAAAGTCAATGCCTTGGCTTGGAACCACCATTAATACCAACAACACCAGCCTCGAAATCCAACGAAAAATTTCTCTTGCCAACAAGTGGTACTTTGAGCTGAGCAGGCGAATGAGCAGTAAAGCCTTCTCTCGACGAACGAAAACCACGCTCTATAAGTACCTCGTCATGCCCGTGCTATTGTATGGCGCAGAAGTATGGGCACTATCAACATCACATGATATGGCCAATGATGTGTTCAAGAGAAAAATTTTTGACCTTTACGATGAGCTTTACCGCGACATAGACCTAGTCCAGCGAGTTAAAATACTGCGGCTACATTGGCTGGGACATGTCGTGCGAATGGACAAAAATGCTACAGCCCTGAAAGTACCAACTGGTGCTGGTAGAGGAAGAGGACGACCACCTCTGCGGTGGAAGCACCAAGAGGTAAAGGACTTGGCGTTCCTTGGGATATCTAGCTGGTGTCAGTTAACAAAGCAGAGGACGATTGGCCAAAGTCGCCTAAGCTTTTATAGCGCCAATTAAGAAGAAGCCTACATTGCCTTTGGTCAATCTTTGATTAACAGGCCGGGCATTGAAAATTACTGTAATGAATCAAAAGCCAAGCACACCGCGCTTTCCGTCTTTTGCTCCGTTATCCCATTGCTTACGTTGGTTTACATAAATGTGCTCATTCAGATACTTGATATTTCATATCGGTTTTTAGAAAAAAATCTTTACTTTATTAATTTTATTGTTCGTAGTTAGAACAATAAGTACATTTGTAGTTTTTTGTAAACAACAATTTATTAACGGAATAATTTACAGCTTAGGATTATAATATTTTATAATTAAGTGTAATTAAACTAATCAACTCTTAAACACAACTTCAACTGACAAATGTTATTACAGAAACAAACAAAAAAAATATAAATTACATAAATACTAAATAAAGGTTGCTAAAAATAGTAAACATGAAAATTGTGTTATGACCCTGTGTTCATTTTTTGCATGCTATTTATCAATTCAATACAGCGCACAATTTACATTTAGAGGCCTTAAACAAAAGCGGGTCTTACATAACATACGCATATATAAAAAAATGAGAGAATGAAGTAAAAGACAGACCTGCCGCTTGCTATAAAAAAAAAACAACAAAATTGGTGGGTATGTAGATAAACAAAAAAAAAATGGATAAGCTTTTACTGTGAGGCGACGACAACGCATCAATGAAAGTATTGAGTAAAAGAACAAGATAATTGAAAAGTGTTATATGAAAATGCAGAGTGATTTAAAGTGAATAAAGAGTAGGAAACTTCCACAAACTTCAGCCACAAATCTAAAAAAAAAATTATTTTATTGAATATGTGATTGGAATAAAATATTTTTAGATTTTTATATATTAATCGATGTGTCTTTGAAGCAGCCTAAATCAGAATACTGTTGATAAGGATTTCTAATTGTCTTATCAATAAAAGTTATCAAAAAAAACTAATAAAATGAAAGATTACGCATACTCTGACGTGCTATGTCACACCTGAACAAGGAACGTAATGTAGATTACAAAGAAGTTGCATCACTCCCACCCTTCCTTTAACAGAAAGTCTCGTCCGATTTCACCATACCAGAACTAAATTGACGCTTGCTGATTGATATTAGAATCTGAGTAGATCCAATTGGGTTCTGGGGTGGTGAAATCGGACGAGAGTTCCTAACACAGGAAACGCGATGCGTTCTTTGTTTGACCTGAATCAAAACGGAGAGGAGAAAGAAGTAGAAGACGAAATGAAGTATCAACTTAATTGCGGAATGGACTGTGACGTCACAAAACTACCTAATTCTGTCAAATTTTAAAAGTACAAAAGAACGAAAAATTGCAATCCACCACCTTCACATCTCTTGATAGTGGTGTTTTATAAGGTCACTCCTCTATATGTTACAACAATACTAAATTAATTTTTTATTCACCTTGGTAGTTCTATATTCATTTTTTTCTTTAAATTGGGAGTAAAAGTGAAAAATTTTAAAGGAATAAATTACCGAGGAGATAAATGTGAATAGAGGCCGGTTTTTGACATTGCGTTATATTTAGATTTTCTTTGCACATGTGGTTACCTAATATTGACACTCAGACACAAAAATAAATGCAAAATCCATTTAATTCGCGTTTTTGTTATATTATTGCTTTGCCCCAATATAAAAAGCATGATAAACATGAAACACTTTGAGCGACAACTACAATGTTTTTTTTTTATTAAAAAGAAAACGCGGTATTGGTTTTTTCCATATCCATAACCATTCCGATTACCAATGATAATGGTAATGATAATGATAATTATAATCCATTTAGTTACGCGGTCTAATCACGTTACCCGTTTTAAATGTGTATATATAATTTATGCATATAAAATTCCTAAAATTCCTGTCTAACAGAGCGAAATATACAACTGTAAGTCATACGCTGCGATTTATTTATCTTTTGGCCCAGTTTTGTTTAAAGCTATAATTATATTAGCGTTAGGTCCGACATCATAATAAATTGTGTATGATTGTTAATTAAATGTGATATTGTGTGGATACATAAATACTTAATTTTGAAAATGATTTAATTTTAGTTCACTTGTGTGAAATTTTTTTAAATCGAATCTTTGTTTTAATTTTTGTTATTTACTGCAGTGCCTAGTATTCGAAACAGCTGAAAGTGGGGAGGCCCTTACACATTTCTATTATTATTTAATACTCGTAACACTAACGCAACTAACTTGTCCAAAACACAAGAGTGAGAATGGGGGAGAGAGAGCGAGCAACTTACCTTATGATTTTGTTATTTTCATTAGCTTTGTTTTGGTTACACTTTTGTTCAATATTGTTGCTATTTTGTTTATGACTACCATTGTGCAGTGGCGTCGATTTCTTACGACGAATGGCCATGTGACGCTCACGACTTGGAAATTTTGGTTGCTTTCGAATAAAAATCGGTTGTATGGCGTATGCATCGCATAGTTTGATTTTAGGGATTTTCTTGGCAAGCTGTGGTTTCGGGCCTTCAATGCAAGAGGGTAGACGCATTTTGTTAGAAGAGCGAATATTTAGTATTTTAAAATTGTTTTGTTTTGCTTTATTTTTGTTGGATTTTTGAACCGCAACACTTGAGCGACCAACTCAAAAGGCAATTAAATTTTTTTGTATTCACTATAAACAAGCTGCAATTATTTAGCTACTTTAACTCGGCGGCTTCACATCGACGAGTTTATTAAACGCCAGGCTTCAAAATACGACTGATTCGTTATTTTTTCCAATGTATGTAGTAAGCAAAACATAGAGGGCAAAAACGCAGTTAGAAAAACTTCATGGCAGTCAATTGCGCGCAACTAAACCATTTGCGTGTTTTACGAATATTTTTTTATTTTTTCTGCTTGCTTATTTTCTTTGCTTTTCATAACTTTATTACCTTTTTTTAAATTTTTTTATTTTTAATTTTGAGCACAATTACAATTTTTTGTTGAACGCAAGTACATAAATTGAAGTGCGCGCAAAATACGCCCCGTTTTATGAAATCAAAATTCACTTTAGAAGCTCTTCGTTGCGCAGCAGTTATGAAGACTGATAAGCGCTGATATTATTTATTTTCACTTCAATTTTTATTTATTTTAAACAGTCTCAGTCATCAATGCCGTCCAATCGCTAGAGATATGAGTGAGGTGAGGTGTGTGTGTGTGTTTGTTTGTATGTCACAAACATTATTCAATTACAGTCGTATGATTGTTACTTATCTGCCGGACGTGATAAGATATACATATGCACATATGTATATGTATATAAAAATATACATACATTGAACACACTCAAAACCGCAGCAAATAAAAAAAAACCAAAAAAACGCAAAGAAAAATAAATTTCTCGCATGCGATAAAAGAATTTTTCATCGTCGTAATCGAAACGTGCGCCGCCTAACAAAGCTGTCAATTAACATTTATTAGCAGAAAATGAAAACTAAAGCAATCAGCTGTCAGCTGGTAAGTAAAAAAAGGCGTCTGCCCAACAACAATAACAACAACAACAACAAACGCAAAAATTATAGTGGTATGTCAAAAACAGCTGAGCGAGCTACACAAAACTTTACACCGCAAAACTCGCACGAAATCTACACAAATCAAATATTTTAACCATCATAGCAAATCGAAGATTCACTTCACTTCAGCATTATCCGTCGTCAGCTTTTATTACCGCTCGAATGTCAACTGAACGATGGCGGCGAGCAGCTGTGTGCGTTGTGAAGACGCAGTCGTTCGTTAATTGACGTTATTGAAGTGTCGAAGTTCCACTTGCGAAGCCATGACGCGGTTTCAAAAGCCGCAAACGAAATGAAAACACACTTGTTTATTAGTATGCATATTTATACTTACATATATAGTATATATGTATATACATATGTATATTAGGGTGCATCAAATTCCATACAAAAAAAAAATTGTTACTGTTTTTCGATATCAAGTAAAAATTTATTACATTCTTCTCTCGCCTAAACATTTCGAACAAAAATATTACGATTTACGCGCGGAACGAAAGGAAATGAGTATGATTTTAACGTACCACTCCGCTTTTTCCAAATTTTGATTTTTTTAATTATTCATCTCCTTAATTTAATTCTTTAAACCATATTTGAAAGAATACGCGCCATGATTTCGTAAAATATCTTAAATTTTGGTTTGTTGTAATTGATCGTTATATGAAAGATGGACGTGGATTTAGTCTGATTTCTATAATTTCCGAAATTGTGCTTTCTGGTTAAAAATGCAAAGTATGTGTCATGTTGTAGAATTTGGCAAAGAAGTTTCGGAAATATAGGTGCCAATTTTCTCTAAGGTGGACGATACCATGACCATTCCCAACATTTATGAATCCATCTATTTCATTCTCAAAACCAATCTTGTATTTCAGCAAATTACCTTGTATAGTTGTATTTTGCCGTTATATAAGATGAGCGCATAGTTTTTCTACGCTTTTTTACAATATGCGAAATTTTGCTTAGTGACTTGAAATGCAATGTGTGCACTAAATTTGGCGGAGTTTGGTGACATAATTTTTGAGATATACCTATTTGCTCGAAAGTGGGCGGCGCCACGCCTATTGCCAACATTTTATTTTATTTAAATATCGCGTTTCTTAGGTTTTTAAAAATTACCGTTATATGACATATGGGAGTAGTTTTGGTCCGATTTTTACAATTCTTGGAGTTTTGCTTACTGACTTTAAACTCAACATGTATACCTACCACATTTGGTAGAGTTTGGTAGCAAGGTTTTGGAGACATGCTTTTATAGTAGGCGGTGCCACGCCCATTTCTTTCTTGATTTGATGCTAGGGTTGCTAGTGCAGCACCATCCTTCATATCAAGTTTGAGCGAATTGTTTTTAATGCTGACTTAAATGTCATGCTTTTATTTTTTATTTTTGAAAACTACTCTTACATGAGAGGTGGACGTGATTTTTGTCCGATTTTTTAAATTTTCAAAATTTTGCTAACTGCCTCCAAATGCAAAATGTGTACCAAAATTTGGTAGAATTTGTTCAGGTATATACGGAGATACTATATACTTTTTCTTACGAAGTGGGCGGGACCACACCCATTCAGGAAGAAGTTACACACACATCACATTCCCCAACTCAATCTTATGTTTCAAATTTGAGATAATTATTACTATTATTACTAGTTATCGAAATATCGCATTCTCTTGATTTTCACAAAATGCCGTTATGTGGGCGTGGTTATCATATTTCGCCCATTTGCAATACAAATCTACCTTGGGTCCAGGGCAACGTGTATTCGTTGATATAGCTTAATATTTACTCGAGTTACCCGAGTGACGGACGTACGGACGGACGGGCAGGCAGGCATGGCTTAATCGATTTCACTATTAGTTCTAAGAATATTAATATAGAGTATATACATACATATGTCTATATTTATCTATCTCGATTGCTTTATGCTCTTACCAACAACACTTAGCTGAACGTTATAATTCCCTCGCCACCAGTGCGTTTGGTAATAAAAAAAAAACGCTTTCTAAAACATTAATAAAATTTTCCAAAATTTTGTTTTTACCTTTCGACATTTTTCAGCAGATTGCTTTAAGAAAAATTCACTTTACTCAACCAAAACTTGACCGGTTTAGATTTATAACGATGTAATTGAAAATCTTTTTTATTTATTTGTAAAACCCCATTTTTTCTGAAATCTCATTATTATGATTCAATTGGACGAATTTCTAAACTGTTTATCATCTTAGGTATTTTTTTAACATTCAAAAAAAATCTTTTTTATTTATGCAAACTATATTTTAGGAGGTATTTTCAAATCGGTTCAGCTCTCGTAAATCCTAATATATTTTCACAACATTTTCGTCGATTTCATAAAATAAAATAAATTGTATGATTCCGGCGGAAAAGGTCGAAGTTTTTTTTTAAGACGAGACACCCTAATGTACTTCTGTGTAGTTGTAAATATATTAGGATGAATCAAAGTGTTCAAAATAAATTTTTACGCTTAAGCTTCTTTTTTCGGCATTTTTCTGTAGTAATCGATACAGCTCTTTTTAGCGGGAACTGCACATCTTTGCATTGAAATGATAAGGCGGTAGGAGAAATTTGAATTCGGAAATTCAGTACAAGTTCTACTTCGGCATCTTCAGCGATTAGTGGCAGGCACAATGTGGCTTTAATAAATCAATTTATTTTTTTTTAAGTCAGAAAGCAACCCTTTCAAAATATTTTAGGAATGAAGCTATCTCAAAGCTTTTGACACCCATACATATATTAGTAATTCATTTGAATCTCATTCTTCAAATGACAACCCTCTTCAAACACCCCAAAAATGTTCTAAAGGTCCAAACCATAGATTTTTTAACAAGTGGGTTTTAATTTCATTAAAGTATACTTTTTAAAAAGGTGGCAACAACCTTCTTAAACCTTTTTTATCTGACACTCAACTGTGTATTTCAATTACCTAGTTAAATTGAATTTTTAAAACTTGACACTCTCATATATGCAGTTAATAAATGAAGGTTTGGTGAACCATTTTTATTGAAACAATTATCATATCATATAACATGAATTTACATTTTTAAACCATCTTAAAATATTTTCATGCTACAACCTTAGAAACCCGCTTCCGTTTTTGATACCCATGGTGTAAAACAAATTTCGGTTAACTCAAGTTCATATTGTAGCAATTCATTTAAATGAATTGAATTTATTTTTTTTTACAGATTTCAACTCTTTTCACTTTATAACCTAGCTACCGCAAACATAAAATTAGTGCTCTCAAAACGAAACTGTTCCTTTAGTGTTCAAAAAATATAAACAAACTTTAATTTTTTTGACAGAAAATTGGCGATGTGTGTGAATATTAGGTTGAGGTAGAGCGATTCGTTATTTTATGTAACGTGTTTTCTTTGGGTTTCGCTCATGACGAGTATTTTTACAGTAAACGACTTTTTATTAATTCGTTTAGTGGGTACAACCTACTATTGAAACGTTTCGGATATTGTTAAAGCGATGTCGCATAAAAAGTTTTGGCTTTGCGTGACATTTGTAACTTTTCTCCGAAAAGCGAAAAACGCCAGAGGGATGCCACATCAAATGCCAACAATGACAACACTTACTTGTTTATTGTGAAAGGTTAAAAACCAAAAAACAGATAATTTATTTTGGTTAAATTCAAAATGTATCATGTATTTTGCAGAAAATTAGCGTCTTTTCTAAGCGATGCGATGAATAGAAGAGATATGGAAATCAGCTGACGCTCATGGCGCGCGAAAATGTGAGAGTTGGCGAACTTTCAGATTCGCTTTGGCGTTAGGTGGGAAACTTTGTATGATTGTAAGTATTCATCTTCGTTGTCGAAGCGAAACTGTCATATAAAGCGAAGCAAGCTTTTGCTATCTACCATAGCCTTTAGTGTTCGGGAGTAGTATGACAAAAATAAGCACACATTTTTCATACTTGTTATGGGAATGGGAAGTGAATGATATATTGGGTTTATGCGTTGACTGTATGCGTTTATCGGACCACTCCAATATATATACATATATGTACAATAGAGTCTACCGATGTCAAGCTTTAAACAACTGCATGTCATAACTATAGCACCAAAAAATATTGACAAGTTTTGACTATTTATTTTAGATTTAATTTTTTGTTTCATAAAGTCATACAGTTCATTCTAAAGTAAAACCTCTTTAAATATAAGTTTCAAAATTTGTTCAGTTGTGGGAAAAAAATTCAACAAACTTTACTATTGAATTCAAAATTCATAATTACACGTTGTAGAATTTGCTCAAATTTTGTAAACATGCAGTTTAAAGCCCATTCAATTTTCCAAGTTTCAACCCAAAAACCCTGCGCTACATGAAACTTGCATTTTATTATACTATAACTAATCATTATACTACTACTATTATTATACAATAAAATTAAATAATTTAAAAAACACCAAAGTCGAATTGAAAATGTTGAGTAAAATTTTTAAATGTTTTTTTTTTTAAGCGATCCATATTTTCATAAAAAGATTATTAAAACTAAATGAAGATAGATGTGGTGGTGTTATAATTTTGATATGCGCTATATCTCCTAAGCTACTTCATCAAACTCTTTAAAACATGACAGAAAATTATTTATAGTTTGGCTGAACAAATTTGAACTACCCTAACTACTAATCTATATATACAATATTTTTTTATGTGAATGCTATACAAATAACACACATCGAAGGCAACAACTACAACAAATAATAGATAAACACATACATACATACGTGAACATTGCTCATCAACCGCTTGGTACAAATGCACGTGGAAATTGATTCAGTTTTTTTTTAGCAACAAGCCGCTTTCGAGCTAACTAGGCACAAAGCCATAGGCCGCATTGCATGTGGTAAGCGAATAAAAGAGAGGAGAGGAAAGAGAGGATTTAGATGCAATTTGCCGACAATTAAATTAATTTTGCAATTAAACGTAGACTGCGACTCACACAAACATTTACAATATATTAACTTCTGTATGTAGACAAAGGTAAAACCAGACTTTGGAGTTATTTGTAAAATTAAGCGAGAGCACGCATGTATGTACATTAGGGTGGTAAAAAATGGGTTTTCGTTATATAAAAATAAACAATACCACTGTTTTAAGAAAAAAAATTGTATAGTTCAGTCATGGGTATTTTAAATGGGAGATAATTCAGAGAAATCTCTAGATATTTAATATATGTAAATGACATTTTTTCGGTAGAGAACATCCCTTGTGGATGGAAGCGTTAACATTTTGATGCATTCATTCATTCATTGCCTACAGGCAGGTGGCAACCCCATTCAATTTTGGCAACCCTATTCAATGGTGTATAGTGGCTAAAAAATTCCCACAAATAACTTTTTTTGATATAGTACATGTTGTTCTGTTTCACTTAAAACAAATATATTTTGTTTAACTTTTTTGATAGGTGGCAACCTTGCTCAAAAATATCCAGTGGCTAAAGAATTCTCAAACCCCTCATACTCATATTGCAGAGTTTCACTTGAAAACGATACATACATATATTTTACTTTTCAAAAAGTGGCAACCCTATTAAGTATTATATAGTGTCTAGAGAAAACAAAATTATGTGTTTTACTGTTTTACTTAAAACAAATATAGTTATTTAAATTTTTATAGGTGGCAACCTTCTTTAAAAATATATTGCAGCTAAAGAATTATTTTTTAAAACAAAATATATTTATTTTACTTCTTAAGAGGTGGCAACCCCTTTCAATAGTATGTAGTGGCTAGGGAATTGTTAAAAATGCCTTTTTTTGATATATGCACATACATATTGCTCTGTTTTACTTAAAACAAACAAGTTTTTCCTAACTTTTTTTTGCAGGTGGCAACCTTGTTGCGGATGAAAAATTTCCCATTAACCTTTCGTTTGATACACATATTTAATATCCATGCTGTGTTTTACTTAAAAAAGATATATTTATTTTATTTTTCAACAGAAGGAAACCCTACTCAATAGTATCTAGAGGCCAACGAATTCTTACAAATATTTTTTTTTTTTGATATACATATTTCTCTGTTTTGCCTAAAACAAATATATTTATTTTAAGTTTTTTTCATAAGTGGCAACCTTGTGGAAAAATATATTGTGCCAAAAGAATTCTCAAAAACTTCTCTCCTAATACCTATATTACCGTGTTTAAATTGAAAAAGACATATATTTTTTTAGCAGGTGGCAACTCTATTCAGTATTTAGTATATAGTGGCTAAAGGGTTCTGAAAAACACTTTTATTAAATACATATTGTTCTGTTTTACTTAAAACAAATATATTTATTTTAAGTTTTTTTCATAAGTGGCAACCTTGTGGAAAAATATATTGTGCCAAAAGAATTCTCAAAAACTTCTCTCCTAATACCTATATTACCGTGTTTAAATTGAAAAACACATATATTTTTTTAGCAGGTGGCAACTCTATTCAGTATTTAGTATATAGTGGCTAAAGGATTCTCAAAACCTTTCATTTGCTACTCATATTGATGTGTTTTACTTGAAAAAGTTGTATTTACTTTACTTTTTAACAGGTGGCAACCCCTTACAATAGTACCTTTCAATTGTATATAGCAGCTAAAAAATTCTCAAAAATACTTTTTTGATATAAGCTTTTGCTTACGTACTTTTTCGCTCTATTTTACTTAAAAGAAATACAATTATTTTAACTTCGTTGATAGGTGGCAACCTTGCTCAAAAATATTTAGTGGCTAAAGAATTCTCACAAATTTTCCTTTTAATGTCCATATTGCTGTGGTTTATTTGAAAGATATTTTACTTTTTTTTAGTAAGTGGCAACCCTGCCCGACTAAAGAATATTTTATACCTTGGTCTGATGTCCATAACTATATTTACATATATTAACTAAAATTGTTAATAGGTGGCAACGTTGTACCTTTTAACCAGTTCTAAAACCACCTTTCCAATGGTGTTTTTGTTTTTGAAATCGGTTCATAGAATGCCCAAATGAAGATGGGCACAATTTCAGTTAACTTATTAAATCCTTCACTGCTCTATTCCCTTTAGGAAAGACAGTATAAACAGCGCGATTGTTGAGGTCAATGATATCGATATTCCCGGCCAACATTTACACTCATACCAAATTCAGAAATCGCGACATATAAATAGAAAACTTTTTTGGTAAGTACTTGCAGTTTATATGCTAAGTATTCACAAATTCAAAAGTTTAACGATGTGTTTACAATTATTGTTAAAAAATAAACAAATTTTTAATGTTTCCACGGTACGATGTTTATCTTGTTTAAATTGTTAATTGTTTTCTATGTTATTGGTTGGCAACCAAAGTACTTCTAACATTTTTAATTTTTACAACGCTTTTAAGGGGTCATTGCCATTCAAACGAAATATCTTAACAGACTTTAGAGTATCATTTTGATGAGCTAGATGTGTGAATTTTACAATTGACGGCGATCCGAGAGGCGATATAGAGGAGGAAAATCCTTACTGATGATCAAAATTGGCTCATGTTCAGAAATTAAATATATAAATATTTGAGCAAACAAAAAGGCTCGCTAGTTGGAGCTGAAGTCGAACTTTTTCGAAATACTTTTTCAAAAAAATGATTGAAATTAATTTCAAAAATTAATCGCCAACTTAATGATAAAACATTAAGAATAATGATTTAAATAAATTTACATTAAAAAATTAATAAATGCGAGTAAAAGCAAGTAGTGACGCGTAATCATTTTTTGCTTTTTTGGTTAGATACTTTAAAATTTGTTTGTATATTATCGTATTCTTTGACAAAACATATTATTTTTTTTCAATAAAACCACAACAATACCAATAAATTTGAAAATAAATCGAAGAGATTGATAGAAATCGTTTTATAAGCCCAGCTCATGCTATAATACTATAGCATAATCCTTCCACGTGATGAGCGATAAAAAAAAACAAGTAAAAACAGCGCTGTCTTCGGCTATGCCGAAGGCTTCATACCTTTCATGAATGGAAGAATAGTAAAAAACGTGTTATTGTATTACAATTTCGTATTACCTATAGTTAAAAGCGAAAATTTCCTTCAAATCAATAAAAATAATTCTAGTAAAGGCATTGTTATAAATTATTTATTGCTTTTCCTTATGTAATTAAAAAGAACTATGTTTTAAGAAGGGAATGGTTTTTGAATATTTTTAATATCGTATCGACGCTTGATATTCAACATTTAAAAAATACAAATAATTAAGTATTAATATGTAAGACCTACATATGTCGGTCTTTGAAAACAGTTATCAGATCCGTAAATAGTTCCCAAACGTTTAACGCTATGATTCATGTGATATTGCGCTGAGCTTATTACTTTTCGCAATAAATATTTGTCCTGAATTTATCTTGCCGATTTACACTGTGAACTCCGATCTTGATGAATACTAATATATAGGTAATAATGAGTGATGTTTGTGCAAAATTTCAAGCCTTTAGCTGTTTAATGGAGGAGTTATGGTGCAAAATGCAATATCTGAACAATCGGTTGTATGGGAGCTATATGTTATATTTCTCCGATCTTCATGATTTTCAATACTGAGATGTAGCTAATAATGGCTGATATTTCTGCAAAATTTCAAGCCTTTAGCTGTTTAATGGAGGAGTTATGGTGCAAAATGCAATATCTGAACAATCGGTTGTATGGGAGCTATATGTTATATTTCTCCGATCTTCATGATTTTCAATACTGAGATGTAGCTAATAATGGCTGATATTTCTGCAAAATTTCAAGCCTTTAGCTGTTTAAATGGAGGAGTTATGGTGCAAAATGCAATATCTGAACAATCGGTTGTATGGGAGCTATATGTTATATTTCTCCGATCTTCATGATTTTCAATACTGATACGTAGCTAATAATGGCTGATATTTCTGCAAAATTTCAAGCCTTTAGCTGCTTAAATGGAGGAGTTATGGCGCAAAATTCAATATCTGAATAATCGGTTGTATTATATGTTATAGTCACCCGATCTGGCCGATTCCGACAAATGTTTAATCATTTGTACAACGACACCTGCTCACCAAATTTCATCAAAATAGCCCTAAAATTGAGGGACTAGTTTGCGTTCAAACAGACGGACAGACGGACAGACGGACAGACGGACAGACAGACGGACATGGCTAAATCGACTCAGCTCATCGTCCTGATCATTTAGGTATACTTTTTGATGGGTCTATCTCTTCTCCTTCTGGCACTTACAAACATCGGACCAAACTTAATATACCATTTCATTCTCATGAAAGGTATAATTATAAAAAATATCACTCTTCTCCAGGCAGGCAAAAGTTTTAAAGTCACTTTGTCGATGGAAGGCTCGTCAAAGTGTAGGTGTGTCAATTTGACCACTTAAATTTATTAAAATTCCCCCATGATTTCCAAATAGCTCTCTTGTACTCTGTATACGGCTAATATTCACAATTTGACTTTCCCGGGAACTCTAAAAAGCAATAAACAATCGCAAATTTCCTACATTTTCAGCAATTTTCCAACACTACGATACAGCGTAGAAAGTAAAATTATATTACGGGCGGTCTTCACCTGCTTGAAATTCTCGTTAGCTTGCTGAAGCACGGGTGATCTCGCTCGTGAAGACCGTTAAAAATAGGAAATATGCTGTTTCTGGCATACCGAACGGTAAGCCAGCTCTCGCTTGCTTTTAACTGTCATCTTTGTAGTTTTACAGCCAGTTCTCATCTTGTAGCATCATTCATTGTGACACAAGGGGAATTCATATAAGGTGTAGTTAGTATAGCAGCCGATTTGATATTTTTTATTCACCTACATGTATTTTGTTTTTGCTTTTGCGTATGAGCTTTCAAAAGCCGTAAAAGCAAAAACAAAATGTATGTAAATTTTGACAACTCTTACGCAAATGCAAAAACAAAATACATGGGAATTTCGTAGTTGTACTTATAACACCATGAATCTATGAATTCGCCTTGATTGTGACATATACGATAATGTAGCGTCTTCTTCTCTCACAAAATAGAGCGAAGGGCATGAACCTTCTAACTTGACGACATGTTACAAATGAAAAAGTATGCTTTCAAAACACCCAGTGAAGAAAAATCTCTCCCGCTTGCGAGAACAAAAAGCAGAAAGCAAGCGAGAATTTGAAGCCGCTGAATACCATCCATTATGCAGAAAATTCGCTACTCAACGAAAATTTCAACAGATTCCCACAATCCATAACATAAATCTGACATTCGATTCGATCACAAATAGTGTCGTCATTGATAACCAAGCTGGACGACGTACAACAACAACAAGGTATTTTGAAGAATTAGCATTTCTTTTCTTCTTGATTTTTACTGCCTCTTTAATCTGTCTTTCATGATCGTAAATTTAACAACAATAAAATTCAAATGTGTTAAAAAGATGTCCACAACCTCTCACTTTTTTTTCCTTTGAGCAAAGAACTAAGCAACCCTGTGGCCACAGAGCTATCAATACAAATTCGGAAAGGCTAGTGTGGTCGCACTGGACGAAGCTGCTCCTAAAGCCAAGGAGAAGACATCATAAATGTCGACGGGGAAAGATCTAGGGAATAAAGTGGGTACTCAGACAATTCGGAGCCCACTTCTCTTCACTTCACATCTTGGACTTTAGTTGCCGGTGTATTGTTTTAGCGGTTAGCATTCTGGGAAGTTTTTAGTTTAGCATCCTCCAAATGCTGCATAAGTAAACTGCGAGCAGCTAACCCAAGGTTTTTGACATTCTCTGGCCTGTGACATAGATGGAAGAAACAATTCCGAAAAATTGCTTGGAAACTAAAATGTGTTGTCTTATCGATTGGAAAAAATAAAAATTGCTTGAAATATTCGTGAGAGTCTAGCTAATCCTTTCATATAACATTTGGGAAACGCTTTTTTTATAAAATTTGGTAACCGATATTTAAATATTGCCCGATAAGCAATTTCTCACGAGCCTCCCAATATTCTATTCCATAAAATAACTGAATTGTTTGCACTAATTTTGCACTGCTTATACCCCAAAATATAAGCAGTGAGCCAAGCTGCCAAGTCAATTCATTTGAGAGTCTTGGATTTCGCGATATTGCTCGAGAAGCAATTTCTCGCGAGCTTCTCGTGTATCGATAATCTCGTAAGGTTCGCAAACTTCTCGATACTTAATTTCATTGTACGCATTTTGGTACTTTGTACTTGTGCGTGCTGTCTTATTTTTACTTTAAACAATGAAATAAACTCATCTCGAAAAATACTCGAAATTTCCCGCCAGAACGCCGATAACTAAGATTTTATCGATAACTCGATTTTTCGAGTATGAGTAAAAATCGAAAGCGCTACTAAAAATGTAGTAGCAAATAATTCTGCAGATATTTTTTTAAAAAATTATATAGAAAATTAAAAATTTAATATTCATATGTATATTATTTTTCGGTTTGTTTTTTATTAAACGATAATATTAATTTGTGAGCTCAAGGCCAGTATAAGGAAAAGTATATTGGAGAAAAGACAACAACAGTCAGGAGTGATAGAAATTATAGCTATTTCGGGGATCACCACATCTCCTCATCAGACTCCACCAGCACTCGAACCCACAACCTACTACTTGCTGGGCAAATGCGTAGCCAATGGACCACTCCTGACTGTTATTGTCTTTTTTCCAATAAACTCTTTCTTATTTTGGGGCTTGAGCTCACAAATTAATATTATCGTTTAGAAAATTTAATTTTTTTACATTTTCTTTACCTTCGAATATTTAGCATAGGAATTATTCCCAAACGGCAAAAAATATCAGCATCTTTCTCGTCTCCAACATGGAAAATAGAGTTCCAGCAATTTACGCAGTACTCGATTTATTCACCAGTTACAAAAATATATTTAAAAATCGTATACATATGTATATAAAAGTAATAACCGTTTTTAATACAAAAAACAACGTTAAGTGCCTGTTATTTCCAAAACGCTTCCGCAAATACAATATTCTAATAAATCAAGGTGGGATTTCCCTAAACTCATCAAAATAATTAATATTTCATATTTTAATATCAAAGTAAACGTGAAAATCTTAAACGAATTATAAAATGTTAAGCAGAGATAAGAGCATGACAAAAACTTTATTGTTTGCAATTTAAAATACATATGTACATACATACGCAAAGTATGAAAGAAAAGCAATTAATCTTCGTAATGTTAACTCTTTGAAATAAACAGCACATATTTTCTTTAGACAGCGCATCAGCAAATTGCAAAGGTCAATGACAATAATACTTAATATGTATGTACATAAATTCCAAAGCTTTTTTAAGTATTTGAAAAGTCATAAAATATTTTTTTTTCATCGCCACTGCCAGTTGAAAGTCACCTTTCAACTTTCACTCATAACAATTCATCATTGCCACAGTTTGAGGTTGTACAATTTTGTAGTTCATTCACACAAAAAACCAAATCGAGCGCAACGAAAGTCCGCAACGAATTAAGAACAATCGTTTGCAAATGATTTCAAATGTGAAATAAACTGATTTAATGAATTTCTGTTGGTAGTGTGTGTGTGTGCAAAGAATGCGCTGATGGGAAAATCTAATTTGCAGAAGATGTATGTAAATTTTTTTCTTCACTTTTGATTACAGCAATGGCGCAAGCAGAAGTATAAGTGGATTTAAACAGTCAAAATGTATTAACTATATACGGAAAAATAAAAAAATATCCTCTCCTCACAGCACACTCTTCTTCGTCTTCAGCAAAATCACTATAAAAATGTGACCTAAATGACCACATTTTTACTTTTCTTTCTGTCTATGTTTTTGCAAATATATTTATTCACATATGTTGTTCGCAATTTATATGTACTCGAATATATCTGCTCTTAATCTAATAGCTTACGCTCTACAAATCGCAGCACATGATGTCTTCCACTGCTAAGTGCCACACATTTGCCAAATTAATTCCACAAACTAAATCAATACCTTTCGATTGCATTAATAGGATTATCAGTTGGCATTAATCACGCACGCTACCAACCCCTAAAAATCAAGGCAACTTAAAAACGAGCCAAAAAAAAAATAACAGCAAAACACTCTTTAGACTTTTCTAACCAACTTCCGGTCGCAGTGTGAATGCATCTGCAGACACACCCTAATGCCACATTTTCAGCCCACTCGACTGCTAAAAATTTGGCTTGGCTGTCGGCTCTTGATGTGGACAAAAAGGTGAATGGCTTATTTATTGGATTGCCTTTTTTGCATTTTTCTTTAGTTTCTAAATACAAAATTAAATTGTTTGTGTTTGGGAAGATTGGCCTGGTCAGTTGTTCTCTTTTATTTCTTTCTAGTTCGAACTCGTATAATAGACGTGTACATACTGGTATAAAATGATATTAATGTAAAATATTTACTCGTAGGAGTATAAATATTTCCGAAGGTAAACAACTATGGATACAAGCAGTATTTATTTATTCGACGCAACAATTCGTATGAATGACAGAAAAACTAATTTAACGAGTATATTCTATTCAGGGACCAAAAATAAACAGTTATTTTTTTCGCTGTAATAAAAGTCCTAGGCAAAATAATGTCGCAGAAGAAAGTTATCAATTGCAAAAGAACGCTCTAACTCGGATACAATTTTCTTTAGTTGCAAAAGCAACCCTGTTAGCTTCTTTCATGAATATTGCGCGGCAATTTTGGAACGGGAAATAGTTGTCTCGGCAATTTTTAGGTTTATGTAGTTACTATATATTTACAAATTCTATGCAAATAAAAACGAATTACGCCTTAAATCTAAATTTCCCATTTATTTTCTTAGTGCTCATTCACAATAGCGCAGTGGTACAGGTCGGATATTATTTTATCGAGTTGTCTGGGCAGTGGCCCACCAAATCGTTGGATGTGAATTCATACCCGGGCAGAGTCTAGAAAAAGATCTGATGGGGAGATGTGGTGATCTCCGAAATAGCAGCTATAACTGCAACCGCTCTGACTGTTGTATTTTTCCAATACTTTCTTACTTAAAACTGTTATTGACCTCAAAAATGATTATTGCTTTAAATAAATTAAGCCGAAAAATTAAACAATAAAGAAATTAAGCCTAAAAATTAATAAATATTTAAAAAAAAAAACAAACTATCGAAATTCGATAAATAAACTAAGTCGAAAAATTTATAAATATTTTATAAAGCCATTTTTATTAACAAAAGAAAACTGTCGAAATTCGATAAATAAATAAGCTGAAAAATTAATAAATAGTTTAAAAAACAATTTTTATAAATAAAAAAAAGTTGAAATTCGATATATAAATTAAGCCGAACAGTTAGTAGATTCGTATTAAAAAATAATTTTTATGAATAAAAAAAAATTTCGAAATTCGATAAATAAATTAAGCCGAAAAATTTATAAATATTTTATAAAACCGTTTTTATTAACGCAAGAAAACTGTCGAAATTCGATAAATAAATTATGCTGAAAAATTAATAAATATTTTAAAAAACAATTTTTATTAATAAAAAAAACTGTCGGAATTCGATAAAAAAAATTAAGGCCGCAAATTAATGCATATTTTAAATCCAGTTTTTATTACAAAAAAAAAAACTGTCGAAATTAAAAATAAATAATTTAATAATTACGCCGAAGATTAACAAATATCTTTAAAAATAATTTTTATGAATAAAAAAAAATTTCGAAACTCGATAAATAAGTTAAGCCGAAATATTTATGAATATTTTAAAAAACCATTTTTATTAACAAAAAAAAACTCTCGAAATTCGATAAATAAACTAAGCCGAAGAATGAATAAATATAAATTAAGCCGAACTATCAATAAATATTAAAAAAAGCAATTTTTATAAATAAAAAATTAATAAATAATAAACAGAAAAAAACTTTTATTAAAAAAAAATTTTTCGAAATTCGATAAATAAACCAAGCCGAAAAATTAATAAATATTTCAAAAAAATCAATTTTTATTGATGGAAAAACTGTCGAAATTCGTTAAATAAATTAAGCCGAAAAATAATAAATATTTTAAAAAACAATTTTTATTAATAAAATAACTCTCGAAATTCAATAAATAAATTAAGCCGAAAAATTTATAAATATTTTCTAAAAGTAAAGCCAAAATAGTAATAAATATTAAAAAAACAATTTTTATAAATAAAAAATTAATAAATATTAAACAAAAAAAAAACAAATTTTACTAATAAAAATACTGCCGAAATTCGATAAATAAACTAAGTGGAAAAATTAATAAATATTTAAGAAAACAATTTTTATGAATAAAAAAACTCCAGTTTTAGAAAAAGTTTCAAATCGGTTCCAGATAGTGTTAATTTTTCCGAAATTAAATAGTAGGTAATTGAATGCAGTTTTAAGAAAAACAACGAGCTTTTAAATCGACACTTTGTTGAAATTTTTAACAATGTCCGTTTTAAATAGCCTCAGGTACGATTCTAACACTATAGCTTCCATTCCATAATTTTTGGACGAATAAAGCACAGAATATTATAAAAATTCTTTAGAAAATTTAGCTTACTTAGCCAATATTTTAAAAATTAACCTATACTCGTATTACGTGAGTTGGCTTTTAGCGCGTTGCCGCTTAAACCGCGTCAAGTTAAAAAAGAAGCACAGTAAAAGCAGTACTAAAAAAAATTACCATACACAAAAAGAAAAAAAATGGCAAACAAGCATAACAAAAGCGAATAGCAAAACCGAGTCAAGGCCAACATGCAAAAATACCAACCATACCATAAATATACACCTAGTTACTCTGTTTACCAGTAGCTAAAGGTTATTTGTTTGTAGTTAACTGAAACTGACAAGAAACCAAAAAAACACAAAACAACCAGCAATGCGCATGTTCCGCAGGGTTAAATTTCATCGCTCGCCAACCATGTTTTTTAAACCATCATCATAGCTTTCCGCGGTAGTCCAAAATGTGAACGCAGATATCCAATTATCGCATATCAAATATTGGAGCAGGTGTAAGCACACGCACTCCCGCGCTCCTGCCGTCAGCTCATAGCCATCGAACGCAGTAGGAAAATGACTAAACAGAGGTGGCAAAGAATGAGCGCCAAATCATTGGAATTAAAATGCGCGGATCGTATGAAATATGCACCCACAACTCCGAATACGATGCCATTTCATTGCCCTCTGTTGACTAGATAATCATCCACCCTCTGACGCAAACAGACAGACAATCTCATTACTATTCGAGTTAACATTTCATCTTCCAGTTGCATGGTGAGCCGCTTCCTTGAGAAATGTTACACTGTGTCATTCGTCACAAACGGCAGGTAAAGAAGCGGAAAAAGCTTGTGATAAGGCATAAAAGGCAGCGCAAATTGTCGATTTCCATTGCACATACTACAAATGGGGGGAAAATAGAAACAAACAATTCTTTATTTACATAGATATTTATCCATTTCTGGCTACCAAAGAAACAAAGCAGCCAAGTAGTGGTGGTATTCCTAGTTACTTATGTCTGTAAGTATATAGTAAGGTCTAAAAGTCTCTGAGCTACCTAAATCGATGTACGTATGTAGATTTATGGGAGATAACAAAAATGAATGTTGATATATTTTGGAACTATTTTCCGCCATCCTTTGCCAACTTTGGTTTAGAGACAAACCGGTTTCGGCGTTCTCCAATATTCAGTGTCATTTTTTGTTCTCGAAAACCGGTTTGTCTCCAAACCAAATTTGACAAGGGACCACGAAAAGGCGTTGCAATTTACATTAACTTTCACCCTGTTGCAAAAAAAAAAACCGAAAAAATAAAACTTTAATGCCCTTAAAGACTGCACTATACGTCATCAACTTGCCAAAAAATATGAAATTATTTCATTTTGTAAAAAAAGAAAATAAGTTCAGACTGCCAATCCATAATAAGAAATGCATAAATCTGAGTATCGATCTTTAATTACAATTTCAACAAAAGAGGGGAAACCAACGGCGGAAATCAAAAAAAGTTTGAATGCTATTTGTGGACTTTATCAGAGGTCCAGAAAAAAATAATTATCTGATGATTGTGTTTAAAAAAAAAATATTCTTAAAAGCCAAATAATCGTAAGCAGAAACGTAACTGTTATAAGAGAAAAGAGTAAAAGCTCAATAATTTTTATAGTAAGATATAAATTTTTGGAGTAATCTAAAACCTTTGCTCAAAGACTTATACTATAAAAATCTTTTTCATAATAATTAGCAGCGAGATATGTATTTTTAAGTCTTCAAAGTCTTTTATTTTGGGACTTATGTTGCAAAGTCTTCTCATTAGAAATTTTTTAACAAACATTAACTATTATTTTGAGACTTATTTTATAAAAGTCTTTTCATAAGAGTTATCAGCGAAAAAACTTTTTTTTAAGCTTTCAAAGACTTTTATTTTGGGACTTATATAATAAAAGTCTTCTCATAACAATTATGAGCACGAATTTTTTTTTCAAATTGAAGGACGGGGTTTTTTAGGATCATTTCGGAATTAGTTCAGGGCTAAATCGGGACTGCTTAGAAACAATTTCGTGACCAGTTCGGGAGCACTTCTGGACTAGTTCGGTACTATTTTGGGTCCTGAAATCGTTCCCTCTTTCAAAACTTAAAAAAAAGTTGTCTTAGTCATACTTGATATACATCTCAAAAAAACCTCTTCGAAAGAAGTAAAAAAATGTATCTCGCTGATAACTCTTATGAAAAGACTTTTATAAAATAAGTCTCAAAATATTAGTTAATGTTTGTTAAAAAATTTCCCCGCTCTAAAAAGTCATTTACAATAAATAAATTTTAAAATAATAAATATCGAGAGCTTAAAAAACTTGCCTGTCTCTTAATTATTATCAGACACTTGTATAATTCTTATCAAAACTAAGTTGAGTTTTTAAAAGCTCAACTGTCAAATAATTCTTATTCTAGATCTCTGTTCGTAGGAGTTTTAAAAGTTTTTAACTAATATTTTTAGACAAAATTTATTTTCCGTAATAATTATGAGTGAGATACATTTCTTAAGTCATTGGTAACTATTATTTTGAGTCTTATGTATTTTATAAAAGTCTTGCCCTAATAACTATGCATGTAAAACAATTTTTTAAGTCTTAAAATGCGGAACTATTTCGGCGCAAAATGATTCCGAGCAAATGCCAAAATTAACCGAAATAGATCTGTAAATTAAAATTTCAAACTGGTTTTTTACTCATAAAATTTTTATACTATGTATTATTATATCGTGAGTCTCAAAATAATAATTGCCGATGAATTAAAAATGTATCTACGAAAAACACTTTTATAATTTCAGTATAGAAATAACAGTTACAAAAAAACTTCATAATACTTACGAAAATTCGGATGACTTTTTTAAAATTAATTTTCTAACAGTTTCAGTTGTTTCAGTTTTTTTTTTTATTTTCCCTCAAAGGTTAAGGCCCTCGATGGGTACTTTTTCTTAAATACAAAAACTTGAAGAGTTATAGCTTTGATGACCAAGAAATTATTTTGCCTTATAAAAGTTGATCCACCCCCCTTTCCGCTTCTGCCATTTTTCCCATACCTTTAGATGAAATTCCCCAAAAATTAGCAACGCTAAATGAAATATTAATATCAACTTTATCATTCGGAAGAAACATGAAAAAAATTTTTGGAGAAAGGGTATCAAATATGTAACTCTTCAAGTTTTTATACTTGGGGTACAAATACCCGTTGTGCAAGTACAAAAAAAAATTCAGACGCCGTGACTCATAAGTTTCTTCAGCAAACATCATTCCAAAGAAGCCCCTTTTCAGAAAAATACCATGGTAACTTTATTGCATAAAAAAGATCTAAATTTGATGTACTGTTTTATTGTAAAAATACTTCTTTATAATTTCATAACCAAAATAATAGTTATCGATGAGTTCGAAAATGTCTATCTTGCTACAATAATAATTGATTGACTTTTGTTCTTTACTCTAACAGTAGCTATATCTATATTCCCCTGTGCAAAAGAATGTACATGACCATTCGAGGTCATTGTGGATAAAAATATCGAATATGTGATATATAGTGATTGTACTGGAAGACAGGCAGGTAAAAATAAAAAACTGGACTTTCAAAAACAACAGTCTTTGAAATCCTACGTGAGCATGTTATGTGCTTTAATCAGTTTGTGCTCTTTGCGCAAGCCGATAGAAAGAAGTTTTAGATTCAATCGTTACCAGCGATGAGACAATGGGTTTTTAACATGATCCACTGTCAAAAAATAAATCGAGCTCACCGCAACCAAAAAACCAAAGCTAACTCAATCTCAAAAAACGACTATGGCTACAATCGTTAAGTATTCTTTAGGACAATTCACAACAATAACGGGCGATTGCTTCCTTACTACATTAGATGCTATTAAAAAATCGTCTAGGAAAACTTTTGCGAGGAGTTCACGAGGTCCACACAGAGGGTTTTTCTAAGGCTGTCATTAAAGAATGATATTTTACTTAGTTTCGACTTGACCCTAAGCGACTATTATTTATTATCAGAGTGAAAATCCGACATAGTACGAAAACAATATAACACGATGGTGAAGTGGTGCCACCTATTTTGGAGCACTGTGAAGGCATCGAAAAATTTTGACAAAACGCAAAAAAAATCTGTTGAAATTAAAGAAAATTGTATTGAGAAATAATAATAGAAGAATTTAGAAGTTATTTTTAAACTTAACATTCAGGTCTAAGACTTTTGAACCTTATCACATATGTACGTCTGTATCAATTCCAACATTGTCAATGTCAGTTAAGTCGGCAAACTCGACACAAATCAGAAATTTATAGTCGTGGATTTGCACTCGTACAACACTCGTAATAACACTGACAATATGTTAATAAAGGAAAATAATACAAAAGTACCTACAAACATTTGCACATAACATAACATAACATATATTTAGTGTCATACAATATATGTATGACTTTTTACGGACGTGTAATGCGAAGCGTGCGCCGCATAGCCAATTTTGGGCATAGAAAAGAACCACATGAATATCTTACACTTGGCTTCCGTACATTGCACATACACACATATATAGATATGTACTTATAATACATATGTATATGCAATATTTATATAATGAATGTACAGTCATACATAAAATGTCAATAAATAGACTGCGCTCATTGGATAGAGGAAACAAAGCAAGATAATGTCATGAAATCTGTCTTTATAGGTTGATGAGTTCTGATGGAGTTTTTTTTATGGCTTTATTTGGCACCCTTTAAAAGTCACTTTTTAATAAAAATCACTCATGATTTAACCTAAAAAGAATTCTTGAAAAACACATAGCGTGATAAAAATCACTTTGTCTATTGTGTTCGTTCTGTAGAGTTCAAACCAAAGATCCATAATAATAATTATTTAAGAATTAAGTTTAAAGCAATCATTTAAATATTGATAATAATTATATAAGTCTCTTGATAATAACTATGAGTCAGATAAATTTTTTAAGTTATAGATATTTATTATTTTGAAACTTTTTTAGATCAATAATAACTATTGTTTTGAGACTTACATTATAAAAGGCTTTTATTTTGAGACTTTTATTATAAAACTATTTCCATAGTAATTAAGACTAAGACAAGTTTTTTTAAGTACTGAAAGGCGGAACTATTTCGAGACCCAAAATAGTACCGCACTAATCCAGAAGTAATCCCGAAATGGTTCAAAAAAAGCCTCGTCCTTCAAGACTTAAAAATTTTTGTTTCTCACTCATAATTGTTATAAGAAGACTAATATAAATCTTAAAATAAAAGTCTATGAAGACTTAAAAAGGTTTATCTCGCTGATAATTATTGCAAGAAGACTTTTATAACATAAGTCCCAAAATAAAAGTTTTTGAAGACCTAAAAATATTTATATCGCTGATAATTATTATGAAAAGGCTTTTAGAATATATGTCTTTGAATAACGGTTATAGATTACTTGATTAATATGTATCTTACTATAATAATTACTTTAAAGCTTTTCTATAATTTTAGAGGTTAGTTGCCCCGGCCAAGACGCGTAACGGGTCACTCAGCTACTACGAACGCCGCTTTGCTTTTTTAAATACGAAAAAATAGCTCAAGTTAAAACCGTTCCTATTACTATTGAATTCAAGCTTTAGATTTCAGAATTTTAGATTTTTTGTTTCTTGCAGTATTTGTGAGTTACGGCTGCGGCAGGAAATGTTATCCTTCAGAACCTTAGCAGTCAGTGCTCTCTGAAAGCAGATATATGTAAGGATACATTTTACAAGGAATTGGCGTCCGATTCACAATAACAAAATCCAGTCGGATTATCAAAACTAGCGACGGCACTATTAATATTATCGATGGGTCGTCACTTTCACCACTATCGATAGGGCTCCACTATCGGGCATAAGAGAATAACGTCACTGTAGACAGTTAGAAAAAACTATCAACTATCGATAGTTTTCCATCACTACTTATTGCCTGTATTGCTTTATAACCGGGCTATTCTGATGTCATTACAATAGTCACCATTGTCGGTATTCTGAATTCTTAACATCGTAACAAAAGATACGCAAATTGTTACCTGCCAGTAAGGAGGTATTGCAGTTTTCATAAATATTTCGAAATGTAAGAATCAAAGCGTTGTTGACTTCACAGATAAAACTTTTAAATTTACAAATATAGAATGGAAAAAGCTATGTGCTATGGAAATGGAGTAAAAAGAGGTGTTGGAGAGGAAACGGCTGACTCAGGTTTTGTCCAAACTTTCTGGAAAAAATATTCCTCTTCTTCATCTATAAAATTTCTTTACAAAAATAACCCAATGCAATAAAAAACGTTTGCCTGTTTGGACAAAGTAATCTCCGATTTTCATGCGACTTTAACTATTGACTAGATAGTAACCTCAGGCATAAAATAAGGTATATTTTATTAAAATGTTAAAGGAAAAAAATTATTTTCTAACAATGATTTAGTACATTTTTTTATTTTGAATGGCAGGCCATTGTTTTTTTTTTGTATTTAATGTTGTTTTTGGGAAATTTCACCTAAAATGAAATTAACACCAATAAAACTTATCAACCTGACAAGTGTCAGATTTACTGCGTCGGCAACTATGTAGCAGAATATTGGCATAATTAGCGTGCTGAACCTCGTTTTTGCTGCCTAGTTTTAGGCGCAGTAAAACTGACAACTGTCAGGTTGGTCATTTTTTTCAGGTCATCACCATAGGCGGGCTAATTTTAATTGTTTTAACAGAGAATTCGTCTATGTCACTTACATATGTATGGCGATGATAACGAGAGAAATAATTTTGACAAAAACTCAAAAAAATTATATAAATCGTAGCGGCACACGAATAGTATAATACTATCTATACAATAATAAATTTAATGATATTCATAAAAAACTAAATAAATAAGAATATATTTCAATAATCAGCTGTCAGTAGTGCGGCCCATAGTTTTACTTTCATCACATGGTGAACTTTTCCTTTTTACAAAGTTGCCAGAATGTCCGTTAAAAGTATTGGTTAGCAAAAATGTAAAAGAATTTAAGATGACAAATTATTGTAACCAAATCGTCAGAATAGGCCGGTAAGCTTCGATATGGCAACTCCGAAGACGTTAACACTAATTGCTAACTGTTTTTAAGAGGAGAAGGGGAAAAGAATGAGTAATGAATTTATTAATCTCACAAATGGAGGCCAACCAAATCACCACCTAATCTGGCTCGGAGTTATGGCATGCGGGAGCTACTATTCCTTTTCGAATTAAATAAAAATATGGTTCTTACTTCACTAATATAATTTCAATTATTTCAATATATGGAAGGATTTATTAGCAGCACATATCTACTATTATTTATCATATTATTTTTATTAAAGCTCATGGGTTATTATTGTCAAAATTAACGCATCGAATAAATTTCCCGTTGATTCGTAAGTAGGCCGATTCTTATGCGGATCAATCCGTTAACGATAAAAGTTGATTGATGATATTTGTATACCTTACATATGTAAATATACAAACTTCAGTCATACAAATTACTGCCTCCATGTGAATTGTTATGCAAATGACGCTATAATTTCATTTCCTTATTTTTGTTTGCATTTAACGGTGAATCATTACAATTTACTCTAATTGAAATTGACACATTCACAATGCTATGATTTCAGAAATGTGACGACTACGGAAATTAATATCATCATTAAAAGAAATAGATATATATAATAAAAATTGTTCATATAAATTTAAAATAAATGAAAAATTAAAAAAAATGCAAAGTACTATATAAAAGAAATATATGATAATTTTCAAATATTTATTGCGCTTTCAAATTGTTATGGAATATTTTAAAATAGCTAATAGCCGATCACCAAAACATTTACCAATCATTTTAATTTTTAATTGCCTATTGCAATTTGCCCGATAAATACCCCTAATTAAATGCATTCGAATCCAAAAATTCAATAAATACTGCACACGCCACATTAGCGTCATTCGAATTTTTCATTGCAAACATTAAAAGATTATTTTTATTAAAAGTATAGAATAAAATTTAAAATCACTTATTTATAACGTCTAGATGTGCAGACCAGCATACGGTGAAATTTATTAAAGCAAAATGCAAAATAAATATTTTTCTTTTGTGTGTGTGTACATTAAGGTGGGTCATAAGGAGCTTGGTATTTATTTGTAAAGCTGTTATTGAACAAAATACGATGTAAGAAATTTTTTAAGCAATCGAAGCCCGGTTTTACTTTATTCAATGTTCCTCTATTTTTGCCACAAATTATCCTTATTATATTTTTGAACATATAAAGTAAATGCTTTCAAAAAAATTTTTTTTTTATTATAATACAAATAAGGAGTCCGTCATAATGGATATGCTAATCTTGTACTTATATTTTGGTAATCTGACTTCTGATTCGACGTAAGTGATCCCGAAATCCTTCTCCTACTAAAACTTGGATTGGGTTTTGCGTTTCAACAACCACCAATATTGAAGATTGCATTTAAGGTCATCCTTTAGCAACTGTGATAGACAAAGTAAAAACAATCAAATCCATTTTAAATGCAGTGCAAAACAAATATGTCGCTCATACAATAAATTCTTCATTAATTAATGAAATCATAGTTGTTGATAATTTAATTTCAAAAATATATATATGGTTTTATACTAAAAATAATCACTTTATCTAGAGTAAAATAAAAAATTTTTAAAATTCTCGTGAAACTAGATCATTTATTCAAATGAAAATATCATTGAACATTAAAATTAGGCGATTGCAAAATAATCTAAAATCACAACTACCAAATCAAGATTTTCTAGAATACCCTCCAAGTACCGGCAGTGTCTACTTCAGCAGGACGGTAACTTCTTAACTTCTTCCCATATTCTCGTCTTGAAATTGGGGCTTTATTGGTCGTATTGCGTCGGCCAATCCTTAACATCGACTCCGGTCTCAAAACACCTTTTTTCGCCAGACGCAAAATCTAATATATAAAATTCTCGTGTCACAGTTTTCGTTACCGTACTCCTCCGAAACGGCTTGACCGATTTTGATGAAATTTTTTGTGCTTATCCGGTATCTATGAGAATCGGCCAACATCTATTTTTCATCCCCCTAAATGTTCGGGGTAGTCCACCCCTAAATTTTTTTTTATTTTTTAGACAAAATTTTTAATTTCTATTTTTTATGATACAACATACAAAAAAACATACAATCCTCAATTTTCACCCTTCTACGATCAACCCTTATTTTTTAATAGCCATTTTAGTAATTTAATCATTTTTCCTCTTCGGTCGAAAACTGATCAATCGTCATTTAATTAGTTATCCCCGCCAGATGTCTACAGGTGTCACTTCTGACCCAGTAAACAGCACGGAGTAGGGATGAGAACGAAGCCGGTCTCCTTTCTTTCTCACTCCCTACACAGTTGCCGGCCATCATTATTGTTTATGCATCAAGTGTAGTAGTAACGTTGACAATTATTATTTTGCTATCTCAGTGTAACTCTCATATTAACTTTTAATCATTCCTATTTTATCAATAATAATTAAATTATCAATTTTGAGTGTATTTTGCACGATTAGTTAATCAAGTTATTTTATAACCTCAAAAGTACTCAACACGTGACACGAGCTTCCAATAACAACGGATTTTGTGTTGTAAGTATACTTTTTTTTATTTATATCGAAAATGTTGTTGATCTTACGAAGCCGGTCTCCTTTCTTTCTCACTCCCTACACAGTTGTCGGCCATCATTATTGTTTTTGCATCAAGTGTAGTAGTGCAGAAAGAGCGATTTTAGCGGCAAAAAATGTAGACGTTGACAATTTAAATCTGAAGATACAAATGTTGTTGCCAGGGAACTTGGTATCATATAAATCTATTGATACAGTTTGCGACGACAGCGAAGCAGTAAATTTTCCCAAGGTTGGATCTCCAATTATCTTGCTTCGTAATTTGAACCCGCCCCGGCTGTGCAACGGTACGCGATTAGTCATTAAAAAATTAATGAAAAACGTGATCGAAGCCAGGATTTTAAATGGCAAGTTCAGAGGTGAAAATATACTCATACCACGGATTCCTATTATACCTACAGATGTGCCAATTCAATTCAAACGTATTCAGTTTCCGATTAGATTGGCATTTGCAATGACTATCAACAAATCCCAAGGTCAAACGATGTCTGTTTGTGGATTAGATTTGAGAACACCATGTTTTTCACACGGACAATTATACGTGGCATGCTCTCGAGTGGGAAAACCATCCAGTTTGTTTGTGTTAGCTAAAGATGGACTAACAAAAAATATTGTTCACGCTATAGCATTAAGAGATTGATATTGTTTAATAGTGTTACTGTCGTAATTGTTTAATTAATGATATATAATTTTAAGGAATAAATTATAATAACTTAAAAATAATGTTTGCCTTTTGTTATTTTTATATTCCCTCATCGTTCACAGCGCTCCATGCTTATTTCACGCATATACCACATTCTTATATACATACAATATACACATTCTAACATACATACATACTTACAATAAGTAAGCTATTTTTTGTCTACACTAGAAATTACTAGGAAATTATTTATATGGCAAAACCACGTTTGCCGGGTCAACTAGTATTAATATAAAAATTTTAAGGTAATTTTCCATTTAGCAAAAGCCATCACCATTATTCAAAATATGGGCCCAACTCCATGCCTTGAAAGGCATGGTCATATCACAATGCAGCCGCCGCCATGCACCTTATTTTGAAAGTGTTTTTGAAGTGAAACTTCTTTGCGCTCGTTGGGCTGTAATTCCAATATCGAATGAAACGAAAAAGCGACAGGAAAAGGGAGGGGCAGTCGGACGGAAGGAGACATGGGAGAGAAACGAAAACGCGACAGATTCGGAGTACAGAGTGTGGCAATGATTGCTCTCTACATCACTCCGAACCAGAGAATTAACGATATAATAAAAATCATACATAGAGCATTATTGGCATATACTCCCTCTGGTGCAGCAGAATTAGGGGAAGATTTTCACACTATGCCAATGATTTTAATGCCAATTTAGCCTTGGAAGAAGCTCAACCACTTGTACAATTCTTAGAAAGTAAATTTAATTTAAAAATGAATAATAATCCCAAAGACTCAACAACCAGATCAGGCACGACAGTAGATGCAATTTTCTCAAGATATTTAAATAATTTACAATCACGAGTGTTCATTTCATATTTTTCATACCACCAACCAGTTGTATCTTTTCAGAATAATGAATAGTGGCTTCTGTTATCGGGGAAATATTTCTATCTCTTAAAACTTGCTGGCTAGGGTGAGTATTTTCATTTCAAGTGCCCATCGAGATCCATGAAGTTTCACTTCTATCGCCTAGCTTTCTAGGCTGACAATTTTTTTCTACGGTGTCCGACTTTGGCATGGGGCCACTGTAGCTCGATGTTTGACCGAAATTCACCTATAATATGTGGTGTGCGTCTCGATGTTGTCATACAAATTTAGGGATCTACAGTTTTATGCCGTCTTCGGATGGCAAATGGTTTTGGGTGAGAAGTTTTCTTCATTATTATTAATTAATGTAATAATAAAGTTTAAGAAGCTGAGAGCTTAAAACACAAAATAATTGTGGGCACACCCTAATATGACTACCTAAGAGTATAAACTTATAAATAGGTACATGTATGTATGTATGTTTGAAAGAATAAGCTTTTGGTAGAATAAATAAATTGATGCAGAAAATCGCAACCCAAGTTATGAATGAATGCATGTATATGTATGTAAATTTATTCAACTGTTTACTTACATACATATATACCAATATATATAATTATATATATATATATATTATATATGTAAATACATATGAAAGTTTCAACCAATTTGTTTCTGTCAATTTCCGATACATCTTGACAGACGGAAGGGATCTGTTGTAAATACTAGGTACATATACATTCTACGTTTGTTTATACCTGTACAATAAAAAAAACAGCATAATAAATGCAGAATTATTTATAATTGTCGAACGAAAAAGAAAAATAATACTTTTAATTCCAAATCGCATGAAGTTTTTAATAGAAAATTCACAAGTTCAGCGAAATTACCAGACATAGAAAAAAGTTGAAATTTAAAATAAACAAAAATTAAAACAAAAATATCTTTGTGCAATTTCGCTAAATTTTTTAATTTGAGTTTTTAAAATCCCACAAATAATATATAATTCCACAAAAATATAACACAACGCAATCACTTTTTATCACTTCTTTCTTTTAATTATTTTCAGTTGTGTTACGCTGTATTCGATTAAATTGGTTTTTCACTTATTGCTTTTTTTAAATTTTTTTTTTTACATATTTCTGTTATTTTAATTATTTTTATGATATGCAAATAAAATCTTAATTTCTTTGTTTATCCTACACGCGTTTGTTTACGGGTATTTTAAGAAATTTGTGACGTTATTTGGAAGATATCTTTGTTTAAACAAATTGATGTTCTTAAATAAACAAAACTTCACTGATTTAGTTGTAAATTTAATTGCGTCGGTTGTGTAATGAACAACTAACCACATTCAAATAAATAAAATTAGATATGCATACATATTTACTAAAGCAATCTTATATAATGTAAGTATATAAAAAAGGTCGGGTGTTTCTGCTGGGGTGTAGCTTGCAGTTTCGAAAACTACTGAACCGACTGAGATCAAAATTCAAAGAATGTATATGTAATGGTGTCTATTGTGCATATGGCAAAGTTCCGATAGGTGGTGCCGGTGGTCGAGTTAATTCTAAAAACCGTATTTACAATACGATTTGATTCAAATTCAATACACGAATTTGTCACATAAATTTGAATATATTACTTAAAAACTTATTCAATATATAGTGCTCGAGTCGGGATATTCTCTGTCCGATTTGATTCATAATCAGAAATTGTATTTGGTGGATGTAGCGAAGCACGCCGGCTCAGCTAGTTACTTAAACAAATGCATCGAAATCACGTGGGTAGTTATTGTTATTTGATTTGAAACAATGTCATTTGAATGAAGTATTGCCTCTCCCAGACCGCACAATTACTGTGGAATATTCCACAAAGTTACTCATAAAATTAAATGCAACTGATACAAATAAGAAATTTTTCCAGTTTAAATGTTTCCTTTCCAACTTCCCTCCCAACAGAGTAAATATCAAAAAATTTCGATTGGTTTCTACAAGAACCGATATGAAATATTACCACCATACATGTATGTAGTATTTCTATATTGTCAGAAAGAATATGGTGGTTAAAAGATTGTATCTAAAATACTGAAAAATTATATTTTTAAAAACTCATGATCGTAAAAATGTAGGTGATAAAAAAATTTCAACAATTATTGAAAAAAAATGTAAGCAAAACGATTTGATGCATAAGTGAATTCAATTCTTTTATAAAAATAATAAAAACCAATGTCCAATTTTAGTTTACCGAAAAAAACAGAGCATCGAAGGAATTGGATGGGTGCAGGCGGGCAAATACCAGTATGCAGTTTTTGTTTGCTCCAACCGTTTTCAAGATAGGGTTTAATAGACACTGGCGACGGAAAATATTTCCGGAAGAATCTTTAGCGGCATTACTTCTACCTTCACAAAATTAAAAAAGTCACACAATCTCAGGGCTATAGCAATCAGTTCAATACTCAAGTTGCTTACTGTGCTAAAAATACATTCAATGTGAATGTCATCTGAAATAGAAATTCTCGTAGAAAGCAGTTATTCACTGTACTAAGTTTCGTAACCACTCTGGATGATTTGCTCTGCTTGATTCACTTTGGTGGAATAGTAAAGTGACGCAACGGTCATGATAGAAATGATGATATAATTTTGGATGCTACTTGACCGGGATTCGACGGCCGTATACATATAAAAAAAAATTGTCATATACCAAAAACTACTGCCAATAAATAAATGCCACTAGATTTTTTAAAACCAGCCATAAAAGTCTCACAAAGACCACATAGGACACAAAACAATCATAAATTTCAAATAGTAGCTGCGAGTGCTATAAATTTAATCTCACTAGCTTATGTAATGGAAGTAATTAATATCTAAGATATCTATACATATATGCACATATGTATGCGTGAACCTATATGTGAAATTAGCCAAACCCGCGGCAGAAAATATTGCAGATATACGTTTTGTCGCTTGATTGGTTCCTAATTTAAATAATTCATAAGAGAACAATAAAATAAATAACAAAAAAAAAACACGCGTGCACCTAAGTCAGAAGTAAAACTTCTGTGGCGATTCTGCAAAGAGATAGAGTGCCTAATGTGAGAGAAAACTTTATAAGAAATATTTTTTAGGTTTAGCATAAGTAAAAAACGTAGTGTAAATTGGTAAAAATAGTAGCAGTTTTTAGTAGTAGCATTAGTGAAAATAGTACTAGAAATTAGTAAAAATAGTAGTTGTAATTAAAGTATCATTAGTAAAAAAAGGTAGTAAGAATAGTAGTAGAAATTAGTAAGAATTAGTAGCAGTAATTAGTAGAAGTAGTTAATAATAGTAGAAATTAGTAGTAGTAGTTAAACGTAGTAGAAATAAAAATAGTAGCATAAGTAAAAATGGTAGTGTTGGTGAAAATCGTAGCAGTTTTTAGTAGTAGCATTAGTGAAAATAGTACTAGAAATTAGTAAAAATAGTAGTTGTAATCATAGGTAAAAAAAGGTAGTAAAAATAGTAGTAGAAATTAGTAAAAAATAGTAGCAGTACTTAGTAGTAGTAGTTAATAATAGTAAAAATTAGTAGTAGTAATAGTAGTAGAAAGTAGTGTAGAAATTAGTAGTAGGTAGTAGTAGTAGTAGAAGTAGGAAGTAGTAATTAGTATTAGTGGTAGTTGGTAGTAGTTATAGTAGCAATAGAAGAAGTAGAAGTAGTAGTGGTAGTAATTAGTAGAACTAATCCCGAACTACTGCAATGCCCTGCAATGGCACCAAAATTAAATTAAATAGTGCCGAAACGGTCCAGTAGTATGATTCACTAACTTGTTTTAACGATATTCCCATGATTAACTCATCTTAATGAAAATTTTAACGATGCTGCTATTCAGCAGTCATTTTTTAACGATTTTCGCATTCGCCGAATCAGCTGTTGTCTTTAGTTAGTCGATTAACTAAACGACAACAAATTTGATGTTGTTAGCTCAATCGAGAAAATAAAAATTCGTGTTTTGAACTTAATTGAAATATAAATTTAAAATTCGGTGATTTGCTTCCTTGTAATTAAAAAGGAGCATTAAATAAAGTCGTTTGATTGTTTGGCATATGATTTAATACGAGTTGACGAAGAAGTAAGCGCTCCAACAGTGGATGTGTACAACCCCTTCCCTTTAACTCCAGGCTTGTCTAAATACCAAATTTCTCAGCTTGGCAGATTTCCTATGGCCCAAGTTGAGCGTCAAGCTGCTAAAGAAATATTTGCTTCAGACCGCCGATTGTACTCGTAGAATGTGTAAATGGTAAAAGCAAAATTATATCAAAGATCCAAGTATAAAAATAGAAATATAATTTATTTTTAATACATAGATAAATTATCCTAATTAAAAAATCTGAAATATGAAACCCAAATGCCCTGGAGCACTGCACGATTCATAACGGAGCGAATTAGGGAAACGAAAAACAGTGGATTTCGGATATTCCTTGCAGTCGAGCTGATGACTATTCTACCAAATCACTCAGGGGAAAGTCCGAAATTCTGCTACAATGGAACAATGGAATGCAATATACAATATAAAAAGTTATAATAAATATTTGTGGGTTGAAATAAACTAGTATCTTATTTCACTTAAATCAAATATAATAAAAATGCACTCAAATTTATATTCGACAGCACGCATTCAATTGTTTTTTCTCTATTCCTCTTTGTGCTTTTCGCTTATTTTGACATTTAGCTCGACCGAGATGCCACTCTTTATCACTTTGAATAAATACAAAAACACAGCTATTAAGAGTCGTTGAAAATAAGTAAGTGAATCGCACACTCGTTAGAGCAAACGACAAATATTGTCGTCAAAAATTGCGATTGTCGCATCGTTAAAAGTTAGTGAATCGCACTACAGAACTTAGATATGTCGCTACCTCAGTAGGTACATACATATGTTTGTTTTTTCTCATATAAACTTCATGTCGTGACATCATGGCGCGATATCGCTGCGATTTGCGTGAGAAGCACGTACTTCAAAAATCATTTACTACAGATTTTTATTAAATTGTTTTAAATTTTTTTCAATATTTATATTTTCCAGTTTTTTTCTTGATGGCTTGTTTACGTTTTTTGCAAATTTCAAGCAGTTACACGAACATGCACTCACATACATACATACATACTTATATATACCCAATTATAAAATATATATGTATATAAATATTCACCTTTGATTTGCATATACGATGACAAGACAAACGATAAATTTAAATTAGCAATGATTTTTAACTAGAATATTTACGTATACGCCATGTGCAGCCCATCCATTATTAATTATATTAAACGTATAATTATTGGCGCAATTATTGTTGGTTGTAGCAAGTCTTCCTACCTACATATATATTTTTGTGAAAATGTATGTATGTGAGTATGAATATTTCGATATTTGTGAATTGCCGATTGATTTACTCGACTTCATGCTAGATTTACGAAATGCAATGACATGAAACTGGCAAATACCAAAAAAAAAAAGGTAGCAGCATTTAATTTGCATTAGGTAGGCGGGCCAAGAAAAATGTTTTTTTTTTTAATAAACGAGCAAGTATATATTTTGGCAGAAGTTTACATAAAGGCGTGCGACAAAAATTTAAACTACAATATCTGTGATTTCAATCTACTCAGAGCCTATGCAAAACGTTAGCAAAGTTCTATGGTGAGATATTTCTTTACTATGGTGAGTGAATTTTTCTTTTATGCTGTGCCAATCGGTAACTTTTTACTGCAGGAAATTCTCGGCTGCCATGTACTTTCCATCTCACCGTTCCTCTAACAGAAAATCTCGTCCAATCCACTATAACAGAACTAATTTGACTTTTGCTGATTTATATTAAAATCTCATTCGATCCAACTGGTTTCTGTGTGTGGTGAATTGGACGAGAGTTCTGGCCACAGGAAACGAAACGCCATGCAGTTTCTTTGTAATCTACGTTCTTTTATTGCAGAGAAGAAGAAAACTAAGAACATAAAAGAAAAATGCGGCAAATATACAAAAAATACTACCGCTATCAATTTCAATACTTTTAGAATTCAACGCAATGCATTAAATAAAACTTTTAATTTTATTTTAACTGCAAACAGCTCGCCAAAACCTCCAGATAAGTTGCTTGGTAAGATGTTTAAAACCATAAACAATGGCATAAAGTTGTGTTTAGTTTAATTTTTTAATTTTTAACTAATTACTAAGAAAATAATGATATAATTACAGGTAATGTATTTTTTTTTTTAATTTTTGCATGCAGCGCCATAGCACTTTTGCTTCATTTTCGTTTCGTATAATACACAACTAATTTCGGCATTCTCCTTCATTCAGCTTGTTGTCGAAAATTTCCAATTCCTTATCAAATTTTTCACTAGCCCTATGAGGCCAACAAATTATATTCACCTTATAACTGTCAAAAATTTCCATTGTAATGCGCATTGCTACCGTTTGGCACAGGCCCTTAGTTTAAAGAGGAAGAAATTCATGGGGAAAAGTAAGTGAGCTGAGTTAGGGAGAAAAGAAAAGTATCAATGCGGTATATAAAAGAGAGTATTAGGATAATGGAAAGAAGAGAAAATGCAATAAACAAAAAAGAAGCCACAGACAATATTGCGGCCGCCTGTATGCGTACTATCGCACAAATGATATACTCGTACACAGTATGTAAATACTCTATGTCCACTAACCCATTTGCATTCTTTTGATTTTATTGTAATTGACGTTGAAAACGAATTTATTATCAGGTGATATCGAATGCCCAAATTCGCATGTATTTGGTTTTAACTTCTACGGCTTGAGTTGTCAAAATTTATAAGTATTTGGTTTCTGCTTTCATGGCTTCAGTTCTCAAAGGCGTAAAAGCAAAAATAAAATATATGTAATTTGACATTTCTAGCCGTGAGACAAAATCACTCAGCTGTTCATTCAACTCCACCTCACATGAATTTAGCTTAATTGATATGGCTGTGCAGAGGTGGAATGAAGAGACTGCGAGAGAGGCAATACTCGTGAGTGTATAAAAATCAAGTGGTAATTTATGTATAAATTATATTGAATTAAATTAAATGTAAAAAACAATTAAATTAATTTAAATAATTGGTGTTTTTTTAGACGTGTGGTTTTTAATGAGACAATACTTTTTTCGAAGTTGATCTTTGTGACAACTGTTACCTGACCTTAAACAGACTTACTCCGGAACGACGTTTGGAAATTGTGCAAATTTATTAACAAAATAATGAAGACACTATTGCTGCTGTGGAGCAGAGTATCGAAGAAGACCCGAATGAGCCCATCCGTCATCGCTCGCTATAATTGGAGCTGTATCCATCCGCTTTGTGGTAGATATTGAGGAAGGATCTTCGTTTGCGGGCTTACAAAATCCAACTCGTGCAAGAATTGAAGCCAAACGATCATCAATCGAGTCGCACGTTCGGTGAAAATGGGCCCAAAACGAGATGGCCACCGAGCCCGATTTTCACAAGAAAATTTTGTTCATCGATGAAGTTCAATTGTGGTTGAATGGGTACGTTAATAAGCAAAAAATTGTCGCATTTGGAGTGTTGATAATAAAGAAGTCATTGTTTAGACGCCGTTACATCCTCAAAAAGTCAGTGTGCTCTATAAATAGAGGAAGTCATTGGTCCATATTTCTTCAAAAATCAAGCCGGCCATAATGTTATAGTCAATGGGAAACGCTATAGAGCTATGATTAATGACTTTTACGTGCCTGAATTGGAGGAGGATGTTGATGTGGATGACCTTGGTTGCAACAAGACGGTGCTACATGCCATACAGAAAACGAAACAATAAATTTATCCCACAGGATCTGAAGCAGTGGACTACAAACTAAATACCTGAGTGGTCGACAGTCGTCAGAATATTTTAGAAATTCAACATCAAAATCGAAGACTTAAACAAGGGGTACCACAGGGAGGCGTTCTCTCTCTCTAATTGTAGATAATACTAAATCCTATCCATTCGCTACATCGTCAGGTGTTCCACAAAGAGATAATCTCGGGTCATTATTGTTTCTTTTGTTGATGAATGATATTTTTCCACGCGTTGTAAATGCACGATATATTTTATGTGCTGATGATTTTTAGATTTTTAACTAGAGTTTTGATTTTTAACTATTCGAGATATGCTTCGCTTACAGGCAGATCTAGATAACTCTAATAGATGGTGCAAGGAAACATATTTCTTAATGTGTACTAATTGCTATAAAAATTTTTTTTTCAAAACTTCTTTCCAACTTTTTGACTTGAATGAATACAAAAAATACTGTAAGTATAAAAAATATTAAACATAGTACAGGGTTTAAATTTCAAAATTGGTACTAAGCTAATATTACGATTTTAGAATTAAGATCTGTTAATTTTTGTTTGTTCAAATTTTGAAGTGAATGTTAAAATTTTTCATTGAGAAGATTTATTTGTTAAGAAACAAATAAATTTAAAATTTTTTTTAAATTTTCGAAGTCCAAATTTTATATGCGAAAACAATAGTTTTCACACACAGTGATTTTATTTTATAATTCTTCTTTTTATTTGTGGCATCCAATTTGAATTTTTTATTTTTTATTTTTTTTTTTTGTTGAAAGTGTGCAACAAAAATGTCGAACAAAATTTCATTATAGAATCGAAAAAAAACATAAACACATTTTTCAAAATAAAATTTAAAAACTTTTTTAAATATAAAAAATCAAAATTTTATACATATATGAAAATAATAGTTTTCACACACAGTGATTTTATATTATTATATTTATTTTTAATTATGGCATCCAATTTGAAATTTAATTTATTTTTTTATATTTTAAAAGTTTGAAGTAGAAATATACAACAAAATTGAATCTTTGAAAGCAAAAAAATCAAATAATTACTCAGCTACCAGCCACCATAAGCAACACGCGCCGACTAAGCAGTTAATAGCGCCATCTGTTGGCAGCCAAATTAGCAGCAAAATAACAGCGAAAGCTTTAAAACGGCGCATTTAACAGTGGTGGCTAAAAATGAGTAAAGCGCGCTAAAAGAAAAATGTTAATTCAAAACGTGAAATTTAAGGAGTCTTTTGCACATTCCACTTTTTCCTGTACAACAATAAAAAAACTGGCACAATTAATTTAAAAAAAATATCTTATGAACACAAAAGTAATTTAGTAAGAAATAAATTATGAACTTACAATAGAAGGTAGAAAAGCAGAGAAGCACTTTTGAATAGGCCGGAAAGCAGGCATCATAAAATATGTACATATGTATTTTGTTTAATTTAAAAAAAAAAAAAATTTTAATACCTATTCTGTGCAATAATGCAAACTACCAAGCGCCGCCCCTTGGAAGAGTAGCCAAATTTTAATTTCTTGATTTTACAGCCTACCTTCATGTAAGCTTAAAGGATTTACAACAATTTAAACTTCGAAAGCAATTCGGAACACCGTCATAAAATGTTTATGCTACTACATATTTTTTGGTTCGTTATTAAATATTGCAATTAAGAAGTATCTAAGCCTAGTCATAAAGTTGATTTTTTTGTTTTTGTATTTTTTTTTGACGGATGTACGAAAATTTAATTACTCGCTTCAATTTACGGCCGACGGGCATAAATTAAATTATGAACGCACTCTATTTATGCAAAATGCTTCCAAGTGGATGCTAACTTATGGTAGTAAACATTGTTGGCTAAAGTGGAGATGAATAATTTTAGAAAATTCTATTTGCATAAATAGCAGTTACATAGTTGATTTGTCTATTGTATGTATAAAAAAAAATGCAAAAAATATTCAGTTTGTATGAAGCAGCATTCACTCACCTCCAATCATGCGCTGCAAATCCCGGACAATTTGTTTTGCACTGCTCACAGCGTACACCATCGTCCACTTCGCGTATGACTACGCCCTGAAATGAAATGAAAAAAAAATTGATAATTAAAATATGTTTTCTTTAAAATTAAGTAAATAAAAAAATAAATATTAGAAAAGAAATATTATATTAGCTCTGTTCCTGTACTTTCCTTGTAAAAACCTGTAAAAATGTCAAATAGCAAAATTACTCTCTCGAGTGAGACTAGAGAACAAGAAAGTACGAGAACACAAAACCTCATTTTTCCTGTAACAACTTCAAACAATTTCTTTCAAATTAAAAATAAATTTAATTTCATTCAAATGCCGCAAAATTATCCAAAAATTCCATTCACATTTTTCGCTATAATCTGGACAAAGTCTAATGTTTGTTTACTTTTGTGCAACAGCTGATCGTTTGACACTTTGGGTAAAATCTTCCAACTTCATTCTATACACAACTCTCCAAAAAACATTTCTCATACATAAATGAAGTAAGATTTACGAATTCTGGAAGCATTCACGCGCATAGATGAATACCGAAAATATAAGTATGAGTAGATATTTGTTCCAACGTTTTCGAAAGAATTTCCATCATTACTTACTTACTTAATTACTTAATTAATGCAATTACATTTTTATTCGGAAGTGACATTTACACACATCGTGTAAAATTACTTTAATTGGCGCCGATTGAACAAGTGAAGTAAACTGCCCGATTCTGAATACAAATTCCTTGGGAGATTTTTCCATTTTCCCTTTCCTCTTATTTTGAATGATTTTCGAAAGTAGGAAATTTCCTGTTTGGGAAAAAAGTAGGTATTACGAATGCAAGTAAAAGGGGAATTGCGCTGCCATTTCAAAGGAATTTCTCCGCCAATTATTTTGAAGAGAACGCCGAGCAAAATGTAAGTTTATTCAATTTTCAATGAAATTTTTATACAAAAAGTAAAAAAAAATATTTAAACTTTTTATTATTTTATAGGTCAAAGAGCACGAATAAACAACAACTGGTGATTCTTGTAAACCTCATGCAGGGCCATCCTGAAATCGCGCGAGGATTTTTTAGAGGCAGCCGAAAAATCTTTGCAAGATTTTGGTGCAAAGCTGAGGAGGAATTAAATTCTGCAGGACCGTCTAAAAAATGTGTTGCCGAATGGAAAAAGGTGTTTATCTAAAATCAATTTTGTTTTCATTTATCAATTTTTTAAATACCTTGAATTTAGGTGTGGGCTGAACAAAAAAAAATATGTTCATTGTTCATAAAGGCACTTATCCACCTTGGGCATAAATTCGTTTCAAAATCCTCAGTTACTTCTTCGAGAGCTTTACTGAAGGTGGGTTGAGCCAAAGAAACGTCGACGTCCTTTAATTCCCGTCTGATATCCACCTTCGGCGAAGAACCGCAAAGATGCAGTAAGCTTTACGAGCGGGGAAACAGCAAATTGCTTTTTATTTTGCCGATTGTGAGTTGTAAGGACTCCTAACAAGTAGCGAAAAGCGGGTTTATTTACCCTATAATACTCTCTAAATCTGTAAAAATAAACAATATTAGATTGCGCTAATTAATAAAAAAAAGCTCTTGGTATTTACAGTGTTGCCGGCAACTCAAGCGGGTTGGTTTTATCGCACAACTTCCTCCTCTCTAGATGCATCTGTCGCTGCTCCTCATCCTCTGCTTCCTCTACAACCATTCGGAATGCTATGCTATGCATTTTTTTTTTTGTATAAATTTGTTTAAATTTGCACTATTTTTAATAAAAACTGTTGATATCTTATTTTTCGCGTTCACACAAATATGCCAAAATGAAATGTCACTAAGCAAAACAGCTGATTTCGAAAATTCGAAATTCCTACTCCCTAATTCTTCTTCTACCTCGGGGAAAAGAATAAGAATTTTTTTCTCGAGAAAATTAAAATCCGCGCGGAAAGAATTCCGCGAGAATATTTTGAAACGGGCTGAAAATCTTTTTCCACTTGATTTTTCCAACGCAGAAAATGTCTTCCTCGTCCTCGGCGGCCATTGCCGGTGGGAACTGAGTTTAATACTGATTCAGGGCGGAAGCGATTTATTGCATTGGCACTACACGAATAAAATTAATATCGCAGCTATAGGGTAAATTTGTATGTGTGCTAAAAACGTATCTGAAGTCTAAATTTACCCATCACCCTTAAATTTTGCTCCAGCACCACCCATCACCCTCGTTAAGGGTCAAGTTTTAGGAGTTTATGAAAATTCTCTTTCTTCTAGCTCTTAACTCTCCTGAAGCCAATTTACTTGCCAAAGAAAAGCTACGGTTGCCTGATAACGATGCCTGCGGGCCTACTTTCACACCCTGGGCAGCCGAAGCTGGAAAAATGGACCCGTTAGGTGACGCTAGAGTCGAGTTATTCAAAATATCCCTATTTATGGTGAATATTATTGTTGATATTAGAAGGATCAACAGCTGGTGCGATAAGAAATAATTTTATCCGCTAGGCGGCGCTAATGGCGATTAATTCAGAAAATAACTGTTTATAATCCGATTTAAATTAAATTAGAAACGTATGTCGAGGGTGCGACAAGATATAATTTTACGAAAAGTGGATCGATAGATGGCGCTAAAATCAAGTTATTCAGAAAATCGGTTAATTATTTATTATATTCTTTGAATTTTTTCCTATAAAGACGTGTAAAAGAAAAAAATTATAAAAAATATTTTTTTTTATTAGGAGTTTGAAGTAAATTCAAATAGTTATGATATAAACGCTTCTGAAAAAAATCAGGAATGGATGTTAAATTTGTGTGTTCTACTACCAAAAATTATTTAGACGTAACGGCTTCATTATGTCACGTTCTCAAAGTTCTCATTAGGATACGGCAATCGTACCTACAAAATAGAATAACAAAATTGCAACAAGTGACAGAAGATTATAGTAAAATTAACTAAGATTTAAGACGAACACTTTTGGACAACTCAAGATCTGCTATACGAAAATTCACTACATGACATTCAACCGAGGACAACGCGAAGACTAAGTACTCCTAGTATTTATAACTAACAAAAAAAAAATTAAAAAACAAGCCACAAGCAGTTGTTTTAAGTACACAAATAATAATAATAAAATAAAAAACTTAAGAGAAAACAAAAATTATCAATCAACTCAGTGGTTTATTGGTGCCAATTGTAGAAAACATAAAGAGCTAACGCCATTAAAAAACATGGCCCATTACTGACTTAGTTTTGGTGCTCCATTTACCTTCTCCAACATTAGGTTAAAGAAATCTTATAGCAAAAAAGTTTCGTTTGATATTAAACAGGTTTTAGTGTTTTTTCCTAATTTTGACGGAGCTTAACGTCTTCTTACTTAGCTGCATTAATTTTACGCTATTTGCAAATTTAGAGAACGCGTCAATTAGCGTATCCTTTTTTCCATAACGGCGTGGTATTCTCATTTTTTGCACAAGTTGTTCTTTCGAGCGCATTTTAAAAGTCAAGAAGTTCTTGAGCGTCGGCACGCCCAAAACATTGTTGTCCCATTGATCGCAAATATATTTACATTGAACATTGGCGTCTGAAAGTAGGTGTGTAAGTCTAACGTCAAATCGGTTGATCTTTTTTTGATCGGTTGTATTTTTTTTGAAATTTTTAAGTGTAGCTTTCCTTAAGTTAACGGGATCGCGCATTTTTTGCTGTAACAAGTTAATATTCCGTCCCTATTGATAATCATCGATTTATTTGGTAATTGGCATAGTGATCGTTATCTCTTTATTAACCTTTTTATTTAATTTGTGCGCATACAAAAAATAATATAAATTCACAGCTGCTAAATGTTAACACCAGAGCGAATTTGTCTTCCATGTTTTACGTCAAATGTGCCAGTAATGAAAAAAAAATTCAAATAAAAAAAAAATTCAAATAAAAAAAAATTTTATTGTAATTTTTTAAAGCGCAGCCCTTTCTCAGATAGATGACATGTGCCAACGTTAATTATTTAAATGCTTGTTGTTGTGCATAAAATCCTGGTAGCATAGAACATTCGCTTATTTCAAATTCAACCATATCGCGAACTTTTTGCCATTTCTTTGTGTCGCATGTAGTATGTCCTTTAGCAAATGGTAGTTGCCAGCTGGAACAATGCCAACTTCTGGATTAACACTCACTTCCTCACTACTACATGCATACATGCATATGTATGTATATTAATAATCATGCTCATGTCTGTACATGTGTAAAAAAAATTCTATCTGCAATATCCCGGCAGTTAATTGTTTTAGTACTAAAATTATTCTAACTACCACATTCCAGTACTAATTATTACTACTATTTCCACTAATTTCTACAACTATTTTTTTTATGCTACTACTAATTACTACTACGATTATTATTAATTTCTACTACTTTTTTACCAATTTTTACTACTATTTTTACTAATACTAATATTAGTTACTACTACTGTTTTTACTAATGCTACTACTAATTAGTGCTACTACTTTTACAAATTTCTACTACTATTTTTACTAATGCTATTATTAATTACTTCTACTTTTTTTTAGTCATTTCTACCACTTTTTTACTAATTCCTACTACTATTTTCACTAATGCTAATATTAATTACTACTACTGTTTTTACTAATTCCACTACTATTTTTACTAATTTCTACTACTATTTTTAATAGTTTCCACTACTATTTTTCCTAATGGTACTATTAATTACTTCTAAGTTTTTACTAATACTAATCCTAATAACTACTATTTTTGCTAATGCTGCTACTAATTACTACTACTACTACTTTTACTGATTTCCAGTACTATTTTAAATAATGCTACTACTAATACTACTATTTTACTACTAGTACTACTACTTATTACTACTACTACTTTTACTGATTTCTACTGCTATTTTCACTAATGCTACTACTAATGTTTACTACTATTTTTTAACAACTACTACTATTTTCACTAATGCTACTACTAATGTTTACTACTATTTTTTTTTTACCAATTTCTACTACCATTTTTGATAATACTACAACTTACTACCGCTACTATTTTTACAAAATTTCTACTACTATTTTTACTAATTTATACTACTATTTTTACTAATACTACCACAAATATATACTACTTATTTTTACAAAATTTCTGCTACCATTTTTGCTGATACTACAACTTGTTACCACTACTACTTTCACAAAATTTCTACTACTATTTTGACTAATTCTACTACTAATTAATACTACTATTTTAACTATGCAAATTTTCGAAATTTCTCAGTGTTTAAATTCCATGTGTTTCTTGGTTTTTTTTACTAAGTTTAACTTCAGAGTTTCACTACAAAAGCGCTGCTAAATATCTGACATGTCTTTGTTTGCTTAAAAATGTAGAGTTTCATGCACTTTAAGAGATTCAATTTTATTTTCAAGGTGGTTTGATTTTTTTATTTATCCCGCATTTGGCCCTATTGTGCTTCGATCTCAACAACTCAACAATGCACGGGGCAGTCTAATTTTGCTCATACTTAGACCTCGCTTTATTCACTTACAAAGTCCAACTGACACAGCAATAAGAGGCACACTACCATCCGCCTCGTTATGGAAACTTAGAGCAGCTCGGATTGGACAACGATGCTGTTCGGGAAATCATCTTTTCCGAGTAATCCATTTTCAGAGAGTTATAGTTTGGTGCGGATTTAAAGTGGAGGCATCGTTGGTCCATTTCCTATTTTGAAAATTCTACTGGGAACGCCATTTGAACCAACGGAGAGCGTTATAGTGCGTCATAAACGACTTTTTATAATACACAACCCAAACAACAATCCATCTTTGCGTGCAAAGTTTGATAACCTCGGTATCAGCCGATTTGGTATCAATTAGTCACCTAGGAGCTGTTATTTGAAGGATGCTTTGAAGGGCCGAGGTTTTGCGAACAATAGACTAAGGATACAGGGGCATGGTACAGGACACACAGGCGGAGTTAAGGCTTTCGCTGTTTGCTCCCCTGGAAAAAATGGCCTTAAAGAAAATATCGAGCAAGCTGTCCAAGAAATATGTAGATACAGAAATCGTCTCTAAGGTCTTGGAAATCTGGGGTAACAGGATGTGCAACTGCGAAGAAAATCAGGCAGTTACATGAAATGCCATAAATAAGGGGAATGTTTGCTCAGTCGAATACGCCCATAATTTTACTAAAATTTAAGTTTTTATTTTCAAAATGATGCCATCATAATTCCTATTCTTTACCTATACATTTTGGATGCATTTCAAGCACAATCAAACTGCATGCACTTTTTTGTAGGAAATATTTTTAGGTAATATGCAATGTTATTTAGTTTTAATCATTCCTAACAAATGTGAAAGTAAGGAATTCAAAATATGATCGTTGTAAATTTTTTTCATGTAGAAATCGCGTTTTTCAGACTAATGGCGTTTTCTTTTCTCGAAATAATGTGACATTTATTTTGCCCCGTGCCAGGGTTGTCAAATTTTCGGGTTCTTTTTCTGGCATTTTCTCTGGGTTGTTTGTTCTTTTCTCAAAATGGTTGCACTCTGGTTTGACAAAAGTGTAACATTTTCTACCCGCTACCAAACATGGGGCTGACCGTTGTGCAGCTGATATTAATTTTTTTTCGTTTTTTTTTGTTTCTACAATAGTTTTGCTCCTAAATATCAATTCTGACACCAAGTTTTTTGTCTCACTTTATGGCGTTCGGTGAATTAAATTGATGGTGCAATTGAAATTGATAGAGTGGATTTTTTTGTGTGTTCTTTTTTTCATATGAAAAATGCAACATTTACGTAGGGTAAATGGCAAGATTTTCGTAATATTGCTCGAGAATGAGGTGACAATTATTTCGAGAAATGAAAACGCTATAAGTGTAACATTTTCAATGTAGCATACCTGGAAATTTTGCTCAGATCACATGCATATGTACATACATATCTTCTGTTCTCTTTTATTTTTATTTCGCTTTTTAATTTTACTTGTAATTAACGTATTTCTTGGAAAAGGTGGAATGGAACCCTGGTATATAAGAACAAAGAGAATTTACTTGCACTTACGATGGGTATGCCTCGAGCTCCATGACATATATATTAAATAAATACATATGTACATATGTATATAGTACATATATAAAAATCAGTTTGCATGCAAGTCATTCTAACACAAACATCGCATACATAGATAGAGAAATATGTAAGTAGGCAAATGAGAACGCAACGGTCAGCATCTAAAGCTTAGATTCTAAATAATGGCGCTTTGCGCCAACATGAATTGGGAGCATACGACTACACGGTCAGAAATTTTGGAATATTTCTAACTTGAAGCTAACTTAAAGTTATTAAGGTTACACTTTATTGGTATAAATTGTAAGCTCATTTCTCACAATTATGATATAAATATTAAACTCATTTTGTAATAAAATAATAATTAGATTCTTAAATAATACTACTTAACTTTATTTGCGTAGAAATAATTAGCTTCGGTTTAATAAAACATATTTTTCGTTTGATAAGGCTTAATATTTTTTTATTTGCCTCTCCACAGCGATCGTTTTCAGATTTACATTTTTTATAAAAGTAATTTACTGTCGTTATTTTGTTATAGCATTTTGATTCGTTCTATACTATAAACTTACATTTTATGAAAAATATAGAAAAATCAGAAATTTGCATAAAAAAAAATGGGATTAAATATTGTCTTGTAAAAAAAAATTATTCGCATCGGCATTACTTTTCAGCTTCTTCGAAGTTCTGCACTTTTTAAATTAAAATACGATGCGCTATAAAACTATGCAACCGAAAGCGTCTAACAATTTTTATTACAAATCTTGATATTTCACTAAAAATTTGGTCTAATTTTTTAAGAAGCTCGAATCAGGGGTGATAGTTTTGATGAAAGAAAAAATCATAATTTAATCGTTATTTTGTCAATTTTATTTATGAGATTGTTGGCTTTTTTTCGATCAAGTTTGATCGTTCTTCTTTAATTTTTTTTTCGATCGAAAATAATTACCCTTCTTGGATTTTTCCAATTATATTTGATCGATATTTTCTTATTTTTTATTTTTTCGATCAAAAGTAATCGTCATTCATGAATTTAAAATTTTACGATCATATTTGTTCGAAATTTTGTAATTAATGTTGATTTTTAGATTTTTTTTTTTTGTGGATGGTGTTGCATATTTTCGTATAAATAAATATAAATTGGCATCCCCAAACACTTGAGTCTTTTGGAAAATAATTAAATTGACTATGCAAATTTCTTCACCCTCTGGAAATGCGTGAAATTTTAATTGTTTACTTTAAGCACAAAATTGGCAATCTTTACATTGTTAAAAAACTGCATATAAAAATTTAGAAAAAATATAATTTTTTATTTTTATCAAGCTCAAGATTTATTGCTTCTTTACGTTACGTCTACGTCCTCACCACTGCATGCCCGAGTGAATACGGGGTACGCTTGCCTCTGAGCTAGGTCGTCGGACCGTGGATTTTTGTGGTCTCCTTCATATTTCATGTGCACCATTAAAAAAGAACGTACCCCTTTTTTTTTTTTGAAAAGTGACGCCACACTCCCATCCCGTCGTTTCTCCCTTCGTGCCCCACAAATGTCCGATGCTTGACTCATCCGTCTTGGTCGACAGTGATCTGCTGTTTCTAATCGTCCCCTTTACGACAATCTGCTACAACCCGTCATTTTAAAATAACTGCACCCAGGGAAATAAAATAACTGCACCGTCGGCAGAGCGTCGATACAGCAGAGCCTTAACCCAAGCCCTTAACATCCCTCATGTGATTTCGAGTCAAAATCATGATTGGAGACCATACCTGGCACTACCGGAAGTTCCGGGCGGACATTTTTGAATCCGAATACGTCTTCCTCATACTGATAAACTACCTAACGGCTGATTTGGTGCTGTGGGACTATGCACTCGCGCGTTTAGTCCTTGAAGCTACCAGAGCTGGGGCTTCGCTAGCCCCCCACTGTGCTTATTACGCGTATAGTGAAATCCGACAGGTTATTTACACCTTCTTCCTCCTACGCGTGCTTCAATTGCGTACTGTGCCTGCTCAGCATGTTGACCGTTGTTACCGCTTCTTATGATTTTCGTCAAAAAATTATCAATGGGTCGCCATTGCTGGATGTTTACAACACAATTTTAGACTAAAAGAAGTTGTTTTCATGGGAAAAATTCTCTCGAACGTTTGTCATTGCCGGCAGAGGGGCGACCGGTAGTAGAAAAAAAATTGTCTCTAATTTTTGATGCCACTTGTCCCGGCCAGGATTTAAACCCGAGACCCAGTGAATTAAGCGCGCATATGCCACATACTCGGCTACGGCGGCATTCGAAAAGATATAATACTTTTGGAACCGTTAGATGGCGCCGCTGTTTTTTGTTTCCCCCAGATTCTTCGCACGCGATAAGTTACAGAAGAACATAAGGATTAGCATGAAGATAAGGACAGGCATAAAAATAAAGATAACAATAATGTCAAAGCTATATAAAAAAAAAGATAAAGAGAAAGAAAAAGATAAACGTTATGGCAAGGATAAAGATAAAATAAAATTAACGATGAGTTCGTTTTATTTGTTGACCGCCTTGCGAAAGAACGCTCCAGCTCGGATAAAATTTTCTTGACTTGCAAAAGCAACCCTGTTAACATCTTTCATTTTGTTGATTTCGTTATATATTTAAAAATGCTATGAAAATAAAAACGAATTAGCTATTGTATTGAAATTTCCCACGTATTCTCTCTGGGCTACGAGGGTTGCCTTTTATATTTTGCGCCTTCGCAACACTACATGTAATTAGCCGTAATTAGATATTTTTATCGTAAAGTTTGGTATTTTTTGGCATAAACTTGCATATAGCGTTTTCATTTACGAGTTTTATTTGTGTTTATTTATAGTGCGTTTAAAAATTCATATTACCTAAAAATGGAATTAACCCGTGATCATTTTCGTGCGATGATTTACTACGGTTTTCGACGGGGATTATCGAGACAGGAGTGCATCAATAAGCCACACTTAGCCACTGTGAAACGATGGTACAACGAATTCCTACGTAGCCGCCAATCTTTGCAGGACGAATTTCGTGAAGGTCGTCCAAAAACGGTGGTTGTGTCAGAAACAGTCCATGCTGTGCGTCAATTGATAATACAAGATCGCCATGTGACATAGCGCGAGATAGAGGTATTCTTGGCCATTAGTGGGACCAGCATACATTCAATATTGCATGAACATTTGGTCGTAAAGAAGATTTGTTCCCGTTGGATACCGCATAATTTGACAATTGTCCAAAAAAGGACTCGTCTCGATTGGTGTAAAGAAATGCTGAAGAAATTTAGCCGCGGTGGATCAAAGCACGTCTATGACATCGTAACAGCTGACGAATCTTAGATCTATGCATATGAGCCGGAAACAAAGCAGCAATCGACTGTATGGGTGTTCCAAGACGAGCCTAATCCAACAAAAGTTGTTCGCGCAAGAAGCACCTCAAAGCAAATGGTCGCCTGTTTTTTCGGAAAATCTGGTCATGTCGCAACTATTCCACTAGATAAACTTAAAACGGTCAATTTTGAGTGGTATAAAACCATTTGTTTGCCAAAAGTTTTTGGAGAATTAAGGAAAACCAACCGCCGAAGACAAATCAATCTTCACCAAGACAATGCGAGCTCTCACGTATCGATTCAAACAAGAGAGTTTTTGAGGACTCAAAAGGTCGATTTGATGGGTTATCCGCCTTACAGTCCTGATTTGGCACCTAATGACTTCTTTTTATTCCCGAACATAAAAAAAATGCGAGGTCAACGTTTTTCAACGCCTGAAGGAGCTGTAGAAGCCTTCAAACAGCTCGTTTTAGAGGTATCCTCTTCTGAGTGGCAAAAGTGCTTTGAAAATTGGTTCAAGCGAATGCCGAAGTGTATTGACTTGGATGGAGAATATTTTGAAAACCAATAAAACTATTTTCCTTTATATTTGACGGCGGTTTCATTATTAGGCGCCAAATATAAAAGGCAACCCTCGTAATTCACAATAGCGCAGTTTTTTTCACTTCCCAACACTACAACTCAGGTCGGATATCATTTTACCGAGTTGGATCATCTCGTGTATTTTTCCGAGTTAGTGTTGTTGCTTTACATGGAATTCGTTATCGTACCTAGTGTTCTCTTGCAATTCGGTTACAAGGAAGCGAGCCTGATATAGAGGTAAAAATTATATAACTCTTATTAGACAACACACAAAATAAACTTGATTCTTAAATTTCTTACCGTGTGCTAAACTATCCATGTACATTTTTATGTAAGCGTTCTCCTTTCAAAAATGCGTACAGACTGGCCGACGACATAGCGGCAAATTTCCACAGCAATAACATGCGTATCTATTTTTGGGTTAGTTTCCGTTTCGCAAATAAAAAACAAATAACAAACAAAGAATTAAACGCCACTTGGAAATGCTGCCAAACTGCGATGATTTACTAACATAAAGCCTAAATTATGCACTCACACACATACACACACACATGCAAGTGCATATACATATATACACATTTACATTGTCAATGGTTTGCATTTGCATGTGTGTGTGCATTTTTACGCAAATGAATGCAGTTGTCGGGAAGGATAGACGCTCGGTCGGACATGGCGACAGGATGTGGCAGCTGCAAAATGTGCCAGAATTGTCGGCATGGGATTTCATGCATAGTTGGGCAACAACAGCGGTCGCAGTAGTAATAAATTGATAGTAGTGGAAAAAGATGGAGGAAAAAAAATACACTTTATTTATAATGGGAAATTTTGGTTGTAATTTTTCACAGCAATTGCTGTTGTTGTCTTCGGCTATGCTGTCATGTAAGTTGACTCTTTGTTATAAACATAAATACGTACAACCACATTACATACAAACATTCGCAGCAGGCTGTCCCGCGGAGGGCTCGTTCCATTTTATGCCGCCAGCAAATTTCATATAATTACCACAATTTGGTTTACAAATATGTTTATCGGTTTATTCGCGCATATTTAAATACAAGCTGCAATGCAATTATAATTATTTCTACGTGAATAATTGCAGCGAAATCATTTAATCCTTTTAATCACTTCATACGCGCTGATTAAATGAGAAAACGAATTGAATGCGTAAGCAAATATTATGGTAAGTATAGATTATCATATGTAAATATAGAAGGTAAATATTATTGTTATTTCATTTACTAATTAATATGAACATATTCCTGTGTATGCAGGCCATTGGTTATTTGTTCAATTAAAAAAAAAACACACACACACAAAATGTCAATCAACTGACGAGTGTCTGTGTCAACTGGCTTGCCTCATCTTACATGCAAGTTTTTAATTTAATGATAAATATCCTTTATATTTTTTATTAATGAAAGAAAGTTATGCCCTATAGCATAACCATAAGCGCATCGCAAATCCATAACTATTGATTTTTTAATATTTAAATAAACTTCCGTGATTTCTTACACCGCGTAACGAAAGTGGGGTCAGACGTTCGCCTAACTACTACTACTTATTTCTACCACTATTTCCACTACTTTCTACCACTACTTTTACTAATTCCTTCCACTATTTTCGCTACTTTCTACCACTATTTTTACTTTTTGCTACCACTATTTTTACTAATTTCTGCCACTATTTGTACTACTCTCTACCACTACTTTTACTAATTACTACCACTACTTTTACTAATTCCTTCCACTATTTTCGCTACTTTCTACCACTATTTTTACTATTTGCTACCACTATTTTTACTAATTTCTACCACTATTTGTACTACTCTCTACCACTACTTTTACTAATTACTACCACTATTTTTTACCATTTTCCACCATTATTTTTACTAATTTCTGCCACTATTTTTAATATGTGCTACCACTATTTTTACTAATTTCTGCCACTATTTGTACTACTCTCTACCACTACTTTTACTAATTACTACCACTATTTTTTACTATTTTCTACCATTATTTTTACTAATTTCTGCCACTATTTTTACTAATGCTACTACTAATTAGTACTAATTACTACCACTATTCTCACTATTTTCTACCACTATTTTTCCCAATTTCTTCTACTATTTTTACTACTCTCTACCACTACTTTTACTAATTTCTGCCACTACTTTTACTACTTCCTACCACTACTTTTAATTATTTCTACCACTATTTTTACTAATGCTACTACTAATTACTACCTCTATTTTCACTAATTTCTACTACCAGTTTTACTACTTTCTACCACTACTTACATTGATTTCTACCACTGTTTTTACTATTTGCTACCACTATTTTTAACAATTTCTACCTCTATTTTTACTAATCCCTTCCACTGCTTTTACTAATTTTTACTCAGTGCTACGACTATTTTACCAATTTCCGCCACTACTACTTACTAATTTTACTAATTTCTACTGCCATTTTTACTAATGCTACTAGTAAATACTAGCACTATTTTTTACTTTTTTCTTCCATTACTTTTACTAATTTCTACCCAATTTTTACTGATTTCTTCCCCTATTTTACTAATTTCTACCACTATTTTTAATAATTTCTACCATTTTATTATTTTTACTAATTTTTTCCACCTTTTACTAATTTTTACTCATTTCTGCCACTACTTTTACTAATTTCTACCACTATTTCTACTAATGCTACTACTAATTACTACCACGATTTTTAATAATTTCTACCACTATTTTTACTAATTTCTGCCACTACTTTTACTAATTTTACTAATTGCTGCCACCATTTTTACTAATGCTACTACTAATTACTGCCACTATTTTTTACTAATTTCTTCCACTACTTTTACTAATTTCTATCACTATTTTCACTACTATCTACCGCTATTTTTACTAAGTTTGACTTCTGGCTCGCACACTTAGGTGCATGCGTGTTTTTTTTTATTCTAATTATTTTTACATAAAAACATAGTTCATTCCCCAACAAAATCGATTACAAGTTGAAAACATAAAAATATATAGAAAAAATTGCGTAAGAATGGCAGCAAAAACAAATTTTCAAAAATCAAGCCTGTGTTACGAACTTATCATATGTGAAAAAATTCAATATAATGCAGTTTGCCTCTTATGTTTTTTTTTAATTTTTTCCCAAAATTTTCTATTAAAATATACATAGTTTATACTATAATAGAACCTATACTGTGTAAAAAATTTACGAAAATTCAACAAATTTTCAAACAGTTTAATCAGAATTTTTAGAATTTATTGGGTGCTCTGATTTGTGGTCGATATAAAAATTCGTATTGAGTTTTGACAAATTTGTTGGCTTACAATATTGGGCATATTCCTCTATTTAATGAAATTTACTTTTAAATGGGAGAAAATGCGCAACACCGTCAGTCAAAAACAAAATCATCAAAAATCAACGCGAATTTTTAGTCACTTGAAAGTTTTTTATTATGATATTAAAATTGAATTAGCAAGAAAACTTCGTAAAATCTTGACCAAATCCGGCTCAAAAGATCCTTTAGATAAAGCACTATATTCCCGTTACACGTGAAATGTAGGTGAAATTCCACCAAATATCCGCAACAAAGATGTACTCTGTTTTCGCTGTAAATAGTCTCACGACATCTTGGCAACATGTTGCCAGCAACATTTTTTTAAAACAACCTCTAAAATCCATTTGCCATTTACACTGGAATGAAAGTGGCATTCGTCACTTTATTTATGTAATTTTTTTTGTGTTATTTGTTTACATTTACTTACTCTATGCGACATCTTTTTGGCGCTTCGATAATTTTTCTTTCTAGCAACATTTCACGACTATGGAGTTAGTGCTAGCTTTAAAAGAAAAGAAAAAACAACACCTTAAAAATCACATCATTCAACTGCCAAAGTTGAGTTGAAAAAGTTCAGCGAAGTTATTTCGACCAGCGAAGACTTGATGGAAAGAAATCGCGTTGTTAATATCCGTGCCTAGGTTATGTTACTAATATTACTCATACGACCTGTTGGTATGTGGGTCTACAAATTAGCAGTCGCTTTGGGAGCAAAACAATTCCATTTAAAAATAATAAATTTTTGTATGCGATTGAAAAACTTCGATAGCATTTTTAGGTTCGTTTTTTTTTTTTTTAAATAACTCAGCCAACTTCCGTTCTCAAGTAATTTCTGACCCAGTGCGAAACTTAGATTTTCCTACAATATCGCCAACTCAATATAGTAAACAATCAAAATAGGTATCGCGCTGCGTGTTGGGTGCGATTTTTCTACACACGCATTTCGTCTCCCAATGTCGTTTACTCTCCCTACATGCATATTATATCTTTCGCATTGTGCTCATTGCGTTGGTTTAATTCATTGTGTCAAGAGTTTTGTAGCACGTGCAACAAAAATTCGCACCACATGCTTTCATTTTACGTTTTGTGAAATGTTGCCACAATTTTTGTACAGAAATGGAATGTATGTGATTGTGATAATATTATATTGCAATTGTGTATTTGTACTTGTTGTTTTAGTTGGTTTTTTCTTTTCTTTTAGTTTTCTGCTGCTGGGCTTTGACACCGCCAACATATGTAACACCTAAAGCTCGTACCAAATCGATGACCCACTTTTGAGGCGTGACTCACTAACTGCGCCAAGCATAGCAATGTTCTTGCAGCAAACGTAAATTCACAAGTACACTCAGAGAAAAAAAAATAAGTTGTAAAATCAAGCGTAAATCTTTTGGTTTATTGTTAAAGTGAAAATTTCTTAATCCAACTACGAACGATGCAGATTTTATATTGAAATTTGAATATGTGACATTTTTAGTTTAAGGTGGTTTATGTTTAAATTAATATTGATTTGTATATAATTTAAAAGAGTTATTTCTAAAACAGAATCGCTCATTTTTAATTCAAAATTGTACATTTTATATTCCCCACGTCCAATTAGGTAGCGTGTGCACGCTCCATTCGGTGGGTCGGGGGTTCAAACCCTGGCCGGGCCAAGTAACATCAACAATTATAGAAAAAGTTTTTTCTAATAGCGGTCGCCCCTCGGCAGGCAACGGCAAACCTCCGAGTGAATTTCTGCCATGAAAAAACTTCTCACAAAAACATTCGCCGTTCGGATTTGGCGTAAAACTGTAGGTCCCTCAATTTGTGTCACAACATCAAGACGCAAACCACAAAATCGCGTTAGCGGTTATAGCGCCAATTAAGTAAGTAAGTATCTAAACTAGATATAAAGAAATCTGTCAAATTTTTATAAATGATTGCCAGGAAACGGCTGACTGGTTAATCCGATTGAATAATACTGGAGAATCAATTCGTTTATTTTCCGCTCGTAGTCATATGATACGAAACTCTTTGCTGCGTGAGAGCGAGGCAAAATGCATGGTAAAGAGAAAACAGAAGATGGCGCAGATTTTCCTACCGCTAACCCTCTCTTGGAAATTTTGACAGAGTTTCCACGTCACAACAGATTTTACTTACAAAAACCGTGTATGTATGTATGTAAACTCGTAATCATGATAAAAATACTTATAGGGTACAACTGTTGAGTATCAGTTTTAGAAATTTTGACTCGCTGCCATAGGAAGGAATATCTCAACAAACACAATTGGAGCTCTCAAAATTTACAATTCCGACATGAGTCCTACTACATATGTAAGAAATATGAATATTGAAAAAAATATTTTGTTTAAGATCATGCCATATAAATTATAAGTCGGAAATTTATTGAAAATGTATGTGAAAAAAATTATGTTTTATTGTTTTAATTTATATTGTATTACTTCTTTATAGAAGTATGTTGCCGAAAATTTTCCAATGAAGCTGATTTTTTTAAATATGCAACAAAATGGTTTTCAACTCCACAGGAGCGTGTTAGGTTAAGTTAGACGTTCATTGGCCTTAAAGCCGATATGTGTTCTCCGACTTTGTGGATAGACTTCTACCCATATTCATGTGTTTTGTATGAAAAAATTTAAAAGCTGTGAATCGAAAAGTATTTATTTTTGAGGCCAATATTGAGCCATAAATAGAGCATGACTCTGGGGCTCATTTGGTGTATGGATTTAAGATATGATATACGCCGATTATTACAGGAAGGAAAACACATTATTTTTTGACTCCCAATTGAGCTCATTATGAGCGTAAATGCTCCGAAATAAGACGCCTTAATCACACATGCGTAAATCCAAATGTTTGCTGGGATATTTTAGTCGAAATAAAAAACATTTGAATCTATGTACATGTATACAAATAAATATAAACAAATGTGTTTAATGAACTTCTGCTTCCATGGTGAAGCGAAGATTTTAGCACAGATTTAAAATAACTTTAACTTTAACTAAAAAGCACTGCACCGTACCGAAAATGAGCCGAGGACACATAGGGGCACTTTGACAACTTCCCTTCCATAATACAACAAATCTTAATCCTTTTTTGCCACATACTGTGGTTCACAGCTTATTTCAACCAGTGCATTTTTCAAACTTTGACTAACTATAAAAACTAAGCTGAATAAGATATTGAAATTTTTTTAATCCAGTTCACTAGATAAGACTGTTGATTATCATTTTTCAATTCATTTATTTTCCAAAAAAAATTAGAGAATTTTAACAGTAAAAAAATTAAAAAGTACTAGAAGTGCATAATTGCCGCTGCTTATTTCAACCAGCTGAAGTAATATTGTTTTTTTCTAAGCTAAACATAAAAAAATAACAATTAATACTTTGTATGACCGCTCTTATTATCTATAACCATTTTCAGCCTTTTGGGAATTGAATCCACAAGTTTCCTCCAATTTCAGGTCATTTTTGTTATGGATTTTCCATTTCCGAATGTTCTTGTCCAAAATTGCCCACAAATTCTCGATAGAGTTCATTTCGGGTGACTGAGCCGGCGGTTGCATAACGTGTGGACAGTTCCATATCAGCCATAGCTGTACAATACCCGACTTGTATTTCGGGTCATGGTCCTAATAGAATCTGAATTCTTCCCGTATACCAAGTTTAACAGCGCTGTGTACCAAATTAGCCTTCAATACATCAAGATATTGTTAATTTTTGTCCATTGTTGTTTCTATGAACTGCAGTTTTCCAACTCCCGCAGCGGACATATAGGCCCATACCATGACACTGCCACCTCCGTGTTTGACTGATTCTTTTAAATTTTTGCATTGCAGCTCTGAATTAAGCTTGCGCCCGAAATATGATGCTCCATCTGAGCCAAAAATTTTAAATTTGAACTCGTCGGCAAAGATAACTGTATTCCAGAAAGATCCAAATGGTCTTTGGCAAATTTTAAACGACACTTCTGGTTTTTTTAAGTAGATAAACGGTTTCGTTCTGGCAATTCTACCATTAAAATCATGTTCTATCCCGAATAGTTTCGGGATGGCATGACGTTCTTAACTCTTCCTCGATCTCACTTGCTATTTTCACAGCTGATAATTTCTGATTCTCCTTGATTTATCGCACAATATAGCGCTCGTCCGTTGAATTAAATCAATTGTTAGACGCTTTTCTGTCTCTATCGTGGATTCTATTTTCGCGGGCAAACCGGTAAATAATGCTCTGGACAGTGGAGTCGCTTAGAGCAAACATTTCAGCTATTTTTCGGCAAGAGTGTCCATTTTTGAAATGTTTTTAGGAACAAGTTCCCGCTGCCCAACAGTCGTACGTGGTACCCTTGCTTTAAATTTATATTTATCAACCGATATGGCACAAACTTCAGCAAAACTGATTTCAAACGTACTACGATTTTGTTGACTGAATACAGAATAAAAAATTAACCGCTATATTGCGATGTAACGGATCTTTGCGAATGTAAAAGCGAATTGGCTGAAATACGCTGTGACAATTATACCTGGTACTTTTCCATTTTGTTACTGTTAAAAATTATCAAATAAATTTTTGAAAAATAAATGATTTGAAACATTGATAACACTGCGGAACAAAATTTTGCGGTCGGAGTTTTTTAAACCGATTTAGGGTAATTTGGGGGCGCTGATTACGAAAATAATATCAGTTTTGTCGAATTGGCTCTTGTTTTTCAGATAAAGACTTTTAAATATTTCACGAAAAACCCTTATTAAAAATATCAATATGGATTTAAATTATATTTTTATTGCGCGCCTGTATCAAAAAAAAATACAAAAATAAAAAACATATATCCTTTTCATTAATTAATTTCAAAAAAAGAAATTACAAAAAACTTTTTCTGTAGGACCTCCTATGATGTCGTTGCTCAGGACAATCCCGTATTAAGTTCCAGCAGTAGTCTGCCATCATGTGGTCGTCCCATCGACCATGGTATCTTTCTGCCATTATTTTTATGTCCTGGCGGAACCGTTCACCTTGTTCCTCACTGTAATCGCCTAGGTTGTCCGGGAATTTGTCCAAATGTCTATGTAAATCATGTAATTTAATGCTCATTTCAGCTCCTAGTTTGCAAAAATTGAGAAGCATATCAGCAATTAGTTTTGTATGGTCTGGTGATTTATGATTTCCCAAAAAATTTTTGACTACATTAACAAAGCTTAGGGCTAAGGCTTCAGATTCACTTTGTGACATATGGTTTAAGAATTCTGTGTCTTTTAGAAGAGTACGAATTTTAGGACCATCGAAAACTCCTGCTTTTAATTTTTCCATACTAAGGACTGGAAATTTTTTGCTCACATATTCGAAACAGTCACCTGTCTTATCAAGAGATTTGATGAAGTGTTTAATTAGCCCAAGCTTGATGTGAAGTGGTGGAAGAATGATTTTTTCTCGGCTTATCAGTTGGTCATGAACCACATTTGCTGTTCCTACCTCCATATTTTCTCTCACCGGCCAGTCCTTTCTAATCCAATGTTCATTTCTTGCACGACTGTCCCATAAACATATAAAACAGGGGTATTTAGTATACCCACTTTGTTGGCCCAATAAAAAATTCACCATCTTCAAGTCCACGCATACTGAAGTCCACGGAACTGGGTCATATAAATTGTTTTCATTAATTTCTTAAGTTTCGTTTATTTCAAGAACTAGAGTCAATCCAAAAAAATGTAAAAACACAGTTCGTAAGCCTGCTACTAATGTTAATAAAAACTATTAACAAAATCATGACCGCAGGTTTTTTTAAATTTTTGTTACGCAGTGTAATCAATAGTCTCATCTAATGAACTGGATTAAAAATGTTTACATATCTTATTCAGTTAAGTTTTTATAGCTAGTCAAAGTTTGAAAAATGCACTGGTTGAAATAAGCTATGAACCCACTGTATGTACAAAGTAAGTGGGAGCTTAAATGACTTTATATTGTCCAACTTTCAGAAGAATGCGGCGTTTGAGAAACATCTAAAGCAGCAAAGCATTTTAATTTTTCGCAATTTTGAATACACTTTTCAAATCAAACATTTTTTTTTATTTTGATTTTTTTTTTTTTTTTTTTTTTGGCTTTTGCTTTACATCGAGAGAGAGTGTTCTTAAAATGCTAGTAAAAGTTAAAAAACCGCAATGGCGGACGAATTGAGCGAACGTTGGTACCTTATAATATTTTTATCATGCTCGCAACTACGTTGGAGAGATGACAACGTGTTTAACAATTTTAGTGGGTATGCTTTCTAGCATGCATGCCAATATTTTTCTTCTCTTCTCATTTCTCTCCACCCGGAAATCTGGTGTGACATCACAACCAAGTTACTCTCCTAATTTCATATCAATTAGCGCAATCTTGTATGCTATCATTCTTGGATCTAAGGTTGACCGATCGAAAACAAAAATGGCTCAAACTTAATTTGCGATTTTCAATTTTGAATCAAGGTTTTTCACAGTTAAAATTTAATTGTTTAAAAGTTGAGAGTGGAGTTGTAAGATTAAGTATGATCGTGCTAAATTTTACAATACGTTTTTTCTCCGAGTGTAAATGTAGGGATGTATGTATGTAGATATGAATTTGTTTTTTTTTTTTGTTTTTCATGAATATAGAAAGGTACATTTGCAAGTGCAAACCTTCATAACTGGCGCTGCATTTACTTGCGGCACAAACTTATGAAAACTTATTTGTGAAAAAAATTCATGCTACGCATTCAAAAAACAAAAAACAAAAAACAAGAGGATATACTGTGTGGAAAATACAACGCTTACTTATTCTTTACAGTTAATTGAAGTCAGTTAGGCTCTTATTCTGCTACCAGCGTCAACTTAGTAGCTTGGACCCATTTCTAAGTGAGTATTTTACATATGTACATCCTCGCACACATTCATTTGTTTTAGTACAAAAATAAACATGCGACTGTTAAAAATAAATACTCTTCAAACACACACACACACACACACACACACCTCTAGTTAGCGCCCCCCGATGTGCAACTTAAGACGACAATTTCCTTCGGATCCATTTATGCACTGCCTTCACAAATACCAGCACACCTTCCCCTCCAAGGACGTGCAAACACACTTGGATCTAAAATTACGCGTCGCAAGTGAAAAATAAAACAAAGTGCAGTGTTCTTAAAGTCCCACACAAAAGAAGTGAAGCTGTTATAAAAGTTTGTTTTTCAAGTGTCATTTTTTCGCATATTTTTCCTTTTTCTCTATTTCCGCCATAAATAGCACAGCCAAATGAAATTGGAGGTATTTGAAAAGAGCGCATAATATAAAAAAGAAAATATGTAATAGTAGGTAAATAAAGGATGCTAAAAGCTTGGCAAATTTTTTTTTTTTTTTTTTTTTTTTGTTATGAACTGGTGCAAAATGATTTTGATAGTAAGTTGGGGTATGCATCGCTTTCTTGTAAAATAGACAAACGGTAGGCTCTTTAAGATTCACATTCCACAACAATTGTTTTTTTTTTGCATTAGAACAATTTTGTATCTTTAGATTAAATTGAAATATGAAACATGCGATTTGTGTCCAAACGAAATTTGACAAGGTTTGACGGAAAGTCGTTCAAAATTACATCACCAATCATTACACTCTGTCGGAGGAAATAGTAGATAAACTCCAAAAAATATTGCAATACAGAAAGTGGGCTTACTTTTAGAAATAGTTGCGTTATTTAAAAAATTAAGTTTTCCCGAGCTTTTAACACAAATAGATTTTTCAAATCTAACAAAAATGTATCAAAAATGGTTTCAAGCTTTCAATGTAAAGAACAATTTAGGTACAAATCGTTTTAAAGGATATTTTTAGATTGATTTTTAATTAAATACCAGCTTGTACCAGATTTTTAGGTTAGTTTTTTAAGTTTTTATTTTTTTGTTATCTAAATCCAATTATATCTCTATTTCATAATTTCCGATTACGGTTAGTTGCTGAAACTTGGCAACTGCGCAGTAAGCCATGACCGTCGGGTTTAGTGAAACCTAATTTATTGTTAGAAATGCCCAACGTAATCAAACGATGGTGAGACTTAGAAGCCCCATTTTCATAATGAAGTCTCCTTTGAATCCCATGCTGCGTTTTTTCTTTAACTTAATAATCTAATTTTATTTACTTTTTGAAGTAGGTGGCAACCCTCTCCAAGGTATTTTCAAAATAAAGGCTTTTTTAAACTCCTTCGTAAAGTACCCATTTTTCAATATTTGATTTAACTTATTATGATTTTAATCGATTTTTTATACCCTCTCCAAATCGAGGGTGATTTTGCTAAAAAGGCTTCCGTTAGAACCTTCTGCAGGAATGAACGAACAGCTGTGCAAATTTTCACGTCTTCCAAGATTACAAAATAAAAATAAAAAGTATGCCAGCATTTCACTATTTATTATTTTTTTCCAGGTAAAAATACAAGGAATTTCGAATTTCTCTCCAGCTTCGGAATTCGGCACAGCAGTTCGCAAATCCGCAAAGTTTTCCCTCTTATTTACGTAAATACCATTTATTTCTTTATCCTTTGCATTTATGAAACCAAAACTAACTCCCATTAACCCTTTGATGACACTTGGAACACAAATAGTTAATCTACCTCAAAAGTCATTACATTTTATGTATTTGTGTACTGTAACAATTTATTAAAAACGAAACTTGGCTTCAATTTAAAAAAATTTCTATATGTACATTAGTGTGCCTCGCCAAAAAAAAATTGCGGCTTTTTCAACGGAATTATAAAACAATTATATTTTAAATTTACAGATTTACGTAAGCTGGATCGATAGAGTTTTTCATAAATATAAATAATTCTTTAAAGTTTTTCTTAAACTAATCTTCTAACTAAAGTCAAAGAAAGCATCAAAAATTTCATTATTATGAGGCCGTTGGAAAAAATTTTAAATATTTGGATTGTGGTATTTGCATTTTTATACCGAAGATATATATAACCACCCCTCAAGACTTTCTTCCCCTTTGGAAGTTCGCTTGCGGTAGAAAGAAGTAGGAAAAGTTATCCGGTATTACTTATATGAGAAATGAAGAAATTGTACAAAATTCCTCAGAACTTTGTTATCAGAGGCACTCTAAACATTTGTGTGTTGTCTCTTTTCGTTCAATTTAGTCTAAAAATATAACGGGGTTTTCAATAGGGACGCTACAAAAGTAGACCGATAGTGACAGCAAACGACGCCATATTTTTCCCCGCTCTTTTGACATTTCTCTTCAGTAAGGTTTGCCATTTCATCATGGAAAGATATTCGATCCAATAACGAGTCGAAATTATTAAAATTTATTACCGAAATTCGGAGTCAATGGCCTCAACTTTAAGAGCGCTACGTCTAATTTATGATCGCCGTCATTTCTGGCTGAGTGGCTTCGTCAATAAGCAAAATATGCGTTATTGGACAGGCAGCAATCCACACGTACTCCATGAGTCAACATTGCATCCCGAAAAAATTACGGTTTGGTGCGGTTTATGGGCCGGCGGCGTCATTGGACCGTACTTCTTCCGGGATGATCAAGACCGGCACGTTACTGTGAATGGGAATCGCTACCGCTCAATGATAACCGAATATTTTTGGCCCGAATTAGATGATTTGGACTTGAACAATATGTGGTTCCAACAGGACGGCGCCACAAGCCACACAGCGAATGTCACAATCGATGTATTGAAAACCAAGTTTGGTGAACGTGTTATCTCACGAAATGGCCCAGTCAATTGGCCGCCTCGGTCGTGCGATTTGGCGCCGTTCGACTATTTCCTGTGGGGCTACGTCAAGTCTATGGTCTATGCCAACAAGCCAGCGACGATTGATGAACTTCGTACGAATATCGAAAGTGAAATTGCAGCAGTATCGGCCGGTTTATGCTTGAAAACCGTCGAAAACTGGGTTCAGCGTCTGGACTTCTGCAAGCGTGCTCGTGGAGCCAATACAAAAAAAATCGAGTTCCATACATAATGGCATCGAATGTACTTTCACAGGAATAAAGAATTTAATTCATATCCCAAACCGTTTTTATTTGATTTAAAAAAACTTTTGTAGCATTCCTATTGAAAACCCCTATATATATACAATGCGCTCCATTCGCTTTTCGACTTGAAATTGTACCAAAGAATCAGACATGCGGCAACTTTATTACCAGTGGCGTTCATCTGCAACCACCAAAAAAATATAAATGAATTCTTAGTTTTTTTTAATAACTTTTTTCTCAAGTATTATATTATTTTTCGCCCGTATATCCTTAGAAAATGTGTTTGTAATTTTATTAAGCTAGAAGCCAGTTTTTATTAGGGAATAACTGACCTAGCAACTAATAAAAACTGGCCCGAGCCCAATAAAATTACAAAAACAATCCTTTTTTCTGGAAAAAAAATCAAGCACCAAAAAAAGTTGGATATTTTATACATATATGTACATAAATACATTAATTACGTAGCTAAAAGCAAATTGGTGTCATTAGATGATTTTTGTTTTTGTTTTGAAAATAGTTTTTGAAAGAACTTGATGTCTTTTTTTTTAGCAAAAACACCAATGGGAACGACAAATGAAACCCAAAATCGCTGTTCTCAGTTCAAAGCAACAGTACAAATTTGAGATGACTTTCAAAATAAAATATAAATGGTGGAAAACGGAGCAATATCAGCATTTATGTATGTGGCCATTTTACATAAGAATTTCGAAAAGATATCAAGTTTTTAAGCAGCGCACTGTAATTAATGTCGAAAGAGGCGCCTGTAGTGCGATTCACTAACTTTAAACGATGCGACAATCGAAATTTTTGACGACAATATTTGTCGTTTGCACTAACGATTGTGCGGTTCACTAACTTATTTTCAACGACAATTAATAGCTGTCTCGTTGTATTTATTCAAAGAACTAAAGAATGGCATCTTGGTCAAACTAAATCACAAAATAAGCGGAATAAAAATTTGAGCGCTTTTATTATATTAATAAGATAAGATATTAGTTTATTTCAAACTACAAGCATTTATAATTTTTTTTTATTGCAATGTTCCATTGTAGCAGAATTTCGGACTTTCCTCTGAGTGATTTGGTAGAATAGTCTTCAACTTTACTCCAAGGAATATCCGGAAATATGCCAAGGTTTTCGTTTTCAAAATTCGCGTTGTGCTCCAGCGAATTTAGGATTTACACACATATTTTTAAATTTTTTTATTAGAATCATTTATCTATATATTGAAACTAAACTATATTTCCGTTTTTATACTTGGATCCTTGATAAAAGTTTGTTTTTACCATTTGCGCATTAATTAAATGGTAGATATGGTGGTTGGCATAAGCCTCCTCATGATTCCTTGGTGGCAAAGTTGATTATGACAACAATCGACGGTCCCAATAATGCCTCCCACAAAGGGAAACCTCACTGAAGCAAACATTTCTTTAGCAACTTGGCGTTCCATTTGGGTCATAGGAAACCTCACTTTCTGGTGAAAAAATGAATCACTGAAGCGACATGGATATTCCCCATTGCTCACCTAGGGGTCGTTGATAGCAACCAGTTGCGAAAAATCTGAAATCGGATTTTGATCTTATTCTGGAGCCACTTATTTGGTTGTCAAGCTGAGAAATTAGCTATTCAGACAAGCCTGGAGTTAACCGATACAGCTTCTGAAATCCTATTGCATTCAAATGAAACGAATTATCCACATCTCGGAGTAAACGCTGATCCATTGTCGGAGCGCTTACTTCTTCGTCACCTCGTGATAATATGATTTATGCCAAATATTTAAGCGACATTATTTAGTGATCCTGTTTTAGTTTGAAGAATTTTTCTTCTCTCGATTGAATTAACAACATCAATCATAATCGACTACCTAACGACAACAGCTGCATAGGCGAATGCGAAAATCGTTAAAAAAAATGGCTGCTGAATAGCAGCATCGTTAAAAATTTCGTTAAGCTGAGTTAACCATGCGAATATCGTTAAAATAAGTTAGTGAATCGCACTACTAGAAATGCAGCACAAATAATTGGAGCTCCTTTTATTATACCGTCAAGATGCTCCACGCAAATTGTAAGAGAAGCTCCATACATATTATACCTACTATTTTTAACTATCTTTTAACTGTCATTCGTAAAAAAAAAGGAATTCAGGGGCCTTCAACTGAAGCGTTACCAAGCATACAGTGGTCATATTTGTAAAATTCCTCATAACAATTACATACATATGTACATCAAATTTATTTTGATGGCAGTTAAGGAGTAAGGGGAGTTCAAAAAATATGTTAGTAGTTACGCCCTGAATAAATTTATTCAGCGCCAACTTGCCCAAAATACCAGCAAAATCACATTCGTGAAGAATGCGCTGCTGACTTCTAAAACCTATAGTCATAGCTGAAGTAAAAATATCCTAATTGTTTGATTATTTTCACACATTTTCTCCCTTGAAATCATTAAAAAATAATTTCACACAAAAAAGATATGGACTGTGGAATAGATAGCACTTCAAATGCCGACTGCTGTAATAAATTTTTTCGTATTTCCAGTCAAAGCGAATTGACCTAGCATTGTTGATGAAAGAGCAACATCTTAAGATTTATAAAAGTATCGAAATAATTTGGCTTATATGTAAGAAAGATAAGTGTAAGATAATGGCGCTATAACTGATTAATTTATCCTACTGAAGCTAGTCACAAATTCCTTCTCACTCATTTCTAGTATAAAAATATCTAGAAAGTAGCCAGCCCGCTTTTTTAAATAATTTTGCATAAATCTTTATTTAATTTTGTATGTCCTACTTTACTGATCGTTTTGCCAAAAAGGGCTAAAACCAATAAAACATATTAAACAACTACTATAAATAATAGCAACATCTAAACTTAAGCTGGTAAATAAAAAAAAAATCCAGCTTTGACTAAACGAATGCTCCTCCTACTGTAACAGAACTAAGCAAAGAGGGAGAATGTAAATGGAATAATTTGGAAAAAACAAAGTTCATTTACTGATTCAGCAGATTTAAATTTTTTATTCTCATGTTTTTTAGAAACTATTCACATGGCGTGCAACGATTTGCCTACATACGTAGATTTATATAAATTATAGATTTCAACTTGTAAAAAAAAACTAACTAAAAATAATAACAAATAATTGCTATACTTTTTATTGAGTTCGATAACAAATCATATTGCACGCGCAAAATAAATATGTAGATACATATATTGCCATTTTTAACGAGCAACACAAAAACATCTAGGAAATTACTAAAAAAAAATTAACTTCTGCTGTTAATTTCATTCGACAATAAATAATTTTATGAAAAAAGTAAAAAGAAATAATAATACTGAAAAAAAAAATATTGCATAAAAACGAAAAAAGAAAAAAAACGCTATGACCAAACGAACTGTGAACGTGGGCATAGCGCAAAAATAACAGCACACAAAGTTCACAATCAAAAAATGAAAATGATCTCACCGCGTTATTATGGTTGTTGTTGCCTGCGGCGATATTGTTGCTACCTGCGGCGGCGACATTGTTGCTTTGTTATAGCGCAGATGTTGGCTGAGAGTTGCGATCGTCGCATCCCGGAGACTCAGGCCTGGAGGAGGCAAGCCATACATATTTTTTTTCTTATATCTTATTATATTGCATTCCCTAAGCAATTTAATGGATAATTAATGTAATTTAATTGCATGCTCGGGCGTTTGTATGTATGTGTAATACCTATGTATGTATGTCGGTGTGCAACACTCGAAACCAACCAACAGTTTGTTAATATTTTCTGACAGTATGCTTATCGAGTAGCAAAACACTCGAATTCAGATTTTGACATTTCACTCACAATCAAGGCGAATTCATTCAAAGTGATAGCATCCATGAGCTTAATGTTTGTTCTTCCCTCCAAATTTGCTGGGTTGTTTTATTGACACAAACAAAATATATTAGCACACTGAGCGAATCCAGTTTTTGACATTACACTCGCAAGATTACACTAGCAAAATACATAAGCAATACTGGGCGAATTCAGATTTTGACATTTCACTCACAAAATTACAGAACCAAAATACACCACGGATTCGCCTCGATATCTTGTTATCACTTTCTATAGATCCACTTTGCTCGAATCTTTATTATATGGCCTACCAAAGTTTTCATAGCCCCCACTTCGTTCAAAAAGTTGTACAAATATAGACCAGAAAGAAGTGAAAGATTAAGACATATACAATAAGATTTCACGGGATATAATTTCGCAGAATATATTAACCCGTTATCTCCTACCTAAACGTGGCTATATGACCCTAGCCACACTAGCTTCAATACGATACGATACCACATCGATAATTTTTAATCCGATACCGATACTGCTGAATCGATATTTTTTGGAATCTTACAACTGAACCCCAGTATCGTATCGAATTTATCAGATTCTCTCATTAAGGTCACGCCGTAAGCTAATCCTTTTCCAAAAATTTTCAAATCATATCTTTATTTGACCCTCACTTTAATCAATCCCTATAAACCTTAAAAATTCAAAATTTGGTGACTCGTTAGAGAATTAAAATGTTCCAGAAAATTATTCTTCGGTAATTTTTACTAGGGATATTCTCAGATATAATCTTTACTCAAAGCATGTAAAAATCCAAAGGAAATAAAAAACTAATATGTCCGTTAATAACAAGCTATAAAACTGCATACCCGAAAAATGTCTAAGCATCCTTTAAATTTAAAATTTTTGATGAAAATTTGATGAGTTTTTATAAATTTTGTAAAAAGTATGAAACATCTATTTAAAAAAAAATGGGGTTTGCTATGGTACGAGCTAAGTGTAGCTTTATATGAAATTAATAAAAAAAAAAACATGAGAAACCTTGCAATTTTGTAAAAAAAAAATTATCATTCGACTTCGTTTGTTTACCAGTGTAAACAATTTGTTATTTACAAAATCAAAAATTTTATTGTAAACAAATATTATGTTTGTCAATCCCTAGACAACGGCAAGGCGTTTTAAATTTAAAAAAAATCTAATCAGCTGTTCGTTTGAAACCATCTTCTATAAATTTGCCTTGCAATGTTTTTTCTGTGTAAAATTTCTTATTTTGCACTTTTTTTGAAAAAAAAAACTTCGGAGGGGACCTGAGGCCATACCAAAAATTTATTTATTTTCGCAAACCCCTCGAATGTTTCACTATACTTTCAGATAATATTAACAAAATCCGGGTTGGTTAGCGTTGCCATAAAATTGTCCCACTGTATGATCTGCCGTTCGCGTGAAATTACTTTTATCAGGCTTAATTTTTGTAACCGATTAGCAAAAGAATAACAAAATGCATTCATATAAAGCATCAACACAAACCCTAGTTAAATTAGATCGATAAAATTATATCCGGCCTGAGATGCCGTTTTCTGAAGGAAAAACACTGAGCTATTGTGAATGAGCTCTAAGAAAATATATGGGGAATTTCGGTATAACCCTAAATTCGTTTTATTGGCATTGTTTTCTATTTTGTTATAACCAAATCAACCTAAAAAAATTTACAAAAATCAATCGTAGTTTCTAGTTACTTCAAACTTCCACTTTATGGAACTAAAATTGATTGTGATATTGTTTGCTATTGCATTTTGAGTACTTATTAAAAACTAAATTTTTTTTAAAAAATCACCTTTGAAACATAGATATCATAAAGGTTAGGTTAGGTTAATGTGGTAGTTCCCGCAATAAGAACTCACTTAACCATAGAAGAGGAGTTCATTGTGATACCACCTGTTAAATGAACGGTAACTTAAATCGGAAAACCAAGAATGATTAACCGGACAAACGTTGCGTACTCCGAATGAAGTCACGCAAATCACCTATCTCCACCCCAGAAAGCTCTCCTGGAGTACTAAAGAAGTACGAGCCTAGGTACTTGAACCTAAGTCTCGCAAGGGTAGGGCAGCTGAGCGGAAAATGAAAAGATGATTCCACCTCATCATCCTCCACACAGCTGCGGCAGAAAGGATCTGAGACAATGTTCAGCCTAACCGCATGGATATCCATCGTACAATGAAATGACAAGTCAGAACACCTACGAGGGTCGAGAGTTGCTGCTTATTAAGCGGCCTCAGCTCCTCTGAGCGCTCACGATACACTCTCGGTCAGAGGGTCCTTGCAATTTTGCATGTCGTGACATTTTCTCAGCGCTCGATGATAAGACAGAGAGCCCATCTGTCCAAGAGAAGTCCGTAGGCAGCCAAGGGAGCCCTCACCCTCTCCCTGCATGGAGTAATAATTTCCAGGGTACGCTGCCCAGCGAGCTCATCAGCCATGCAGTTCCCTGCAATTCCGCTATGATCCGGTACCCAAATTAGTCTAATGTCGAGAGACTCCGAGGCTGCTGCGAGAGAAGCCAGGCACTCCCCGACTAGTTTTGATCTCACCATTATAGATCCTTAGGCCTTAATAGCGGCCTGACTATCAGAATAAATGTTAGCCCGCCTAGTGGGCATTGCTTTGGTGAGTAGCCAATCGGCTGCCTCCTTGATGGCGGCCACCTCTGCCTGAAACACACTACAATAGTCCAGAAGCCTGAATTTTCGACTGAGGGATAGCTCCTCGCAGAAGACACTCCCCCTATCCTTTCCGTCCAGCTTCGAGCCGTCCGTGAAAAAGTTCACCGTCCTCTCGCCCTCCATTGGAGAAGGAGCACCCACGGGCTGAAGCTGGCAGACAGAAATTCGTTTCCAGAGGGACAAAGTCGGAACTGGCAAGAATCCATGAATGCCCATTGGCCGAGCTGAAGCTGTATCCATTGCATCTTAGCCGGGCAGCAGCACGGGCTGCTGCAACCTTGCTTGCAATGTCCTCAGGTAACACGTTAAGCATAACACTGAGCGCGAGAGTGGGTGGGGTCCTAAGCGCCCCACTGATTCTAATGAGCGCAGATCGCTGCACCCGCACTAGCTGCTTAGCTTTCGATACCTTATCCAGTGAGTTCCACCAGACAACCACTCCATAAAACATTATAGGCCTTATTATAGTTTCATAAAGCCAGTAATTTACCTTGGGAGAGAGGCCCCAACATTTCCCACTAGCACCCCGGCAACAGTATACCGCAACCGAAGCCTTTTTCATCCTTTCCGCAATATTTGGCCCCCAGGAGAGCTTCCTGTCCAAAATCAGACCTAGATACTTGACCCGGTTAGAAAGCACAAGTGGGACGCCGCCTATTGAAGGGGTATGGGCAACCGGTACTTTATACCTTCTAACTAGTAGATATCATAAAAGAGCTAAAAAAATATTGTGTGCGTCCCAGCGCTTAGCAGACTATAAATGTTGGTATAATTTTATAAATAAACTGCAACAACAACTCCAGCGAAAATTAATTTCTAGAGTAGGTAAATAAAGTTCATAAATGATCAACATACACAGCACATATGTATGTAAATCAATAAAAAAAAATATTAATATTTCATAATTTGCCATTGGCATGAAAATAAAAAAAAAAATGGACAATACGACGAAATTGCAGAAGTTCTGAGAAATAAGAATTTGCATTCCACAATTTTTTTGATTTAGCAATCAATCGCCATTAAAAATGCAAACATTACGAGTGCTATTTATTTAATCATAAAAAAATGGAACAACAACAATATGTACATACATGGCCTATGTTTGTATGTCAATAAAGTAAACGATTTGTGCGCTTTTTGTTGTTTAACGAATTGGAAACCCCCCGCAATTATATCTACATATCTAAAGCAACAACAAAGAAAGCTAAAACACCTTCAAATATATTTCTTGTAGCATTGAGCGAAATCACGCATTAAACTGATATGAAATCTTTCCGCAGCGATTAGATGCTAGCAACAGCAACGACAACAACAACAATAACAGAGTTCATGACAATATCAATAAATTTTGCAGCAGATTTTTTTGCTTTTTAACTATTTTTGCAACTAGTGTAGTCGCTCCGTAACGGAAGTGTGAGCTATAGCTGAGCTGGTCAAACTAGTCTCTATTTTTTTCGCCCCCCTGCCCGCTACTCACAAGCGAGATTCGCCGCCTTCGCCCATTTAGAACTCGTCAGCTTTTTAAATCAACACCTCGTTTGATTGTCGCATTACATTACTTTACTTGGAAATCGCTAAACCGAACAGTCTACGATTATTCTTCTCGCTCTTTCTCCACGAGCCATCACATTTGCGTTAAGTTCACTAGCGATGAGTGTTAATAGTCGTCGCATTCTTTTGTATACAAATTCAAAAGAACCCTAACAATAAAATTATAATCGACAGGTTAAGCAGGGTTGCAGCGAAGTAAAAAAAGACTGCACTATTAGGTCTGTTTTTTTTTTTGTAACCGAGCGCTGGTATAAAATTTCGTTTTCGTTGGGATTTGTTTAGTGAATAAGGGAAAAAAGTTATGCTGTAAAATTTTTGGTTGGTTTGCTTATATGTTTAAAGATATTATATCAATAAAAAAAAAAACAGAGTTGGTGTTAACGAACGGTTGACCTTTGGGTAGAATTCTACCCACAATTTAACATTAAATAAAATATACCCAATAAAAAGGTTGCAATCAAGCCGAAACTCAATGTACGTGTCAGGGCACTATTTTCGAACATAATCAATTACTTTTTAGTAGAGCTCTTGTTAATCCACTAATCGGTTGATCGATTAGCAAAAGTTGTTTAAAAAAATATTCAACTTCGCCTAATCGTCTAACCGTTCCTTTTCGACTTTCCGACTAACCGCCATAAATAACTAGTCGTTTTCGGTTTTCCAACACATATTTGCATACATATTTATTGACAAAACTCGATTTCAACTGTTCATGTTTTTTCTGATGTATTCGAATAATATCAGTTAACCGATTTTCAGACTAACCGACTGTGATTGATCAATCGAATAGTTGATATTCTACTAGCAATCATCAAAAAACAATTGTTAATTGACTATTCGCTTTTTAGCAAGAGCTCTAATTTTTAGTGTTAGGTTACTGAGAAGAATTATAAGTTTTCCCACCTTATTGATCCACACCCAGCTAAACGTTCGAAAGAGGAAGTGCCGGATAATCAAAACGGGTGAGCTCGATGCGAAGGATGTTACAAAGAGAGCATACACTAAAGGGCAAACAAAAAAATTGTCAGCCTAGAAAGCTAGGCGATTGAAGTGAAACTTCATGTATCTCGATGGGCATTTGAAATGAAAATACTCACCCTAGCCAGCAAGTTTTATGAGATAGAAATATTTCCCCGATAACAGAAGCCACTATTCATTATTCTGGAATTTTTAAGGGTGTTAGGTTAATGAAAAAAGATAGTTGATGTTTTTGCCTCCATTTATAAAAAATTTATTCATTCACTTCCATACTTTCATGTTCAAGAAAAGATACAATTGGTTTGTGGTATGGAAAATATGAAATGAAAACTAGTGATTGTAAATTATTTAAATAACTTGAGAAAATTGCATCTATTGTCGTGCCTGATCTGGTTGTTGAGTCTTTGGGATTATTATTCATTTTTAAATTAAATTTACTTTCTAAAAATTGTACAAGTGATTGAGCTTCTTCCACGGTAAAATTGACATTAAAATCACCGCTTAAAATCATTGGCATACTCGTAGTGTGCAAATCTTCTCCTAATTCTGCTGCACCAGAGGGAGTATATGCCAATAATGCTCTATGTATGAATTTTATTATATCGTTAATTCTCTGGTTCGGAGTGATGTAGAGAACAATCATTGCCACACTCTGTCCGCTTTGCTATCCCTCTCTCGTTTTTTCCTACTCCGAATCTGTCGCGTTTTCGTTTCTCTCCCATGTCTCCTTCCGTCCGACTGCCCCACCACGCGCGCCGTCCCCTCCCTTTTCCTATCGCTTTTTCGTTTCATTCGATATTAGAATTACAGCCCAACGAGCGCAAAGAAGTTTCACTTCAACAAAGCTTATATGAATGTTGCTTTTCAAAAAAAAAAAAAAACAGCCAGCAAAATGTAAAATTTGCTTCCGCAGTAATCAAATACAAAGGATTCATTTATTTTAATTTTTTTCGTGGAAACAATATGTGAACTGTCGATATTGATAGAAATCTACCCACGAGGTAGAAAAATATGTACGTCTAAATTTTAAGGTCAATGAACCTTTACACTGAAATTTTTCATATATTTTCCAAGAGCTCATTTACAATGGCTTATTTTTATTTTTAGTCGGGTATAATTTCACCGAGCAATTCACTATCCTACTTAGCCTATTTCGAAGAGGTTCTGCGTATATAATTGAGATATTTGAGCTTATTTTATTTACTCCATATTTCCGAGAATCAGTGAGTCTTAGCCAAAAACAAATTTAAAGCTGGTTTTAATGACTAAAGCTTCCTTTTAAAATAAATACCTTTTTAACTCTGTACTGAAATTATCTCCAAAGTAGGATTTTAATTTTGAAAAGTCGTAAGTATGGTTTTAAACTTTTAAAAAGAGGGTTTAAGTTCGTTTTGCATTCTTTATTTGTTGCATACTTTTTTACTTTTATAAACGAACTGTAAGGAGTTTTGCCATTCGGTTACTAAAAGAACGCGGCTATCAAAATTGTTAATGTACATACCGCTTTAAATACACATACACATGTATTTAAATCTATACTTATGTATGTATATCGTATCCAGTTTTGGTCATGATGAAAGTAACTTGAATTGCCCGAGAAATCGCTAAAACATCCAGAACGCAATAGAGAAAAATGTTGTGATTCGTTGCTTACTTTTTATATTTGAGTAGTTTTTTAAATTTTATTAGAAAATTATAGTACAACTAACAAAGAATATCACAGCAAAGAAAAATAGTGATAATAACACAAAAGTAGTGGTTATAATTCGTCCTGCCTCCTGCATTAATAAAAAATTATTTCGTAAAATGTGTATCCCATAATTCTACGAAAAAGTATGAAAAACGAGTTAGACAAATACTCGTAGAGTTGTCAAATGCATTCAGTTGTTGCGAGCAAATTTCCAACGAACTAACCATTATCATTTTCTCATTGAGTTGTCTAGAATACCCAAGGATTTTTTTCTAAGGTTGCAGGCAACAAAAGCTCGTAGTTTTAATTGACATCGCTGGAATTACCAAGCAAAGCTTGCCGAACAATTCTCAAGGGTCTAGTAGTACTCTTTGTTGAAATACTCTCGTGCGCAGAAATCTTAACTAGAAGCGCCAACTATTTCTTTCAGTTATACCCCCTGTACTGATGGTTTGACAAACCTCATCAACCTGACAGTTGTCAGGTTTACTGCGCCTAAAACTATGTGGCAAAAGCGAGTTTCAGCTCTCTAATTATGACAACAGTCATTGTAGTTGTTGTCTCTTACTGTTATTTATTTACGAATAATTTAATTACGGAATTAAAAACGTAAAAAGCGAAATATTGTAAAAGGGGCGTGGCAACGCCCATATTAGAGCAAAAAGTGGTATGCATATCGGAAAATACTTCATAAAACTACTAATTTACTTTAAATTTATAGAAATCGAACAAATATCACGTACATTTCTCTATTAATATTAATTTCAAAATTATTACTGTTTATTTAAATAAAAATCCATGCGCCGAATAGGTAAGGTTCGGTTTCACCCGAACTTCATTGTACTTCATTTAACGCTCTGCAGAAATGTAGTGCATTATGGTGGTAAAAAAGGTTAAATTGGAATTTTTAGGTTTGGGTCGCCAAAAACCCTTACATTTTTTTTTTAAATGGAACCATAAAAAATACTTCCTACCAAAATCTTAGTAAATTAGCAGTTGTAATAAAAAATTAAATTTTGTTCAAACGTTACATGGAGGAAAATGCCCAACACCGGTAGCAAAAAAAAAAAGTTTTTTAAAATCAAGCAGAATTTTCAGTCACTTGAAACTTGCACTTTATTGTAGTAACCAAAACGGCATACTCAAAAAGTTTTTAAAATTTCTTATTAAAAAGTTTGAAAATATTAATGAAAACTGTTTGAGATTTGATGAATTTTTGTGAATTTCGCAAAAGTTTCAAACTTTCACTTATATGGATTATATTACACAATGAGTTATACTTTTATAAAAATATTATAAATTAATAATCATAAGAGGTCATCTATATTAAATATTGTTGCTTATGTAATGCCCCCACCCAAGCCTTGATCCATGATACTCGTATCAAGTAATATTTTTAATTGAAATATTTTTGGAAAGGTGGCATCCCTCGTTTCGATATTTCAGTTCTCTTTCATTTGATAACAAATTTGCTTAATTTTGATAACTGTTTTTTTTTATTATTATTAGGAAGGTGCTTTTATTTCGGACCTAAAAAATATTCGGTCACGTTTAACTGTTATTACTGGACTTAAATAAAATAAAAGTCCAGGTTGACCGATTATTTTATTTCAAAAGGCATAAAAAATAAATTTTTCTAACGACTTTTATTATAAAAGTTGAAAAAGTGCAGGTTGCTGTTTTGAGCGGCCTGTAAATAGTTTTCGATTTAAAAATACAAGTGGGGTACTTTTTTCGATATCGAATAATTTTCGCGAGTTAGAGCATTAAAATTCCGGCTTCAATTTTCCCTCATGCATTTTGGATCTCCCTAAAATAAATTGTATATACCAAAATAGAGTATTCCTTCAAAAATTAAAAAAAAAACTACCTGGCAACTCTACCCTTATACGGCATTAAAAGAACTAATATTTTACGCATGAACCCAATTAAAACTTGTAATTGTTGCTGAAATTGTACTACAAGTTAAGTTTTTCATTATAAAACCACTTTTTTTTAGTGTTGTTGGTCATTCTGCCATTTCGTTGCTAGTATTTCAACAATTTTAGTTGTTATTATTCTCGTTTTTGTGTTGGATGTTCGCGCCAATGTACTTTTTAAACTTTTATAGTGTCATTGTATCTAATTGTAATTGCTGCGGCTTTTCTGAGTGTAATTTGTAGATATGTACCTATGTACATACATATGTGCCCAAATATATAGGAGTATATGTAAAACTTAAACATATATGTATGTTTGTATTGTACTTCTTTTCAAATTTTACAATAATTAGCTGCAACCTAACCTGCTTCGCCTTTGGCCGAGAATTTTGGTTAAAATAGCATTCACACTGCCGGTTGCTATGTCTGAGTGTATTTTGGCAAATAAAAAAAACAAGTCCAATGGCAAAGTGAGCAACGTGCATTGGAAGCAAAACAAAGATACCACAAAGATCTCCCCGTCCCAGCAGCGCAGCAAGAAGTCACCAATCTACAAAAGTAACTCGCAACCACAACAAATCTAAATAAATGTGAGGCCATGTTGCAGCAAATAAACCACAGTTGTTTTTCGCATTAATTAACACAATTTTTTCTGAAGTTTTACATAAGTACTCGTATAAATTTTAGGTGTTAGCAATAACAGTAGGTTTTTGCCACAAGTTTAACTTTTTATTGTCTGCAATTGCTACACCAACCATCGCAGATATTTTACATTTCACACTTTTGAAATAAGCGAGAAAAGTTTTTTTTTTTTGGTAGAAGAATGCAAAAAATTAGCATTCAATGTTTTATTTTCTAAAAATAAATAGCTAAAAATAACAGTGGAATACTTGTGAGTATTTTGAATTTTTTTATTGCAAAGGTTATAACTTTTTCGTTTTCGAAAATAATCTGATAGCTTGGAGTTGGAAAATGAGATTTGTATAAAAATTAAACACTATTCTGGGGAAAAACAAGACAGCTTGACGTTAAAGCCTGAAAATTTACCAAAAAATTATGCACCGATTTTAAATACAACCGAGGTACTTACTTACACATTTGATTCCCTTTGGGCCCCTAAGAGGGATGTTGAAATTTATAGAACTATGGTGTATAAAAAAATTTATTTCACAAAGGTTTAAAGCATAGCATAACCAGTAGACAACCTGAGGTGAAGCCTTGCATGGCGTTGAGCCTTTCAGGGTGGATATTCGACGTATTTACCGTTCTCACCATACATGGTTGCTCTTGGAAACAAGGAAAATTAACATAACAAATTTATCAAAAAATTATAATATAATGCACATCTTTTTACTTAAAAACTCGTAGCCTAATTTATAAAAAGTATGGAGCGCAATATTTATCTTTAAAGTTCGTTTCTTCCCATATATCTTACAAAATAAAAGTCGGATGGCTCGGAGCGACGCCACTAAGAGAAATGTTTACATACAAATGCAACCCTACTTGCCTTCGTTGCTAAAGTATAGAGAGGTGAATTCGCATAATTTACCAGTTGCCGTATAACAAGTGTGAAAATGAGAGCATTTAGTTATTTTCATATCTTATTTCAGATATGTATATCATGTACATTCCTTAATTTTCAAAAGCTTTTTCTGGATACAGGCATCATTTTAAAATTAAGTTCATACTTAAAGTTAGTTGTAGCCTTTTGACCTAATTTTCAATAGGTTATCTGACGAAAACTCTTCAACTAACTTTAAATACCAACCAATATCAATACGCCCCATACTTTTGAATAGGCTATCTATCAAATTAAGCCGCAACTAACTTTCAGGTCGACTGGCAACAGCAACCCTATAAGCCTTGCCCAGTGGTGAATTTCCACAAAATTACAAAAACAAAAAGTGAACAAACCGAAAAGGTTACCTTACTGGTTATACTTTTTTTTAAAGTGTTTTAACGAACTACCGTCACAGGTAAAAGAAAACAACTGTGATAACTTGGCTAGCTTTAAAATATGATTAATTGATCACTGTAGAACTCTAACAATTAGATAGAAAACTCGGTATGGAAACTATTTCTTTCCATCTGTTAAAATAGCAGTACATCCAGCACGAGTGATATATTATGAGCATGATACTTGGCCTCTCCGCCCATGCTCAACAGCTCGCCCCAGCGCGGAGTGGAAACGCGGTCTTTCCGTCTGGGATTTTTGCAAAGAGTGACGACCGAAGTATGGAATTTTGGCCAATCAGACTATAATCGACAGGCGACAGACTAGGCCTCGCCCGCTAGGCAGCTTTCGGATACAATATATCTATGTCTATATCTTTTAGGCACGAATCGGAAACTCGGCTTTTCCGACCAGAACCAATATAGTAATATATTACTAGTAGCGAAAAGAAGGTATTTCCGTTCGAGGCGATAGCGACCCTACTTTCAATTCGAACTTAAGTTAACTCTAAGGAGTTTATAAACTTCTTAAATAATTTGCATTTAATTAACTGGCGAATGGCAACCCTATTTAAAATTACAAAAAAACAGTTTCGTAAATTAGGTTTCAATTAATTTGAGTTTGTATTTCGTTTAACTTATTAGTTTAACTTAATTTACTTTTTTCGCCACACATTCTAAAGTTATATTAAAATTATTAATTTGATTTAATTTACCTCTTTAAAAAGCTGGCAATCATTTCGAAAACCATTCTTAAAATTAAGCTTTCTCATTCCTCTTTCGTTCGACACCTATTTTGCAATATTGGATTTATAACTTATTAATTAAGTTTTATTTAACTTCATGAAGAGGTGGTAACACATTCCAAAAATGTTTCTCAAATAAAGTTTGCTTAAACTTTTAGTTTGGCAACCATATTGCAAAATTTTATTCAACCTATTAAGTTAATTTAATTTTCATATCAACAGGGGGCCACCCTGTTTAAAGCATTTTCGAAATAAATCCGGAGACCGAAAATAATGATTATTTTTAAACTTTCAATAAAAAAAATTAAAAGCCTTCAATTATCGTATAAATTCTTATGGCCTATATGAATCTATTACGATTTCAAAATTTTTTAGCAATATCTCTAAAAATTAGGTTTAGTAAATACTTTTAGATGTTTATTAATCGCTCCGAAAAAATAGTTATATTTCGAGTTATATTCCTTTGATCAAAAATGAAACTAGTTTTTCGTGTATAATTTTTTTAGCTTTTAAATAACGATTTTTTTTTTTACTTATTCTTGGTTTTAGTAAAAATTATAATTATTTTATGAGTTTTATTTTCTTCATCAAAAATAATTATTAGCTATTTATTTAGTTTTATGTTTTCGACCGAAAGTAAAACTCAGTTCTTGAGCATTATTTTGTCACACGGAAATAAAAATTAATTATTGAGCTTTTTTTTTTGTTTTCTTTTTTTGACTCAAAACGCCGCACCGCTTTTCTAATAACTTTTTGGTTGTACTTTTTTTTAGATATGTCCTCGTCAACATAATACAATAAAACTCACAAAATAGTGATTATTTAATTTTGAAAAAAAAAAAATGAAAAAAACTCAAAAAATAATGATTATCTACTTTTGATTGAAAAAAAAAAATAAAACTCAACTATTATTTAATATTATTTTTTATAAAGAAATACCCATTTTCACAAAATAATAAATATTACGAAAACGTTTTTTTTGTATTTATTTATTTAAAAAAGTATAACTTGTTACATAATTTGTTTTTCTGAAAAAAAATAAGTAAAACTCAGAAACTTAACATTAGTTATTACTGATTGCAAAGTTTACAATTTCAAAATATTGATTAAACATAAATTTTTTTATAGAACTCATAACGATTACGATCTCTGGTTAAAGTTCTTTCGTCTGATCATCTTATTGTGACAGGTATTCCAATTACCTAATTCCCTTAATTCAAGTCTACTTTGAGTTTTTACCTTTATGGCCCCACTCGTTCATTTTAGTAAATGTATATTGGAACGATTTTCCGCCATCTCTTGTCATGTTTGATTTAGAGACAAATCGGCTTCGGCGTTATGCCATCTTTTAGTGACATTTTGCGTTCTTGTTTTAGTGACTTTAACTTTATTCAATTTAGTTTATTAATAGGTGGAAACACTTTTCACACTCTAGTCTAAATATAAACCATCTACCAAAAATTGTTCGCCGCGTACACCATCCCCCCCTCCCCCCAATCAAAAGAAGTTTTGCAAGACAACTCTCTCTCGAGCAAAACAGTTTTTTGTTCTAAAGGTCATTGGCCTCAAGTACCCCGTCTTAGTACTTACACAACAGATCTCAGTTCCTATAATACTAAAGTACCGCCCTAATGCGCGTAACTCCAAAAATCATCATGAAGGAAGTAGTTACTTCAATTATTCCAGTAGAACCATTAAAAAAATGCGCAAGCTAATGTAAGGCGTTCTCGATTTTTGTCATAACTGGTAATTTTACTACCGCCCTACTTTGTTTTACTCGAGATATCCAAGGCGAATTCATGTAAGGTGATGGCAAGGCGAATTCATAACGGCCCATATGTACAAACATTTTTCAATTACGATGTATGCATATATGGAGAATAGAGAACGGAAGCCATTCGTTTTCGTTATTAGGATGTCATGGGTAAAAGCGAAATAGAAATATAATGGAAGAAGAAGACATCAGTTGCTTCAATAACTTCACCTTATATGAATTCGCCTTGGATATATAATACTTTAAGATCCGGCTATGAATGAGGAAGGTAAGGAAAAATGTAAGAAAAAGTGACACCTGGGGTCGCAAGACATTTTTTTTTGTTTGTTTTCAAAATTGCTTTTCTAAACTACCTTAATTAATACAGACCTTTTACATCGCTTGTTAGAAAAATTTACTGTTGGAAGAAGTCTGTTGATGATCTCCGAAATATCTCCGAAATATCTCTGTATAATTTCTACCATTACTATTAAAAATGGCCTTGGGTTCATAAAAAATAGTGTTGGATTGCAAAGTTAAAATTAACATCAGTGATTACATTTAAGTACCAGATTGATTCTAACGCCAGAGTGTAGTTTTTGTGAAAATTTCATATCAATTTCAATACACTCTAAATTTAACCACGCGACATGCCGTCATAGTAAAATGGAAGACACATTTGCTTCTACTATAAATATGCCACTAGCCCAGCAAACGCGAGATGCAAGACGAGTTCACATCCTGTGGTGTTATATGTACAAAAAGCAAAAATTTACACTAACAAATTATGCACGCAATGACTTTATGATTTACAACAAATACATCATTTTGATCATTTTGATCATCATTACATTTACCAAGCGAATTCAATCAGCTGCTTGATCAACTACACCTTATATGGTTTCGCCTTGGCTTACACAAACGAAATGCATGACCAATACTAGGCGAATTCAGATTTTGATATATCACTTACACAAACAAAATACTTAGTTAAGTAGCCATAAGTTCTGTTACAAGTTCAGGTCGTTATAAAAATGAAACTATAATTTATTTTTTAATAAAGTAAATTTTATTTAATAATTCATATATTAAGTGAGCGATGTACAAAGTTTGATTCGGCCATTGATCAATAGCAGCCCGCACAGTTTCTATTGGTTTTGACGACGCTACTCGAACCCAATATTTTTTGAGGCTCTAAAAAATTTCTGTGGGGTATTTGACAGGCCATGCTCTCCAACTCTGATCGCAAACTATAATCCAATGGATTCAAATCTGGACTTCCAGAGAGCCAATCATCTACAGCTATGAAATCAGGAATATTGCTTTTAAACCACTGCTGGGTGGTTTTTACCTTATGTGTTGGAGAAGAATCTTGCTGGAAGGTCTAATGCTCTCCATCGCAGAGAGTATTGCTTAACTGCTTTACCACGCCTTCAAAAACATACCACTGGTACACTTTTGCCTCAGTTTTAAATCCCTTTTTCAAAGAAGTGCAGAGGTGGAACGTCTTTGTAGGAGACTCCCCACCAAGTCATGACAGCAGCTGGACGGTGACCACGTTGAACCCTTGGAATAAATTTGTTGCGTTTTTGGAAGTTTTTACGCAGATTTTGCCGTTTTGCTTATTAAAAACTTCTTCAACAGTGAAAATTTTCTCAACTGTCATCGCAAGAAAGTAACCCGGCCGTTGACCTTAAAGAAACCACTTGCATCTGTTGAGCCTAATTTTCTTCAAGCGCGTTGTCAGCCCAGTTAACCGGCGGTAGGCTTTCAGGTGGGGATTATCTCGAAAAGGCCTCGACATTGATCTGGTCGATATATCCATTTCCCTATAGATAATCGGCCCTATCGCCGACTTCACGGGAACAAATCATTCACATAAATTAACAAGCAAAACAAAAACAAAATGGGGAAAATTGTTTTTGTTTCACTTGTAAATTTGTGGGAATATTTGTTCCCGTGAAGTCGGCGATAGGGCCGAATTTTCTATCTTCTAAGGGGATTTCTGCGGTTGCGTTCGTTTTTATGGCTAAATTAGTTCGAACCACGCGAAGACGACCCACCACTTCTCTTTCTGTCATCAACTGTAGACGTTTGGGAAAAGCCATCAATAGTGCGGTAAGAAAACATTTTCGAAATATTAAGTTTTTTGAGAAGCTCATAACTTTCACTTGCAAACACTGTACTGAGTATTTTATATGACTAGACACTGCATACAAATTATAATAAAAAAAATAACGGCAATTTTTTTTTTGCGAATTTGTCTTCGCTGCATGCATTGTAAACTTTGTAACAGAATTTATGGCAAGACTAAGTACATGGGCAATACTGTTCGAATTCAGATTTTGAAATGCCATCACTCGCAAAATAAATACAAACAAATTAAACAACGCAATCGCCTTAGTTATCTTGCTATCACCTTCTATGGATCTACTGAGGCGGGATGTATGTATGTATGTAACCATTCATGACTTAAATTTTTCCACAACATTTTAGTCACACTTGTCGCCGCCCACGTGTAGCAACTTAACACGAATTTTGCTACGTTTTACTTTAGACTGACCTAATACGATCTTTTCAAGGGCTGATCTCAGCATTTTCACTTTTAAGGCATAAACCACTTAATTACCATTTTCACGATCGCCGAGATCGACGTTAAAGAAAACTCAAATTCGTAGCAATTAAATTTTCTTAGTACTCATTATTATTAAGTTTTTGAGCAATTTTATGTTGTTGTTGTTTTTTTTACAAATATGGGTAGATGCATATGAATTTCGTTAAATAGTCATTATATATGTATGTACTATGTTTGTATATGTATATAAAATGAGTTAATTAAAATACAAATTTTTTTAGTTATTATCATTTACGTACAAAGTATTTATTTATTAGTGTAAACGCTTTTGCTCGCGTTAGTTTCGTTTTGATTTTGCTATTCACTACAGTCGTTTGTTATATACTCGAAATTTTTCAACAGCTGAGCTTCAGTCAATTTTAGTTCGAGTTTATTAGCTAATTTACAGAGAGCAGTTGATCAGCCTTAACAAATGTCAGTAGTAGTTTTTTGCATTGTTATTATTTATGTTTTTTAATCAGATTTCGTTGCCAAAAATTATTTTCACGGCGCGGCGTAGGAGTAATCTGATCGCTGCAACGCGCCGTGGTTAATTTGCGAAAAATAATTTCCGGTTTAAGTATTAAAAGTATTTATGTATGTAGAAAAAATCGTAGATCGCATTGACTCCCGCCGCTTGTACCGCCATCACACAAACAAACAAAAAAAAACACCAAACCCACGCCAACCATTTTTCTCCAACCCCTCAATTCAGCGCCATGGTACTTTGATCGGTGAACGTGAGCGTCGCTGCGTCGGCACCAAGACACGCTGTTGCGCTGGGGTTTGCTGCTGCAGTTGTTGTTGTTGTTGCTGCTGAGTGCGATTCTGATAGCTCACGCTACCACCGGCGACGCGCAGCACTTGTGGTTGTTGCAACCGACTCGCCGCCGACGACGACGGATAGCTGCTTGTGCCGCCCAAACCACCGCTAGTTGAATGAACCAGTGTACGATCCATGGCAAATGTTGTTGTTGAAATATTACATTTATTCCTATTACTATTGACAGGTTGCAACGCCGTGTCGCCAAAGTAAGTGTGCTTTGGTTGTTGCAGTTTGCGCAGCTGGTCTGTAGCAGACTTGGATGCCATTGTCAGTGGCGGTGTGTTTTTCAAGTGCTCGTAGCTACTAAATGCGTGCATTTGTAGTGGCGTTGCGAGCGAATGTCGTGTGCCGGGCGTATTGAGTCGCTTCTGGAAGGTGGGCGAACCGCCAGTGACACCGCCTAGTTGTATGCGCGTGGATAGGCGACTGCGATTGAGCGGTGACCGCTGTGCTGGTGTGGTGGGTGTCGGTTTTGCATTGGCCTCGTTGCGTATTTGGACCAAAGTCTGATAGCGACCGCCGGTTGTTGGTGTGCTGGACGTTTTGACAGCAGTTGTTGGATAGCGTACCGGTGTAACGGTAATCGGTTTACCCCAGTTGTGGTGCAACGGTGACTTATCACGCGCGCTCAGTTTGCCGGATTTGTGTGAAGGTTGTATAGCATTTGCTGTAACACCGCCGGCCGCACGCGCCGTTTGACTATGATAACTCTCCTGCGAGAGCATGGGCTTGGCCACGCCTACTGGCACCACACGCGTTGGCATATTTGGCGTTATGGAATTCTTAATTTCAATGCGTATCGATGGTGCTTGAGGCAGCTGTTGTGTGCTCTTGTACTGTTCGGCTGTATTAAACTTGGCCGCATCGAATGTTGGACGTTCCATGCGGAATGTCTCGTTACGTTTAACCGGCGAACTGCTAGTCACACGTGACGTGCGTTCTTTGCTGTCACGCGTCGGCGAACGTGAGTTCGGGCGGTAATTGTCATTCTCGAAAACCAGAAAGTCGGGACGATTTTCTTTGGACTCGCAGCGGGCATGTGTCTCAATTTGCGGCGGTTCGACCTCCACAAACCAGGCGGGATTATGCGCGGCGTTATGTTGATTTTGCAGGAATTTATCACGAAATGATTTACGAAAACTATTCAGCGTAACGGTCTTGTATTTATCTGCACTCGACTCTTGTTCGGCAGCCAATTCTTCGTGTTCATGCAGATCCGGTTTGGTTTGGGTTTTTAGCTGTGAAAGTTGCTCTTTCAGTTGAGTAGGCATTTTGCCTTTGCGAAAGGTGGACGAGTCAAAGGGTTGATTGGTTGTGCTCGAATTGGAACTGTGTGAGGAATGCACGGAACCGTTACTATTGCCCTGTTTCATATCCTTCAAACTGGAATGTTGCTCGTATAGGAAATTAAATGGATCCGACTGTGAATCATAATCCAATGTATGCGCCGAAGTCGGACCATCAGCTTTCCATTTATAATATGTATTCGTTGCATTATCGCTGGGATGATGCTCCAAGGGATCGGCTTTCTCTGGCGTCGGCGTCTTTTTGCGTTTAGTAAATGTGGCGAATTTGCTTAGCACCTTCGACTTTTTCGTTTTCTTCTCCAACGTTGAGCTATTCGATGAATTATGTTTGCTATCCTGATCCTCCTCCTCCTGATCGGAGTTGAGTATGAAAGTATCACTGCGATTGAGCAGTGAATCTGTGCGTGAATCGATCGATTCACGACGTGCCGATGCGGCGCCAGTTGTGTACATCGTTACATTGCTAGCCACGCTGCCAGGGCGTGAGTTTGTCTTCACGGGTGTAGTGTCGCGTGATGAACTCTTGCTACGCGTTTTCGCGCGGAAGTTACGAAAGAACGACATTTGTTTTGCGCCTGCGCTCGAAATCCAACCAACAACAAAGCAAAGCGAATGTGGGCAGCGCAAGTGGCTGGTGATGAGTTAGTTGAAAAGCAGTTTGTAAGTGAGCAGCACAAAGATCGATTCTTACTGTGTCGCTGTCGGGTGCGCAATTTCTTTCTTGATAATTACAGCAATTACAAATAATTTATAGCAATTTTAGCTGTTGCGTTGCGTTGCCGTAAATGGGTCTCACTGCGCCTTCGTATGCCGTCTGACACCAGACACTTTTTCTAATACATATATTTTTTTTTTGTTTTTTGCTTTCAAGCTTCTTTTATTATTACTATTATTTTTCAATAAAAAATTTTCTTTCTTTTATCACCGATTCGTGGCGCTTTTCTACACCACTGCACTCCACTCCACTCCACTCCACAGGTTCAGTCAAGTTCAGTCGTGCGCTTCACCTCTTCGTCTCACCTCAAATTTTGTATACAATTCAAGCGTATGATTTTTATATGCGTTTAAAAACCGTTTCGAGTCTTAACACGTCCGCTGCGCTCAAGCAACTGAGCCAGGCTACAGCGCCATAGGTATACTTGGTGATACTCGGTAATGGCTTGAAATTTCGTAGCTAGCGTTAAAACGTGTTTTTTTTATCGAACAGAGAATGTAAAACCGCCAGCGTACGAGTAAACTCAAAACGCAAAACTCGAACTTCAACAAAGCTTAGCTGAGCGTTGGCTCAGAGCACAGAATTGCTCTGTTGGCGGCAGTTAAAATTTTTGCCTTTTGCTGTTGCTTTGCTATACGAGCTTGTTGCTTTTTGCTTGATTGCTTGTTATTGTTGTTGTTGTTATTGCTTTATGCTTTGCAACAGCCGGTCGTGATCAGTTGTTAAGTTTTTGTTGTTGTTGCTGTTGTTGTCGTCGTTACCCACCGCCGTTAGTCGTCGTCAACTGCGTTCGCTGTCTAAGGCCGCATCTCGGCGCGCCGGTTCAGACTATTTTGGCCAATTTCGTGGCGCGAACCTAATGATGACGTCGTTGAAACGGCGGTAATGTTGTATTCAAATCTACTTTTCTAAACTTTTTTCGCTGCAGTTGTTGTTGCTTCTGCTGCTATGGCTGTTGCTTTTATAGATGTTAACTTTTGTGGGGGCGTTCTGGTCGCCGTCGTCTTGCGGGAGTAATTCGAATTACGATTTTTTCACTTCGTTGTTATTGTTCACTTTTTTAACATGATGTGTTTTGCTTGTCTGTAGTTTTCTATTATTTTTATATGAAAATAATTTTTTAACTCATTTCGTGAGTAATTTTTATGTTTGTTTGTTTGTGTTTTTTTTTTTGTACTCATTTTGACAACGCCAACATTGCATGCTATGCCTGGGGGGAGCTTGTTCAGCTGTTCAACTAACGGAGTAGGGCGCACTTAATTTACGGCATAAATTTGTATGCACATCTGAATGTAAATTTGTATGGACTGTGTGCAGTACCATGCACTCTAGCTGTATTGTAATTTTTATTTTCACTATTTTTCACTTGCGTTTTTATTGTCAATTTGAGTGTCTGCATATCTTAACTGAAGAGGCACACTAATTAGACATGAAAATGGCTTGATTTATACCCAAATGAGAAATGTCATTAATTTTTATGAATATAATCGATATTGAACATTTTGAATATCCAGCATATTTAGATTGATTAGTTCCTTAAAATCGAACTTTTCCTATTTGATAGTTTAACGAGCGAACATCTAAAACAAAAAATTAGCACCTAATGGTTAATGGGGAAAACTTCGAATAGGGAAGCACGCTTTGAAAAAAAAACACTTATAAAGGGTGGTAGCGTGGGTCCACCCGATTATATAACTGAAAGTCCCGGGACTCGTAGGCTTATAGTTTTTAAGTTGTTCGTTGTTAAAGTTGCAAAAATTTTCGAATTTAACCTTACTTTGAATTTTTGTTTTTTTAAATTTAGTGCTGCCACACAGTATGAAAAAATATCGAACACAAATTGTTGATAACACTACTACTAAACTATGTATGTCCCTGGAAGGTCCGACTCCGACTACGCCATCCACAGTAGTTTTGCGCACAACCCCTATTTGTATTTCTACAAAAAATTGCATATTCAATCTTAATTTATTCATAAATGAATGTTGGGAAATTACAAAGTTTGTTTTACTTACGCCTCACACGCTTTAGAGGAAGAAAAATATTTAAATTTTAAAGGATCTGGCATCACCAGCAATAAAGTATAGCGGTCACGATTATTGGTGCATTGCAATAGATTTGGAAAATAGTCTTAAAAGAATTAATTCCAATGCACTTTTTGTAAGCAAATATTTGTAATTTAAGTTGCATGCGCTTTGGCCAATGATTCCTTATGGGAAAGGCGACCACAGTTAATAGATGGGTGGTGTGGGGTTTGAAGATTTTTGATCTGCCAAAAAAATAAATAAAACTCAAAAATAAATAAAGAACAATACTCATAATATTAAAATAAAAATAATAATCTACTTTATATTCACAAAGTACATGCGTATTTGATTTGAAAAGGGCTCTTTAAAAAAAAATCCTTTTTAATAAATTCAATTAAATTCAAATAAAAATGGGAGGACCTCCTTATTAATTTCCTTTATGTGATTTTTAGCATAAAAACGAGAAGGTATCTTACAAGTTCCAAACTTTGTGCAGGGTAAAAATAAATTCTAAAGTTTTCATAAAAACTTCAAACTTTTTAATAAGGTTTTCTGAGTATGCAGTTTCATAATCCATTTAATTTTAATAATTAAGAAAGTGATGTAGCTCGAAACTGGATTTGAGTTTTGATAGTTTGTTTTTTTTTCTTTTCCATTACAAGATGTACTTTGTATATTAAAATAGAATAGGATTTACCCAACAAATATATAAGAATTATAATTCTATAGTTAGAAGTCTTATTTCATTCGAAAATTTGTTGTAGTCTTTTTTTTAAATTTGCACAAAGTCTAAAACTTGGATTCATGTTGTTTTTGCTATAGAATTTTAATTATTTTTCATAAAATAAGAATTCATTCTACAGCGAAAACAATACAAATCCAAGTGCAAAATTTTGTGCAAATTAAAAAAAACACATTCAAAAACTTTCATACAAATTTCAAATTTTGTAATTACATATATCCTTTAGAAAATTTCTGGGTATGCAGTTTTAAAATATCAATTATTAAATTTACTCAAAAGCTTAAGAAAATTTGTTTTCCATTCAATTTTAGTTGAATAAAGTGTAAATTTGAGATGCGTTTTGTCCCCATATAAAAAATACTCGAAAATTTTTTTTAACTACTGCCAATGTGTACTTTCTATATTAAAATTGAATGGGCTTTGTCCAAAAATTATCAAAGAATTATAATTTTAAAGTAAGCATTTTTGTTTTATTTGAAAATTTGTTGCATTTTTTTTTTATTTGCATAAAGCTTTAATCTTTGCTTAATATTCGCTACTCGTATAGAATTTTAATTAGTTTTTATTAAATAATAGTTCATTCTATAGCAAAATATATATTAATATATTTAAGTTCTGAACTTTCTGCAATTTAAAAAAAAATATTCCAAAAATTTTCATAAAAGTGTCAAACTTTTTAATTAGATATCTTAGAAAACTTTTGTGTATGCGGTCGATAAAGTTGATTAAATTTTAGAAATTAAAGAATTGATGTAGCTCAAAAAACGCTTTGAATTTTGATAACTTTTTTTTTCTGAGGAATAAACAATAAACATGTCCAGCCGTTAATTCAATTTTCAATAAATTTGAGAAGAAATTCAAACCAATAAATATTGAAAAGATTTTCTAGTGAAAACTTCTGCGATTTTGTCCCTCTCTCGCACTCCTTGGCCATCAAGTTTTTTTTAGACTTGGATCGCGTTAATTACACTGTCCAACAGCATTTTTGGAACAGAATAGCGACCCTATAATTCTGAAAGGGTATGTTGAGTAGATCATTTTTGTAGAACAAACTTATGGTCCAGCGCGTCTGAGTTTTTTTTTACAGTGGGTCAAAGTTTTCATTTTTTGGTCGAAGGGAGCATTATACTATATGAAAATAATGTTGTAAGTTAATGTCTGAGAGAATCCTTATAGTCAGAGTTGTATTGTGGAATTGTATGAGGATTATTTTTGTGGAAGATCTTAACCCTCTTACTGGTCTCTTTATGGGTCAATTTGACCCTTTGTTCGAGAAAATCAAAAAATATCCTTTAAAAAAGGACATTTATGAATTAAAATATTCTACGAAAATGTTTGGCGGAAAATTTCAGTGGGGGTCTCCAAAGACACCAGACACAACCTTGGAGCGAGCCTTTTCCAAAGGTGCCTGAAATTCTATTAGTTTTTTTCCTTTTACGTATACCAATATAATACATGGATAAATAAACTAAATACAAAGTGTAGAAATATGTATGCTCGTAATATATACAAACATAGCTAACTTTAAATGTCGCTTCAACCATTTCTATAATTCGATGGCCAGCAACGTCATTAACTTTAGACCGGCTTGTACATTTTTGTTGCCTTATTTGGTAGAACATCAAGTTGTTAGTTAGTGCGTGCTAAAAATTAGAACACCTTATTGGCGGTCAAAACAAGCACTACAAATACAGTTCAGCATTTACCATTTTTGGTTGCTAAAAAAAAAGCAAACCAGCATTTTGAATCAGTCGGTTTTAATGCGAAAATGACAACAAGCGTTTGCTCCAATTTCATTACTCTTTATAGCTACATAGGTATATAAATTCATATGCATATACATGCGTACATTATGTATATAATTTATATAACATTTCTTGATTACTTTTGTGATTTTAGTTCTTCTTTATTTTTTAAACTTTTCTTCACTTCTCTCTACTTTTCTTGCCACTTGCTGTAATTTACGCTGTGCTGCATTCCCCAAAGTGTTAACTATTGTTTATTTATGCTAAATACTTCCGCAAACGTACGCAACCGTCGACTACCGATCAGCGCCCCCCGCAACACCTCGATATACATACATCCCCACACATGATGTGAAGCATACAGCCATGGTAGAAATAAAAGCAGTGTGATATTCGGAATAGTTTTGTATGTTTCTCTTTTGTTTGTTTAGTACGCTGATTTTTTTAAGTTAAAATGCAGTTCATTCTATAGAAAACAAAAAAAAAATATAGAACCAAATTCCAACTTTATACAAAATTAAGAAAAATTCATTATATTTGCATCAAAATTTCAAACTTTCTTATTTGCATAACACAATAAACAATAAAGGTAGTTTCACTTTTATCTTTTTAGCCGCCATTTTTCATATTTGACGTGAACTGTGCTTTTGGCATTTTCTTTGGAAATGGTACAACTCTATTCTTTTACAAAAATTAAAAAAAAAAAGTAAATAAAAAAGTACCAGTTCAGATGAAACCAAGAATGGTAGAAACCCAGATTACGACAACGCCGGCAGCCTACACGTCACAGCGTTTGTTGCCATAGGAATAGCGAAAAGAAAAGGAAGGTGCCCTTGCGTGCTTTATTTCCGCTGCAACTGCTACAATACAAAAGCTCGGCACTACACATTTATTATCTTGTGTTTAACTTTTTATAAACATCACTAAAAACTCAGAAAAATCAACTTTTTAAAAACCATTTGTGACGTCAATGCTGCAAGCGAGGCAAATACGAAGTAAAGGAAGTGCTTTGGTCGTCACCTTCTTTTCCCTGCATCGTGGGATGAAGCCGAATTTTAAATACCAGGCGCATGTTTTCTACATATATCCAATAAACAGTACATATTGTATGTAAAAAATCCAATGAATATAATGTATTTAATTTCGAAACTTAAACGATTATTATTTATTGAAAATTTAAATTACTTTTATTTATATTTAAATATAAGCAAATGAAATTATTTTGCTTTTAGCCTACCACGCCCTTTTTCCACTATTAAATTCTACGTACCAAGTTTGAACGTATTTGTTAAAAGATTTAGTAAAATATCAAATATTTTGATGTTTTTTTATCATAAGCTGCTTATTTAGAGGAACTTCGAAAATTCCGGAAGCAATTACGAAAAAACTGGGATACCTTTTACCCCACTGTCGGCGATTCTAGGAAAAGTGGATTACCGCGTACCGCGTCCACGACAAATTTCCGCAGCCTAAAGGAACAGGTGAGAACCTACAAACTTAAACATCAGCCTCACCTAACTTGGCCAGCCGAAGAGAATATGAAAGGACGATTCCTCCTCTTCATCATCCACAAAGAGCAACAGCACTTATTTAAAGCCTAACAATGCCCGGTCAGAACTCCTACACGGATCGAGAGGTGTCGCATTGTTGGCGCCCAGAGCTCTCTTGAATGCCTACGGTCCGCCGCTGGCCAGAGGATCCTTACAATTCTGCATGTCGTGGTATTTGCCCAGCGATCGCTAAGCCAACATAAAGTCTACCTAACCAATAGAATTCCGCAGGAGGTCCTGGCCGGAGTCATAGCTTTTAGTGTGTCCCACCCAGCCAGCTCTTCAGGCATACAGTTTCCTGCTATGTCGCTATGACCTGGCGGTACTCCAATCAATTTGCTAAGAAAAGAAATATTCAGAGGCGTACGAAAGAGAGAGAGAGAGAGAAAGAGGTCAGGCACTCCCCGACCAGTTTCGACTTAACCATTAAAGACCCCATAGCCTTGATTGCCGTCTATTTATCAGCATAGAGGTTTGCTTGTCTAGTAAGTAGGTATAACCTGGTAAATTGCTCATTGGCTGCCTCTTTGATTGTGGCTACCTCCGCCTGAAATACACCGCCGTAGCCTAGAATCCGAAATTTTTGGTTGACGGAGAGCGCCATGCAGAGGACTCCCCCTCCAACCCTTCTGTCCGGCATTGACTCGTCCGTAAAGTAGGTCACATACATTACAAGTCATACTCGAAATTTTGTGTGATCTGGAACAAAATGTGTCAGCAAACAAAATATCACAAATTAAAGCTAACATACGGCACTGCTAATATTTTGGTACAAACTGTACGTATGTATGTATGTCTGTTATATGTATGTGTCTATGAATGTTAGGGTTGTACGATATAATAATAATAACAATTGAGCGCTTTCATAGCATAGCTACAGAGATCCAGTATAATAATTATTTGAACGTTTAGTTTTAAAAAAGTCATCCTGATAATAATTATGAGGCAGACAAATTTCTCAAATTCTCGATATTTATTATTTTGGAACTTATATTATAAATTGGTTTTTGATAATAATTATGAGCGAAAATTTTTTATTATTACTTTGAAACTTATATTATAAAAGTCTGTCCATAATAATTATCAGCGAGATAAATTTTTTACGTCTTTCAAAGACTTTTGAGACTTATAAATAGTGCCGAACTAGTCAAAAAGTGACCCCGATCTGGTTCCGGCATTATTTCGAAGTAGGTCCCCATCAGTTCTGAACTAATCCCGTAAAAGTTTAAAAAAAAAGTCCCGTCCTTCACGAGTTAAACAATTTTTTCTTACTCATAATTATTATGAGAAGACTTTTATAACATAAGTTCCAAAATAAAAGTCTTTAAAGACCTAAAAATATTTATCTCACTCATAACAATTATTAAAAGACTTTTATAATATAAGTCTTTGAATAATAATTATAGATTACTCTAAAAATTTGTATCTTACTGTAAAAATGTTGATTAACTTTTACGCTTTTTTTCTTATAATATTTATGTATCTGTACAGCTCGATGTTCGAGTGAACTTCTCCTGCAATTTGTGATGTGAATCTGGATGTTCTACGGGTATCTCAAATTAAGGGGCCTGCAGTTTTACGTCCACTCCGAACGGTAGATGATTTTTGAGAAGTTTTCTCATGGTTTGCCATTGCCAGACAAACGGCGAGCACTATTAGAAAAATATTCTCGACGATTTATTTTTATGTTGCGTATCCCGGCCAAATTTTAAACGCAAGGCACTTCGGGTGATAGCACTCCCATTCGGCATGCACTCGGCTGTGGCGGACGCTATGCTTTGATGTTTTAATGCACTTGATATATTGGGTATATACATCGATTAAAATTTGGAAATCTTCGATTTTTCGATGCATCGATGCTTTTAATATAAGTTCCGAATAAGTAGGTTTAAATTATGTTATGACGCAAAAGAGAAATCGATCGAAGGACAAATTAAAGAAAATTATTTTATTGTGATAGATTTTGAAATGTCTGTTGTTTTAAGATTGTATTTCTAATTAGGAAAAAAATTAAATAAATTTTTATCAAAAATTAGAAATATCTGAATGTTTAACATCTAATGGCTAGGAAGAAAATTCCTTTTTCTAAATAATAGTGTAAAGCTATGAATTGTACTGGCCGCCCCATTGAGTTCAGAACTCAACACACATTGAAGGATTTACGGCTACTTGCCTGGTGGGTTTTTACATGTCCGTTTAGTTGTTATATTTTTTATATACACCCCTAATGTATGTACCTCCAACCCGCTTGACGCTACAATTAAAAAACACTTTATTCGAGTTTTCGTTCATTTTGACGACTACATCAAATGCATTTCAATGAGCTAGCGGGTAGTTACTGTTTGTTGTACGTACAAATAATGTTAAAAGTTATACAACTTTTCGTGGCAAAAGTAAACAAAACAAAAAAATTGTGCTAAATTTTTTACTCCTTTCATTTTTGAGCAGCGCTACATGTGTAGGTGAATTTCTCGCCCACATTTGCTCAATTATTTCAAATGAGAAAATATAATACAACTTTCAACAAGAGGTTTCAAAAAAATACCAGTCTTTTTTGAGGTGGTAATTTTCTTGCTTCATTTAAATACAATATCAGCCAATTGTTCACATGGGCTTTAATTCTTTTAATGAAATTTTCTAACACGTTTTCGCTCACATTCAGCTTTTTCTTTGAGCCATCTTCATCTTTAATGTAACCGGGGAATTTTTCAGGCGAGGAGGTTTAACTTAAAAAAAAATTCTTATAATAAAATTATTTTAATTTACCACATTGCATTTTTTTAAAAGGGATTTAAAAAATTGTATATTTTTATTTCTTTCGCTATTTAATAAGCTAGTTTTTGGACTTGAATTTAAGCTGTAGATAAGGATATATAAAAATATATAATATATTCCTTTATTGACCGATCAACAGGTTAACTCTTCGGTGAACAGCAAAAAGTTCACCTACCTTTTGGACACTAAAATTGGTATCACGTTGAATGTTAAGCGAGGCTAGTCCTTTCCCTCGATCTTCAGTAATTTTCGCTCATAACGGGCGTTTTTTTTTCGACTGATAGAACTTTCGATAGGGATAGCTGTCACTTGACAGCTGATAAATGACATTTCGACATTTGACATTTCTGTTCAGTAAGCATAGACAAATCATCATGGAAAGAATGACGCCGCAACAACGTTTACAAAATTATGGAAATTTACTTTAAAAATCAGTGGTCTGTTGGGCCAAACTTATAGAGCACTTCGTGACATAATCGAGCGTCAGAGCACCTTATTCGTCGAACTGTTGATAAATTTCGAACAACATTTACTCTACTCGATGAAAAACCAACAACAAGACAAAGAACTGTACGTACAGAAGAAAATATTGGTGCTGTAAGTGATAGTGTTGGAGAAGATCCGAATTTGTCTATTCACCGCCGTGCTCAACAACTTGGACTTTGTCCATCCACAATATGGAAAAATTTGCGCAAAGATCTTGGTATACACCCATACAAGGTCCAACTGGTTCAAGAACTGAAGCCGCAAGACCATAACAAGCGTCGTTTGTTTGCTGAATGGTGCCTGAATCAGTTGGAAATTGATCCATTGTTTTATCGAAAAAGTAATGAAACTCTCGAGACACCATTGCAGCCTGAAAAATCCACCGCAGGGTGTAGGGTTTATATGCCGGAGGAATGTTACTGTCAATGGTGATCGTTACAGATCAATGATTACAGATTATTTGTTTCCAAATTGGCATAATATCGACCTGCAAGAATTTTGGTGCCACGCCGCATACTGCCACTCGAACTATCGATTTGTTGAAATAGCAATTTGGCGATAACATTATGTCAAAAAATGGTACAGTGAATTGGCCCCCAATTGGCCATCATGCGACTTAACCCATTGGATTATTTTCTTTGGGGTTATGTAAAGTCTCGTAACGAAATACGTCGACAGTTGCTCCAAAAAGTGGTTGAAAATTGGACTGATCGCATCCGATTCACCAAAGCTAGTCGTGGCGGATATATGCCGGTAATCCTTTCTAAATATTAAATGTCATGAAAATAACTTTCAAATAAAAAAAAAATTTGCATCATACTTCATTTTTTATGATTTTTTATTTCAATTTAAAGTTCTATCAGTCTAAAAAAAACACTCTTTTTAAATTTTTATAAGAAAGTTTTTCAACGACGAAACTCGTTACCGCATTTGCATTTACCCTTTCAAACAGCTGGCAACTCTCTATGCAAAAGATTTTTTAAACAAAGCTGGTAATATTTCATTAAACTTATTAATTATTTTTATTTAACCCTTTAAACGGGTGGCAACCCGCAACAAACAATTGCATTTACCCTTTCAAACAGCTGGCAACTCTCTATGCAAAAGATTTTTTACACAAAGCTGGTAATATTTCATTAAACTTATTAATTATTTTTATTTAACCCTTTAAACGGGTGGCAACCCGCAACAAACAATTGCATTTACCCTTTCAAACAGCTGGCAACTCTCTATGCAAAAAATTTTTGATTAAAAATCGGAAATATTTCATTTAACTTATTAATTATTTTTATTTAACCTTTTAAACGGGTGGCAACCCTCAAAAAACATATTTTTCAAATAAATAATCCTTCGACAACCATATTGTAATATTTCATTAATTCTATTAAGCTAATTAAACTTAACTTTTTAAAGAGGTGGCAAAATATAGCTTTTTTAAACCTTCTTAGTTTGGTTTTTCAATTGACTCATTAATTATTTTAAATAGGTGGCAACCCGCTTCAAACATATTTTCGTATAGACCTCTTTTGTTTCTACAATAATAGACATATTAGTTACATTATTTCGATATCTTGCTCGGTTTTAGGGTTTATGAGGCGAAATAATTCAACCTCTTCCAACCCATATACTCTTATTAAGTTATTATATACGGCATTGTTTTATCTGATGGCCAAGCCATTAAAATTATATTAATAGGATTGAATGTGCCCAAAAAAATTATCTAAAATATGCTTTACGGTCATTGAGTTTTGACGAGCCAATTTCCAATCTCGTTTGCATTTGATAAACCTAAAGTCTTTGGAAGCTAGAAAATCAGTACTATCGCTCAGGCCCGTGCGCACGTGTGAGGTTTTGAGGGTTCAAACGCCCCCAAAAGGTTTTCGGGTTTTAATATTGTATATGCTCGTCTTAGAGTGCACGTGCTTGAAATTTCTGAATTGTGGAAGGGGCCTAAAGTGGAATAAGGCATTTACACTCCCACTCCGGCATAAGCAGGCAGCTACAGGCTGCGACTTGTATCATTCTCTCCTTCACAGCGCTTAAGACGGAACGTGTACCTGCATGGCTTTCAAGATTCTGCTACAGGGACATATGTATACTCATTTTACTCTCGGACCTTGCAGAATGTTGTAAATTAGGTACATTTTTTTTTAGTTTTTCGTAAGTGCGATAAGTGCAATTTTCGTAGACTCGGAGAAAAATCCTCTTAAATTCAGCTGGTTTTCATCTGAAAATACAGCGCAAAGGAATTACTCTGAAATTGGAATCCTATCTGGAGGCAGAGCCTATTCAATATGGCCGAAATCGGAATTATTCATGACTGATGTTCAAGAGGTTTTGGATGAATTCGTATTTTTTGTTATTTTTCTTTTGACTCAACAGTTAATAAATATGCAATTTTTCACTATTAAAAGTCTTTCATTATTTGCTTCCCGTTACTAATTTAGTTTTTCTTGCCAAATGCCATAAATTCCATCCACAAGGTAAGACTTGTCGATAAGGAATACTTTTTAGAATCAATGCTTATCTTTAGTGTCGATTTTGCATACACCATGTCAAAAGAATTCGTTATCAAAAATCATAATATTCTCTGAATTCAAAATCCACCCCTCCCCCGAAGATAGTCCCATGCGCACGGCCGTGTTCTCGCTTCTTTTGCTTTTAATATCATCTTTGGTGACATTGACTGCTTCTTTCTTTTGGGAAAGAATTAATTTCAACATACCACAGTGTAGTCTACGTAGTTTTTTACCTTTCTATGGTTATAATAGAAAAAAAATATTATATTTGCGTAATGCGCCTCTTGCTCGGGCCTTGTGATTATTTATACTATTTTTAAGTTAATACTCCCTGAGAATGAGGCGAAAATGCGTCGCAACGGGTAGGAGATAAAATAATCTTTGTTTTATTTGAAACAAATCGGCCGAATAGCTCGAAAAACAAAAAATCAATATTCTAAGTTTTTTTTATAATCTTTGCTGTTACTTAGCTTACTTTGTAAGTCAAGTGAGAGAAACATTTGTTCATAGACGGATATTAATTAATAATTAAATTAGAATTTTTTTTATTGAATGCCAAAATTTTAACTTCTAAACTCAATATCAATCTTCAAAATGAAAATTCCCATTCATCTTATATTTAGCTCTTTAAGGTCTAGTAACCATTTGAATTGAAGGACGCTGGGTGAGATAAAATATTGACATTGTGCATTTGCTTGTATTCAAATATTCACACACACACACACACACACACACACACACACACAAACATTCACACATCATATTAGAAAACAAAGCAAAAGCCTTGTGGGACTTTAAGATCAAATTGCATAACGAAGACAAAGCAAAAATAACTTTAAGTATTTTTCTATGTGTGTGTGTATTTTTCTATGTATGCGTGTATGCATTTTGCCAACTATTCTTAAATTTGATACTATTTTTTCTCATACACGGCACAATGAAAATTCGAAATAGCCTCGGCGTCAAACATGAATTGTATAGTGAAAAGGAGAAGAACAAAAGCTAAGTGCTCTTGGCAAACAAAAAAAACCTATTGTAAATGCATTCGGAGGCATTCTTACAAGCTCTAACAGCTTGCGGCCAAAGCAATTTTATTTTCAAAGCAAAATTCAGCAATTTGCTGTAAATAATATTTATTAATATTTTTTTTTTTATTTACTTCAATAAAGTAAATATGTACTTCCTCCCCATCTCAGCATAATTTTGACAATTTCACTTTGATGTTCCCAGTGCTAACCTGTGCGCCGGCAGTAATGTTGAGCAGGGGGAAGGGGCAGGTGAAAGATTTAAACAGCGAGCTAACAAGTTCGCTGATTAAAGAATCACGGCATTTAGTAATTTAGCGCAATTTCCTTAGCATACTTTGAGGCGGATGCCAACAAAAAGCTTAATGCGCGCCCCACAAAACACGCAATGAGCAGGCGAATAAACAAAACGGTAAAGCAAAGCGAAATGAAATTAACTGTGCGTTAACCCAGCAAACAAAATTCGAAGGATTCGAATGTTTTTTACATGAATGGGAGTGAGAATAAATAAAGCATAAAACAATGGGGTCTTATAATGTGTCATAAATTATGAAGTCATACAATTTTACATTTCAAAAGTTATGTTTTTTGGATTGCATTGAAACAAATAATTAAAACAATTAGCAATTTTGTATTTTTAAAATTTTTAGAACCTTATGACTTATGACACATTACGACACTCTGTGAATCACCCAAATATATTTCTTTGTTTTGTAAATTTTGTAAATTTAGAAAACATTCCCATTCCAACCATTCACTGCCAGCTAAGCACAAAAGATTTAGATGCCTAATATACAAACAGAATTTGTCTTACGACAATTGACTGCTCATGTAACGTAATGATTAATTCATTAAAACAGAAGCTGTGTAACAGTAATTGACTTCAATTTAATAAATGTCAAATTGTTTCGCATTCGGGTGAAATGTGCCATAGCTGTCGTGGCACACAAATACATTCATAAGTACATATGTTTGTGCATTAGGATGCATCACTTCGCATACGCAAAAAAAAATGTTGCGCTATTTTTCCATCGGAATTCAAAAATTCATTATAATTTTATAGTTATCAACTATTCGAATAACCGCTCACCATCGAGTAGTCTGAAAATCGGCAAACCAAAATTATTCGAATATCGACAGCTACTCCTCACACTTGTCAATAAACACAAACATTTCAAACACATATAAAAACCAAATATATGTTGAAAGAAAACAACTATTCGAAAAAGTTGAAAGGAGACGGTTAGTCGATTATTTTTTAAAACTACTAATCGATTAGTCAACTGGCCGATTCACAACAGCTCTATCGTTTAGTTTTAAGACATTTCATCCTAATTTTGATAAGAATTATAAAAATCTTTTTTATAATAATTATTAGTCAGATATTATTTTTAAGTTATCGATATTTATTATTTTGGAACTTATACAGGGGTTTTCAATAGGGACGCTACAAAAGTAGACTGATTGTGACGGCAAACGACGCCATACGACGCCGCTCTTTTGACACTTCTCTTCAGTAAGGTTTGCCGTTTCATCATGGAAAGATATTCGATCCAGCAACGAGTCGAAATTATTAAAATTTACTACCGAAATTCGGAGTCAATAGCCTCAACTTTAAGAGCGCTATGTCCAATTTATGGTCGTCATCATTTCTGCCTGAATGACGGCGTCATTGGGCTGTACTTCTTCCGTGATGTTCAAGACCGGCACGTTACTGTGAATGGGAATCGCTACCGCTCAATGATAACCGAAAATTTTTGGCCCGAATTGGATGATATGGACTTGGACAATATGTGGTTCCAACAGAACGGCGCCACAAGCCACACAGCGACAGTCACAATCGATTTATTAAAAACCAAGTTTGGTGAACGTGTTATCTCACGAAATGGCTCGGTCAATTGGCCGCCTCGGTCGTGCGATTTGACGCCGTTAGACTATTTCTTGTGGGGCTACGTCAAGTCTATGGTCTATGCCAACAAGCCAGCGACGATTGATGAACTTCGTACGAAGATCGAACGTGAAATTGCAGCAGTATCGGCCGATTTATGCTTGAAAACCGTCGAAAATTGGGTTCAACGTCTGGACTTCTGCAAGCGAGCCCGTGGTACCCGTGCAAAAGAAATCGAGTTCCATACATAATGGCATCGAATGTACTTGCAGAGGAATAATGAATTTAATTCATATCCCAAACCATTTTTGTTTTATTTAAAAAAAACTTTTGTAGCGTTCCTATTGCAAGACCCGATATTATTAATGACTTTTGGTAGTAATTATCAGCGAGATAAATTTGTTGAAGTCTTTCAAAGACTTTTAGTTTGAGACTTATATTATACAAGTCTTTGCGTAATAATCATGAGTTATATAACTTTTTTTAAGTCTGGAAAGACGAAACTATTTCGGGACACAAAATATTGCTGAACTAACCAGAAGTTATCCCGAACTGAATTTATTTCGAGACTTACAAATTTTTTCTCACTCATAATTATTATGAGAAGACTTTTAAATATAAATCTCAAAGCAAATCTGAATAATTAAACAAATTTATCTCATTGACAATTATTATAAGAAAACGTTTATAACGTAAGTTCCAAAGTAAAAGTCTTTTAAGACTTAGGAATATTTATCTCGCTAATAACTTTTATGGAAAGAACTTTATAATATAAGTTTTTGAATAATAGTTATAGATTACTCTAAAAATTTGTATTTTGCTATAATAATTAGTGATTAATTTTCTCATAATAGTTATATCTCTGATTTTAAGTTATCAACAAACAAATATTGCGGAAAAAATATTAAAATTATTGATGCTTGTTGTTTTTGACATTTTTTGGAAGATTGGTCTTTGGACTTTAATAGCTCAAACAAAACTTGACCGATCGGAAAGGTATTTTCTCGCCGGATTTCATTATTACGATTTAATTTATTTAGTTTAACATTTTTTATATTTTTATTCAGATTTTACGAATATTTACGGGTTAGAGGAAAACAAGTGGTAAGAAGTTTGCAAATACATATGTGATAAATAAGTGGAATTTCGTTTAAAAAAAAGTTTTTCAGACTAATTTAGGTCGGCTCAGTGAAACGGAAATGAGTTTCATTTATTTTTTTCAAATTAAGCTTTTTCGAAATATAGACAAAACTCCTGTTTTCGAGGTATTTTTTCGGTTGAAGCCAAAACAAAACTTCAGAATAGCAAATAAACCTTATTTTTAGGGATATCGTTTGAAAGATACAAAATCGGAATTGTAGCTTTTGAGTTACAGCCGTCTAATTACAAAAAAAAATAACAAAATTTTCGAGGTTTTTTGGAAAATTATTCATTTTTTAGCGAGCAAAGTTTTGAAAAAAAAAGTTTTGTTAAAACGGGAATTTCATTACGAAAATGTGGTGCATAAGACGTCCAAATTGAACAGAAAATTTAAAAGTTATTGGAAATACAATACAATACAATACAATAAAAGCGTTCAATTCAAATTTTAGCTACATTAGTTTTTCAGGTGAAAAAATTGCGCAAACTTTTGCTTTGAGTCCGCCGATTCTGAAAATCCCACCCAAGCTTTTCCATCACTTCTAGGTTTTGATGTACAGAGTGCTGAAGTTTTTACATAGCTTGGTCCGAGTATAGCTTGACTTTTTCTCAATGTTTTCTAACCCTGTTTTACGAATCGCTAAAAACTGAGCGGAATTTAACATAAAATTTTTGATAGTCATAACGATGTAGATTTTCTAACTAATTGAGTCTATTTTATGCCAAATAATGGCTACAAAATCGAAATAATTTCCTACTTTTTCGAGTTACCTTTTTCTGTAACTCCTAAACCAAAAAAAAAGGGGAAATAAAAGTGTCATCTGAATGCTGTTATGTCTTTATTATTGCTATTAATTATTTTTGACTATCAGCTGTTTACTTGAGATCAAAAAAAAAATTCAAAGCTAAAACGGTGAATCGTACTTCTATATCTCGAAAACGCATCTTTGGATAAACAAATGAAATTCATTTTCATGTTCAGCGCCCCAAAATTAGTCTAAGAAATATTTTTTTTTATGAAGTACAAATCAGACCTCAAGCTCTATAAATTATACAGACGATTCATAAATATAAGGCCAAAAATAATAATAGGTACTTTTTTTGTGTTGACTAGTGTTATTTACGCATGAAATAAAATGAAATAATGTTTAATACCGCAGAATACGTAATCTCTCTGTGTCAGGTAAATAAGGCACGTAAATATTCCATCTCATTCAGTAAAAATTCGTTACTAACTTTTGCAATTGCTCAGTACTACAAAACTAAAAAAAAACGCACGAACTTTCCAAGTGATCTAGTAGAAATCGCAAAAGTCTTTATTCATCTAACATGTGCCAACATTCTTCTTTCTAAGGATATATCAAAATCCAAAATTGCTAAAAAAAAATTAATAAATTGGTTTTGTTTTATGAATAAGTTGAGATTTGAGGATGTTTGGAAACTTCCAAACAAATTTTTGTGAACCTCCCGAGCAGATCTTCTAGGTCACTTGAAAAGTTCATTTTCACGGCATTACATTACTTTACCAACACACACTGATGAAAAATCGAATGATAATTCTTCTCTTGGGAAAAACGACGTAATCCAATCTATTTATTGCTCGGGCGGAAAGTTATTTGTCGCTATTCCACATTGAATAATTGAGAAATATGTTATTTCGCCGTCTCGCAGATTTCCTCAGATTAATTAATACATTTAATAAGGAGGAATAATATTTAATAATTTTACCATCTCATGTGGTTTATTTTTTTATAAATATTAAAAAAAAAAATTATATTTATATATAAAGAACTCAATTTTTGGAGAAATGAGAAATATTTATGAGAAAAAATGAGAATATATTATGAAAATCTGTAAAAAAAAAAGACGCTTAAAATTTTAACACTTTAAACTTCATCCGGTCTTTGGGTCACTTTGACCCATTTTTCAACTTTAATTGCTTATAATTCGGTCAAAATTTGAAGTAATGGATCCGGGGTTTTGGATCAACAGACAAATCGTATATGTATTTTTAAAATATTTTAACGCTGTTGCTTGTACTGTTGTTGCTCAATCTTTGGATTCTCAATCACGTAAATTTCTAATTTTTCCACAACAATGTCTCACAAAATGTGTAAACCCCAATCGCTGCCTTCGCTTTGACGATCGAGAACCTAGAGGTAGTTTACGAGATAACAAAACAACTAAAGGCGGCGTTGATGTTTTGGGCTAGCTTGTTGGTACTTATCGTAGCAAAAGAAAGGTTAATCATTTTGGCTCTGGCTATTTTTTGTATATATGTACTTGTAAGACGCGAGGTATTATACTCGTCCTAATCACAGATACTATTTTTGATCTTATTCTTATTAAACCACAAAAAATTAATTATTTACTTATTGCACCGATTTATCTCCTAAAAACGAGACAATTGTCGCAAAAATAAGTGGGGTCCATTTGACCCATATGGTAGCGATTCGTTCACGTAAATAAATTCGGAATCGAATGAAACAGATCAGTGCAACAATGCTGTTGTAGGATAATTTTGTCATTTACGAGAAAAAAAAAGGATGCAAAGAAAAACAAACATGGAGACGACAAAATTGGAGTATTCATCCAAAAATCCAGTAAAAGTTATCCAATAATAAAAGTTCTTAGAATTTCACAGCACTCGTTTTCAAAGAGAAAACGCACAGCTAATCTTATTGTAGATGCCTAAACTAAAAGTACGAATATACTTGAAAAAAAAATCTATTTTGAAATGTCTTTACTCTCGGTTCAAGGGCGATTAAGTTTGATCGTGATTTTTTCATTTATATTTTTTCGATCACACTTGATCAATATTTTGTGATTTTTATATTTCCGATCAAAAATAATCGTCATTTTTGGACTTTTATTTTCCGAAAATTTTTTTACGGAATTTATTGAGTTTTATTTTTTTGATCAAAAATAATCGTTTTTCTTGAATTTACGAAGCAATTCAACTCACGTCAGTTTTAATATTTTTCCGAAATATTTTGGCGGAGATCTTCAAATATAATATATTCGCTTTATAGATCCCCACTTGTTTTTGGTGAGACACCCTAATGTACATACACACACATGTATGTATGTAAATACTAGTAAGTACATAAATTATACAAAGAACCAGTCAAAGCCGAACCAAATTAAATTGCATATCTGTTCATGAATTTGAAAGCAATTCATGCAAGTAATTTTTAAATCTAAACGAAATTTCAATTAAATATTTGTTTAGCATACAACATACTCGTACACTATGATAATAAATGACTAGTAAAATTTGGCAGTTGCTTTCGTGCAAGATTTTTGTCAACTATAGGTACATACAAACATGCGTATATTTATTGGAAAATAATTACGTCTGCGAATTTTAAAGATTCAAATTAAGTTATTTCGATTTCATTTTTTTATTGAACTTAAGCAATGCATAAGATTTCTGAATTAAAAAAAATCAAAAATATGAATATGACAGTTAATTTTTGATAATCGAGCGCAGCCCTCAGTAACTGATATAGATATAGAAACACAGTGGCGCACACTAATTTTTACGCTAATTTAATTTAATTTAAATAAATGAATTCCCAGAAAGTTTAACAGAGTTTTAACATTTGTGCAGGCGTTTGAACTATAAAAGATAATTGGGTCAAATTTGATGTACAAAATTGGGTTGGAGAAAGAAATAAAATAATAAATGGGCGTGGCACTGCTTACTATAGATTACCTATGCTTAAATTTGGAACACTAATTTTTCAATTTTTACTAAATTCGCCACACGCTCTACGCTTCAACAATTTCGAAAATTATAAAAATAGGGTAAGAAACCACTGGCGCCCCTTATATAGTGGTAATTTGTAAAAAAATTAAAAAAAAAATCGTTTAAATATTATATGACAAATTAAATAGGGGGAACAAATGCGTAAAAGTAATAAAAAAAATTTAATATGGACGTGATGCGTTAATGGTATAATAATTTATTTATGTTTATATTTAAATAAATGAAAAAACCATTTACCTTTCTTCGGTTTCATCTGAACTTACAACTCTTCTCCACTTATTTGATTAATCATATAGGGCATACATACCATGCAAACAAAGCCTAATATAATTTTTTGTCTAGAACAAATGATTCGATAATTGCATTTTCAAGTACTATATAGTATCTAGTATATAGTATATATAAGTAGTATTCATGTCAGATTAGGCTTTGGAGATATATCTATGTAGGATACAAAACATGAAGTGTTCGAAGATTGATAACTTTAGAGCCACACATCCCTTTAGAAGCAAAAATGCTTCCGCCCCATGAATGGCAAATTTTGCAGTGATTTTATCCGAAATTTGAATTTATTTTCTGTTAGGAACGCTCGATATCCTACCAAAATAATTTTATTACGATAGAGGCTGTCCTGTTATAATATTAAAAAAATTTAACCGTTATAGAAAGAAAAAGTGGACTAGAAAAAAATGGAGTTTGTCCCTTTTTGTTTTCGACGTTTTGATTTCTAAGCGAGCTGTGCTATTTTTGTCAAAATATTTATATGTTATTTTCTGTATATATATGAAGAGATAGAAAACTTGATCATGGAAGAATTTTGGATTTTTTTTAACAATTAAGTGTCCTCATTACGCTGTCAGATATAACAGAACTTATTCGACCAATGGCATGAAATATTGACCAGGGATCGAAAATAATAGTTATTTTCGAAATTTCAATTTAAAAAGTTAGCTGGAAAGAATTTGTTGTTTTAACATTTGTATATACCAATGTAATGCTTGTTAGCCAAGGAATGCTAATCCAATATGATTTATATTATTTTGACTTCTTACAAAAAAGTCAGCACGGGAACGGTTAACCGTTATTTTTTTACTGATATATTTTTAGTCGAAAATTTTCCGTCTTCTGTAAATATATTTCCAAGACAATAATTTAATTTCTTTCATTTAAGGTTTAAGTTATACAACAAATGACAAATTTCTTGTTTATACGTAGCAACAAAACGTTTTTATCTTAAACAGTTACATTAAAATAGATTAGCAATAAAATTTTAACTTTTATTTTCGATCGAAAAAATAAAAGTCAGATTTTAACTTTTTTCTTTGACTGAAAAAATTAAAGTCAGATATTAACTTTTTTATTTGACCGAAAAAATAAAAGTCAAATTTTAACTTTTATATTTGACTGAAAAAATAAAAGTCAAATTTTAACTTTTATTTTTGACTGAAAATATATCGGTGGAAAAATAACAATTATTTATTGACTCTTTTGAAAAAAGTCATAACAGTTACGGTCCCTGATATTGACACATAAATCCTTTGGTAGAAACAGAATGTTCGACTAGAAAGCAAATAATCAAAAATTGAGAACCCCATTTTCCACGGCGAACTTCATATACATATATTCCACAACGGTGTATTTTTTTTTTGTTTTTAGTATTTTTTAAACGTGAAACAGTACAAATATATCAAATAAAATAACAAACAAAAATGTCAAGAAAAATCACTGAAAAAGTTCATTTATATCTGGGATGCAATTTTTTCCTAACGGACAAGTAAAAACCAATAACTTTGGCTTTTTTATTCGCAAAAATTTTAAGTTTTGTTTTTGACATCAAAAGTGATATGCCAATCAAATTGAACATTAATACTATACAGTAAACAAAGTACTTTGAAAAGCAACTATCAAGGCGAATTCATATAAGGCGGAGTTATTAAAGCAGCTGATGTCTTATTCTTCCACTATATTTGTATTACGCCTTTATCCATGACATCCTAATAACGAAAACTAATAAACTAATGGCGTCCGTTATTCTAGTCTCTTTTATCATGACATCCTAAAATTTAAAAATGCGTTATAACTCATCTTAACCGCGTTGAGTACGTACGCAAAAACAGAGATTTAATTTTAAAAAAAAAATTTTAATACGAAGCAAACTATTAAGGGAATAAATCTCCAAATACAAATGAGAAACAAAAAAAAAACTTTAACAAAATTTTGAATCCATCAAATGTCTTTTGATAACAATAGCAATCAAGAATGATAGAATACAAGATTGCGCCTTCCCGCGGTGAAATGACAGATCTCGCATTTAGTAAACAAGAATACGGGAGAGAGAAAATTGAACAACTTCCAATATTTCATTGAAAAACGTGTTCTAATTTTTCTAAAGTGTAAAAGTATGAATTTATAGGCAGACATTTAATAAATAAATTCGCAAAATACTAAAAAAAGTGTCTCTTTTTCTTAATTTGTGAAAAAATCTTTGTCTAGTTGAAGTTGAGAATTGTCAAACCCGGCAAAACCAAAGTAGCTGTACTTCTAAAGGCGTCACCTTCAGTATTCAGTACACCGTGAATAGCAATTAAATGTTTTTAAATATTCAGAAATGATGAAAGTAAATAAATTTTCGATACAATTTCAAGCTAGTTTTTAATACAATTTTCCAAGGTACGAGCGAAATAGGTTTATCCCCACTGGATAATTTTTCACCGAATTTTAACTGCGATCAAAAAATTTTGCGATCTGTGTGACTTGAATGGATTAATTTATCAAATCTTTAAATAGTACGCTGTTAATTAAAATTAAAATGTTAATTAATGTAATTGATTTATTTAATCAAAAGAAAAATCAAAATGCCAAATTTGCTAATTCAAACATGTTTTGAATGGTAAAATTTTTTTTAGATTCCTCTCATTTTTTAACCAATCATAACGACTAATAAAACGACAACGTTCCCATGACAATCGGTTCTACGATACCGGAAGTACCCTGATTTATTTCCGGCCAAGGACTGTCACTTCAGTAGCATTCCCCAAAATTTTATGGGGAATGTTTTATGCTGTTACAACAAAAACAACTAATAAAACAATTAACCATAGCCGGAGTTAATTAATTTGTTTAGTTTTCTTTAAAAAAATATATATTTTTCTCTTCTTTCACAAACGTAATTGTTTTGCCCATTTTTCTTTAAGGGAAGAAAGCTTTTGTCAAAAATGTAATCAAAGCTAATCAATAAATTTTTAAACAACAGCCCGCATTTTTTTACTATATTTTGCAGTGAAATGAAATAATTCAATATTTTTGTAAGTAACAAGAATTCCAATAATTTAATGGAATTCAAGTTTTCGACAAATCTAATCGGGGTAAGCCAGACACTTCTTGATCTACCTACACCTCTATCGCATAGAATTATTTCGATTTATAAAACGAAATCCGCCATATGTCAAAGTACATTCAGCGTGTTGCATTTCCGGATTTGAAGTTTTTCATGAATGTTTGTATGTATGTTAATATATTGTACATATATCTAGAATCAAGTACCTAGTCAACGCGAATCACTTAGCCAATAAAACTAATATTGAAATTTACATGAAAGCAGGTTCAAAAATTTTCTCTGTACACAAGCCGACACTGTATTCTGTGTAAACAACTCACTTCCGAGTAAAGTTGGTGAATAATTAATCTGCTGCAGTTGGCCAAGCAAGAATGGATGCTACCAAAGAACATCAAAGGTCTTCTTAGGTAGATGGGATGAATAATCACAAAACAAACCAATAGGCATGAGCGTTTACGCATTAAGCAAATAGATATGTAGGATGTACATATATATTGAAGACATCATCACATACCAACGATTGTTTACACACACACACACACACACACACATATACGTGCGAGTGCCTATGTGTATGCCTGATGACACATCAAAAGAATTTCTGTCTATTGTAATCAAATGTCATAGTGTAAATACTCCAGACTTACCAAAATGTAGCTAAAGATCAACCACCTAAATGGAAAACATAATACAAATAATGATTGCTTTCAGGTTTGCTAAGTTCTTTATCAAATTAATTTTTTTATCCACCACTATGGTAGTCGAAGGTTGGCAATCAGATAATCCGTTCTTTATAAATATTAAATAGTAATTTCATATTATGGTAATAAACTTTGCTGTCTTTCGCTTAACTAGTTCATATCTCTAATCATCTCACGTGTAGGTATATCCTAAATCTTAGGGAATTCAATCCCGTGGTCATCAACACCGCGGATCCGCGGGATTTGCGGGACTAAAGAAAAATCGTACTATTTGGACTAGACAGTTGTATTCATTTATTTTTAATAACGTTGAATTTCTTAGCAATATTTCCGAAGGAATAATAAAGTATTTACAATTCGAAGTATATTGGAACTATTTTCTGTCATCCCTTGTCAAGTTTGGTTTGGACATAAAAAAAAGTTTCGCGGGGTCAACTTTTCACTCTGTCGGAAAAACGGAAGATAAAAAAGATATATTTAAAGTTTCATCTTTTAAATTCGATTTCATTTTATTTGCAGATATATTTACCTAGTCCACTGCTGTGCCTTTTTACTTTTTTCTTTGAGAAAATAATAATATATAAAACTAATGAAGTTTTTTAAATAATTTAAATTGCACCTGAAAGTAAAATATATAAACTTTGAAATTGATAGAACCTAAACAAAAAAGGGGGCGTCAAAATTTATCTTTTAAATTGAAATATTTTTGAGTAACGCAAAAACTAAAATTTTTCAGACGTTACGAAAAACAGATAGATCTAACAACTTTTTGGAAAAAAATCAAAACTTTCGCAAAAATCAGGAACCGCGACGATTATAATATTTATAAAAAAAACTTAATTAAATTGTTATTTTGTTATTTTTATTTTTTCGATTAAAAATAATCGTTGTCTTTGGATTTTTCTTTTTTCTATCAAGTTTGATCGTTCTTTTATGATTTTTATTTTTCCGACCTTTTTTTATAGATTTTTTTTTAGTCGAGATATTCAAAAATTCGTGTTTATGGTACAATATTGATGATATTAGAAAACTATGGTGCCGGTGCGATTATCCTTAGATGACGTTGAAAACATACATAGTATCGTTCTCTATATTTCGACAAAAATTATTGAAAATATGTATAAAAGTCCATTGAGTGGCTCTGTAGTCGGGTTTTCCGGAAAATCCATATTTATGTTTCGACTTAATTCAAATCGAATAAGCTTCGTACAGTTAAAAACAATGTCCCTTAGTCAAAGTCGAGATAAAGTTGATGACCCTTGAGTTTGTTGCAACTTTTTTTTGGCATACAGATATCCCATTAAAAATGATGTGGAGAAATTGCTATTTATTTAGTGTCAACTTCATCGTTACTGTGGCTACGGGATATTGTTTTTAAATTTATCGAAGCTGCATTCTCTACAATTATTTATATGGGAAAGTAGGAAGCAACGCAGTCGCGGGTATCAACTAGTTTAGTATACAAATTCTCCAAGGCTTTATTGAGTTTCAAAAATTGCAAAGTTAGCATTTGAGCTTGGGATATTTATGCACGTAAGGAGATAGCACATATAAAATGCTCTATAGCTTTTATCACCTATTAGTGTCGAATAACAGTAAAATTTTAACACACTCCGTTTACACCATATGAATTCTGAAAAAACGATTAATATTAATATCACCCATTGCATATTAAATATACGCATTATGCTAAATATGAACAAAAATCTTGAGCTAAGAGTAAAATCAAAGAATATGTAGATTTAAGAAATTTAAAAGCAATAAAATTTAGAACAAATCTTAGTAAATTTTCTTCAGCAACACAATGACATAGTTTCAACAAAAGCAATGAATGTTCGCCAATATTTTAACATATCTTGTTTTTGGTGAATTGATGATGAGACTAAAACAAACAAAAAATTCTAACGCAATTAAGCTGTCAATAAAACCTACTAATTGTGGCGAAAATATTTGTTGGCAAGAAAGTGGCCGCCGTAGGCGAGTGGCCGGCGCGTGCATACTTCACTTTTAGTGACCAGAGTTCGAATCCTGGAGCGGGCAGGCCCCGGCGGCAGGCCTTGAAAAAACTTTTCACAAAAGTCATCTCACAACACAAATTCTAGGAGAAGTTCGGCCAAACTTCAAGCTAAGTACCTATTTGAAGTCAGCGCCAAATTATTATTATAACTATTAAGAAAAGGGTTAAATTGTTACTAATAGAACAGACTAGTGTATAAATGTATGTATTCAAGGTACATATAATTAGTAGTGAAACTAAAAAATATTTTTTTTTTGCTATATTTAAAAGTACCGAACACAATTTTTCAGCTGGAAAACAGCACTTCTTTCGCAATGAATTTTCGGAAGGATGTAGTTGCAAAATCTGTAAATTCTCATTCGCTTTTAAATAGAGATGGCACTAAAGTAAACTATCTATCAAAATGGATCAAAGTACTACAACGCACAAATCCGGCCATGGCCGTCGAGCGAGTGAACCGGATCGTCATTCAGAGCGTTACTGAGTCTCTTAGTAAGGATAATCTTTCATTTAATTTTGAAAATAAATTAAAACAAAACGATTATGATGCGTTATTTGACTACAACTCCAGCGGTATAAAGAATTCAAAAATTCCAAGTACTTTGTCTAATTTGTTTTTGTACATTTCTTTACAGATGAAGATAACGTTACTTCCTCAGCTCGGTTAGAGTCAACGGCAGATATGACAGCTGCAATATCGAACCAATATTACAGCTATGTATCTGAACGATGATTCCACCACCGAATACTCCTTAAACAAATATTGCTATCTGACGGAGGCGTATATAAAATTTAACACGCCTTTGCCTTCATCCGCGCCTGTTGAAAGGCTGTTTTCTTTTACGGGTATTAGCAACAGCCCCAGAAGACAGTCCATGGCTGACTTCTCATTTGAGAAGTTGGTCATTGTGAAGGCCAACTCTCAATATTGTTCGTAAAAATAAAAATATAGTTTGAACGACCTATGTATTAATTATTTATATTTATTTTATATTTACAGATGATCTTTAACATTATTAATATTTTCGCCCGACAACAGGCTGATACTTTATCGGATGCTAAAGCGCTGTCGTGATATTGGAGAGCCAAGGCGCCAGCCATGATGAATGGCGTTCTCTATTGAGAGAGGCCGTACTGTCCAGAGGCATTGTATAGCGCGATATCATCATCATATATACATATATATATATATATATATGTATATATTTATTCATAAAATATATTTTCAACTACTTTCAACGCCTTTCAATTAATTTTGTGAATTGATGGTAATTCCAAGTACTATTCAATTACAAGTACTTGTACTCGAGTTGTAATTGTACTCGAGGTAATCGTACTTGAAAAGAATTGATTACATTACATTAAACCAAAAGTATTTAAATTACTACTCATTACAATTAGTAATCATAACTTAACAGGTCTGATCTAAACCCAGACAAACGAGAAGGGACAATTTCGGCATGAAAAAACGCGCAGTCAGCACTGTCATAGGAAAAAGCCGGAGAATGGGAAGCGAACAAATTTGCAAGAAAAAATTCTGAAAATTCCGGAACAATTTGGATAGGGAAAACGATATCAAGCGCAATTTTTAATTTTTCTTTTCTATTTTGATTTCGCAATGTAACTTAGCAGTTATTACTTAATTAATAAATTATTGAACTCAGTTTTACGGTCGAGGTTTCGTTCATTTACACTTTTTAAACGGATTCACACAAACTATGATGCCACCCATAATTGTTGTGTAAAAGCAACCTAAAACTTCACTGCGTGCTCAGCAAAAAATTTAATTACCTTAAAATCTTTACTGCGCGTTAACTAAAAATTTCAATAAACCTCAAGGCGAGTGTTTTAGTTATTCAGAATTTACATTAAACTATCGAGCCAGTTTAACTAATTTGACCTACATAGTAACTATCTTTTATAATTTCTGAAATTTGCCATTTTCTATTTTCGAAAAATACCTTTATGTGGGTGTGATTTAATAAAAAAGTCAAAGTTTTATCACCTTAGTAAAAAGATGTCCCACAATAGAATATTGCTACCGCTTAGAACAGACTCCAAGTAATTGAGATATAAAAATTAAATATAGCTTCAAGTATACATTTACCATATTTATTCATTCCGAATGAAGAACGTTAATTCAAATATTACCTTTTGATTATAAGAACTAGAGGTTTCTTGAAATTAACAAACAGTGCTGCCACCCACATTTCCTGTGCAGTCAAAAATATAGCAAATATGTCCGCAATGTATCCAATTTTTGTTTAAAGTATGCAATAATAAAATATTCGATAGATTTCCAAAAGTTTATGCGCGTTTTGTATGGCTTGCTAAAGCTCTAATGTCCCGGCCGAAGTTCTTTTCAAAAAGTGGTGAAAAGTTTTGAAATTAGTGTGACGTCTGACTTCTATATTGCCAGTATCTCTAACTGCAATAAGCGCTCAGTAAAGAGATATAAACAAAGAAAAGGAAAAATGAGTCATCGTGTGTTAAAAATGGCAGCTGAATTCAAAACAAATTCCATTGACGATACTTTAATAAAAACTTAGAGCGAGCTTTAATTTTTCATTTATTTTGTGAAATTTGTAAAACAAAAAAAAAATGCAGAAATCTCACATAGCTGCCCTTTCTACAGACCGGAGGTATTGCATTAGGAATAAATTTACGAAATTAATATTGTTACGAAAGCCAAAACAATATTACAACAATTAGCTCATATAATTTGTACATAATATTCCTAGTGACACAATATTGTGTCGATTGTTTTAAAGTATTTGTAATATATTTCATTTGGTAGTTTGTCGTATAAATTTAAATTATATACTTTATGCAAAAATTAAAAAACTTCACTAAAAATAGAACAAAAAAGAATTGAATTAAAACCATTGCGAATATTGTAAAGAGATCACTGTGCAATTTCGAGTGTGATTTACTATAGGTTTTTTTTCTCTTTAGCTGAATAGTCAGAAAATTTTTACTCAGTGGGAAATGGAAATTTGTGAACATATGAATTAAAAATTGTTTTTTAATTTGCAGGTAGTTATGAATTAAAATTTTAATATACTACTTATTCAATAAGTTTAAAATAATCTCCTTCAATATTTAAATTAACCTCTTCATTACACTTTCTACAAAATTAAACATTAAAGACCAAAAAAAAAAGGATCTACAAATTTAAAAAATTGGACTCAAAATTCCGAACTTTTTAAACAGAATTTTTAGAAAGGCAATTTTTGTTCAAAGTATTGAAAAAATTGGGTGAAAAAAGACAAACATTTTCATTCAGTAAAACACCACACACACGCTCTATATTTAATTGCTCCCAGCTTAGCAAGGTTTGCCAATTTTAACTTTCAGTGTTAATCCGGTTAGAAGGCAAAAAGCCAATTGTTAACTGATTTTTTCCTATTTTTTTTTTACATTTTTGTTTTTAAAGAAATCTCAAACCCGTTAGCTGCAGCATTTCTCTATCATTTGCACATTTGACCAAGTATGTAGTTAGACGACAACTTTCCACAGACAGCCCACGACGATCGGCTAGTACAAATATTTGCAAATCTATGTATGTATGTATACCCTGTCGGAAAAAATAAGTTAGTTGCATGAAAAACGCGTAAACATTTAATAATTAATTTTTTTGTGAACTACTTTTGTACTAATTTAATACAAATGCAGCATTTCAATTTTATAATTTCATTTGCCGTGCTAATTTTAAATTAATACATTTTTGAGTTAAATAAAGTAATTGAAAACATATACAAGACAGAGTAATTGATTGCTTCCTATGACATCGGTATTTGAAATAAATCAGTTTGCTGTTTGGAATGGCAATTAGTTCTCATTGAAACAAAAAGTAGTTTCAAATTACTTTAAAATTAATTTCATTTCCTACAGGGTAGCTCCATATTTGCTATCGGAAACGGAATTACTTTAAAAGCAGTTTAAAGGCTACAAGTGATAGAAATTCTTTCTTTTTTCTTATAAAACACTAACTTTCTAATAAATAAAATTTTTCATTTCCAACTATTTGAAATTCCACTTTTTTCAAACGGTTTTAAAACTAATCTAACTACCAACTACTTTCAAACTTGTCCATTTTCAATTATTTTAAAAATGTGTAAATATGTCTGTTTATAGTGACTATAAATTTTTTTTCTTTTAAACAAAAATAAATTTTAATTTCAATTCAGTATAAAAATTGAAAATAATTACACCACTATTTCGAGCATCAATTTTCGAAAGTATTGTGGGTGTTGAATTATTGTTCAATTACACTAATTTGCATCCAAAAAATGTAAAAAAAATCAGATGTAAAAAAAATCAGATATAGGGTAAACTCCCCCACCTGCTCAAACACACATTTTTTAATTTTTTGCATGGGTAGGTTTTTGAGATGACGGTAATCTTGCATTTTTAAAGACATGCAAATTAAAGGGATTGGTTAAAATCATGCTGCGTTATAGCTGGTCAAAGTGATTTTTTTTTTTTTTTAATTTTGGTTATGAATTTTTTTTCAGAATTTTTGCGATTTTTGTTTAACTTCATAATTTTACAATAACTTTAAAAAAATTGCAAAAGTTCTAAAGGAATACTTTCACAATTAAAATTCAAAAAAAAAGTTTCATTTCGACCAGCTAAAACTCTACATATTTTACAAATATTTTACCACAGACAAATTATGATAATCAACACAATTAACTTAACATGCATTTGTTGCAAAGCAGTCGACTGTCCGCTTTTTCCGACAGGGGTCTTACATTCATATGTTGTATTTATGTAGCACCGTTTAAAATCATTCACCAATGCAGCCAACACTCACTACCCGCTGGGGTGAATTTGATCGTTCAATAAATGTGGTGTTGCATTTCTAAACGGCTTTCCATCGCTGTCTTTCACGAACCTTGGCATTCGATAAAAATTAGCAAAAAAAAGAATTCGATTTGTTGTCGCCTCAATTGAAAAACCAAAACAACGTTACCTCGTAAATGGCCGAAAGACAGCTGATTCGAACCCGTTGCGACGGTTAACACTTGGAAAGCATTTTTTCCAGTATGGCACATACAAGGGAGGATAATCGTAGCTAGTGAAATAATTTATGGCTCAGAATTAATACATTTTCGACAGTTTCGTGTCACTTGGAAAACCGAAAAGAAAACGGAAATAATCTCATTTTCCTAATTAGATCGTTTCCATAAAAAAATTATGACTTAATCGTTAAATTGTATTAAAAGTTGTTCGATCAGATTTTATCGTTATTCTGTGATTTTTAATATTTACGATTTCGATTATTTTTACATTGAAAATCTTTTAAGCCACAGTTGATCATTATAATTGGATTTAAAAAATATCTCCGAAAATATCGATCGAATGTAATCGGCAAATTTTAACTCAACGAGTAACGATAACTTTTTAACGAAAAAATCGCAAAATATCGATAGCATTTGATCGAAAAAATAAAAATATAAAAACAATGATACAATTTGATCGAACAAATATGTAAATATCACAAAAAACTATCAAATATGGTCGCAAAAATTGTAATACCAAAAATCGCATAAGAAAGTTTAGAACCAGAAACTTTCCGTCAGAAAGAAACCATTGAGCTGCATAAACGCAAACGAGCGACTCGCGCTGCATGTCCGTGCAGGTCCAAACAAGTTCAGCCTCGGAGTGCGATCGCTCGTTACCTAGCGGCGAAGCGCGCGTAACGATAAAAAAATTCATAACTCCCGAAGTTTTCATTTCTACAACGCAAATTTTTCACAGGTTATATAGTAATCACAGGCAATCATATTAAAATGAAAAAAAAGTAAAAAAAAAATGGCCCAAATTTGGAAAAAGTTTAATTGTTTAGAAAAAACACTAATTTGTTATAAAAAAAAACACTCACAGAACGTATACTTAGCTGTGTTGCGAAGATATGGGAAGAATAACGCAAATTTTCAGTACAGGAAGAATTTTTTATGACCAAAACTTTTTTTACTGTGGAATACTGAAAAAACATATTTTTTCAAGATTGCAAAAATTCGAAAATTCCTTTCTCGAAAATTTTAGGTATCATATTAAAATAAAGAAATACGGGTCGATTATTTTCCAATATAGAACGCGAAAAAAAAAATGTTTTCCAAAAAAAATTTTGAGTGTAAATTTTGCATTGAATGTCCCATATACATATATATATAATCCGCTATATCTGTTACAATAGCAAAAATTTTTTAAGAGAGTTGTCATCTATTTAAAAGGATAAATTCATTTAATGAAATGGACGAAGTCAAATATTATAAAGAAGTTTAATAAAGCTTAGTTTACAAAATATTTTGAAAGAAGATTGCCAGCTATTTAAAGCTCAATTTAATTAAATTAACTGGTATTTTACAATAAGAGTGTCAAACTAAAAGAAATATGTGAACACTAAAATCAAATTAAAATTGTGATATGTTAAATCAAATATTGAAAAATGGATGTCATACCAAGGAGCTTTAAAAAAAAATTATTTTGAAAATTCCTTGGATAGGGTTGCCACCTACTTGAAAAAGTAACTAAAATTAGATTATTAAGTTAAAGGAAATATACGGCATGGGATTCAAGGGGAGAGGTTTAAGAAAACTTAATCATGATCGATGGTCATTCCTAGCAATAAATTAAATTTCACTAAAACCAAATAGCATGGAATACTGCGCAATTGCCATTGAGAAATGAACTTAAAAAAATTAAATTTCCGCGCATGTTTCTTCGACCCAGCAGACATTAGACATTCTTCCAACGAGCTGATGATTGCATCAAAAATTTCCAAATCTTCATAAGTGTGGTAGAATATCCCGAGCGGTAGTTCTTATCAGGGACAACATATTTCAAAGTTATTAAATTTTTTGCAAAACTCACTCGTAGACCTTCCCGTCAGTTTCGATACATTTCCTATAGATGACTGACGTACAACAGCAGGAAATTTTGTTTAACAAAGAAAAGAAGAAGAGTATATAAAATATGGAAATTGTTTACATACAATAACAATGACATTAATTTTTTAAATTTTACTTTTCCTCATCCCTTTGGATAGCATAACAATGTATAGCAATTTGCTTACGAAAACAATAATGATAAAGATACTTATTATTTAAATTTAAACAAAGAAAAAAAAAACAAGCAATTAAAATAAATTTCATAAGGCAATACAATAGGTGTCGAACAATTGACTTTTTACACTTCATAAAAATTTCAATCGAGTAATTTGATTGTTAAAGCAAAATCTCTATAAGCGAAGAATGTTGAGATATGTAAAACAAACAAATAAAATCACGCTTGACAACTTAATGAAATGAAATTTGCATTTTAATAAATATGAACAAAAATTTAATTTCCTACGCCAACGCATACTAATCAAGTAATGAATGACCTGAATATATAATATACATATATATATATATATGCATATCTTTTTTTATATCTCTGTACGCTTGTTCCTATGCGCATTTGCTTGACTGACGGAAAACTCTTTCCATCTCGTGCTAACTGAATGAGAAACTTAATTGAATTAAAGTGTGAACAAAAGCAGTGCAAAAATCAAATGAAATGAAAAAGCGAAAAATGGAAAACTGAAACGGAAAATTGAAAAGAGGAATGTCTGTGATGATGGAAGAGGCGCTGTTTAAATTGTTTGTTGTTTATGTCGGCGAAAATAAAGGTTTTATCCATGCAGGGAAATCTATCGGCTACAAAATGTTGAGCTTCTGTTAAAACGACTTTTGTTTTTTAGTCCTTGATGTTTTCTAAAATAAGCGGTATTAATTTTGCGTGACATTCAATATATATTTTGCTAGATGTAGGAATGGTCGATAAGAAAGTTATCAATGTCATAAGTCGCCATATATCGAAAAATTTCGGTATGTACAAAAATGGATATGAAAATTTTTTAATAAAAAAAAACCTTCGCCTCTATTGGCAAAAAAACTTGAACAGTGGATTATCATAAGCTTCTCTTGAGGCGAATTTTCTACCAGCAAAATCATTCGCCATGGGCAGGAACAGGTAGTAAACACTTAGTGCCAGGTCCGGATTACCTGGAGGATGCATAAGAACCTCCCAACTATGCGCCCGGAGTTTCTGTCGAGTCACTATCAATGCGTGTGGCCTGACGTTGTTCCTGAGGGAACAGAATTCCTCTCCGATTGGCAAAAGTTGTCCACTTCTGGGCGTTTGCTTCATTCAGATGGTCCAATTCTTGACACAGTGCAGGTCCGAATTAAAAGTTTGACCGTACGGGAGTAGCTCATGGTAAATGATCATAGTAAATATTCAATACCATCAAACACATAGCAAAACCTTCTCGACCGTCAATCCTGGCTTGGTCTAACGTTCGTGTCGGCTCACCGCGATTCGACTACGACCGGTGTCGCTTGACGTTGTTGTAAATGATACACTTTCATAACCAGTAAACACCCGCTTCAGAAATGGCTCACTTTTGTTGCGATTCACAAGCGATACGCAGATGGAAATTTGGTCCATGGCGTTTTTTTTTTGCGTCAACTCCTGAGAAACCAATAAGTTTCTTGTGCACTTAAACAGAGCTTACATGACAGTTGGATCATGGATCAATATTTTCGATAATCAGCTTTCCAGAGCGTGCTGCATCTTTGATATCAAAATTACCGGGACGAAATGGATGAAACCAAAATTATGCGTGATTGGATGTAACAGTATCAGGACCATAAAACCTCTTCACATTTTCCGCCGCCTAGCTTCCGTTTTTATCTTTAGCGAAGAAAAACTGTAAAAATGTCGTTTTTCTCTTTGTTGGTGTCCATGTTTGGTGCGTGCTCAAATAATACTGAGTCAAACAAAAACTGTCCCAGAAGTTTTTGGAAGTAAAACTTCTTTAGCGGCTGCGATTTTTTAGTACGAAATCTGATTTTCCAACGCTATATGGTGTAACCCGATCGCACTATATTTTTGTATTATGAAAATAATTCCCATATCGTAGGCTCTCTCTCTCCCCCCTACATTCTTTCGGTATGTTTAACACGGGTCAGTAGCTTCGCTCCCCTATCACTGGACATCGACTAAAGTAGAAAAAGATAACACTTCTTATTTATTCAATAATAAATACAAATGTCTACAAATTCCTGAAAATTTTTGTTTATTTGAAATAGTATCATAATTTGATATAATAAATAATTGTTTATCGAACCGTGAAATATCGGTATTGGGAACAATCGATATCATATCGAACATGCCTGGCTCGATGTTTGATCGAGCTTCGCCAACAATTTATAGTACTCGTATGGCAGACATTAAATGTACCACATTATTAAATTAGAGCTGGTCAAAACTCATAGTTTTCGAATTTGCAAAGCGGTGAGAGAATGTAGAGAGCAAATCTCTCAGGCGTATATTGTAAACTGTGTTGCTGACACTCTGTTTAAATTGAAGGGGTACAATTACGAGTAGTGGATTATTTTAATTCGTGGAAATTTATTTCGAAAATTACGGTTCAGAATAAAAACTTTTCCTTAAGTTTAAAATCATATAAACCAACTACTTTACTTCAATTTAAAGTTTAACACTTCTAAAAAACCCCCCTAGTATAAGATTAATCAAAATATGGCTTTTACTTAATAATGGTGAATGAGTTTTAAAACTACATATGTTCACGTTAGATTGCATCTAAATAACTAAATTTCATGCAAATTACTTCACATAAATCAGGCGCGTTCATACATATCATTCTTAATTTGCCTTGACTCCTCGTTAGCCACAGGGTTGTTTAGTCATTTGATCAAAGGAAAAATATTAGCGATTGTGTGCATGTTTATTTTATTTAAATTTTATTGTGTTAATATTTTTTTTTTAATTTAGTTTTGCCGAACAGAAAACTGAGAGAAGTGCTATTCTATTCCACATCCAATTGTTATGTGAAAAAAGGTTTTTGATTATTATCCATAACATTTAGAGGCGACATTGATTTGTTCTTGATTTATGATAAGTTATCCCATTTGTTCTTAATTTATTGTCTGATTATACGAAGCTAAATTAATTAATTTTAATGTAATTTGCCCTAAATGAAAATAGTGTGTTCCCGCTTTAAAAGGAGATTGCTTAAAAAATCAGATTAAAAATTGTATCCTTCAAATCAGCGGTGCGAACCATTTCGAAACCTTTGGATTGGTTCGTCAAAAAAAAAAAATATTTATTTTAAAATATTTGTTTACGATAATCAGTTGAGATTGATGAGAAAAATATTTTCCTCACAGAGATACTCCTGGGTTTCTAGAGCATCAAAAATTATTTAAGTCATTTCAGATAATTCTTGGGTAGTCATTCCAAAAGTTCAAAACCAGAGACGTGAGCCAGATGAAAAATTTTATCTGTTTGATTTTCGGTTCGCATAAAACACTTGTGGAAAATTTCGGTTTGGTTAATGGTTCATTTAATCCCTGCTTTTAACTGAATAATGACATAACAAGATTGCACCTTCCGCGGGCCGCTAGTCATATTTTTATCGATTTTACAGCAGCCACCCAAGAAAGATAGAATACAAGATTTCGCCATCCCGCGGCGACGTTACAGATCTCATCTTAGGTAAACAAATAATATGGGAGAAAGTAGAATAAATAACTTCCAATATTTCAGTAAGGTTTATATTTAAATTTCTAAATTGGCGCGGCAAGCGTCAAAGAAATGTCAACATTTTTTTCGGAAATGAAATTTTCAACTTTGAGAGCGCGTTATGCCTTGAAGTTGGGTGCGGAAGGCAGAAGGGAAAGAGAAAGAAAATAAAAATGAGAAAGAGGAAAAGGAATAGGCAAACATAATAAAATACTAAGCAACGAATTTCGAGAGAATGACAAATGCTAACAAAAATGTGATTTAGATGCAGAGATTTAATAAATAAATCTACAAAATACTAAAAAAGTGACACTTTGCATCCCACTTGTGGAAAAAATCTTGGTCTAATTGTAGTTGAGTAATTTCAAAAAAAAAGCCCAAAGTAGCCATACCACTGACGGCGTCACCTTCTGTATTGAGTTGTGTTTTATTTTACACAAACAATGGTAACAAAACTTGCAATCGTTCTGTCATTCGTCCGATTCTTCTGCGCTTCTGCTTTAGAATTTTTCGTTGCACTCCCATTATTTGCTTTTATTACGTCACTTTAAGTTGCTTTCTTGTTTCCTGAACTATAAAAAATATTTCATTTTTTTCCTGCAGGGCATAAACATTTTAAATGTGCATTTATGCCAGACATATGCCACTCATATGCTTTGATTATCGACACCACATAACGAACCAAGCACGTCGCACAGCGAGCGGGAGCACGTTAAAAGCCCGTTCGTTGTGTGTCGGATATGACGCTATCGAAGCGACTGGCTTGCCGTCATTGGCATTGATTTGATTTCGTATTTATGTATTTTCAAACATTTTGTAATGAATATTTCCGTGGCGTTAGAATTAAAGCGCGTTGGCAACAGTGAACGAATGTTGAACATTTATTAAGACGAATTTCAAAAAGTTTGGAGACTTTGAACACCGAAGGGAACACTGTAATGGAATAAAGAATCGCTCAAGTAAATATCGTAAATGTTTTTTCCAATACAGAATTCTTTTCAATATAACAATTATTTACCAATTCTTTTCTAAGGTAGCCTTGAAGTGTTCCTTGGATAGATTGTATGGAAAATTCTGGATCATAACACAATAGACCCGCGAATAAATATTAATTTAAGAATTCAGTGAATTCCAGTTTAAACACAAAAATAATTTTAAAAATATTTTATATCAAAACTTACGCGAAATGCAATATTTGCATTGATATTCTTCCGCGATGGTCCAAGAATCATAAAATTTTAGCCAATTGTCTTACCTGTAACGGAAAGGGATATTAATTAGCATATTTGATTATTTATATATGTATGTAGCTATATATTGATACAAAATTTTCGTCTAGCAATCCAATATACATCGTAGGGTAACCAATTGACTAAAAGTTCGGGCGCGCAATTAAATTTTTGCAATTTAAAACCCAATATTCAAAAAAATTAATATACAGGGTGGGACTCGAAATCTGAATTGACAAAATCAAAAATTTTTGGAAATATGCACTTTAGAGTAATTGCGCATATCTTCAAAACCACTTTATGAGAACTCTATCAAATTTAGTTTGCACTTCGTTTTTCAGGTTAGGAAGAATAATTTCGAAAATTGTGAAAATCGGTCAAAAACCTCTCTTTTAAAGGCAATGAGATATTTCAGTAACTATAATAGGTAATTTACTCAAATTTTATACACATGAATGGGTTGCAGCGAGAAGAACGTTGGTTAAAAAAAATTGTGTAAAATGGACGTGGTACCACCCTCTTTAAGGTTATACCATGTTCACACCAAAGCTTAATTTTGTAATTATCGTAATTTTCTCGCCAATCCTATCGATTCGCAAGATGTCGTTATACAAAAATGTCACTTGAAAATCTCTTCACCAAAAATCTCTTCATCTGAACTTAGACCACATTTATTGGTCTGTGCCCCCCTGATCCGTTTGTGGAAATACCTGCCAAACTGCAGTGAAAACAAAACAAACCAAGGGTCGCATTTACTCATGGTGTAATAATAATTTATTGCATCAAGGCATTTACCTAATGTCTTTTCTATCTTTACTTTGCGCGGTGAAATTTTCAAAATTGCTTGTTTTACGTACATTTTCCCTTTCTATTTACGCTTTGCTTATTTTTTGTTTGACTTTCAACCCGTACGCTTATGATTGTCTTTCTTAGTTTCGTTGTTATTCACTCCACTCAAAAGCTAAATATATGTACATGGAATTCTTGTATTTGTAATGACGACCTTTGTCGTGGAAATGTTGTGCAATTTGATGAGGGACTTATAGAGCATGCTTTTCGTTTGTCGGGAGAAGGCTTTACTGTGCAATTGCCTGCTCAGCTCAAAGTACGAGTAGCACTTGTTGGCGAGAGGGACTCCACGTTGGATTTCGAGGCTGGTGTTCTAAAACAAACAAAGTCTCCTCTATTTTGTCAAAATCGCGACTACCAACGGTGACGCGGGAGCCAAGACGGGAATGAGTTGGCTGTTTGTTTGATGACAAGAGATGCTTCGTTTTGCCCTCGTTCACCTCCAGACCCATGCGCTTCGCAGGGAGTTACCCGGTCTGGAATCTCGTATGGTATAAATGGCTCGGAGACCTCCTTTTCAATTCTGACTGAGCTGGTGGTGTTGCTCAGTGTCATTTTACATAGCCGTATTAGTTTTCTAAGGATACCAAAATTCAGACATCGTGGCTAGAAGTTGCCTTTCTTCTCGTGCTGATTTTAAGTCAACAAATAGATGGTGCGTATCGATCCTCTTCTCACGTGACATTTCCAATATATGACGTATCTTGAATATCTGGTCGATGATAGATTTACCAAGTCTAAAACCACACTGATAAGGTCCAATTGGTTCGTTGACGGTTGGCTTCAGTTTTTCGCACGATGCGCTCGATAGAACCTTGTAAGAAATTTTAAAGACGCTGATCTTGCGACTGTTGGCGCATATTGCAGGATCACCCATCTTGAGGAGGGCACTTAAATTCAGGCCGACGTACAATCACTCGTCCGACCATATTGTGGAATTAAGCTGGAATAGCTCGCCCCCATGCTAGAATAGCACAGCTGGTAACCCATCAGTTCGAGCAGCTTTGTTGTTCCGTCTCTGCGTTATTGCTATTACAACTTCATCGAGGTTGGCTGACAAGATGTCAATGCCATCATAAGCGAATTGGGGTTCGGGATCTTTATCTTCTCCGGCGACGCTTTCGCTGTCACCATTTAGCAAAGTGCAGAAAAGTTCCCTCCGCCGTTTGAGAGTACTTGGACATCAGTCACTAGGTCGCCGTTCTTGTTCTTATAGGAATTTGCCCCGGTCTTAAAACCTACCGTACCTTTCATCACTTGTTCGGGCGCTTTATTTATCGGCTATCATCTCAAGCTCTTCGGACTCAAGTATTTCGGCCTCTCTCTTCTTTCTGCGAACAACACGCCTCTGTTCCATTCTCAACTCCCGGTTGCGTTCTCATACAGATCGCATTGCGCCCGATCGCAGCGTGGTCCTGTAGGCAGCATCTTTGCTTTCCGTAGCGGCGCGGCATTCCCCATCGTATCAGTTGTTTCCTCGGGGTCGCTGAAAGCCAATGACTTCCTCAGCGGCGGTACGTAGTGACAGAGAAATGTGCTGCTAATGCTCGCGAATTCCGGTTTGTTTCGAAGTGCTCTTAGTGAGCAGGTGTGAGAATGGAGTAGCGAATATATAAGCTGTCTTTTGCGATTGCAGCTTTCCGATGTCGAACTTTCTTTGTATATTTAGACGCCCGATATTCGGACCAAACAGAAGGCTATGCTAAAGTAAATGAAATATATAAAAAACATACTAAATGACCGAATTCGAAAAATTAAAACTAAAAGAAAAAATGTTAGCCAAAAACAACTAGAGAGCCACCCATAGTCAAAACAGGTTTTTTAAAAATGTGCCTTATTTTGCAAGGAATGCTACACTATGCAATAATTTAGTTATTTTACCACCTCCTTTCAATGAGACTTCAAGGTATGTAGCTATTTCCGTGCTTGTAAAGTACAATACTCCTTCCGACAACACGTCTACTTTCTACTCCTTTTATTAAAACACTTGTGGTATAATATCGCACATATGTCTGTCTGTCTGTTTATACATATGACTGGCATAAAATAACAGAAATGGCACTTAAATAGTAGAGGGGTTGTAACCGCACCTTGTTTTTTGCTACAACCACCTTTTATTCCACTAACAGCTATTAGCTATATTTAAGTTTGTGCCCATGTACGCTTTAATTTTCAGCATGTTATGTAAGTAGAATGGCAGGAGCAATGAAAGATAGTCGATGACGTGTTGTTGGCCTTTTTTGCGATGTCATGTGAAATATTTCCCTTCGTTCACATTCAAGGGCTGTGACGTGTAGAGATGAAGAGAAAACGATGTTATGGTAGAAGAATTTATTGGCGAATGTAAAGTACTTAATAAAATGGTATTGTCCCGTGCATCACTGACGTGTAGCGTTGTATCCTTTTCAAAGGATCTAAGCATGGTAAGGATGTTTTGTTAATGGCTACAGTGTTGCTACTATTGGAATGCGATATTCACTTACATTCAACTGATACTCTTGAAATAGACATACATACAATTTTATAGGAAATTAAAAGCAGATTACCCTCAAAAGAATTGCAGAAGTTAAGAGCTAATAGAGGATGTGATCATTTGGTCCCGTTTACCGTCTGCATTAAAAGATTTTAAACAAATTTACTTTAAAGCTATTCAAAACGGTTCTACTTGCCCAGAAACCCAGAAAGGCAGAATTTCTGTAGCACCATCGCAGGCATCGTAGGAGTATATCCTACATTATCAAATATCTTCAATTTGTTATTCAGGCATTGTTAAAATATTAGTGATTGCCACCAAGGCGAATTCATATATGTATGGTGATGGCAAGGCGAATTCATGACGCACACACGCATTTTTCAATTTTAGGATGTCACAAGAAAAGAGAATAGAAGAGTGAACGCCATTAATTTTCGCTTTTAGGTTGTCATGGGTAAAGGAAATATACAAATATAGTGAAAGAAGAAGACATCAGCTGCTTTGGTAACTTCACCTTATATGAAGTCGCCTTACTTTCCACGATTATTTTAACTGGAGTTTCGAATTTTTAAGTCGTCGCACGAAACTATAAAATTCAAATTGTTTTCTTCATTTTACCGCTAGGGTTGATTTCTAATATAAATGAGCTAAGAACCCATCTTCCTTTCGGAGACAAAATGAAACTGAAAAAACCTAAATTTGCAGAGAAGTCCTATACGCAATGCTTTGATTGAAATTAAATGTACAATATGGTAGTTTTTGAAATTTCTTATGGGACTTGGGACTATTCTACTTCGCGTCGAAACGACTGGACAGAGTTCCCCAACATTTTGCACATAAATGTTTTATGACCTAAATTAGCATATGAGATTTTTTTTTTGAAACAGTTGCAATCTGTTTAAAAAGTTAAATTCAATTAAATGAATAAGCTAAATACATAAAATGTTTGTAGATTGGAGAGAGCTTAATTTCGAAAATATTTTCGAAGTGGGTTACCATCTGTTTGAAAAATGTTACAATATGGGTGTCACATGGAAAAGGTTTAAGAAAGCTTTCTTTGAAAAATAGTTCTGTAGCGGGTTGCCAACTGTTTAAAAAGGCAATTGTACATATGTATATGAATCAAAAAAAATATTTAATATATTTAAAATATGTATTACATTACCTACTAGTATGAAATGAAAAACTTGGCGAATGTTTGAAAAATGTAATTCAATTCCTTTCAAATTTTGATTGGAATATTACAATATGGGTGTGAAGTACAAAAAGCTGTATTTATAAAGTTTTATTTGAAAAATATTTTTGGAGAGGGTTGCCAAGTATTCAAGAATATTAATATAAGTTAATTAATAAATAAAAGAAAATGTTACAATACAGGCGTGAAATGAAAATAATTTGCACAAAAATATTTTTGAAGAAGGTTGCCACCTAATTAAAAGTGTGAATTCAATTTAATTGATAAGTTGACTGAGAGTTTAATTTCGAAGTAGGTTACCACCTGGGTTCCGTACGAAAAAAATTGAAGTAAGCTATATTTGTAAAATATTTCTGCTGAGGGTTGACATCTGATAAAAAAATTACAAATTACAAATTACTTAAGAAGTTAAAGGAAATATTAGAATAACGGTGTGGAACAAAAGCGGTTTATAAACGTTTATTTTCGAAAATATTTTTGAAGAAGGTAATCAAAGAGCAATTTAACGTGAAATAATATTATATTAGAAAATGTATTGTAATCATTTTACTTTCTTGAATTTTGCTTCGAAGTTTCACTTCTTCCGTGCATAGAAATTCCGTCCACCCAATTTTTTTTTATTCGCCCGACGTATTTTTCTACAATTTCAACACACTGCACAAAAGCTTATTAAGTAAATCACATTCTGAAGAGAGGGTTATTTCTGATCTTTAGTAATAAATTTCTCTAAAATTAAAATTTTTACAATAGTTAATTCGCTGTTGCAGACAGGGACGGCAACGGTTATAATTTAAAAAAAAAAAATGCATGATTTCATTTTACGATTAATTTTTATTTATATTTTTCCGATAAAAAAAAAACGGTATTTTGTGATTTTTATTTTTTCGATCAAAAATAATCCTTATTCTTAAATTTTTTTCCGATCAAGTTTGATCGTTTTTTTAAAATTTTCTATTTCCAATCAAAAAACAACGATAAAAATTGTTGTAAAAAATACAAAACTTGACTGAAAATACCGATCAATCTTGAGCGAAAAAATAAAAATCCACTAATAACGATTATTTTTTATCGTAAAAATAAAAATTGCAAAATAACGCTTATGCAATAATTTTGAACCATAAATTTTCTAAATATAAATAAGGTTCGATATGCTATGGCATACGGATTAGATTCGCATATTCAAGTTTTGTTTTCAACGATCTCTTGCCCATGATTTTTTTACGAAAAAATTAAAATAACGGTTATTTTCAGTATTTAGTTGTAAAACGATGTGTACTTGAACACTTTATGTGCCTTATGTAGTAGGTGAAGTCTGAAGAAATGCGACGCGTGCATATTTTAAACATTTGAAATGCCAATTCTCTTTTTCTTTCACCTTTAAATCATTCGCCCAAACCAAACTACCAACAAATAAAGAAACTAGACAATAGTTGCAAAACTATGCAAATTGAAAGTGAAAAGAAAAAAGCTCACAAAAAATATAATATTGATAAGCAAAACTCCGCCCAACTAATCAAATTTACATTAACCTTTCTAAATTTACGAATTTCGTAAAGATAACAATTTCATTTCCATTTACCGATTGGAATGTCGAACTTGTAGTTCGGCTGCTTGAATTGAGGTCAAATTTTTTTTTTAGGGGTAGGTTGTATTTACCTGCAGGGCCACGGCTCGCTTACAATCGCCACAACCAACCTTACCGTTAAACAATTTTTCCATTCCATTTCTTTTGTTTGGTTTTGGTTAAAGTGTTTACTTAAATGGAAAACCAGCTGTTTACCAGGGTGTTTGGGATGTTGGCAAAAATGCGGAAAATCGAATAGCGTCACGCCGCAATGAATCAAGAAAAACGTACACACATACTTACATATGTATGTATGTAAGTATATGCTTAAATAAATAAAAGTAAGTATTCTAAGTACTATGTAAAATGAAATGTGGAAACATTCTTATAAGGAGCGCGAAGATATTGGCGCGCTTAGTTTTGTATACAAATCGAACTAAGTATGTACTTAAATTCAATTTCCGTGTACGAAGTATGTTTGGTATTGTTTAGCGCATTGTTTATTCGACAACTGCCAACGACCAGCCACCAGCCACCAGCCACCAGCTACCAACGTCGACGTGTATCCGTACATGTTTTGTGTGGCTACCACCAACCGCATCATCATTTCAACAATGTAGCCAACTCCCCAAGTACCCTCGTTACCTTTGCTGATTTCTTCTTTTTTTTTTATTTGTTTCTAGCTTTTTTTTTTTTGCGCCATTTACCGCACAATAATCGACATGTTAATATGCTCGGCAATGTTCTGAGCAGTCAGCCGCGGACGTACTGCAAACAAAATATGCGAAGTGTGCGAATGCCTAAACAGATGGAGATTGTGCCTTTATTTTTGGTATAATGATGTCATACTTAAAAAAACAAACACTTACGACATGGTCGGCGGACAAGTTCGCAGTGAACTGTTAGAGTAAATCGAGCTCATACATAACTCAACTTGAATTTAACTAAGTACATAAATATTTCAGTTTGTATGTATAGTATATGTATGTGAGTACAGTAGATAGAAAAAGTATTCGCCCACATTCTTGTAGAAACGTAGAAGAAACTTTGGTCCGATGTTTGCATTAGCCATTATATTTTACTCTAAAGGCAGATCAGTGAAGACAGATTCGTCTCTAGTAGGCAAGACAGATGGCTTAATGTGCATTAACAGCCTTAATTTGCATTAATCCATGAGTTATCCCCATACTAATGGGTTAGTAATTTCACACAGACGCGATCCACACCATAACACTTATTTGTGTGCTTGCATTCGATTGTGCCAGACACTGATTTAATTGCACAAGAACGTCGTCTGTTATGGTGAAATCTTAATGTGCAGTTTTCCAACGTCTACACAAAAGCCCTGATTTCTATTCTACTTTCTGAGCGAAGGACTATTGAGTCAGAATTAGGAGATTCGTCAGTAACCAAATTTGCGACAAGGGGCACTACCTGGGGCCGCCCTCTCTCCTAGACTATGGAATCTAGTCGTTATCACTGTGCTCTTAGTCCTATGCTGATTACAGCAATGGGAAACATCTTCAGATACTAAGAGAACCACCACAGAATGTCGCAAATCTCATAACTTTGTATTAATCCATCTAAAATCGAAATGGTGCTTTTCACTAGAAAATATAAAGTACCATATATTCTGAGCCGAGGTCAAGTAAGTAGCGATGATTTTAGACCAAAATGCCGACTTGAAGACCGGTCCCGAAAGATCATCACTGTCCAATACGCCAGCAAACCCGCGATCGGTAAAAGGTGGGGAATAAACCAAAAATTGTTTGCTGGATGCACACCGCGGTGGTGCAATCTATGTTGCCGTCCTCTATAGAGAACTAAATCTAGGAGCAGAATAGAGAGAGAACACTATCACAAAGGCCCTAGAGCTGGTACTCAACCTTCTTCCAGTATATCTATGTATATGAGAAGCCCCTGACGAGTTGTACTGTAACTACTTACATATGTATATTTAAAGCAAAAAACAAGCTATCCATGCTTGCCCCAGAAAGATATGAATGAAGCAAGATCGGGAACTTTAACCCAGGATTTACGGGCATTTTTACTGCTTCCAAGTAATTTTTGCAGATGGAGCAACAAGCCATCATTAAATCGTTAAACTCTAGTGGCACCACCTCCAAGCTCGCTATCGAATGCAGGGGAATCCTAAGCCAGCTAGCTTAGAAATGCGGTCCGTACGTAGTTAGAGTCCCTGATTACAGGGGCATCTGAGGAAACTGCGCCGCAGATGAGCGGGCTAGAAAGGGATTCGAATTACCACTGGTAAACGTGTGCTTAATGCGGGCGTTCCCCTATTATTACGCAAGCACCGGCTGAGATCACCTTTCTTTGTGAATGCGAACACCAGGTGGGCCGCAGACCCCTCCTTTCGGATTACAAAGGAAGTCTGCTCTAGGATAAAGTTAGAACGCATAGAGCACTAGTAAATATCGGCCGATATTTTATCAGTTCACGGATCGATATTATAACTGGGGAATGTCTGATCTTGCTGCACGTTACTAGGGACTGCAGGGACAAAGGACTTGGCAACTATGCTCATTAAATGCTAAGTCTGCTCTGGTTATCATAATCTTTATCTTCGATGACCCGTAACAAAATTGTCTGCCTAAAATATCTAAATATGACTGTAATTTATTGAGCTTGAGACCAGGTTTTTATTACGGATTAATACTTTGTTTGTATCAAAAATTAGAAAAGGCTTAGCTAGTGTTTCTTATACTTTAAAATGGATATTTAAATAAACTAAACTTCCCGCTTCCTTCTGGTGGCAGAGGTGGAAAGAGCAGGTGGAGAAGGGCTTAGATACGCTTGGGGTCTCTAGTTTAGAGACAGTTATTGGCCAAAATCGTCTAGGTGGTTATAGCGCCAAAATTAAGGATAATAAGAAAACAGTTTCGACTTCGAGATATATAGTTGATCATGCTGAGCGGAGACTTTTTCCACCTAGTGTATTCGTACAACAGTGGCAACAGTTTGTGGCTTTTGGCGCTGACGGCAATATCTTAGCTTTATTTTCAAGCATTTACTGGCTCTATATTTTATGAGCAATTGACTGCGTTTTTTCTTTCATTTCATTACTACTTTTTAGACTTTTGTTTACTTAACGATAATAGAAAATTGGTATGACAGAGCTTTTGGGACAACGATAAGTCTGCAATCAAATGTTTACATTAATTTGTGAATATTTACATACAAACACACATACATATGTATGTAAAGTAAAAATTGCACTGACATAATGACATACACACATATTTAATTTTATTATTAATAGAGAGGGACCCGTTGTAATGAACATCATCGAAAACTATTATCATTCATTTAAGATGTCATTAAAAAAAAACATAAGGAAAAATACTTATCCTAAGTCGCAATTTGGTATTCGAACTACTTCGTAGTCTAGATCTTTGATCGATAGTGTAATTGCCGAAGGTGGCAACTCTGTACATACCCACATACAAATATTAAGTATATTGCACAGTGGTCGGTCTCCATATAAATTCAGGCCGAAATATAGTATATATTTCCATTTGCTTGAATTATGTTAAAAATTGGCTCGCTACCACGCTCATTCCCTTATGTGCGAAAATATTACATTTGATTCGATTTTGATTTAATTTGATAGCCTATCGATAGTTGTCATTTTTAAAAATCATCGATAGTTTTAATGCACTATCGAAAAGGCATGAAATGTTTCTTCACTGTTTCGTTGAATTGACGCACGCTGAGCAAATCGTTAGAACTGCGGTAAAACTAAGTAAAATTACAATATACATATGTATTTCGAAAATATACTTAATATTTTTGATCGAAAAATAAGCTTTAACCTTAACTTAGGTAAAAGCACGTTGCTTAACAAAAAACTTACTAATCCAAATGTCGTACTTCTTACAAAAAAACAGCAAAGTTGCACAGAAATTTTCAACTTTTAGTGCAAATTTGAAAAACAAAATTACCAAAAATTAATAGTATTTTATATAACTTTAGAACTATATAATTATTTATTTTTTAATAGGAATGAAGTTATAAAGGCAGACACTTTCAAATTTTCTATTGTTAAAAAACAACAAAAAACGTTAAAAATTTTAATGAAACTTTGGTGATTTTCCTAAGAAGTTTGAAATCTTGGTTACTTGGCATTTTTTTTAACAACAAGCTATATTTTTATTAAAAAAAAATAGTTCAAAATTAATTTGAAAACATGAGAAAAATAAAATAAATATCCCACAACCAAGAATGACAGAATACAAGATTGCGCCTTCCCGCGGTGAAATGACAGATCTCGCCTTTAGTAAACAAGAATACGGGAGAGAGAAAATTGAACAACTTCCAATATTTCATTGAAAAACGTGTTCTAATTGTTCTAAAGTGTAAAATATGAATTTATAGGCAGACATTTAATAAATAAATTCGCAAAATACTAAAAAAAGTGTCTCTTTTTCTTAATTTGTGAAAAAAGCTTTGTCTAGTTGAAGTTGAGAATTGTCAAACCCGGCAAAACCAAAGTAGCGGTACTTCTAAAGGCGTCACCTTCAGTATTCAGTACACCGTGTCCCACAACGGCTCTCTGCGTATTTTTTTCAGAAGTGTATATTTTTTTTTATACATTATAGCTTGGCTACTAGATTTAGAAAAATAAGATATAAATACAAAAATCCTCCTTTACTAATAAAATTCGTTAAAAAATAAAATTGCGAATGTACACGTTTATTGCTCGAATTCGATAGTAATATTGATAGTATCGGTAGGGTTTTCAATATCGAAAGTTATCGATAGTTATTTATAAACATCGATAGTGTTTTATAAACATCGAAAGTTTTTTTATAAACGTTGAAAACTGTCGATAAGTTTCCAGCTCTAGTTTGTACTCAAAAAATATTAATCCGAAAGTAGCCTAAAAGCGGCAGACTCGTTACTTTCGCCAGTTTAGCGAATTATTATGAATTACAAAATTTCGAAAAAGAATAATTTATTTTTATAAGAACTTAAATTTAATATCCCATTTGTATGAATAAAATTTGAAAACTTGTTTAAATAGGTCCATATCTATTATAATATTTTTAGCACTTAGAAATCCAGCTTCCCTTTTAGATTATTTAATAATTTGATTTATTTATTTTTTGCCTATAGCAGCGATCACTTTGCATTGTCAAGAACCACCATTGAAACAAACGTCAAAATTATTGTGTATAAATAAAAGCGAAAAATCTTAGACGTCAAAATTCGGCACAGCTGAGATCCACCTGATGTGGCAACCCTCACCGTTTTTGTGTCATTCACAGAGCGAATTTCTAGGTATGTCTGACAAATAAATAATAGCTAATTTTGTGACATTTAATTTCAGCGGCCGCCAGCATTAATTTAGAAGCCTTCCCCTTTTTGTAATCATTCACAATGCTCAAGATCTCCTAAAGAAATTTAGTGCTAAAGCACCTCGTTGCAGGTACATAGGTATGTATACAATTTTTCCATTGTAGTCATAGTAGTGCGTTTCCTTTTATATCCAACTGCGTTGTGAAACAAAATTTACTGTTACGAGTATGCGCGTAAAAGTGGAATTGTACGAATTCGCGTACTCATGGATTTCCTTTGAATACATAAATAATTATGCTTGGTCAGTTGATTTATTATTCCTATGAAAATATGGATTATATGCACCCAGCAGTAAATGTTGTTATTGGTCATAAAAAACTTACTAACTACATACCTATTCGTAGTATATTGGTATTAATCTTCCGGCTGGCAGTGTGGCCAGATGATAAAAAAAGTGAAGCTAAATTGACTTTGAAAAGAGTTAGGAAAAGTGTTTTTGGGGCATATTTCATTTTTGAAATTTTGTTATGTATATTTAAATGGATGAGTTCATTCGTAATTTCGAAACTGCAGCTGTATTTGTTTAAACATTTTAATATAAATTTAATATTAAGCGACTATTTAAATATTTTTATTTTCGACTAAGCAAAGGAACAGGCTTTTCCGTCCTGCATCAGTGTAGGTAAGAGGAAGGGTTTTAGTTTAATGAATTCTTAAATTCTTGAATTTCCATTCAAAACTCTATGGTAGTTGATACATTTCCTCACTGTATTGTTATGGGTTTTCGCCACTGTATGTATTTCGATTAATATTGTACGATTAATACTGTGAGAAAATTATACCGGTATTCTATTAGCAGTCTCTAGTCACTAATTGAGACTTTTCAGTGGTGAGATTGATTTTGAGTCTATTTGGTATTCAGTAAGCCGTCTCAAGTCTCAAAAAAAAGGTACTTATTTGTCAGCTGCTTCGAAACAGGTCACAAAGCAAATAAACTGAGGAAAAGACTAATTCGACGTTATCGATATTTGTTCCCAATACGATTTGATAGACCGATACTTTTTGAAATCGAGTAAGAATTATGACAAAAAATTAGACAATTTAGAGAAACGAGTAGCAATTTCTCAAAATCTGAATACCAGTCGAAATTCATTGGCCACATTCTGTACGTATGTATAATTTTTGAGAAAATCTCTTTTCAATGCACAGCTTACTTGAACAAACTTCGTCCACAGCTCTCAAGAAAAGCCTCAAGAAAAATTCGGCAATACTTCTTGAGTGTGAAAGAGTAGCGAAGTAGTGATATTTGCCGTCTGATAATTCATGGTGAACAGTAGAAAATAGAAGAAGAAGATAAGGCAAAATATAAATCAAGGCGAATTTATATAAGATAGTGTCACTAGAACAGCTGTATAGATAATTTTTTCCATCTTACGGCTTAAAATGTCAAATATAAATTTTTCTTTATGTTTAGCTTATTATCCTTCTTGTGATATAAATTTTTGAATTTTTTTGACGGTTCAATCTGCAAAAACAAAAACAAAATACTTATATTTTTTGTTTTTGTACTATTGCTAATATCTTATATGAATTTGCCCTGATATAAATAAAATAAATTAATTTGATTCTGCGCAAAGTAACAATGTGTGACGTTTGGTAAGTAGTCCATAAAATTAGCTTGGGTTTCATTAATAAAAATTTCTGCAGAGAGCTTTGGACTGACTTAAGGAAATTTGACACAAGAATTTTACTTGTGCATTTCATAAGCGTTTGCGTTTGTTATAAATATGAAGTGTTTGCTTTTCGATCGAGAGCTGTGGGGAATTATTTTGGACAATTATTTTGCCAAAGCTATGTAGCGTACTTGTGGCCTCATCGGTGGTTAGTTAGTTAGTTTCAAATCAGCCCAAATATATTACCTCGAAGCATACCAAGCTCCAATTGCCTAGAGACTTTTATCCGATTCCTAGTAAACAGTTTGATTTTTTCTACCTTGGGGCCTGTACCAATTGATAGAAAAGTACTCTGGAAAGTAAATCTCCGGCAACTATGAGGTGAATAAAAATTTCCGAGCCGACAGGGCTAGGGCAACTATTAATAGCAAGTATAGCCAAGAAAAACACGGAAGACGGAATATGTCTACTATTACATACATGAATTTCCGTTCCAGAGCCATTAAAATCTGCAAAGTCAAATATTTGATACATAATTTCTGCATTTAATTACTGCCTTAACTCGCTGGTCTTCGTCTGCAATAAAGGAACTGTCAAAAATGTCCAGCAGTAAAAAGTTACGAATTGGCACAGCAGAAATGTAAAATTTTCTCACCATAGTAAAAATATATCCCACCACTATAGAACTTTTCTATCAATTGGCACAGACCATTGGAATGAAAGGGTTTGACAATTATGAGGTGAATATATTTGGGTGATCAAAATTTTACAAGCAAACGGAAAATTTTGAGAACATGAAGAAGAATCCGTACGAAATACAATGAAAGTGAAATATGGCCACACGGGCAAACAAAATTTAAAAAAATATATAGAGTTTGTTGTAAAATAAATGTTAAAAGGTATATTAAATGCATTAACTTTAATTCTAAAATAATTCAAATTCGTGAAGTTAACTATTTTCTCTATTTTTGTTGCATTTCTCTTTTATGAACTTTATTTTTTTCATATCTGCAACTAAAGAACTAAAGATTACAAAGAAGTTGCATCCCCTAACAGAAATCACGTCCGATTTCACCATACCAGAACTAATTTGACATTTGCTGACCGTTATTAGAATCTGCATGGATCCAATTGGTTTTTGTTGTGGTGAAATCAGACGACAGTTCTTGCCACAGGAAACAAAGTGATAATTGAGTTCTTTGTAATCTACGATCTTTCATAGCTGTTAGAATTTTTCTGCAGTAAAACCTTGCCGTTTGATATAGTAGAAAAGGAAAATTTTCTCACCACAGTAAAAAGATATTCCACCACAATATTATGTTAAGGTTTAAAACAGGGACGAAGTAATAAATTCAAGAAAAGTGAATTGGTTAAGTAAATGCATAAAATACACACAAAGTACACCAGTTCGAAGCTAGTCGATTATTTTATAGAATTACTACAGGATGCAAATTCATATACATACATACATACATGCATACATATGTATTCATTCACAGCCATATTGTACATGTGTGAGAATGGTGTCACCGTTTCTGACAATTTTACATTCCTTATTTGCCAATTTTCTTCTTTAAACCGTTATTAATCTTCTTTTTATTGTTATGAGCATTTGGAGTTTATTGTTCTTATTTCAAATTTTACGATGATCTCATCGATTGCATCACAGCTCCGAATTTCGTAATTTCGCAAATTACTGCGAAATTGTTGTTTACTTTTGAAACAAATAAACAAACAAAAAAACTCGCAATGTTCCTATGAATGTTTGTATTCATGTTTGTTGATATTTTTGTGTTTCTATTTGCATAAATACTACTTATACTTATGTTCATGGGTACTTATGTGTATGCTGTATGTACACATAATATATTTTGTTTGTTTATTTTTTTGTTTTTTTTTTTTAATCTTAGATTTTCATATTACACTGCTCTTAAAATCACTAATGGCCACGTGTTATCATTGAAATTAAAAAAGAAATATCTGGATTGAAGAAAAACAGCTATCAAAAGCAAGAAAAAATGGGATTGAATTGGCGGTTAAAAAATATTTATTACTTTTGAATAAAAAAAATTTCCTTTTTGCATATATAATAAGGTAAATTTTTATTCATTTAAAGTAAACAAACAGGAGAAAGTATCGCAATTTGAAGAAAAAATTTTAATATAAAAACAAAACAGATCCAACAGTTAGCAGCAGGAGAGGAGCTGTAAGTAAATGTTTGATTATTATTTTTTTTTAATTCTATCTGGCCCCTGTAGTGCGATCCACTAACTTATTTTAACGATATTCGCATGGTTAACTCATCTTAACGAAAATTTTAACGATGCTGCTATTCAGCAGCCACTTCTTTAACGATATTCGCTATGGCCGAATCAGCTGTTGTCGTTTGCTAGTCGCTTATCGAAAACTAAACGACTAAAAATATGACACGGTTAACTCAACCGATAAAAGGAAAATTCCTCATTTTATTTGCATGCAATTGGAAAAAAGGAAAATGCGACAGTCTTTTAAATATTTAGCATACGCACGACTTATAGCGAGGTAAGCAGGAAGAAAGCCCATACAACAGTGGATTGACTTATATTCCTGGATTGTAGGTAGCTCATGTAATCTTCTAGACAAATATTAAATTCTAATTTTATATCGCTAGGTTATACATACATATGTAGTTGCTTTGAGATGCTGGTTGCAATCAGCGAACCGTCAGTGAACAATGTGGAAAATCCATGAGCGTAAGACGTAAGGGTATATCGTGTTAATGTTTTGTTTAAAAAGCATAAGTTTCCCATGAGCGAAGTGAAGCTTCAGCATTCCTGTTGTGGGTATTGATCGGGGTCATATGTATTTCAATAATGGAAACTACTAGGCAACCCTCATGGCTAAATACCGCAAATGGTAAGAGCAAATGTTTATCTAGGATTCAATTATAAAAAACACAAATGTAGTTTATTTTTAATTTATACATAAATTATGCTAGTTAAAATATTTCAAATATAAAAGCTATATACTCTAACTAACTATGACACGTTTTTGATTGGCAAGTTTCATTAATACAATTACTAAACAAAAATAATTTAATTCCAAAACTATTCTAAATACTCTCATTTAAAGGATTTTGAGGCACAGGAACATTTTTTCCTGTAACTTCCTGTAAGTTCGTGTAAAAACCGGTTTAATTTATTTTAAGCTATATTCCGTTGAATCCCATGCCGTAGTATTTTCATCAACTGAACCTTTTAATTTAACTTAATTTTCTAAGCAGATGTGAACCATCTCTAAATGTTACTTCAAAATAAAGCTTCCCTTTCGTTTCAGACACATATTTCAAATTTTGATTTAACTTATAAAAATTTCAGTTAATACTTAAAACAGGTAATTACATTTCCTAATTTTTTTCTGAAATTAAACTTTTACTTTGCACTCATATTATAAAATTCAATTTAATTTAAATTAATTTACATTTAAAGAGGTAGCGATCTTTTAAAAAAAAACACCAAACATGAGAGTCATAAGATTCTGCAAAGAGATATAAAGTTAAATATGGAAGAATTTTATAAGAAATCCTCCAACAGTAGTCGAGATTATTTTAAAAAAAGTAGTAAGTAGTACTGGTATTAGTAAAAATAGTAGTAAAATTAGTGAAAATAGTAGTAGTAATTAGTAGTAGCATTAGAAGCAGTAGAAATTAGCTAGAATAGTAGTAATAACTAGTAGTAGCATTAGTAAAAATAGTAGTAGAAATTAGTAAATATAGCAACTAGTAGTAATTCGCAGTAGCATTAGTGTAAATAGTAGTGGACATCAGCAGTAATTAGTAGTAGCCCTAATAAAAATTGTAATAGAAATTAGTAGTAGAAACTGAAATAAAAAATAGTAGTTGGAATCATTAGTAGCATTAGTAAAAGTTGTAGAAGAAAATGGTAGTAAAAATTAGTGAAAATAATAGGAGTAATTGATAGTGGCATTAGTAAAAATAGTAGTAGAAATGAGTAAATATAGCAACTAGTAGTAATTCGTAGTAGCATTAGTGAAAGTAGTAGTGGAAAACGGCAATAATTAGTAGTAGCCCTAATAAAAATTGTAATAGAAATTAGTAGTAGAAACTGAAATAAAAAATAGTGGTTGGAATCATTAGTAGCATTAGTAAATGTTGTAGAAGAAAATGGTAGTAAAAATTAGTGAAAATAATAGGAGTAATTGATAGTGGCATTAGTAAAAATAGTAGTAGAAATGAGTAAATATAGCAACTAGTAGTAATTCGTAGTAGCATTAGTGAAAGTAGTAGTGGAAAACGGCAATAATTAGTAGTAGCACTAATAAAAATAGTAATAGAAATTAGTAGTACAAACTGAAAAAATAGTAGTAGGAATCATTAGTAGCATTTGTAAAAGTTGTAGAAGAAAATAGTAGTAAAAATTGTGAAAATAATAGGAGTAATTGATAGTGGCATTAGTAAAAATAGTAGTAGAAAGTAGTAAAAATAGTAGTACTCGTGGAAATACTAGTAGTAATTAGTAGTTGTGGTAGTAGTAGTAAAAGTTGTAGGAGTAGTAGTAGTACTAGTAATTATGAGTTGTAGTGGTAGTTCCGAAATGGTTCAGAACTTGTACTCAAATTTTTTCTGATATGTAGTATAAGCGACTTCCGTGTCGCGATGTAAAAACTCACTGCCGTTAAAGAAGTTTTACTTCAAAAACTGTGAAAAACGAGCTTTATAAAATTTCTTTATTACAATTGTTGTTTGCTGATGATTTTTATTGCATTTAAACTTGTTAACAGATGGCAACTGCTTTTTAAAAATAGCTTCAATTGTAACCCATACAACGGACTTCGAATGCCAAATTTTATCCGAATCTATACAGTCGTCATATTATTTGATTGGCTATAACTTTTTAACAGGTGGTTTTAAATTTGCCCTATTTGTTAATCCAGAGTATGAGCTACATATTTATACCAAATATTATAAAAAAGAGCATTCACATTTATAATATTAGTAGGATGTTGCCACATACTAAGTACAGTTCATAGCCTACAACATACATGCAATGTATAAGTACCTACATATATACAGGGTGGGCCAAAAGAAACCAAGGGGTGTAAGAGTTTAATAACTTTTTCGTTTATTAATTTTTTTTTTATTTTTTCTTTCAGATTATATAGACAACACTTGGAGAATTTATAATGGAGAGGTTCACAACTGAACAGAGAACCAGAACAATAGAATTTTATTATTTAAACCAGAGATCAATTATTTTAACGCAAATTACAAATTTTTCATTTGAATGGCTTTGTTAATAAGCAGAACTGTAGGTTCTGGGGTTCTCAAAATCCAAGAGCCATTCATCAACGCCAATTGCACCCCATCAGGTGTACAGTATGGTGTGGGATCACATCTGAAAAAGTCATTGCGCCTTACTTCTTCGAGAATGAAGATGGAAGTCCTGTAACCGTAAATGGAGAGCGGTATCGAGAGCTATCGATGATAGAAAATTTTTTACGTCCTGCTCTTGAAAATAGACCAGTTATGTGGTTTCAGCAGGACTGAGCCACTGCCCATACTGCTTGAGACACAATGGCACTTTTAAGTCAAATTTTTGGAGGGCGAATAATTTCCAGAAATTCGGAAATTATTTGGCCAGCGCGATCGCCAGATTTGACAGCACCCGACTATTTTCTTTGGGGTTATTTGAAGTAGCGAGTGTATGTGAACAAGCCAGAGACAATCCTTGAACTCAAAGCAAACATTGTTGCAGAAATTCGAACGCTACAGCCACAAGTTTTGAAAGATGTTATGGCAAATGCTCTAAAAAGAGCCCATCAGTGCGAAGCTAAAAACGGTGGTCATTTAAGAGACATCATTTTTCATACTTAGTGTAAAAAAATTTTCCTTTTGTATATTATATAATCTGAAAGAAAAAATAAAAAAAAATTAATAAACGAAAAAGTTATTAAACTCTTACACCCCTTGGTTTCTTTTGGCCCACCCTGTATTTACACTACTTATAATTTGTTTCAAACCGCATGACAACTACTTTTGCGGTTATTATTGAAACGTCATTAAACCACTCAATAAGTCATTAATTATTTAAACTAAATGGATATGTAGAAAAAAAAACACTTATAAGAGCCATAATGTATGTACCAAGGTATGTACATACATATGTACAATATTTTGGTATTTTTTTTCTTTTCTACTCTCTATTCAGAAAAGAGCTGAAGTTGTCTTTTTTATAAGCTGAAAGACTGTAAAAGATTTTGTCAGGTACGAGTACAAAAAAAGTTGTTAAATTTGTGATTTTTGTTTTTTTTTTCAGTTAACAAGTTTAATGCCAGCAGAAGGTTGCGTTTGTATTTATTCAGCACAGCTGAATACATTTTGCCCTTCAACAAATCACAGGGGGTTATGAAAATAAATTATAATTTTTATTTGATTACTCTTAATTGGTGTCACTTGATTATCCAAGAAACAAAAAAAAACTTATTGTAACCAATGTACTGGTAATACGCGGCGGCAAACTCAATGTCTTACCTATCATTTAAAATAATTTTATATTTAGTCAGTTATTTTAAACGCATGTATATGTTTTGGCCTAATTTATTTATTTCAACAATAATTTTTTAAGCATCAGTTCAGTTTTTCTAATTGGAAAGTGTTGAAAAATAGCAACAGTCAAAGCGGTAGAAGCTATAGCTGCTATTTGAGAGAGCCCCAGAAAAGCTCTCGGAACTAAATATTCGATCTCAATACCGCCCATTCGAAGTTTAATTTTGAAGTCTCGAACGCAACAGGGCGACGGACGTTTCTCAAATTTGTTCCGCGGGTCACACCATCTATTATCTACTGAATACACCTTTCAAGAATTTCAAATTATGTATTTGAAAATAATAAAAAAAATCTGTGTATTTATTTAACTGTAGATATTATTAAATAAATTCATATATTTAATACTGAACACTTTTCTTATTAAGAATTTATGTATGGTTATTTTCTTTTCCTTTATATATTTTTAAATTCTTAAAAAAGTTTAATTTTTCGAAGTTTTTCCAAGTGAACGTATTCTTATTTTTTCTAATTATATTAGAAGTGGGCAAATATATTTGGTACAATTTTTTCAGAAGTTCAAAACGTTACTTGAGCGAATTGTTGATTTGCCATTTACATATAAACACATTTGCTACTCAACATTATCTTTATGATTATCTACATCTTTTCCAGTTTTAGTTCAGAAAGTTGCAATTCATATTCAGAATTTCCATTTCGAATTCAGAAAATTGTACTTGATGTTAGGATAATTACAATTTGGTTCCAAATTTCCACAATTAAAGTTCAGAAAATTACAATTCAAATTCCGAATTTTCAATTAAAGTTCAAAAAGTTTCGTTTCAAATCCAGAATTTCCTATTTTAAATTCAGAAAGCCCCAATATAAATTCAGACGCATAAAACTCAAGTTCAGAATTTCCATTTTAAATTCAGAATTTCCAATTAAAGTTCAGAAAATTACAAATTCCGAATTTCTATTTCAAATTCAAAAAGTTCCAATTCTAATTCAGACCTTCCATTTTTAATTCAGAAAATTACAATTCAAATTCAGATAGTTACGATTCAAATTCAGAATTTCCATTTCAAATTCAGAAATTTTAATTTCAAATTCAGAAACTGAAAAAGGTGTAGAGCCAAGAATTGTTAAAAAAAAAAGTACAAACGCACATTCAAATTTTTCCGTGTTTTTTTTTTATTTCTTGAAAATTGGCGATTTTATCGGGAGTGTCGGGAAAAGATTTTTTATTCCGTCCCGAACGCAAATTTTTGAAGATTCTCCCGAATCTGTTCATTGTGATATTAGTCTTGTGTCCAAACCTTCCTATATGGTTTCGATCGGGCAACTTCAACAGTACGAAAAAATAACGGGAATTTATGTAAAATCCATGCTTTATAGAAAAGATGCTCGTAAGACCAAAAGTTAAAAAAAAAATTGAAAAATCAGCAATAATTTGCAATCACTTCAATTTTACATATTATTATGCCGAAATTTTTTGCGCTTCGAAACAGCATACCCAATTTTTTTTTTTTTAAGTATCAGTTTGAAAATTTTAAAAATTTTTATAAATTTTGTAATAGGTTTTAAATGTTTATTTATTTGCTTTTATAAAAAATAAACGAAAACGACTTAGACGCAAAAACATTAGGGCAATTCTCTAAGAAATGCAAAAATCCTATACCAAAATATGCAAAAATATGAGAACATCCCTAAACAAACTTATAAACTAACCTCAAAATCCACTTGCTCATGCAAATTATCAATTACAAGGAGCACCTCACGCTCGCTCCACTTCTTATTGGGTTGCCCATTCCCTGTTTAGCATTAATTTTTTAAATTTTAATAATTATATTTCATATTATTTATGTTTCATATATTTTTTAGCGTGTATTTTATTGTGTCATTACTCGGAAAACTTGCCAATCCGTGCACCATGCAAAGGTTTCGCTAGACTTAGAGAATCCATTTATTGTAAATATTGTAACAATAAATTCACCATGTGATCAGTTGTTTGAGTCATTTGAGTCACCGTATGTATGTATCTTTCGTCCTTGTTCAGCAGCCAAAGGCAAATAAAAAAAAAATAAGTTTCAAAACTAATGCTACGCAGATAGCATCATACAATCATTGTTATCAACCCTCATAGTATAGACCTACTTAAGATAAAAAACATACATATGTAAACAAATAAATAGATACAAATATTTTTCTATGAAAATCATGGGCAATAGCGCGCTTTCAAAAACACATACCTACAAATAAAGATAGAGAATCAAATGGTTGCCCCTGCAGGTAAAATATTGTGTGATTTGAAAAGTAGTAGCTTAGGAGATACATACATATATGTAAAGTACATATAACACTGGAGTAGAACAGGGAGATAAGATATCTAGAATATTGAATTCGGAAAAATTGCCATTTGGCAAAATTGTGTAAGACAATGCCAACAATCAGCCTTATCCTAAGTTTCACTTTCGCCCGAAATGTTGCCTTATCCCTCATTCTAAATTTCGCATACTTTTCGCTTATCGGCAACACCAATTTTTGGTGAACAGAGTAACCATTTTTACTGTATTTTTTTTACTAAATATGAGAGGCAAACAAACAGATTAAAAATGTAAGTAATGGCTTTATTTATAAAACTGCAATAGAAATCAACGGAATTTACTTTTCGTCTACATCTTTTTCAATTTTAGTTCAGAAGGTTGTAATTCATATTCAGAACTTCCATTTCAAATTCAGAAAATTTCAATTTAAATTCAGAAACTTACAATTCAAATTTAGAATTTCCATTTCAAATTCACAAAATTTCGATTCAAATTCAGAATTTCCATTTTAATTCTGAAAGTTACAATTCAACCTCAAAATTTACATTTTAAATTCAAAAATTTGCAATTAAGATTCCTAAAGTTGAAACTGAAATTCAGAATTTTCAATTCAAATTCAGAAACTTTCATTTCAAACTCAGAAAGCTACAATTCAAATTCAGAAATTTTCATTTCAAACTTTCTTTCTGAAATAAAAATGAAAATTCTGATTTTGAATTACAACATTCTGAATTTAAAATGGAAATTCTGAATTTGAATTGTGACTTCCTAATTTCAAGTGGAAATTCTGAATACGAATTGCTGGTTTCTGAATTTGAATTGGAAATTTTGAATTTGAATTGAAATTTTCTGAATTTGGAATGGAAATTCTGAACTTAAATTGTAACTTTCTAAATTGGAATTTCAGTTTTCTGAACTAAAACTGAAAAAAGTGTAGGAGTAAAACGATAAATACGAACCAGAGCTATATTTTTTTAAGTAGAATGTAGGGAGAGAGGGAAAATTGGGACAATGTGGCAGAGTTAAGGAAGCAGCTAACATTGAAGCCAAATTGCGCGGGACCAAAAAGTCTTTACCCACACAATTTTGATAGCCATCCTCTGCAAAAACAAACCGCAAAGAAGCGCTAAGTTTAACGATTAGCGGAGTACCAAATTTCTACCTTAAATTTGATAATGCATTGGGTTAGCACGTCCAATAAACATGTAAACGCTTTTTTGTATAGTCTATAATATCGTTTAAAATGAACCAATAATTTTTTTTTTTATTTATCAACAGAGACCTAAATGTTTCAATTATTATATTCGGTTTTTATCAATTTTACACTTTGCAAACAAAACACAGAGTTGTAATTTCCTTGCTCGAATTTTACAAGCTGTTTCGAAGTGGAATTTATTTCGGGTCAAACTCATAATAAGTGTATTAACTTCGGGCGGAACTCAGAATAAAGCTGATTATGTCAGGCGAAATGGAAATTCTTCCTACAAGAGCTAGAACTTTCGATAACGGTTTATAATTGAAATTTATTCTAGTACACAAATAACTTAACTCCATAAAGCAAAAACTTGAGAAACGCATTGAAATTGCCTGATTTTTAAAATTCCCTTTATAATATAAATTCTAATATTTTTGTATTGTAAATGCATAAATACGGATAAAGCTTTCATCAAACGGTGTATAAAATTAATAAGAAATAATGGACAAAAAATCATCGTCAGTAATGTCACAATTTTTATGTGACTGTTGAAGTTAATAGATTTAGTAACTGAAAAAAGTTTAATTCAGTGTCTTAATTTTTTTAGTTTTTTATTACACATAATATATTTTTATTACAGATTTACAATAAAAAATGAATGTTGACAGTTCTGTTATAAAATAACATTTGTGATTTATTCATTAGCAATATAAATTCTGTATATGGTGAGAACACGTCATTTCGATTTTTGTCAAGTTTTTATAGCACTCGTGTTTAAGAGGTGGTATGAATTTACATACTTTTATATTTAGCAGTTAGTTGTGTCTTATTTCTTCCTTGCCACAGTTAGTGATATGCCGAGTGGACTATTTTTGGTACTCGAGTACTTTAGTACTCATTAAAAACAACAAACAATCGAGTCAGATACTCGGATCGGTTACTCAAGTTTGGGTGGTTGGTTGGAAACTCTTCCAGGTTTCCGAAACGAGATTTTCTCAGAAATCTGATTCTAGTTTTACAAAGACCTGAACAGCTGCAGAGGTGATGATCCGCTGTTTGTTCCAATCCCATTCGGTCAGTATGAGTACCCAGTGCCCAGTGACCGGTGAAAATAACGGTTACCCTGGAAGCGTCCTCAGACTCATTTTAATTAGAGTATATGACCTTTTCGTATTGAAAGCGTTCCACAGCCTCTTGCATACCCTACACGATTCTAAGTTTTTCCACTTGCAGTTAGTCTTATTTATCCAGTGCTTGGAAATCATTGCCCTGATGAGACGGAGATATCTAAGGCGGAACCGTTCCAATTTAACTGGTTTCCCTTTTCGTGGTCGTATATCTTTCGGTGCTCCGACACCCATATCAGGGTGACGCTGTGCCGACGAGCTAAGTTCGCGACGTTCTCCCTGCACTTCTTCACCAGGGTAGATGTCACCATTCCGGAGCTGAGAGCCCGGATTGCAGCTTGGCTTTCTGAAAAAAAATAGCGATACTTGACCCAAGTCGCTCAAACGACGGAAGAGTACTGCAAGCCTCCCAAATAGCAGAAAACCTCTGACTGAAAAACACTCGCAGAATCAGGGAGACACAAATATGCCTCTATTTTAGGGTCCGCTGTATAGATTCCCGCACCTACTCCGCTAACCATTTTTTCCCCATCTGTGAAAACAGATACTGCGATGCGCTCTGTGAATAATATATCCTTCCAGTCCCTTCTAGAGGAGAAGAGGGTGCTGAAGTTTCTCGATAGTAGAGTAGATTTTTACTCAAACTCAAATATTTATACAAATCGGCTGTGTCGTTTAAATTGAAATTGTATGAGTATTTCTACAGTATTCGAGCCAACTCGAATCGGCACATCCCTAGTGCAGTTCTACCTGCCATAGATTTCTCTCTTTTCCATTGGCTTTAGAATCTCCTTTCATATAGCACCTTTAGCCATCACAGTAAAAATGTGCTGAGTTTGCCCACCCTTTCGTTAGAGTATAGAGGATAGAGATAATCAAAATAAATTACATGCTATTCAATAGCCAAAAAATTGTGTCGTTTTATCTGTCTTATTATAAATATACAAAAGTTCGTCTATACCAAGCGCTTTAACACTTAATGCTATGCCAGATAAAACGCTTGCTTTGCGTGACATGTTCGCTTTGACAGCTAAGTTGGATATATACAATTCCAAAAAATATTCGATGAAAACTTCGAAACAAGTATGTAGTAATAAAATGTGTCTAAAATTATAACAATGTATGTTCGCAATTCCTTTGAAGCGAGCTTAAATACTTGAAATATTAAAAATTATTATTTTTTTTTTAATTTTGCGACTTTTGGCTCTCTAATAGAATAGTATGATAAGAGAATAAACGGTAAAGTTTTTTCCGATTCTTCGCCATTATGTGAACAATCATTAATTTTAAATAATTTGGAATCACTTTCGTCCTACAATTAGCGATGGGGTTTGTATATTTATATTATTTTCGGTAAATTGTCCTGTAATGTCTTGGTATCTCCTGAACTTTGAATTCTTACAGAAAGCGAAAATACTACCTAAAATTCCCTATAAATCAAAATAAAATTTAGCGGATTTCACTGTGAATTTTTTCCACTAAGAACTTCTTCTTATTATGACTGGATTTGGCTTTTAAATAAAATAATAATGTATAAAACTAAGATGAAAACATTTCAATGTAATTAAGAAAGTGACGTGTAAAATGAAGATACAAATTTTTTTTAATGAAAGCTAGTAGAGACCCTGTGAAACTAAGATAAACATTTTTTTCAAAATAATTAAGAAGGGAACCCTTCGTTTTTCATTAGAATATTCTTTTAATTTTAATAAGCCGATGATCTCATCAATTCGAAATTATTGGCACCTAAATTAGTGAAATTAGACATCACACTGTTTTTTTTTTAACAAGTATGCAAGTTTTACTTATTACTATAACAATTTTTAGTACTTACATATTATTTTAATATATTTTACGTATTTTCTTATAATTTCTGTAATTCATATTCTTATAAATCTTATACTTATAATTCTTATTTTTATTATTCTTATAATTTTTAGACTTCGATCTCTTTAGTTATAGGTGAACTTTTACTATGCCAATTTTTTCCTACAGGGTGATGAATCTGACACCCATTGCATTCTAATCGCTTTCTGCTGTCAGTTATCAAGTGCCACATTTATTCACTCGCATACATACATACTTAGTCTGGGAAAAATAAAAATAATTTTTTTTCTGTGAATTTGACTGGAATTTTGTTTAACGTAATTGCTTAGCGTTGAAAAAATCATTCATTAATAAGAAGACGAGCTCCAACACTGGCACAATTCCAGTAATTTGTTATTTTAATTCAAATAGAATGCTAATTAAATTTACATATTGGCCTCAAACGCATTTAAATCGTATAATTTTTTTATATTCTTATAATGGCAAAAAATATAAATTTGCGAAAAAAAATTATTAGATTTTCTTATTCATTTGATGAAGAAATTCATCAGTTCTATTCTTAAAGTTATCACACCAATGTTGAACTCATTAATTTCATAGGCAAAGTCGATCGAATGTGGAAAAGGAAGGTGATAAGCTCGCAATTGCAAAGCAATGAATTTGCATTGAACGCGAATATTGATTTTGTTTATTTACGATGCAGAGGATTAGAAGTGACGGCAAATGCACTTTCGTTACTTCGCATTTGCCGCGTTTAACGCCCCCGATGACGTCATGTAGGGAACTAAACAGGCCCATATTTTGCATATTTATTAAAATTAATTATATATATTTTCAGATTGTGTTGCAAATCTGCAGGAACAAGCGATTGTTCTTTAAAATAAGCAGTAAGAGGCTAACAAGGGTATTCAATCAACTTGGGTCACAGCGTCATCAGCGGGAAAAAGCGAAAAAAACTGCACTTGGCCATTTTATTTTCGCTTCAGCTGGCAGAATACAAAACTCGGCTCGATTTTTCGTGCCGAAACGAATCTAATTGAACTTCGGGAAATTTTGGCCAAAATCCGAACCGAAGCCGAACAGAAAATTTTCAAAGTTCAAAAAAACAAAAATCAGTTCACAAGAAAAAAACAAAACTACGGCCAATGTAACATTTTCCGCTAAATTTAATCCGTACTAAAAACTCTAATGGTTTTCGAGATATTTTTAAATCTCAGGACTTTGATCCCCCTTAACTCTGTCACTTGTTAGTCGGTTTTAATAATTCTAATGTTTTTTTAAAGAATTGCTATAACAAAAATAAGCATAAAAACGGTTTATTAAAGTAAAAGTTTTAGAAATGCAGAAGCCTTACTTTTTCATAAAACTGTAAAAATTGAAATTTTAAAATATCTCGAAGACTGCTTTCATTTTTATTACGTGACTTTACATTAGATTGGTGTGACAAATGTCGTGGTCATGCAAATTTTTTAAAATTTGCTACTGTTTGTAATCAATGCAATTTTTGAAATTCTAGACTTTTATTATTACTACCTCTTCCAATCACAACGATTCTGAAACATTTTTAAAATAGTAATTTAAAACAAATATCGAAAATTGCTCGGTCAAAGTTCGGGTTTTTGTTTTTGGCCGAAGCTGAACTGAATTTTAGAGTCCGAACATGACCGAAACCGCAGCCGAAGTTCGTTCGTTTTCTAAATTTATTATGAAACTCCACCAAACTCAGAAATTTGGCACCCCTACTGCCAGTGGCGGATCCAAGTAGGGGAAGAAAAGACAACAACAATATCTAAGGGCTTGTTGAAATTCCTGTATCGATTTGGGAAATGTAGTCCTGGACTCTACTCTAAAAAAACCCGTCTTCGAGAGGCACTTACACCAGTAAATATTCCCCAAACCAACAACTTCTACAGCATTCAATGTAGAAGATGTTGGACACAAATTTGAAAAAATTTGATTAGGCTTAATTTGTTTTTATTCCATCTCCAGATCTTTTAGGGAAAGCTCATTCGACTTGTGCACGAAATTTGATTTAATTTCCTAAATGGGGCGAACTCGAAATGCCTCGGAAAAAGATTTTCCCCGCTATAACCAAAATTGGAGTAAAAATAATAGAGGCCGGAAAATTATAGCGTAGGATTGTGTGAGGATTATAGTTTCCAATTGAATTTGTTGTTTCCAGATGTTGTACGTTCTCTTGAGGTGGATGAAATCAAAATTTTCTTCGATTCTTTGATGGATAGACTTGATGGTATTCTCAAATAAATCACAGTGGATGTCATTGGAAATAGTCGAAGAAGTAATCGAAAGTTATGCAAAGCTAGAGGTATTTAGTTGGGCTTTAGAATAGGAAACTCTCGATCAAGGATTGCATAACTTTGTTCATGTTTCATGTGTTCAAATATTATGCAATCTTTCTATGGGCATAGTACTATGAACCCAGTGTGTTTCATTGCATGATGTGATAGCAAGCATTTTGCAACCCTGTGTCATGATTACCACGGCTGGTTATCACGATTAAATAAAATAAAAATTGCGCGGAAACCTACTCGGCTAAAATAAACAGAACTTTTCATTTGTTTAGTGCTTATCAATTTTCGAATGGGTTTTTGAGAAAAACGTGTTTGATTTTTGTCAAAACAGCTTTTCAACATGATTTGTCAATACAGAATCTTCTTGAGAAATAATTTTTTTTAGAATAATACATAAATTCTTTCAAATTATTTTACGTGCTATCATGCAATTATATTTGGAAAAGGGGGCGTGGCATGTTTCATACAAACTAGAAATTTCATAATACTTATCACTGGAAGATAAATAAAACCCATATCGGCCGTATAAGTAGAATTTTCATATTTCTGGAAATGTTGCGGTCAAAATAAATGTAATTATAACGTTACACAATTAAAATTGAAAACAAAAATTTTAAACGGGCGTATGTTTATAAAAACATGCAGTGAAACCGCAAGTATGAGCTAGTGATAGCTAAAGAGGAACTTAAGAAAATATTTATGAAAACTCAAAAAATTGTCATCAAAGTTTTAAAATTTTTTAGACGTTTTTAGAAATTTTACGAGTATGCAAATTTGAAGTGACTAGAGGCTGGCGCTAATTTTTTATATTTCTTCGAGTATTTGGTCTTGAATTTTTTTTCATAAAACGCATGTATTTTGTCTAAATTCCCGTTGATTTGTAATAATTTTAACTTCAGCATTTTCCACCAAATGAAATATAAAAATGTTGAGTAGTAGTAACATTAGTAAAAAAGTAGGAATAACTAGTAATAGCATTAGCAAAAATAGTAGTAGCAACTACTACTTACTAAAAATAGTAGTAGAAAATAGTAAAAAAGTAGGAATAATTAGTAGTAGTAGTATTAGGAATAAATAAAAATATTAGTAATAATTAGAAGTAGCATCACTACAAATAGTAGTAGAATTTAGTAGAAATTGGTAAAAATAGTAGTATGATTGTAACAGTAGTATTAGAAATTAGTAAAAATAGTAGTAAGTAGTAGCAGCATTAGCAAAAATACAAGTAGAAATTTGTAAAAGTAGTAGTAGCATTAGTAAAAATAGTAGTAGAAATTTGTAAAAATAGTAGTCGAAATTAGTAAAAATAGTAGTAGAAATTGGTAAAAGTAGTAGTATCATTGTAAAAATAGCATTAGAAATTAGTAAAAATAGTAGTAATAAGTATGTAGTAGCAGAATTAGTAAAAATAGCAGTAGAAATTAGCAAAAATAGGAATTATAAATAGTAGCAGCATCAACAAAAATACTAGTAGAAATTTGTAAAAATAGTAGGAGCATTAGTAAAAATAGTAGTAGAAATTTTTAAAAATAGTAGTAGTAATTTTGTAGTAGTGGCAGTTTGTAGTAGTAGTTGTAGTGGTAAATCAGTCCCGAACTAATGAAAAGCCCAGAAATACTCCCGAAATGTCTAGTCCAATAAAAGTGCCGAAATAATTCAGAATTTGAGTTTTTATAAATTGTGCATAAAGTTTGAAGCATTCATTTATATGGTTTTTGTTATTGTTTGAACTATAGTTTTGTAAAAAATTTACGAAAAATCTAAGCAAATTTTGTAGGAAAAAAACACCACTCGACCGTTTTTGCTCGCCAGTGTATGTATGTACATATATACCATGCCAAATAGTTTTCAAAAATTGTTTACCATTATTTTTTATACAAAGGTAAAAAAGAGCATATAAAACGCTTACGCAAATATGCACAAATGCATATATACATACATTGTAAGTATTTCCATGCCGTGAAACTGATAAACAAAGTATCATTTCACAGTTCAAAAAGGCACTCACATGTTTATTAAAGCTTTTCGCCTGTTGATTGAAAGTAAAATGAAATGCATATACATATATACCTACATATACATACACACAGAGTATATTATTTTTTATTTCAAATTTATTGTTTGCAATTATTCATTATGCATTGCTCGGTTAATATAACAACCACATGCGGCTAAAAAATATAAGTACATACTTATATAAATATGCACGTAGTTATTTAAAATTCCAATTTAGTTCATGCAAATAGCGAAATTTTTTGTTTTAATGAATGCAAGCAGAAAGGAATTAAAAATTAATTATAAGAGTATACGAAAATAGAATTTGTTACTTCTATTCGATCAAATTGTGTTAAAATTTTCGAAAACTTATTTCCTATGCCGGCCTGTGCAGACTTTCTAAAAATTCATAATTATCGACTCCAAAAAAATAAGATAGATATATAGATAGATATAATAATACAGATAAATACAACTCCATCCTTGGATCTTGGTCCATTAAATCAGCTTCAAAGATGATTGTTTTGCTATATCGAATTAAGGCTCGATTTGATCCTCTCCCCAATTTTATATTTGCTTTATCCTGCCAAAGCAACAGGTACGCTCATGGGCTTATAAAAAAATTAAAAATGCAAACTTACCTTTTCAGAAAATTCTTCGCGTGAACGTCTCGATACTGTCGCACCATTCATATTGTCCTTAGTGGGTGACATGCCGCTGTTCTTAACACAACTCTGCTCAATTAAATTTTTAGGCAGTAGATATTTTGCCTCAAAATAAAATTCACTACACTGGTTTGCGTTGTTGTATTAGCAAAAATTTGATACACTTATTTTTGCTTAATTAGGAAACTTGTTAGACAATATTTTTTGCTGCAAATAGAAACAGGAAATCAATTAAAAACTACATAAAACATAAAACATATATGTATTTTTCTAATTATATAAAAGATAAGTTCATTATAGTATAGTTAGTATTTTTTTTAAAGCGCGTGGTGCTGGCGAATAAAAAAATATTTGGAATTATTATAATTTAAAATTACACTGTGCGACAATTTTATGTCAACACAAACCGCACTTTATAAATATATTCTGACAGTCCTATACTATCGTTGGGCTTGCAAAATTAAGCTCGATTTATTTTTAGAACACATTAAATTTGGCATGCCTACGTTGTTTTAAAACAAGTGAAAAAAAAATCGTACCTATGAGTGTCAATTTGAAGATTACTACCAGAAAACCCTACAAAAAGAAAAAAAAAACAAATTTGAAAATTCGTTATAAGTTAAAAGTGTTCCAAAAAATTGTTTTTCGGTAAATTTCACTAAGGATCTTCTCAGACAAAATCCTTATACAAAGAAAGTAAACTCCACAGAAAATAAAAAAAAGAACAAATATGTTTCATAACCTGGGCGTGTCATTCCTGCATTCCAAGTAATTTGCATTCCGCTTAATGGTTTAATGAAGCGAAAGACAAAATAGACATGCGACTTTGCATTCTAAAGCAATGCCTTTGTAATTTCTTTTTCGCTTATTTAACCCATAGCGGGGAATGCAAAGTCGCCATTACCGCCTCTGGTAGCGAAAGCGAAAGTGCTTACCATTTTTCATATGATTCTACATTCTATTATGAGGTAATCGTGTTTTTTTTGTAAGTAATATACATTATTCATCCACCACCCCGAGTGCCATGGTGATCTAAACCAGAAACGCAGTTTAGAGTGAGAACTGCCTACTTCGAACCCTGTCAAGTATACGTCGGTTCTCGAAGGCATAGAAAGCATTGAAAAATATGTACCTCAAATTTTGTTGTCTCATTTCCGGCTCTCTTTAACCTCTATATCTTTAGCTATCTCACACAGGGGAGCGTATATTCTTGATCTCATATTGGCGATGATTTTACTCTTCAGACATCGCCCATTTCTTTTGACTTATGTATTTTCGAAAACTACTGATTTTCTCTCAGACCGTTCCAGCTTCTTCACTGCAAGGGGCCTAGCATAATCCACCTAAAAACTAAGGAGATGAAAATGGAGATAGGAAAACCATTAGATGGCGTTAGCATGTCGTCTGTAAATAAAATTAAAGTTGTTTGGGTTACCAGAACGCCTAGGAGCCACAACAAATTTCTTTAGACGCTTCCTGGCAGCACTTTCCTAACGTTTGGTCAGTCGGTTCCAGATTAAGCTGTGTTAGTAGGTATGGTCGTCAGTGGAGCAAGTAGTAGCTTCTGCTGTACTTAGGGACAAGATATCGGGGCGAAAGTATCGGAGAATCGTAGCAGAGAACTTTCGTTTTGATACGTTACTTATTCCTCTTCTTTTTAGTACGCATACATACATACATACATACGCCTTCCTCCGCTAGCAGCCCCTCTGCCCAAATATAGTAAAATATGGCGAAAATGGTTTTTATTCGTATGGTAGATTTAAATTTAGTGTGGTGGCTAATTTCTCCTCTATTGAATTCCTTTCAGTGCTCGCCCAAATTTGATCTTGATGGAAAAGCTGATTTCAGATTTGCTCTTTCTCATATCTTACAAGTTCTCTTATAGTATCTCTATAAAATAATCGGGAACCCATGAGTAACGAATTAGAAAGACTCGATAACCAAAATATCGATACTTAAATGTACTAAAACTAAATAAAGTTCAGTTACAATTTCTTACGAAGCAATACATGTTTGCCCTTATGTTTCGATTTGATGCCAATGCAAAATTATAAAATTTCAAAAAGTAGTCATTTCTTGTCCTAATTCATCGTTAAAAATTATACCTAAAGAAATCCTGGCATTAGGAAATGTTCGGTTTAGATAGTTGACTCACCTCATCGAATTTGCTTGCTCTAAATTTGCATAATTGGTGCCCTTTTCGGTACATCGTCTTATTTTTATTGTACTTATTCCTGCACTTTTCCCCCAAGTATGAACAAAGTACGGATAGACCCTACCCGAAATTAGAAAATGTGACCTTGGAGCGGACCATGAGTACATTTATGCTATTTTTCTTCTGTTTGAAGAAATATTGTCAGCTTGAAATTATTTTTTTTGTAATTTTTTCGAAAATTCGATACGATACTGGGCCTCAAGTACTCGATATCAGAAACTATCGTCCAAAAGCAAAAACTATCGTGGAGTAAAAAATATCGAAATGATATCGCAACGTGTCGAAATTCGTGCCCCTATCCGTACTCTTTTCGCAGGTGCCTTCTCAGTAGTCACCTGCTACATAGAGGCTGAGTCACCTTGCACATTGGAAGCCATATTTTGTGTCTGGAAGACCAGGTCCGATATTATGTACACCAATCGATAGACCCAAAAGGCTATAAACATGTCTTAATCGAAATACATCGGGAGGTAATTAACATCTCTCCCTCCACGAATATCATTATCGGATACCCACCCCGATCTGTAGAAGACTAAGTCGCGTTGCACCATTAGAGCGATACGATACGCGAGAGACGATCATGGAGCTAGCTCAAGAACGTTCAGGATATTGTCCCAGGTTATTCCTAACTATTTTATTTTGTTATATTTTGCTTAACTTTTCTTTAATTTTAGCAAGGAGGCAGCTCTATTAAAAACTATATAACAGTTGGCAACCTTTCACAGTTTTATTTGACTAAGCCTTCCTAAGCCTTTCGGTTCACAACTGAATTGAATCTAAATTTTCAAAACATGTGGCAACCCCTCACAATTTTTTTGTGACTAAGCCGTACTAAACCACTTTCGGTCCACACCTGCTTTAATGCTTCATTTATTTTATATTTTTAATAGGATGTAAATTTTGAAAACATGTGGCAACACTCGTAAAAAATATTTCACAAATAAAGCTTTCTTACCACTTTTTCTTTTTACACAAGTATTGAAAATTTTTTTATGTATACTTTATTAATTGAATTAAATCAGCTTTCGAAAAATAGTGGCAACCCTCTTTAAAAATAATTTCTTATAAACAGTTTCATTTCGCACCAGCGTTGTAATATTTGATTTATGTTATAAATTTAATTAAATTAATATTATAAGATAAGATAAGATTTCTTAACATTTTTTAATAATTTAATTTACTTTTTGACGCAAGTGGCAATCCTCTCTGAAAGTATTCTAGAAATAAATCTTTCTTATACCATCTTCGTTTTGGAACCATATCGCAATATTTGATTTAACTTGCTATACTTTTAATTATTTTTTTTAAACAGGTGGCAACCTTGTAATAAAATATTTGTGGAATTAATTCGTTTTATAACTTTTAGTTTGGCAGTCAGTTAACTTATTAATTTAACTTAATTTCCCTTCAAAAAGTTGGCAGCCTTCTGCCCAAATATTTTGGAAATTAAGCTTTATTCAATATCTTGGCATCAAAAATAATTTTTAAATAGTTTTTTTTAAACTATTTGGGTTTGCAGTTTAGTAAAATTCAAGTAGTAATTGGCTATAAATTGCGATTGATTTTTGGAATTTTTTTTCTGTCGACGTTTCACATTTTCTTCCCATAAATCAACACCGTTATCATGTCGCATATGTTCAAACCAAGAATGACAGAATACAAGATTGCGCCTTTCGCGTACCGCTAGCCCTCTCTTTGTCGATTAGACAGCATCCACCCATTCTCTGACAAAATTAAAACATTTTACACAAAGAATGCAAAGAAAACTTTTCAATCATTCTGTCGTTTGTCCGCTTCTTCTTATTCTTTTTTCGAATTTTTTCTTTGCTCTCTCCGTCTCTAGCTATTATTACGTCACTATCAGTTGCTCTCAGCGTGGAAGGCGCAATCTTATTATTCTTATGTTCGAACTACCTCTTCACTGTCTTTGAACGTCAAAACATCTAATAGGTTGTTTCCTGCCCCTCCCGAAAGATGACCTCAATGACAATAATTAGTAGAGCATCCGACCTTAATGAAATTTAGTATTGTGCTAACTTCAGTCCTTTCACTTCATTTTCACGGAATTTTCATTCATTATTCAAATTTTGTATTTACATTTATATTTTGTTTTTATATTTTTTTACGGCCCATTATAATTTTGCCATATAACCTTTGAATTCCCCAACAAACGCGCAAATAAAATAAATCAAAGGGGGCTAATTTAAGCGAAGGCACGGTCTAAATCTATTAAGGTTGCCTCTATTTTATTTATAATCATTTTTCATAATTAAACTCACTTTAGGGGTGACATAGCAAAGACTGATTTTACTACGTGGATATGAAATTGAGAAAAAAAATTACAAAATGCGGAAATGCAAAGAAAACCCGAAAACAAAACAGCAAAAAAATGTTAATGAAAACTCCAACAGCTGACAAAAAAGAATCATCTTGCCGACCACCTTTCGTTATGACTATTTTTAGATATTAAATCACCAGTGGGGTAATACTGTAGCGCCTTTACTCCCCCTCTGTACGAATTCACTACGATTTCCAGTTGAGCACCGCATTGGCAAAAGGGGAGCGGACGCCTACGACGCAGCTGTTGAAGCGATTAAAAACGCACCAAATTTGCGCTTCACTTAAATTCGCTATGGTCGACACCTCACCGGAAAGGTAGATGTTGATGATGATGATGATGAAGAGCGAGTGTAAATAGCAAATTGTTTTATTAAATGACTACGTATGATTTTATGTCTGTATGTGTGGCTGTATGTATGGAGCGCATGCTAATAACAACCAAACCAGCAGATAGATAGAAGCAAAGCTTTCCTGTAGGAAAAATTTGAAATGGTGATAATCAGCAGACCCTCAGTAGGTCAAATGAAAAATTTGTTTGAATCATTAGTATTTTACTTGCCCCTTATGGTAACAAAGAATGGCTAGACTTAGTAGGCAATTAAGAAATTGAGTCATATGAAAATTACTTTGTACATATAACTGAAGAAAAATTATAACTGAATTCAATTGAGAAAAATTGGCATGACGGCAAATAAAATATCTCCATTGTGGAGAAACAAAACAAAAACTATGAAGGAAAGAAGAATGACCCACTTCAAAATCGTCAGTGAGAAACGTGTTTTAATTTAGCTAAATTATAAGATTATAATATTACTAGAAAAACCCGGTAGACGTTGTTATTAATTGCCATATGAATGTTACCAAAAAACGCATTTCGATTTGTGACATATATAATAGGTGGCAACCCTTTCAAAAATATTTCTATATACCTTGTCCTCGCCGAGACGAACAGTTTGGCAATCATACTTTAATATTTTATATTCTTGTGTATAATTTAATAAACATTTTACTTTTAAAAAAGGTGGCAACTCTCTTCAAAATATACCTTTAAACTTTCTCCTACCATAAAACATGGGTGGACGGACCCACCCACATTTTACTATTTCATATCATGTGCATAATTGAATTAAGTTCGAATTTTCAAGTTAGTGGCAGCCTTCTTTAAATTATAGCTAGCAATAAACCTTCCCCTCAGCAAAATCTTGACATATGTACATTACTATTTCATATCATTTTTGTATAATTTTATTTAACTCGAATTTTCAAGCAGGTGGCAACCCTATATAACCCGCTATAAGTCTTCTCTTCCACGGATCAATCAGATTAGCACCAATTTTTACAAATTTCATATGACTTTTGTAAAACTCAAGTAAATTCGACTTTTCAAACAGGTGGCAACCCTCGCCAAAATATAAATATGAACCATATCCTTACTTAGACGAACCAATTGATACCCATATTTTCATATTTCACATCAATTGTGTACAATTAAAATAAATTCGACCTTTCAAACAGGTGGCAGCACTCTTCAAAATATAGCTAGGCTATACAATTTTGCATCAGCGAAACGAACTACATTTGTGCCAGCCATATTTCAATATTTCACATAACTGGTGTATAATTTAATTAAATTCGAACTTTCAAACAGGTGGCCACCCTCATATAAGTTGGTTATGTATCTGCTTTCTGCGACCCATATTTTAATATTTCATCTAAACTGTATACATTTTAAATAAATTGGGGATTTGAAACAGGTGGCATCCCTTTTCCCAAGCATTAAATACCTATCAAATATACACACAAAATTTCATAAAAACACCGTGACACGAGTTTTTTATACATAAGATAAATAAATCTTAAAGAGTGACTTTTTACCAGAGTAAAAACGGTTTAGAAGAACTAAAAATTGTTTTCGAAAAATAATTCGGAAAAGCCGGAAAAATCATTCTAAACGAAAAACGGTTTCTATAAAATTCAAAATCGAACCCAAACAAAAACAATTTCAAAAGAACAGACAACATCCCAAACAAATGTTGAAATGAAAACGTTACTCTGTTTGAAGTAGAAAACGCTTACATTTATTTTCATGTATGTATTTTACTTGTAACGAATTGTTATCACACAAATAGCTACTAAAGAATGTAATATATTTGTTTATTTCGTTTACTTTATAACAAAAAGTGAAAAAGAAATTAAAATTTCGCAAACACTTTTTATAATCTTTGGTTTAGTTATTTCGATAAGGCCTATTTTGCGTTACCACACTTTTGAGAACCAGAACCGGTCCTAATACCCGTTTCTCCCTGGAATCGGACGCGACAGAACCGGTTTTTCAAATAATTAGTGGAAACCCTACAGCACTGATACATAATAAACTGATAAACAGGATTTTGGAACAGCAAAGTGTTCGCGAACTAAATAGAGGCATCAAGTTCTAGGCAATGGATTTATGTTCCGTAAGTAAAACGCCAAACACAGCAGTATCGGTCTAAAAACTGTTGAAGAACGTCATATAAAAAAATATCACCGAAAATATAACTAGAATCCAATCAGCAAACTATAAAATTTGACTAGGTTTTTTGAGCATTTCGGAGTTACAATATCAAATAGAGCATTGCACATTATAGAATAAAGCTTTTTGAATAACACCCAATAGATTAGATTCTGAAAACTTATAAAACTAATTTACAGTTTCTGTGACAGTCGCGGTAGTTTTATTTACCACACACAACAGTAAAGGATAAACATAGTTCCTTCTGTATTCACCATGAGAACTGTTATTTGCAACCAATGGTTTACCCTACAGAGCACGGTGGCTAAAAGGACACAGCTGAGTACATGAAATAGTACAAACATGGAAGCGAAACCAATGCCGAATTAGAATTAAACAAGTGTTGAATATAAAAATTACAGTTGTGAACTAGAGTTTTAATTAAATTTCGACCAAATTTTCCCATTTGAATCAAGAAATATTCATTTTGCCTTGAATCCATTGTGGCAGTTTAATCAAAAAATCCGTATTTATCGTTCGATATTGATGATATTAGAAAAGTATACTGTTGTGATTGTTGGGAATGTCGCGGGTATCAATTGGTGTTAACTGGTCATAGGCAAAAAATAGTTTCGACATATAAAGGGGACGTGGCATCTCCATACAATAGGAAGTTTCTCTCATACTGGAAAGATTTTTTTATAGAATACTAGAACTTTGTATGAAAATAAATGAAAACAATCCCATACTCATGGAGAAAAGTCTGGGTTATTACAAAAAAATTGCGTGGTCCTTCGTTAACAAAAGAAAATTTCATATGCCTGGAAGTATTTGAAGAGGGATACAGAAATTTTGTGTGTAGATTTATGTTTCCTAATTTTTAGTGCCTTCTTTGCTTATTTCACGAATAAATTTCTTCTTCTAGTGGAATGCATTCATTACGTAAATCTCAAAAGCCCCGGCGTGTTAAGTCAGAATACTACTAACATTTTTTTATTTACCTACTACTTTCAATAGATTTTTTAAAAGAGCATTGTTTGATAAAAAAAGTGTTAAGAAAAACAAGGCGGCAATATTTAAATCTTAACAATTAACAAAGCTGATTTGAAGTTTAAGAAACAAAATCCGTCTAAAAAATAGAACAGAAAATGGCACAAGGCCGAAACCGCTTTGCCTTCAAACCAAAATTTGACTAGGAATGACGGTGGGCAAAAATCAATAAATGTGTTATTTTTGTAAAAGTAGTTTATCAAATAAAAAGAACTAAAACGAAATTGTTCTATAAAATTAATTACATGCACCTTAAATTCACAAATTTGATATTGAGAATTTTAACCAGACCATAGCCAGCTCTTTACAGGTAAAAGTAAAAAATAAATTATTTTAAAGAAAGTTTTGATTTGGCGTTTTTTATTACTATATATGCATCTAGTAAAGTCGTACAAACTAATGTTGGAATAAAATTAAATAAAGCGTGTCCTTGAGGCATTCCAAAAAAAAAATTTTTTTTATAAATTAAAAAAAAAATGTTAAGAATAAATCAAAAGTATATTTAAAAATGTATTTTCTTTTTATTTTTTTGCACTTTCTGAGATAATGCGTTCTTTGTAAATGGATAAAATCATTACATTCAGTAGGATGAGTTATTATTACATTGGAAGTTTTATTTATATAAATACATACACTGAAAAAAAAGCCAAAGAAAAATTTTCCTTATTTTGATGCCGGAATTTTTCTTCAAACTGCGATACTTTCTTCCGATTTAGTAAAGATAAAAACCAAGATAGTAAAATTCTTTTAATGGAACTAATTTTTGAGTAAAAATTTTGTTTACGAATTTTTTTTTATAGAAATTTGCGGTAGATACTTAACTAAATAATTTTCAACACTTTTTATGTTTCTCACTAAAATTTAATTTTTTTTAACTAAAATATTGTTTATTTGCAAAATAAACCCATATAAATCCAAGCCACACACCTGGAGTACAATTTTAATAAAATGCAACACGTATTCATCAAAACTACCAACTTTTTTCAACAACACCGTCAGCACGAAAAAGTGTCAAAATTCAACGAAATTTTTGAAATTTTTAAACTTCCATTTTATTAAACTAAAATTGCATGGAATATAAAACTGCCATTAGTCAATAATAGTGGAAGGTTGGATAATTATTGGCGTTTATGTTTTTCGACTGCTTTGCAGGGTTGCATTTTCGAAACGAAAATTTGTTATTTCGAATATGAATTATAATATAAAGCTGCTTAAAAGATATTGCATTGTCCATTTTTGCTAAGGCCTGTATTTAGGAGAGCAAATCCGTGCCAAAAGGTAGATTATTAATAGTTTCTAAAAATTCAAAAATAAAGCCGTGGAGAGCGAGAACAAGACAACTGCTAGGTTATCCAACCATCTTTTATTGAATTATGCAAACCTGCGTACCGGAAAAATGTCTGACAATCCTGATTGAAAATTTTGAAATTTAAAAAAAAAATTATTGGATCTTATTAAGTCAAAATATGAGAGTTTTTTTAAAAAATTAGTTTTTCAATTTATTTGGATAAAAATTTTCATTTAAATCCATACATAATTATTTTTTCTACATATTTTATATGAACATATCTGATCTACATTTAAACTGAATACTAAAATTTAAACTGCTGGGTTTTTTTCTTACTTTTTTTAACTCATTTTAAAAAATTCTGCTTACACAGAATTGCACGCACATACATACATATAAAAAATACACACTGCCAACAATTTCCCCGAATATCAGTAGTGAAACCCTTGCCACTCACTAACTTTTGTTGCCGATAGCAGAAAAGTTGGCAACAATTGAACTTTTCATTGTGAATAGAGAAATATTTTACTTATAGTAGCAGAGAAATATTTTACTTATAGTAGCAGAGAAATATACAAAGATTTTTTATACGCGTCATTATTATTGTTATTATTGTTAAGGTTAACTATTGTATGAATGTGGCCAAATGTTTATTGATTGCGATAGTTCCAAATTGAGGTTAGTTCATTGAAAGTGAAATACAAAAAAAGACAAAAAAAAAAAAAGAAAAGTTATCAAATCTAAAAAAAAGATTTATTGAAAGGAATGTTGCATGCAGGTAAATACTCGTACATACATATGTAACTAAAAATGCATTTGGATACAAATATTAAATATACAAATATTAAAAAAAAATTATACTGAGAATTACAGAATATAAGGAACATATGCTGATATTGTAGCAATCAAATATGAATGGTAATATTAAAAACTCTTCATCCACATTTGTGGAGAATACAAATCGTTCTTTTGATTTCAATTAAAAGTGTGTACATATTATTTTTGATCATAAATGTTGGGTATGGCCATGGTATCACCCCGCTTAGAGCAAATAGGTATATCTCTGAAACTTCTTTGACAAAATTCCTCCAAAAAAAAACCACGCCCACCTATCCTATAACGGTAATTTACAACAAATCAAAATATATAATCAGTCCCTATCGCCAATTTTATGGGAACAAATATTCCCATAAATTTACAAGCGAAACAAAAACAAAATGGGAAAAATTGTTGGCGATAGGGCTGCATGTTTTTCTAAATCATGTCACGAGTTCAAAAAAAAATATTGACCAATATTGAACCCCCAGTACTTATACTTTTCACTCCTATTTTATATTCGAGGTGAATAATAAGAGAATATAATTTTTTGAGTTTGAATTAATCGATCTTCGGCTAATATCGAGTTTTCTTAGCCGCAGTCGCCTCATCTTGAGAAACGCGCACTCAATCAGGCATCATTGTTTGTTGAGTGTCAAAAATCGCCGACAATGCGAAAACCACTTTTCACCATTTAATTATTTGTTATTGGGCACGTTTCTTTGTAATCTAAATTTCCCATGTATCTTCTTAGGGTTAATTCACAATACATAGCGTAGTTTTTTCTCATGCCAACGCTATACCTCAGGTCGGATATCATTTAATTGAGTTGGCTCAATTCGCATATTTTTCCGAGCTAGTGTTGTTGCCTTACATGCATTTTGTTATCCTACCTAGTGTTCTTTTGCAACTAGGTTACAAAGTAACGGGCACAATTTAATTCCTTTTGCCATCCTAATGTACATACATACATACATACATACACACATTGTATGTGTATACAAAAGTCGACCAAACATATGCTAATTATCTGCATTATATCTTCTATGTAAATAGTTAGACCCTAAAATTGTTTACTTCAAAGACACCTGCAAGAATTTCTTTCAATGCAAGCCCATTAAGGAAGTATACATACAGTATACACTATAACTACTTTACGTGCTAGCCCTGATATGGAACGTTCTGAAAAGGCCAAGGCAGGCACCAAGTGCAGTCAATGCAATGCGGCGCAAAAGGCAAAATAATCATGGATGCTGTGGAATCTACAGCGGCAGAAGAGCGTACAATGTGATTAGTGAAATTGCTTTAAACATATAGGCCTACATTCATGTGTACATATGTACATATGTATATACCTTATATAAATTTATATAAGCGAGTAAATATGTTTGTACGCAATGTGCTATAGAGGTGCTAGAGCATGTCGTACGTGGATAGTACAATACTTGGTGCTCGTGGTGGTAACCACAACAAGGAATGTGAGAAATTAATATGAACCAACAATTTAAGCAGCCGGCCGGCCGGACAGTCGTCCAGTTTGTTGGCACTGGTCAGTGCATATAATATTTGAGTACATGCGTATGTATGTATGTATGTATGTACATATGTGGTGTGGACAAACAAATGTGTTTGGTTTATGTACAATAATATACTTACGGTGACCATATTTTTGTTCATTAAACCAAAGAACACACGGCTGCCAGCTGTTGGAAGATTTAAATTAAATCACATCGAATTAATATTATATGCAAGACTCAATAAAGCTTCATTTCCCAAATACTTCTTCGAAAGGTTGCCACCTGTTTATATAAAAATTAAGTTAAGTACAAAAATAAACGACATTTGACAATTTGAGTACCTCACTACAAATTTTAAGAAAGCAGAATTTCAAAAAAAAATGAACAGTGTTGCCACCTACTTATAAAATTTTTCAAAATTATAATACATACATATGTAAGTTAAATCATATCCAATTAATATTATAGCAAGGTTCTATAAAGCCCCATTTCTCAAATACTTTAAAAAAAAAGTTGCCACCTAAGTATATGAAAATTAAGTTAAGTATAAATATACACGACATTTATATATAGGAGTGCCGAACTACAAATTTTAAGAAAGCGTAATTTCAGTACTAATTTTGAACAGGGTTGCCAGCTGTTTAAAAAGTTAATCAAAATTATAATAAGTTAAATCAAGTCCAGTTAATATTATATGCAAGGCTCAATAAAGCTTCATTTCCCAAATACTTCTTCGAAAGGTTGCCACCTGTTTATATAAAAATTAAGTTAAGTACAAAAATAAACGACATTTGACAATTTGAGCACCTAACCACAAATTTCAAGAAAGCGTAATTTCAAAAAAAACATTGAACTGGGTCGCCACCTATTTATAAAATTTATCGAAATAATAATAAGTTATATCATATCTAATTAATAATTTCCCAAATACTTTTTCCAAAGCTTGCCACCTATCTTAATGCAAAGTAAGTTAGATAAAAAATAAATGACATTTTAATATACGAGTGCCAAACTACAAATTTTACGAATGCGTAATTTCAAAAATTATTTTGGAGAGGGTTGCCACTTGTTTGCAAAAATTAATAGCAATTTTAATAAATCAAATCACATCGAACTCATATTATATGCAAACCCCAATAAAGCTTCATTTCCCTAATACTTACAAAAAAGGTTGCCACCTGTTTATATGCAAATTAAGTTAAATCAAAAAATATACGACATTTTAATATACGATTGCCAAACTACAAATTTAAAAAAAAGCGGTATTTCAAAAATTATTTCGAAAAGGGTTGCCACCTGTTTCAAAAATGTGTCAAAATTACTTATTATAATTATAATTAATATAAATCTAATATTAACAACGCATATTGTCTAAACCGAAAAAGTTTGAAGAAAGCTTTAATTTGAAAATACTTTTGTAGAGTTGCCACCTGCTTAAAAGACAAAAATTAATTTAATTATTAAGTTAAAGGAAATGGCACGTAATGTAATTCAAAGGAAAAAAGCTTAAACAAACTCAATTATGAAAATAGATACAAGCAGTGTTGCCATGTGTTTAAAAAGATTAATTTAATGCTATTTGTAAGCTTGCTGAAATTTTAGAGTAGTACTCTGAAACAAGAGAGTTTCTACAAAAATATGTTTGATGAAAGTTGCCACCTTTTAAAGTTAAATCGATTCAAATAAATTGGTAAGATAACGAAAATTCTACTATACTGATGTCAAACTAAAAAGGTGAATGGAATATTTAGTCGAGAAGTATATATGAAGAGGGTTGCCACCAGTCTAAATTATATAAATTCAATTTAATTTATACGATAAATGTAGCATCAAAATAATGGTTGGAACTGATAGAGTTTTAGGAAAACATAGTATCGAGCTTACCAAATTCAAAATTTATATACAAATTTAATAAACCCATGCATTTCTAACAATAAATTGGTTTGCACCAAACCCGAATGGCAGACTATGCAGTTGCAAAGTTTCAGCAACCAACCGTAGTTGGCAATTATGAATTAGGGTTTAATTTTTATGTAGTTTAGATAGTAAAACATTAACATCTAAATCGAATTGCTTACTTTTCTGTTACGCTCGAATTCATAACGTTAAACCGAATGTCAGGGGAGTGAAGCCTAGAAATCTATAAAACCATCATAAAAATCACGCGAATCGATGTAGTTCGATGTTTTTTAAATTTAATTGATTTGACACCGTGATAATAATGCAATGTGATTTTGAATATGAGATTACATATTTATTATCCTCATCTGGGACTCAATTTGCACAATAGGACGGCTTCTCAGTACCCGACTTGCAAAAGAACGCTAGAGTGGGTATAAAGATTCCTTTAGTTGCAAAAGCAACCCTGTTAGCATCTTTCATAAAACTTGCAATTTGATCAGTGCTATTTAAGAACGGAAAATTGTTGTTATGGAAACTTTTGATTTAGTTATATGTTTAAAAATACTATATAAATAAAAACAGATTAGGTATTAAACAGAAATTTACTATGTGTCTTCTTAGGGCTCATTCACAATAGCGCAGTTTTTCCGCTTCCCAACACTATATCTCAGTTCGGATATCATTTTACCGAGTTGGCTCAATTTGAGTTGCTTTCAAATTCGTTATCTTATCTCTACCTAGTGTTCTTTTGTAAATCGGTTACAAAGAAACGTACCTAATATAATTATGGGAAAAGGTTGACTGACAATGTTGTAAAAAAGCTGGCTTCAAAATTTAGCTTTAGACAAAAACCGTAGTTCAGTAACAGCTGATGAGAATAGGTGCAGTGTTACCAATTTAATAGAAAATTGTAATTTTCCAGTTTTGAGTAGCAAATAATTATTTGTTTATCTTTTTAAATTCATTACGGCAGAACAAATGAAGTGCACCTTATCAAATACAGAATATTTTCGTTATTTTTAATAAAAAAATAATTCATACAGAACATTAGATCAAAATACAGTACTATTTTGTGTAATACAGAGCGGATGGTCACCGTAAATATACTTGTAAATACATATTTGCTTCATTTTATAATATTTCATGCCGCGTTGTTGCTTCTGCGCGCTGACTTCACTTAACAGCTGCATTGTCGTGGCTTTCAAAATTGCTCCACATAAATGGCATAAGAATTTATGTGCGTGCATATAAAGTATATTGTAAATATGTTTGGTTGTAAGTCGTGGTCATACAGGGAAACTGTGGAGCGTCTCATAACCAGATTGGGGTTCTTACAACTCACTAGTCCCAAATGGATGCAGAAGCAAGCAATTTCGATCCAGCATAGAAATACACAAATTGTCATAAGTGTCACATAGTGTCACAGCCAATGACGTCATCATTTTTGCATTGACCAAGGAGATAGAATTCTTTGTTGCTTGTCTAGATTCGGTACATATGAAGTTTTAACCTGGACAGCTGCATCTGCTCTGTAGTATGTACATATGTATTATATATATATATATATATATATATATATATATATATATATATATGTATATAAAGATATGATGTCTATATGTGGCCGCATACTTAAAATAGCAGAGTGATCGCAGCGACTCCAACTTCACTGCGCAAGCAAATGACTCACACAAAGACACAGTCGTTGTTTGTTTACAGCTGGTTTTAATGTTGAATCGAATGAAGCATTGAATGCCCAGTAGGAAAGGCTTTCTAAATTACGAAAGCCCATAAGAAGGTGCAAAAGTTGTAACAACAAGAAAAAAAAGCGACTGGATTATATAAAGATTAAAAAAATCAAAACAAATAACCTTTTAATCAAAACAAAAAAAAAAGTATGGCTTATAAAATATCTGCCACCGATAGTCAATGAAAAGCTGCCGAATGATTCGAAAGAGTGAAAGGCAAACGAACTTTATTTTCCTAACCTATAGATTTAGGCCTCCGTACCCGAATGCTACAGCCGAATAGCCCCTGGGTTCCAATCTCTTTGTAGCATAAAAAAAGTATAAAAAAATGTTTCCCAGAGCGATCACCCCTCGACAGGCAATGGCAAACCTCCGAGTGTACTATTGTAAATTATTCCAAGAGATTTTGCCACATATGTAGGTAAAAAAAAAAGGAATTTCTCTGTTTTACGAAGTTAGCCTTCGATTGCGAGATATAGAATCTAGAAGTTCGAAATTGGGCCATTGCATACGAATTATTTTTAATTATTATAAGTAATTAACTTGGAGAGTAAAAACATATACGTTTTTTCCTCCTATTTTGTGCAAACTTATATTATAGGTGTTATAAGGAGTCAAAGGAAAAAAAGTTTCAAAGAATTTAAATTAAAAAAAAAGTTGCTTTTAATTTTTCAATATTCTTTCATTGTACCCCATAATATCTATATGTTTGAAAACAAAAAAGGTTATATGAGAGGGAAAGGCGGACCTCTTCAATGTTTTTACATTTTTAGTTATTAACTTATAAAAACTAAAAATAATTTTCTAGGAAAGCTGCAATTTCGAACTTCGAAAGCTCGTATTTCTATTTCGGATACTAATTTCGAAAAACAGAAAAAGTTGAATTTGCCGTATAGTATTATATTATTATTATTATTATTATTATTATAATTATAAAATCACAATTAAGACCTTTTTCGCGAGCACCGAGGTATTGCTGCCCATTGTTCTTAAAAAGAAAGTTTGAGACCTACGTTGTATGGGAATCTTTGCTTTAGGGATTCGGAATACAGGCTTGGCATTTACTGTCAAAACGATAGCAGTTATAGAATTGTGTAAACAAATTGAAAAAAAAAATTAAACGAGTCGGTTTGACCTCTGCAAAGCTGCGATCTTACCCCTGTTAAGAATTTGTGAGCCTAGCTTCAGCCTTGACTCAGTGTAAGACCACCAGTGGATCGACGTTTAGACCGGAATGTGGATAATTCCTTTCATTTGAATGAAATAGAATTTCAGGCGCTGTATTGGTTAAGGATTCAAGTCTGTTTTTAACTTATAGATAAATGATCCTAATTGAAAAAATTTAAATATAAAAACTAATTACCCTGGAGCACAACACGATTCATAGTGGAGCAAATTTTGAAAACGAAAACCCTGGCATATTTTCAATTGATTTCGGATATTCCTTGGACTCGACTCGAGTTGATGACTATTCTACCAAATCACTCAGAGGAAAGTCAGAAATCTCGCTACAATGGAACATTCCATTATATAAAAATAATTATAAATATTTGCAGGATATTAAACCAATTTTTTTTAGAACTGAAAATGTCACTGAGGATGGGGCAATGCCGAAACCGGTTTGTTTCCAAGGGATAAGGGATGACGGAAAATCGTTACAATATACGTCGATTTTAAACCACATAATATTACGTCTCTACATTGTGGTTGTTCACTTATTTATGATTGCAACTGTATGTATGTATGGACCAGATAAGTGGCATGTGCTTAGGTCAAAAATAGCATACCTTTAGCATACGTATTATATATTAAAGTATATGAAAAAAAAAAGATGTACATGTATTAAGTATGTAAGTACATATGTGACACTGCATTACTAGTCATAAATATCCACATGCAACATATATACAGGGTGGTCCATAAAGGGAGTTTTTTTTTTTTAACTCATATGTCCTTTTGGCAGTGGCAACTCTTTCCCGGAGGAAATCTTGACAGAACGTCCATAACGTATCACCATGGAACGCAATGAATCACTTTACGCTTGAACAAAGTTTGAAAATAATTTAGACGAAATGGAAGTGTTTGCGCGAAAAAAATATCATCTCGGCGGTTATGTTAACACAAAAAACTTCCGCATCTGGCTGTGGATCAGAAACCCCGCACGTGATCGTCAAAAAGCCAATGCATCCTCAGAGGTTGTCATTTTCGTGCTGATTTTGCAGTGTTGGTAATCATTATGTTATTTTTTTTTTTTAAATAACTTTCTGGAAATGAAATTTTTTTCCAACTGTGAACTCTAAAGAGATGTGATAAACGATATTTTGTGGCCGGAAGTTGAAGACATGCACTGGATTTGGACGACCGGCCACAAGTTCGGTAATCGTGTTATGAGCCAGCTCGGCGATGTAAATGGACCACCCCGCAGCTGTGCTTTAACGCTCTTACAAATTGTTTTATGTAGTGCCGTGAAGAATTAAATGAACCACGCTTTAAAGATTCAGACTCTTAAGGCAAATATCGAACAAAATATTAATGAGATAGCCACAGAAATTGTTACCAAGGTCTTGGAAAAATTTAATTAGCAGAATGCGCTACTGCAAAGACTACCGATAATCCCACATGATTGGGGATCGTGTTCTCTAAATAATGAAAATGATTGCTCTTTTTAATAAAACAATAACAGTGCAATCAAATGAAACCAAATGTAATCGAGAATTTACACCTTACTTAACAAACTCCCATAAGAATTTTTAACTTATAGATCTAATTTTGTTGGTATAGATATTTAAGAGATATTTAAGAGAGAGAGATCTATTAAAAAATATCTTCAGAGCATACGAAAGTCAAACACATTTATTAAATAGAGCCACATAAAGGCTATCAAGGTCTTAAGTTTGGCAATACCATTGGTAATATCATCCGAAGATTAGGTGAACAACGCGAAATCAGCAGAAGATTCCAAATCACACTCAAAGTTGTGATATCTTAGAGTTCTTGGGGACAATGAAAAAGACATAAAAAATAGATTTATCAGCCTTAAAAAGAGTACTATACCGCCGTTCAGCGGAAAATGAAAAATTAAAAGTTCAATTATAGTTGCCATACCATAACGCCATACCCATAACCAAAATTCAATTGATAGGTATGGTTATGGTTATGGTTATGACCATGGCGTTATGGTAAGGCACCACTAATTGGAAACAGTGTTGCCCATAAAGTTGGTTCGATCAGCTGTTTTACATGGTTATGGTATGGCACCTATAATTTGAGCTTAAGACCTCATTTCAACAACTGTAAAATATCATAACTTTTGAGAAGAATTTCAGAGAAATACTTACATTATTTGTAATAATTTATTAAATTTTCTGGTATAAATCAAAATCTTTAGATATGTATCACAAAAAACTAGATCGAATGCCGGTATTCTGCAGTGTATTTTGGTAGTGAGATTGATTTTGAGATTATACGGTATTCAGTAAGCGGTCTCAAGTGTCTAGTCTCAAAATAAAGTCACTAATTTGTCAGCTGGTCACAAAACAAAGAAATTGATGGAGGTATTAAACAAAAGCGAAAATAAAGTATCACTCGATCTGCCCCTTGGTCGTTCGCTATTTTTTGCTTGAATCTGTAAAAATAACACTTTATTTTTATAACGCATAAAATAACTATTTTGATCGAAACTGCCAACATTTAGCAGTACCTGCATTTATCGATTGTTGATAGTTCTAATTTTTACACATATTTCAAATAATAAATGCAGTCATAAGAATTTTGTACGGTTCCTTTCAAGGTTAATTTTACGATAACCATATTGTTTACATTTTTAAAGACCAATAATGCTGTTAACAAAGAATTGAAGAATTATAGTTTGTGCTATCGATGCAGACATTTTAATTGAGGTTTTTTGTGCATCTCTAGCTGAACATACCATCAGCTGATAATCTCTACTAGTTTTCACCACAGTCTTTGGTGAAATTTTTTGAGACTGTTGCTTATTGAATACCGAAATCGTCTCAAGTGACAAAAAATGTCTCTAATTGAAAGTCTCAAATTTAGTGACTTGAAAAGAGACTGAGTTATAGAATACCAACATAAGCATAGCTAAAAATCCTTTCGACACTTTTTAATCTCATTTCATTTTGGTTTCATCAAATACAAAATATAAAAAATTGTTTTGCACTTAAATGAACCACCCTGCTTCTACATCCATACAAACAAAGACACATACATTTAGTTTAAGTGCATAGTAGCTTCGCGTTCACCATTGCACTCTCTGGCAGCTAGAGGAAATGCAAGAACATTCACTGAAACGTGATCACGAGATTTTGTTGCTGCAACAGCAATCCGCTATTTTGTTGCTAGCCTTTGCTGCTGTGGCATGAACTTGCTGTGCATGACGCGCAGCCGCATTGTGTTATGTTGTGTTGCGCTGTCTGCCCGGCTGACTGACTGCCTTGCTTGCTTGCGCAGCGTTGGTGATCGTTCACCCGCTCGACACTCGGATTGCCAGCCAGCCAACAGCATTCGCTTTTTACTCTTGGCCCGCTTCGTAATTGGTGGTGGTGGTAGACCCAAAAGGCTAGGCCGGTTTAACTTGTTATCTGAGTAATGTGAGTTGCCGGTTCTTGGCTTAAAGAAAATTTTATGAAAAGTAAAAAAAAACAACAAAAAAAAATAATCACAATAACAACAAAAAGACAGCTGTAACAAAAACTACAATAAAGCAAAAAAAGCAACAAAAAAATAAATAACTTCAGCTCATGCGTTTAATGTGCTGTACAGGTTTGTGTTTTTGTATTGTTTGCTTTTTTATGTAGATTTTGTTGTTAATTCTTTTGTAGTCATTTCGGTTTGTTTTTGTTTTTGTTTTCTTTTTGCAATAAAAGTGGGGTGCCTGGAGTCGTTGGAACGTCAGAACAAAAAATGTATAAATTTAGATGCATGTGTGTGTGTGTGTGCGGTGAAGGTGTCGAATATGATGATGACGACCGACGACACAAAAACGAACAGTGTTTCGCGTTAGGAGAAAGGCTTAGATAATTTTTGTTATTGTTTGTTTTTTTTGAAGGGAACAAGTTGTTTTTTTTTTTTTAAATGTCCAACTAGAAGAAGTTGGCGAAATTGTTCACCGGCAAACGCTGATGTCACTCGTTGGAGACAATGTATGTATGTAGTCCGAGATTTGCATACCTAATTATATAGGCAAAGTTTTACAGTCAACTAATGAAAAATGTTCGATTAAAACTTAAGTAAAAAAATTACGTATACTGTGAAAAACTAGCCACATGGTCATTTTTTACAACACTTGCAATGTATTTTGCGCTTAGTCTTTTTCTTTCAGTTGTGGTAATATTTTATTTTGTATTATATGAGTATATAAAGCATGTAAACCAAAATTCTAAACTATATAAAATATATAAAAAAAATACGACAAATTTCCATCGAAAATTTCAAACTTTTTAATTTAAATTTTAGGTGGTGTGCAGTTTTGTAGCTCATTTCAGTTTAGCATAATAATATTTTTAAAGCGCCTAAAAATTACGTTTGATTTTTGAAATTTTTTTGGAGTAGTACCACAACTTTCCATGTAACGGATGAATTTGATATAAATTGACGGTGATTTTTATTTTCTTAATTTTTTGTGATCACTGTCTTCCATATTTTCTATAATAAAAATTGGATGCGTTGAGTAAAAAAAAATCAGCATTAAAATTTCAAAAAATCTCAAAAACCACTGTAATTTTTAGCCTTTGAGACGTGCATAATATAATACTAAAATTGAATTGGCTACAAAACTACATACTGAACAATTTTTTCTACAATTTCTGATTAAAAAGCTTTGAAAACTACTGAATTTTTTATAAAAAATTTTAAATTTTTATTTGCATAAGTTTTGTTATAGAACAAACTATATTTTTATAAAAAATATATTAGAAAATTTAACCATGAAAAACGTTGCGAATATTCTAAATAAAAGCACCATGGGGTCAATTGATTTAGTCACAGTATGGTATAAAAAGAAACCTCTTCCTTCGCTCCTAGACTTTTATGGCCTAAAACGTTTTAGAGATTGTATGGGTTTATTAAAAAAAAAAACAAGAATTGTTACGAGAATTCAGGACACTACAGGTATTCACTTAAACAAAATTGGGAATATACTCGGATTATGCAGAATAGAAAAGCAAAATGTAGGGCAAATACTCTACTAATTTTTTAATATCAAATAGTAGCGAATTTCAAAAATTAAATTCATAAATTAAACTCGAATGCCAAAGGCGACAAAATAGATCAAAAGGTTCCAGGGATCATGCCACTGCAATAATAATAATAATTAGAGTTTTCACAGTTCGCTCCAAAATGAAGATGTCTATATTTTACGAAATCTTCTAAATGTAAGATATGTGGTGTGGTGTTGTTATTTCCTATTGTAATTGGAAAACGAGGCTGCCTCCATTTTGCCACACACGATTTTGCAACATCGCAGCTGTTCTGCATTATGGTAACAACAATCAGGTTTTTTTTTTTTTTTTATTTATTGGAGACATTTTGCCAATTCTCCTCTCTTTGTCGATTTGACAGTAGAGATGTCGGAAAAGCATTGATGCATCGAAAATTTCAATATTTTGCTTCAATACAAAAATTTTGCACTCAATGTCTAAAAACTCGATGTTGAGACCTGAGAACTCTACGAAATGCTTTTATAATTTCAGAGCAAAAAAGAGCAGTGAGTTTGATCAACAAATTTAAATAGCTTAAACAAAAGGGTGATTTCGAGGATGTTTGGAAAAACTATTGATTCAAGGTTTGTTATCCATCTCATTCAAATATGTAGATTAAGTTCCACAAATCACACAATTTTAGCTTCAGTCGCTTAGAGTGTTTTGGATTTGTTTATGATTTTCTCTGTAAACAATTAAATTATGTTTTAAATAATATCTTTTTTAACATAAAGGTTAAGGTGGAATTCAACAGTAAAATTTAGCTTATATCATATTTTGTGGTGAAATATCTAATCGATATATGCCTTCCGAAGTATCGCAAGAGACCGATGTGCATTTCGATGGGCCGCATCAAAGAAATACATCGATATATTTTTGCCACTTTATGCTAACATTTTTTTTTTGTTTTGCATAAACAAAGCTTTCAAAATTTTCAATAGTTCCGTTTTCTGTTCGCTTCTTCTTCTTTAGATTTTTTTTTTTGCTCTCTCATACTCTCGCTTTTATTGCGTTACTTTTAGATGCTCGCAGCACGATAGTTCCTATCTTGTATTCAATCGTTTTTGATATTTGTCTACATATGTATATTTGTTCTTAATTCGTGAGAACTTACTTTATCATCGCGAAGTGATTCCGTTTTCTGTTTTCAATTTATTTTGACAAATTACCAAAATCAGCATGTAAATAGGAACAGCTGATCGAATAGCATCCACAAATAGCAAAGCAAATATAGGTTTCGGAGTTGTATACAAAAACAACACTTTTACAGCTATTGTAATGCAATAAGACAATGGAACGAATACGACAAACAGCACAACTTGTGAACTCCATAATTGTTTAAACCAGAGGGAATTAAATCACTGCAGTTTCTTCGAACTTAACAGAACCAGCTCTTTTAGTGGCATCACAGCTGAAATTAAACAAATCATTTAAAGTGCATTTCAAGATGAATTCATGTGAGACGGTGTTAAACGAATGAAAACCAAAATTACGCTAACAAATTATACGCAGAAAGGACAGTTCGTGTTACAACAAACACATCATTTTGTCATTCATTGTGCTACGGCGAAAGAAATCAGCTGCTTACTGACACCACTTTTATAAATTCCCCTTGATCTATTCCTTTTTGTGAGAGATTCAAAAGTGCTCTAGGTAGTTAAAAATTTCTCTTTCCCGACTACTTATAATGGGTTTTTCAATAAGGACGCTACAAAAGTAGACCGATAGTGACAGCAAACGACGCCATATTTTTCCCCGCTCTTTTGACATTTCTCTTCAGTAAGGTTTGCCATTTCATCATGGAAAGATATACGATCCAACAACGAGTCGAAATTATTAAAATTTACTACCGAAATTCGGAGTCAATGGCCTCAACTATAAGGTCGCTACGTCCAATTTATGGCCGTCGTTATTGGACAGGCAGCAATCCATACGTACCCCATGAGTCAACTTTGCATCCCGAAAAAATTACGGTTTGGTGCGGTTTATGGGCCGGCGGCGTCATTGGGTCGTACTTCTTCCGTGATGATCAAGACCGGCACGTTACTGTGAATGGGAATCGCTACCGCTCAATGATAACCAAATATTTTTGGGCCCGAATTGGGCGATATGGACTTGGACAACATGTGGTTCCAACAAGACGGCGCCACAAGCCACACAGGGAATGTCACAATCGATTTATTGAAAACCAAGTTTGGTGAACGTGTTATCTCACGAAATGGCCCGGTCAATTGGCCGCCTCGGTCTTGCGATTTGACGCCGTTAGACTATTTCCTGTGGGGCTACGTCAAATCTATGGTCTATGCTAACAAGCCAGCGACGATTGATGAACTTCGTACGAATATCGAACGTGAAATTGCAGCAGTATCGGCCGGTTTATGCATGAAAACCGTCGAAAATTGGGTTCAGCGGCTGGACTTCTGCAAGCGTGCCCGTGGTACCCATGCAAAAGAAATCGAGTTCCATACATAATGGCATCGAATGTACTTTCACAGGAATAAAGAATTTAATTTATATCCCAAACCGTTTTTGTTTTATTTAAAAAAAACTTTTGTAACGTTCCTATTGAAAAACCCTGTATATCCTTAAGAAATCAACATGGAGAAATTTTTTTCAGTACACTCAGTAGAATAAATATCGAATAAATGCGAGTCTCTACGGGAAAGTTTTTTCAACCGCTTATTGCAAAAATTAAATAAAGAAAAACTTTATAGATCAATTTAATGATTCGTGTGCTAGGCTTTGAATCCAGAATCAATCGATTGCGTGTACCGTACAAAAACCACGAGCAGGTAACTCAAACTTTATTCACTTAAATTTTGTTTTCAAGTTTTTGAGCTTTCAACACTATACTGCACACACTCACACATAGTAAATACACTGGTCGAAAAAATAACCGCAGGTTTGCACTGATATTATTATTTTTCTTTATACTTTTTTTTTTATAAAAACCTAGTTCATGCCCTAACAAAAATCATATAAAGTAAAGCTTCAAACCTTACGCAAAATTAAGGAAAATTAAAAAAGTATGCATCAAAACTTGAGTAGTCGTTGGAAGAAAATGGGTGCTGTCAACACCCAAAAAAAAAAAATATCAAAACTCAAAGGGGAATTAGGAGTCACTGGAATTTTGCACTTTGTTAATTTCTAAAAACTTTTATTAAAATCTTTCAAATTTGTTCAACATTTTTCTAAACTTTTCTAAATTTTATGCAAAGGTTAAAGGTTACGATTAATTTAAATGCATTTTGTTAGGGAATGAATCAAATTTGTATTAAAAAAAAAATTAATTTAATTAAAAACACATCCCATATGTATATTTTTTCCGCTCCAGACAGTCGTTGTTGTCTTTTTTCCAAAATATTTTCCTTATACTGACCTGGGGCTCAAAAATTAATATTGTTGAATTAAGTTAAAATACAAAAAAATATAGGTCACTTTGTTTTTGTTCTTTTGTGGCTTTTTTTGACAAATAATATATTTTCACTTAATATACTTTTGCAGAACATGAGCGATATATACAAATATATGTATGTATGTATGTATATTTATAAGTATAGGTGCACGTTCATGTTGTTTCAGTAGCTTTTATTTCTCTAATATTTTTGCTATTCACAAATTAAATTACTTTATTCAATTTACTTCAATTTTTCAAAATTTCAAAAGAACTGTATAAACATTATGCCGGTATATAATTTAAGTAAATAAATATCTACGTGCACATGTATATATGTACATACTTATGTACTTAGTATACTGTTTATGTTGTTTACACCACAGCTTCAAACCACCCCCAACACACCAGGCTTTACACACTACAAGGCCTCGCCCTCCTTCACTTATTCGGTAATACAAGTAACAATTCCTTCTGGCTCTGCACCTTTCTAGCATGCCATCAACGCACATACATACATACATACATATGTACATCTGAGTACCACCTGAAGGTTGTTGACTACGGAGCTTCTAGGGATGAAACGATACGAGAAAATACAACTACATACTCGATACTCCACGTTCGATACCAAGTAATTTTGGTATCGATACCTTTGAAGCAAATACTGAGTGGGTATCGAAGAAAAAAATAGTCGTATCGAAAACCGATACTAATGCAGGTATTCTGTAACGCAGTCTCATCTCAAGTCACTAACTTTTAAACTTTCTTGACTTTCATTTTAAAGACTTTGTTTGTAACTCGAGTCGATTTCAGTATTCAGTAAGCAACAGCCTCAAAAAAGTTCACCAAATACAGTGGTACAAAGCAGTAGAGGCAATCAGCTGATGATATGTTCAGCTAGAGATGCACAATCAACCTCAATGAAAATGTCTGCATCGATAGCACAAACTATAATTCTTCAATTCCTTGTCAACAGCATTATTGCTTTCCTATGTGAAGCGGTTATTTAAAATACGTGTAAAAATGTAAACTATCAACAACCGATAAATGCAGCTACTCATCCAAATGCAAATTCGATCAAAATGGTAGAACAAGATCATTGTGAATAAATGTAAGTGAAAAATCGTAGACCATAAACGTCAAAATTTGACACAGCTGAAATCATCTGATGTAGCAGCCCTCAACATTCTTGTGTCATTCATTGAGCGAATTTCTATGTTTGACAATTAATATTGACTAAGTATTTGTGACATTTAATATCAGCTGCCGCCATATTTAATTTAGAAGGCATATCACTTGTATTCATTCACTATGAACAAGATACATAAGCAAATGCCAGCAAATAGGTTTGTTTTTATTATGTGTTATGAAAATTAGGTGTTATTTTTCAGAATTGAACCAAAATATAACGAACAGTCTGAAAATACATCTCACCACCGAAATGTCACAATAAGTGACTAGAGACTGCTAACAGAATACCGGCATAAGGCAAATTTTGCTTCGAAAAGTATACTTTTTAATAGTTTTTTATTGTATTACAATTTAATTTTTTTTTTTCTCACCATTCACACTTCACTTCGTTGAATAAAAATCTTAATTTTTTCCTTTTTTTATATTTTGTCTATTTATTTGCCTTTACTTTTCGTTTTATTTTATTCACCTTTAAAATTTTTAATCTTAATAAAAACAATTTTTATGACATACGATGAATTACTCTCATATTTTTTTAATACCCCTATTCAGGATTTGGATGATTAAATTTTGTATTGTCGTGTGACTTACTTACGCCATTTAACTACTTTTGGTGACTAAAAACTCACTGAAATATTTAAACACAAGAAATAGCCTGAGTATGTTGACTAAAAATTGATAATCAATTTTCATCTCTTTTAGCCTTGTTGGGCTTCTGTTGTCGACTGAAAAAGATGATTAGAATATTATCCACAAGACCTGGTCATATTTGATTTAAAACTGATCGTATATTTGATTGTTTTAATCACTCAGATTTCAAAAATAAACAGGTTGCGACTCTACACTTTATTTTCTTTAAAATTTGCTATCGAAAAATATAATATTAAATCGTAAAATTGAGACTAAGATTCAGTAGCCAAACGTTTTTGTGTCAAATTTTCTAAATAAACTTATTTGAAGTGTGATATTAAAATTCAGACGCACTAAAACGTAAATGATTTATTTTCGTCCAAGACTTCTTCGCATAAACCATGTGCATTCAGACTTGTCATTCCTAATTTATCTTGACGTCTCTTTAGTCCCAGGGTTGTTTAGTTCTTTGATCAAAGGAAAAATTGTGAGAGATTGTGCACATTTTTTATACATATATTTAAATTTGATTGTGATAATATCTTTTTTTTAATTTACTATCATGAAAGAAAGTTTCTACGGTAAAAATCAAGGAAAAAATTAGCACTAAGTGTTTAAAAATTATAGCGAATGTATTTTTATCGACACTCTCTCTCTCGATACTATCTACTAACAAGTAAAAGTATCGATACCTGCATACATAGTATCGTTTCATCCCTAGGAGTATCAAATTGAATTTACATTAAAAGCTGGTAAATGTTCCAGACGTATCGTCGCGTGCACACAAATGTAATGTGGGGCACTAAGGAGTAGAAGAAACATCACTTAGCTATAATTTTTCGGCAAAGAAAGGAAATTACTGCAAGGCAACGAGGCGCGAATCCGAGAGAAGTTGGCGACAGGCGCATTTACTACGGGATGTACATACATACCTATAATAGTTGCCGGTACGCACTTGTCAATTGTTTATGTAGTTGTGTGTGCATATCTGCAGATATGAATGTAAGTGTGTGTGTATATGTACAGTGCACGACATAACAATATAACAATCAAATATTCAGAAGTTTTGGCTATTTGAATTTTATTTATTTATTTAAATTATTTTTTTTTAATAACAATATAGTTCATTTACAACAAAGTTTCAAACTTTGTACAAATGGGTGAAAATATTCAACAAACCTTGCACTAGATTTTAAATTTTTTAGTCAGAATTAAAAAAAAATTCGGTATGCAGTTTTATAGCCGATTCAATTTTATTTTAATAAAATTCAAATAGCTACAAAGTACCGTTGCTTTATGGAAATTCTTGTAATGGCGACGTAGCGCGGTTTTTTGCATATAAAAAAATTCCGAATGTTTTGTATCTGGCCTAATTTGCGGAAGAGCATCGTGAAAAAAAAATGTTATAAATCAACGGTAGTTTGTAGCCACTTGAAACTTGCACTTTATCAAACTAAAATTGAATAGGCTATAAAACTGCATACCCACATTTTTCGTAAAAATTCTAATTCAAAATTTTACAATCTTGTAATTTGTGGATTTGCTTGTCCCAATCGAACAAAGTTTGAAACTTGGATTTTTGGCATAATTGTAGAACACGCACAGATTTCAAAAATTTATATACGGATTGATACAAGGCGAATTTATAGAAGGTGACATCATAAGAGCAGCTGATTTGATTTTTTTTTATTCACCCATGTATTTTGTTTTTGCTTTTGCGTATGAGCTTTCAAAAGATTGATAGAAATATTTTAGGTGAACATAATGGTATACTTCTTTTTTGGGGGAGACAATAATTGTAGCAGGTGTTGAAGGTCAAAAGGCCAAATTAAGCATTTTTTAAATGCAAATACCTCACAAACTAACAGAGGGGTTTAAAATTTTACGCCGTTCGATAGATAATATAAATTCCTTTAATTTGATATACAGTTTTCATATATATTTTGCAGTTTGTGGAAAAAATAAGTCTCTATTAAAAAAATAATATATTTTTTTAAACAACCCGTCTTTTTTTAGAAATCACCTTATAAAGAGCGTACAAAGATATTTGAGTATGAAACAGGTTTTAATTTGATATTTCTGTGTTAGGTGCTCACAATTTCTCTTAGCTGAACGTTACAAAAGTTTACTTAAAGCTCTTGAAGCAAAACAACGATATTATAATAATTATTAAAAGTGCGCTAAATCACTTTCATAGGTACATATATACCATTATTATTATTATTATCGCGACAGAAGGCCGTGTAAGAGGGAAAAGATATCTGCCTAAAAATACTATAGATGGCGTAGCCGGTGTTAGACCGACTAGGGTTATTTTTTTGTGTTGGATTACCGAGGATTATTTCTTTGAAATACTTTGTATAATGTAGAATTGATAACATAATGTAGTATATGAAATGAAAGCTTGTTTAATTTACTGTTTAAATATTATATTATTGATTGAAAAAAAAAATTGGGGGTTTTATGAAATTTTTTATATTTTTTTATATAAATTCGGTTTTAGCAAAAGCTTTACCAGTTACAAATATGTCATTGACATTGAATTAAGAGGCATGAATTTGGGGAATGTTTAGTTATGTGTACAAAGGTTTGGGGGTGTTACGTGAAGGGGGAGGGGCGTGACACTCGGAACCCGAACCATTAGAAAAAGCACTGTTACTGTTATCTAGGACATATACATACATAACATTTCTTGAACAAATTAATATTTACGCTGTTAAACAAACGTGCGATAAAAAAAAACATATATTTCAACTGGGTGTTTGCTAAGTCTCTTTTGTCTTTTATTCTTCGTTCATATTTCAGAGTTCGACAGCTGAATTCCGTAATTTAATGTGAATGTTTAATTTAAAGGGTGTAAAAGTAATCTTCAGGGGGGTTTAATTTAATAAATTGCTAATTATTAGTTTAAGGTAAATCAATAAAAGTACTAAATAGTAATTGTGGAAAGTTTCAAGTGTATGTGAACCAAAAATATTATAAATTAGCTGACTAAGTTAAGGCGTAATAAGAGTAATTAAACGAACTTTATTTTTGAGAAATTCAAAAAAGTGCATACATATTTCAAACCGAATTTTTTAAATAAATAATTATCAGATTTTGCAAGGATTTATTTTAAATAATTGATGCATCTATTGACTACACGTGTGTCAAAAAAAATTAAGGATCGGGGTCACGCATTTAACCACTATAACCCGAAACCTTTGTACAAATAACTAAACCGTACCAATGAATTTTCCTATGCACAAGCATCAATATTCCAAAAATATATCCATGGGTTTAAGAGAAATTTTGATTTAAAAATATGCTTTATTTTAACTTTGACCTTTGATAACTTTTGTAGTTGTTGTTTCCCCCGTCCCAAAAAAAAAAGTATACCGTTATGCTCACCTCATTCATTAATCTCATCGATGTACATGCATACATACATACATATGTATGTATGTACATATATACATTTTTTTAGTTCTGAGAATTGCACGTATTCAGCAATTGTTTCATATTTTTTTTAAAACAAAATGATTAGTACTATATAAAGAAAAATAAGTACGTACAGAATGTGGCTGTACTATCGTTATGACGTGCACTGTACATACATACATATGTATGTAGTATGTGAAAGCACGTTTGAAATTGGCAAGCACTTTTGCACCTACTTTGAAATCAGTAGAGCCACACGCTCCTCCACAACATTTCACCACTTCATCACTATCTGGCCGCTTTCGAAATACCAACAATAACTCACAGTATTTGCAATATGTAAATATAAATATCCAATACAAGTTGTATTCCGTTCATAAATCACTTTAAAAAAAATAATCAAATTAAATAAACATTTTATTCGCACAGCAGCACCAGTAGCGGCACCAAAACACAATAACAACAACAATAGGCATACTACATACGCTCATGTATGTATGTACATATGTATTTGTGTACGCACGTATTTACTTCCACAATTATTTAGATATTACTTGACACCTCAATAATACTGACCATTAAACAAATGAAACGTTCTGTCTGGAAAACCACTAAAAACCAATAAATAAATAAAACAAAACCGCACTTACTACACTACAATTCAGTAAGAAATATTAACGAAAAGAAAATCGTTTAAAACACAACAAAACACTTTTGGTCGGTTGGTTGGTTAGTTGCTTGGCGTCACTATTTATTTCACTTTAGCCGGCGTTTATGAATATGGCGGTTTACAAAAAAAAATTGTTGCTGCACGTGTACCTGCATATACGAGTGAGTAATTGTGTCGTATTTTGTTTAGTCGTATGCGTATTTTTTAGTTTGGGGCGCGCTTCACATACTACCCGTCGTTCAATGTTCGTTCGCTCGCTTGAATCGCTTCCGTCTGACTGATGTGAAGTTACGAAAAATATTCGATGGAAACGTTTATTGTAGTAGTAAGCCCCAATGTGCCGCTCGTATAGCGCGATTACCGCATTCAACAGACCCACAACGATTCCAGCCGAATAGCTCCAACAAGCGAACCGAGTCATCAACATCATAAAACAGCAACTGACTCGACCGGTGTTTTGTTTATTTGCCTTCATTGTTATTATTATAATATATTGGTTTGAATGTGTGCATGTGTGTGTGTGTGTGGTATGTATCTATGTACATATGTATGCGGTAGTTTGTTGGCAATGAAAGCTACGACAGAGAGAAATGCAAGAATGCAAAAAATAGGCTGGAAGGGTTTTAATTCGGCTATAACGACTGCAGCAGTGCATTACATTTTCGCTTTACCGTTGTAAGTTTAACAATGAAGTCGAAAACTAATACCCTAACAGTAAGTGGTCCGTGAAACACTCGAGTTGGAGAATGGTGTCTTGACCACTAGATAATTTGCATTATATGTAGATGGAAAATGATGCTTTCGAGAACAACGCGCTTTTAAGTTTTAAAGGTCTAGTATGGAAAAAGCCGATCCAACGACGGCATGGACCCATTTTTATCCACAGAAATGACGTGTAACCTGTTATCATTTTTTTATGCATGGCCTCAGGCTAAAGCCAATGAAATAAATAATTTGTCGCTTACACCATCTATGTAGCTTGATGTTTGGCCGATCTTCTCCTACAATTTCTGGTTTACGTCTTGATGTTGTAACACAAATTGAGGGACCTACCATTTTACGCCAACTGTAAACGTAGGATGGTTTTTGTGAGAAGTTTGCTTTTCCTGCCGAGGTGCGACCGCTAATAGAAAAAAGTTCGCTATAAGTCTTGATGTTACTTGATGTTACTGAAGTCGGAGATGATGAACATGAACCTCCAATCAATGAAGATGGTGCCGAAGTCTATGTAGTCGACTTGGACTACAGGAAAACAAGTCCATTGGTACTGATGGCCGGTCAGCAGAGCTATTCAAGTACGGCAGCAGGGAACTGATAAGAACTTAAGGGTACTCTGGCCCAACCAAAAAAAAGGGCAATCCTGAAATATGCGCCAACTACCGTGGGATCAGTCTTCTTAGTAAAATTAATGAGGTTCTATCGAGCGTATTGTGCGAAAGACTGACGCTCACCCTGAACGAACTGATTGGGCCTTATGACCTGGGTATTCTACCCCCAAGCAGATATTCAGGATACAACAAATCTTACAAAAGACCCTAGAGAAGATCATCGGTATTTATTATATTTTTGACAACTTTAAATCGGCTTTCGACAGCACGAGAAGAAGCTACCCGCAAGACCAATGTGAATATGTAAAAAGAGGTTAGACAACACAGCCAGCTTAGTCTGGGAAGGACATTGACGAGTAGTTTGATATAAAACGAAGTTTCAGACAGGGGGACTCCCTGTCGGGCGACTTCTGTCATTATGTTAAAAAATCTTTCTTAGAGTGTTGAATTGCTGGTGTATGCTGATGACGTCGACATCATCGGTCATCGGCCTCTACCACCACGTCGTTAGTTCTGCATTTTCCAACAGACTGGGTTTGGATTTGAACGAGGGCAAAACGAAGTACGTACCTCCTGCGATCAAATAAACAATCCCTCGAAAAAAGCTTGGAATCAATGGCGAGACTCAGATACTTCACATTGCTCAACATGCCTACTTCAAACCCAGCTATTAAGATTGCTCTCATTCCTACTCGTTTCCCTTCATTCGTTCATTTCCTTGAGAATGGTAAGATGACCGCATTGATTTAATTGATTTTAAGGCCTAATCCGGCGCGCTATATCTTCCGCAAATTTAATGCTCTTTCCACACTGTCGCATAATGTGCTCTCATACGTATTTCCTCTTAACTATAACGACAATGTCATTTGCATAGCCTTGACAGGGAATTCCATTATCGCTTAGCATTTATCGGAATTCATCAACTACTAGGCTCCACAGTAGTGGTGATAAAACTCCCCCTTTGTGAACTCTTTACTGGTTCTCAGCTATATAACGCTACAGCTGTTTCTTGAGCAGCACTTCTTTCCAATTGCAGTCAGAAGCATATTACAACCTCCCCGCAGTCAAAAGTACTCTGTACTTCCGTCGTCAGTTGGTGTAGGGCAGTGTCAGTGGATCTCTCGCCCTGCACGCATTGCTGACTAGGTTGAAGTGACTTCTGAGGCGGAGTGTTTCATCTGATCTCATTCTTTATAATCGTCTCCTTCGTTTTGAGTATAAAGGAAGTTGAGCAAATTAGTCTAAAGACTTAGCTGGCGAGTTGTCCTACTTTTGGTATAAAGATCACCTTGGCCCTCTTCCAAATCATTCGAATATAGGCTAGTGTCGGGGAGTCCCCCATTATCTTCACAAAGTGTGCTGACATCTGTTCGTCTATTATTGCAGTACATAGCCCGTCTTACTGAGTGCTAAGTAAGTATAGTTTTAGTCAATCCCCAGTCAAATTGTGATGACCTAGTTGCCCGTATACAGGGCTCCATTACAGGTGCGGATCCATCCGAGGAGTGAGTCGGCAACTGTGCTGGCAATCTTTCCTCTTCGCTAGCGGTATTCGTACCATCTGGTATCTTAATGACTAGCCTTTCAGGTTAGCCTTAGCTGTCATGATTTTTCTCAAAAATCTCGCGTTGATTTTGACGATCAGAACTTCTTCAATATATAACGTAAATTCCAATGGGACCGCGACTCCTTAAATAAAACTATGTGACTGATAACAACAAATACAAAAAGATATGACTAAAATAAAAAATACACAGTACGACCCAAATTCGAGATGACCTATATATGTATTGTGTATATATTAATTTTAACTGGGGTATTTAAAAACATATTAGCCAAAAAAATTTAATTAGTCACCAATGATCATTATTCATACAAAAATTCGAGTACTTTAATGTTGACATAAAAAAAATTAAACATACAAATTTTAAGCAAGAGGTACGAAATGATAAGAACCCTAGCTGATAACATTTTTGTTTAACTTTGTATTGCCAATTTCGTACTATTTTGTTTGTTTTTATGTTTTCTTTTAATATTCTTTTCTTATTTGCTTTTTATATTTTTTCCACAAATGCCGAATGTAGCTGATTTATGGCGCGCGTAGCATAATTGATTGTACAAACCAAATAACTCAAGACTTATGTTTTGTGGGAATGCATTATATAGTTATATATATTGTAATTACGGTGAGTCGAGCTAAAAATTCAATTCATCGACTTTTGAGTTATACAAGTTTTACGAAATAAAAAAAAAAATATTATTATTTTAAAAAATTTTGATTATGTTTTTGGTAACATCTCTTAGACTGTTTAATTCTTAAATCGACACTTGATTAAATTTATTATTTAAAACAAAAATGTTTTCCATCTCGCTATTGTTGCATTTCCACCAGATATTTAATTTAGAGTTAGTTGGTTTCTATTGTTTTCCAGCATTTTGAAGCTTGTCATTTGTGCACTCATTCCAGCAAAAGCAACAACACCCCCCCAATACCATCACCCCCCCACCAATGTCACAAAAAATGCCGACACGAAAAGCAGCAAAGTGTACGCAAGAATTTTATAAATAAAAGCAGCAAAACAAAAACAGAAAATAGCGAAATGTGGCCAGACTGAAGGGTTTCGGCAGAGAACTTGTAGGTTATCAGTAGTTGGAGGGTGTGCTTATTTTTAGAGCCATTTTGAGCTGAGCTATTTAAACGGCATTAAAGTTAATTTTGAGTTCGTGTTGGTGTTGGTAAAATTAAGTTGGCTTTTAGATCGCCTCTATTTCAGTTAGGGAAATTTCATAGAAGTATGTTTCCTTTCTTTCCAATTTTACTTATTCGTAAACTTTTTCATTTTATTCAGGTTGTTTTATTATTATTTCAAGCTTAGTTAATTTCGAATTTTCTAATACAATTTTTGTTAATAAAATCTTGTAATACATTCTGGTAAATATAAATATTTATAAAATAATAACTGTAACTGTGTGTTTCCGTCTTAACTAATATTTCACTTTCCCTTTCCCTTCGCACCAAAAACAAAGAACGTAGATTACGATATACGTTCATTGTTCATGAACAATTGCGAGAGAACGTAAATATATTAATATCTGAGAACGTAAATTATGATGATGCAAAAGCTCTTTCCGAATTTGCGCTTTCTTCTTTTATAGGAAAGCTCTAATCAGAAACATACGATATGAGAGCTGCTACAATTTTTTAGCCGTTCAGCAAAGATACGAGCTCAACACGTCAATAAGGGGTGTATTTTTTAGGGATAAAAAAATTTAAATTTAAATGATATATTGAGATTTCATAATTGCAAATTGAAATTTGACTTTAGTAGAGAGAAAATTTTATGCTATTACTCATAATAACCTAATCTAATCTAGAAGTCCAATTTTCGACCATTGTTTCCAGCAATAGATATATGTATGTACATATGTATGTATGTATATGTATATGCAATAGTTCACACAATGTTGCCCTCGAATGCGTGCAAAATTTTGGCATAACCCAATCACTTCATGTAATCGAGTTACCCTTTTCGCGAAATAAATCGTTTCCCACATCTTTTATTCAATAAGTCGACTGTTTGACGCATTGTATTACATTTGGAAAAACGTATTTCCACTGAACATTTATTACAATGAAAACAGCCAAAATATTGACTTACTAATTGGATTTGACGCCAATCCCACATTATAAAGTGTCAACATGTTGCTATTCTTGTAGAATTTCGACGTCGAACTTTTTTACCTAATGAAAACGGTGAATGTCAAACCCATGAAAGTAATAATACTTTTGTTTGAACTAACAAATCTGTTACGGATCGATAATTATCGGAAAATGAAACTTCTAAAGAAAACACCCTTCACACATAAAGAACGCAAATCCGAGAACTTTTAGGAAACGCACACACTTTTTATAAATCCACCATACCATTAAACAAAGAACGTAGATTACAAAGAAGTGGCATCAGTGAAATTTTTACTGTGGTAAGAACTATTAGCTTACTTCACCACAGCACAAACTAATTGGATGCAATCGGATTCTAATATCAATCGGCAAAATTGAAATTGGTTCTGGTATGGTGAAATAAGCCAAAAAATTCTGTTGGCATGACCGATGAAAGTATGTTAAAGGGTGTTTTTTTTTTAGACTGATAGAACTTTAAATTGAAATAAAACACATACAAAGTGATGTATGATGCCAAATTTTTTTTATTTGAAAGATATTTTCATGACATTTAATATTTAAAAACGATTTCTGGCATATGTCCGCCACGACTTGCTTTGGTGAATTGGATGCGGTCAGTTCAATTTTCTTTGCGCAAAATTTTCCATGTTGTGGATGGACAAAGTCCAACTTGTTGAGCAAGGCGGCGAATAGACAAATTCGGATCTTCTCCAACAGCACCAATATTTTCTTCTGTACGTACAGTTCTTTTTCTTGTTGTTGGTTTTTCATCGAGTACAGTAAATGTTGTTCGAAATTTATCAAGAGTTCGACGATTATGGGGACCATAAAATTCACGAAGTGAACAGAACACTGATTTTTAAAGTAAATTTCCACAATTTGTAAACGTTGTTGCGGCGTCATTCTTTCGATGATGATTTGTCAATGCTTACTGAACAGAAATGTCTAAACGAAATGTCATTTACCAGCTGTCAAGTGACAGCTATCCCTATCGAAAGTTATATCAGTCTAAAAACCCTTTACTTCTTTGTAATCTACGTTCTTTGCCATTAAACTTGGTGGAATCAAAGAACGTAGATTACAAAGAAGTTGCATGGCGTTTCATTTCCTTTGGCAAGAACTCTCGTTCAATCAATCTATGCTATAGAGCTACCAAAAAAGTTAGGTTAAGGGGTCTTCTGCTCTCGAGATTTAAAAAAATCAAGTTTTTTCTTTAATTTCGGTCTATATTCATCGGAGAATACGCCACAGAAAGGATTATATTTGTTAACATGTTTCTAGGATCTAAAATGTAAGTTACTACCTTAAAATTAAAGAACGTAATTTATCTTTAAATGAGTTTTTCGAAAAGTAGTGTTTTCTTTAGCTGCCGAGTAAGACTTTTCATAAAAGTATTGGTCCGATTTCAGTCATTTTATTTTTAAATTATTTATTAAACGTACCGCTATATTTTCCCGATTACGATTTGCAAAATTTTATTGTTTTCCAGTTTTATAGTCTCTACTATTTTAAAAAAATGACGTAAAATCTAAACAAATTTGACAAATCGTAGCAAATATTTTAAATAATCAATTTTCTGATTACAAACTACCCAACTGGCCTAAACTTTACTTAAGCGGCACCCATGTAGTTTTAACATCAATGTAATAATGGCGTTTCAAGTTCGCCAATGTTTTTTTTTTTTGGTGAGGGTGTTCAAAGTGAAAATTTAAGAGTCAAGCTTAATCTAAAGAGTACCTTAATCTAAATCAAAAAAGTAGATCCTTTGCAATTTATTCCCCAAAAAACTGCTCAATTTCGGGCCTCGAGAGTAGAGTACGCCCTTAAGTTACTGCGACACTTTCTTATCGTTCCAATAATCCATTAAATAAGATTTCCACTATCCTCATTTATGAGGAAAGTACAATAATTCTCTGACAGGACATTTCCAATTAAATTATGAAAAAAAAACAAAAATATTTGCCACAAAATTGAATTACGATGATTTAAATTAATTTTAATTTCTTCTAATAATTACTAGTTATTGAATTTTTTTTTTTGATCAACTAACTCAACCTTCCTACAAGTATTTAGTCAAATACCGGCAGATAAGCGGGATTGGCATTTAAGAGGACTTGTACTTAACCAGGGTAAACTGTATGAACTTATACAGTGCCGCGCAATAAAATCGGGACAAGACATTTTTACAAGTTTTGACAGTTTTTCTTTTTTTTAATGTTTGTTAAGTGTTTTTATAAAAGTATAGCTCATTATATAACCTGCACCGTACAAATCCACATTTAAAACTTAGTAGGAAAAAAAGAAAAAATCCATAAAATTTCATCAAATTTCATAAAAAATTTTAATTTTTAAATTAGAATTTTTATAAAATGTTTATAAATATTCAATTTTATTGTCCAATAAATTTTAGTAAAATAAAATGCAAGTTTCAATTACCTGAAAATTTTCTTTTATTTTTGATATCTTTTTTTTTGCTGTCGGTGTCAGTCATTTTCTCCCTTACAGTAAAATTGTCGAACGTGCTTTGTATGAAAGATTGATGAAATTTTGTTGAATTTTCTTATTTTTGCCACAAAGTTTGAATTATGGATTTGGAATGTAAAAATCTCGTGTCCCGATTTTATTGTCCGGCACTGTACATACATATTATATATATTCTACCTTGTAAGTAAAGGTAAATTAGTATATTTCTTTTCCTCTGCTTCCCGACTATTTAAATATGTCCAACAACTCGAATGTCATAACAAGTCATAGACATTCAAAAAAAAACAAAACAAAAAAACATTTCGCCTTGTCAGCACATACCCCAAACCAACTGAACTTTTCTATTGCCAACTAAAATCTCGGCTAATCCAATGCGCGCCTGAATGAATGGCTAATCTAATCCATTTTGAGCTCACAAAAATCACTGCCAATTTCTGACCACCCTTTAGTATAAAAGCCGTTACAACAAATCAGTAGAATTCTGTCAATGTTGACCAGTAAAAGTGTACACTGTGAATCCGAAGGAAAAGAAAAAGTGAACGCTATAGCATCGGATACATTGCAACTAAGTGTTGTTTTTGAATAGTTTTGGTTTGACAGTGAAGGAAAGGGACGATATTGTGGGGATATGGATATGGATATAGAATATTCGTATAGCTTACCGAATCCGTTTGGCAATGTATCGACGGTGTCTTCTCTACGAGCGGAGGCAAGGTGTGACAGAAGAGATTATTATTTTCAATTACCATACATATGAGAATGTAGAAAGTATTAACTGTTTACCCATAGATTGTCGTCAGATGTGCGGCTAATCGGTTGGAATGTACCGCCTGAAGAATTGCGTCACATACCCGATCATTGGCTAAAGTATCCGGAACCACCGGCATCTCTACACTACCTGCTGGGCACATTGTACCTCTTCTTTACGACTCTGTCGATAGCTGGCAATGGTGTGGTCATCTGGGTTTTCTCAGCGTAAGTAAGATATGTGAAAAGCAATCAATGGCAAGAATGATAGAATACAAGCTAGCGCCGTCCTGCGGCGAGTGACATATCTCAAGTAAAAGTAAACAAAGAATTTGGGTAATGGAAGAGCGTGAACTTTCAAGTTGTTAGAGCGAAACGTGTTATAATTTTGTTAAAGTGTAAGAATATGAATTATAGAAAGATATTTAATAAAAAAACCCCACAAAATACTCAAAACACTGACTCATGCCGCCCAATTATAACCTAAAAGGTTTGTGTACCTTTACTTGAGAACTGTCAAAATCGGTACAACGAAAGTAGCGGAAAAGAACATAGATTACAAAGAAGTTGCATGGCGTTTCGACTCCTGGGTCAAGAAGTCTCGTCCAATTCCCCACACAGAGAAACCAATTGGTTATAATCAGCTTATAATATCAATCAGTCAAATTATAATTTGACTGGTATGTGGAAATTGGAAGAGAGTTACTGTTAGAGGAACGGTGGGATTTGATACAACTTCTTTGTAATCTATGTTCTTTGATAGCGATATCAGTAATGGCGCCACATTTAGCAGGTAGTAGTGGGGTATAACAACTCATTTTATTTTTTTATTTCGCTAGGGTACAAAAACGTCAAACATTGCTTAAATTTTATTGTTTATTTATTTACAAATCTTTAAAATTGGCTCGGAAACATCAAAGTAAATTATGAAATCAATCGACAGTAATGTCAAATAGATACATACATATTTATATACAGTCATGTGAAAAAAAATTCGGGCACGACATTTTGACCAGTTTCGGCTAATCCTCTTTTGTTTGTTTTATGTTTGTTATTTTTTTATAAAATTCTAACTTATTATATAACAAACTCCATACAAATGAACATTTTAAACTTTGTAGAAAAAATAGGTGAACTCAAAAAAATTTTATCAAATTTTCAAATTTTTTATTTCGAGTTTTCATAAATTTTAGTATAATACAAGTTCCAAGTAGCTAACAATTTCCGTTGACTTTTGATGATTAGCTTTTACTGACGTTTCACGCATTTTCTTCACTACAAAGTACGTCCGACAATTTTTTGTTTTTTTTTTGTATGGCAGAAAATTCTAGTTAAAAAGTTGTTAAATTTTTCTAATTTTTCTGTAAATGATATGATATGTTGATTTACTTATACGTTATTTATTATATAAAGAGCTAGACTTTTATAAAAAAATTATAAACCAAAGAAGTATAGCCAAAGCTGGACAAAAGAGAAGGTTTCAAAATTTTGTAGAATTTTTCTAATTTTTTTACAAATTTTGAAATGTTAACTTATACGGTGCTTATTATATAAATACCTAGGCTTTTATAAAAAAAAATAAACCAAAGAAGAATAGCTGGTCGTTCCCACGACAGTCGGTTCTACCATACCGGAACGACTCGGATTTATATTCAACCAAGGGGAATGTTTTATGCTGTTACAACGACAACAACAAGCCAAAGCTGGTCAAAATATCCTGTGCCAATTTTTTTCGCATGACTGTATGTATCGTGTGACCTATTCACTACAAGCTGTTAGCTGCGTTTTCGTGCCCAAGGTCAACTAAGAAATATACATTTCTTTGTTGCCTATTTTCTTGTGCCACTACCTATGTATTTCATATGCCTCGATTTGAACTAATAACCAAAGCGTCGATGTTATCATACTTTCTTTCTAGTGCGAAATCTTTGCGTACGCCATCGAATATTCTGGTTATCAACTTAGCCATCTGTGACTTTTTTATGATGATGAAAACACCCGTCTTCATCTATAATAGTTTCCATCGAGGTTTCGCTTTGGGCAATTTTGGTTGTCAAGTTTATGGTATACTCGGCGCCTACACCGGCATTGGAGCATCCACAACGAATGCTTTCATCGCATATGATCGGTACAACGTCATCACGAAACCAATGGAAGGCAAAATGACGCATGGCAAGGCGATTATGATGATTATGTTCGTTTACCTCTATGCCACACCGTTCGTAATAGGTTGTGTGACCGAAACTTGGGGCAGATTTGTGCCAGGTAGGTGAAAAGGCTTATTTTCATGTTTGTTACTTGATTTTGTGTACACCTTGCATGTGTTAGTTATTTTTATGTACTACGTATAGTTATACAAAAGAGCGTGTTAAAAAAAAAACGTGCACAGTTAAGCACACAAGCGTTTGAGAAAAAAAAAATTCTGTTCTTTTTTGGTATTTAGAATTTTCCCACCACTTTGCTGTGCAACAGATTTTTGTATTGAAAGTCGATTGGATTTAAGGAAATATGTAGCAGTAGAAGCGCTACAGTGAAAGTGTGTTAAGGGTAATGAAAGTTCAAGGTTTTTGTAAATATGTTGTACTGTTAGGAATTTGAAAAAAAAAATCAACTAATTGCATCCACTTCGAAAAAGGGGGAAAGCGATTAGCATTTGCGAAACGCAGTGAAGTATTTTGAAGCGTATGCTTTAAATAACCAAACCGAATTTCTGCTAATTTTGTCCGAAGCCTGACCGAGCATTTGCAGGGTCTCAACAGGGATAATATATTAACTTTTCGAAATTATCCCGAATGTCAAAGGAAAATGTATCAAATTAAACATAAACGTACCAAGTTTAATTTTCAATAAAAAATATTTCAAATATATTTGTGAATTGGCTTATAATAAACGACAATATTACTTTTTGAGCTCAAGGCCAGTATAAGGAAAGGCAAGGCGAATTTATAGAAGGTGATGGCATAAGAGCAGCTGATTTGATTTTTTTTTATTCTCTTACATGTATTTTGTTTTTGCTTTTGCGTATGAGCTTTCAAAAGCCGTAAAAGCAAAAACAAAATGTATTTAAATTTTGACAACTCTTACGCAGAAACAAAAACAAAATACATAGGAATTTTGTAGTTGTATTTATAACACCACCTTGTATGGATTCGCCATTGGAAAAAAGACAACAACAGTGTGAATACTAAAAAAAAAATATGACAATAAAGAATGAAAATAAAAATCAGAAGTTTATTTTTCCAGAAAAAAAATTATTCAACTAAAAATGTCTGGAAAATTTTCCGGTAGAATTTCGAAGTTCTATTCAGCCGATGACCCAAATAGTTAATATACTCTACTCCACTCTACTCTACTCTACTAGTTAGATACCTCTTTAATATGGGCATTAGTAATTAAACATGGGGAGGTAAAAAAACGGTTCACCCTCAATTATCCAAACTTAACCTGCAAATAATGAACTCGAGCAGAATTTTTTTAAGTTAATTCTCGAAGGTACTAAGAGGAATAATACCAAATAAGTATTCAAATTTAAAGACTTGTTCAACATGCCTCAAATATTTGGATAAACTACTCCCAAAACACATCAACCAGTTACCCTTTTCCTGGATATTGGTGATGCCTACTTTCTGTAACTTCCTTCAAATGTGAAAGAAGCTCCTCTGTCCTCCCCTAAATTTGTATTCATGATATGAGAAACGGAAATAGGGAGAAAATTCCCTTGCAGTTTTTATTCAGAATTGCAGTAGCCTGCTATTGTTTTTATTAATCGGATTCTGTACTTTCTTTTTTTTTAGCAATTTGTGAACTAGTTTTTCTTAATGTTGTAAAATCCAGTTGTACGACATTCTCATCCAATTCGGTTTATGTTTGTCTAAAGTCGACTCGACTTTGAAAATTTTGTTTCGATTTTCAGAACATGACCATATAATTAAAAACAAAACCAAATATTGTTTAATTTATAGAGCTTGCGGCCAGGTTTGTATTAGGAATAATATGAGAAAACAACAATTTTTCAAAGTGTTAGAAGTGATAGCTGCCATTTTGGAGATCACCACATCTCCTCATCAGACTTCTTTCTTTCTAGACTTTACCTGTAAGGCCAAAAATAAAAATAAAAACTAAATATTAACAGCGTTACATTCGATGCAAATTGTACCAAAAAATTCGATGTGGTTTCAAAGTACCTTTTGGTATAAAATTATGCCAAAAACTCACAATTGAGGCAATTGAGGCATCACTAGGTCTAAAAAAATAAATAACACTACTTTAAGGGTATTTGAATTAAAAATTGTGAAATTATATTGGAATTATATATTTGACCGTTTAAGATAAAGACATTTTTTTTTAATTAAACGCCTAGCTATGACATATGTATGTATATCTACAGAAGTTTGAAAACTGTTATTAAAGGGAAATGCATTTTTCACGTTGATATTATTTCAATTAAAACATATCACAAAATTTCACGAAATACAAAAATTCTCTACCAAAATATGCAAGAGTACCAGAACGCCCCTGTTCTTTTTAGTTGGTGGCACACCTTTCAGCGAGTTTTATATAAAAATGTTAAATTAAGCTTTAATAGTTAATAAAATTATATGAAAATGAATAAAATTTATCTTTCCCAACAAAATATCAGCTAAAAAATAATAAAAGACTGCTAGGGTGACTACTAGACCTCTTGCTAAATATCGACTATTCGACTAGTCGACTTTCTTGATGGTTGATGGTCTAATATAAACTATTCGATTAACCATTCGACAATTTTTACAACAACATTTGTTAATCGATTAACCGATTAGTCGACTAATCGATTAACAAGAACTCTGGTGACTACAATTCGTTGTAAGAAATAAACATGGGCTTAGATGCGTGAACGAATTACACTAGGCAGCGTACGAACAATCGAATTAAAAAAATTTTGACCGAAAAACTAAAAGTCAAATTTTGCCTTCTATTTTTAGCCAATTTTAAATAAGAACTAACTTTTATTTTTAATTGAAAATTATCAGAAAAAAACGGTTATTTGATGACTTATTTGAAAAAAAAATCAAAAAATTTCAAATCACATGGGATTAATACTCTGCTATATACAAATGTTAAAAAAAATTCTTTCCGACTGACTTTTTGAAGTCGAAATTTCAAAATTAACTATTATTTTCAATATCGAGAAAAGTCTTGAACTTTTAAATTTACTAAAAAAAAACATTCTCGTGGCATACTTCTTTTAAATTTGAAAAATATATATGTATGTATATTAGGGTGCATCACTCTACATACCAAAAAAAAAATCGGAATAGATTTTCTATCGGAATTGGAAAATGCAATATCAACCAAAATATTTAGCAATATTAAGATTTAGGCGAACTGGGCCGATCTGAAATTTCTTCCATTTTCGGTGCTTTTTATAAATAAAAATAGTTTTTCAAAATATTTAAAAGAAAAAGCAAACACCTCAGATTCTAAAACATTAAAAGCCACCCTTGGAAATACATCTTTTCACTCTTTTTATATCTTTGCAAATAAATCCATCCTGATTGTCGTAAATGTTAATATTTTTCCGAAATATTTTGGCAAAGGGGCTTAAAATATAATAAATTTTATATTTCCTTTGGAAAATCCGCCAATTTTTTCGTAGGCGATTGAACATTGGGAAATGGCTCGGGTTGATGAAAACTTGTTTCAAAAATATAAACTGCTCTGTTTACAATTTAAATGCTGCATAGGACATCATCTCATTGAATTATAACTTTCTGAAATGAAAATGAAAATGAATTTGAATTGTAATTTTCTGAATTTCAATTGTAATTTTTTAATTAAAAATGGAAATTCAGAATTAGAATTGTAACTTTCTGAATTTGTAATAGAAATTCTGAATTTGAATTGCAATTTTCTGAATTCGAAGTGAAAATTCTGAATTTGAAATTGACATTCTGAACTTGAATTGTAAGTTGCTGAATTTAAATCCGAGATTTCCGAATTCAAAATAGAAATTCTGAATTTGAATTGTAACTTTCTGAACTTTAATTGGAAATTCTGAATTTCAATTGTAATTTTCTGAATTTAAAGTATAAATTCTGAACTTAGATTGTAATTTTCTGAACTTCAATTGCAATTTTTTGAATTTGAAATGAAAATTCTGAATATGAATTGCAAGTTTCTGAACCAAAACTGAAAAAAGTGTAGTTTGTCTAACTGTCTAAAAGTTTTGTAACCCATTGTCAAAAAAAAAATAAAAATTATTTAACTGTCTACATTAGACCTCAGCACTTAGAAAACAACATAAAATTTTCGACATACAACCCTCAATTAAACAAACAAAAAAAAAACAAATCTGCTCACCCTACGGCTTTTTACATTTTTCTTAAAGTACGACATATCGAAGTTTTTGATTCGAGTGTACAATTTTTTTTGCCACAAAGTTCTTTGGCCTCACATACCCCTTTTTAGTACTTACCCACTCAGTTCTCATCACTCTGAAGTATCACCTTAATGTCCGTACGAGTAAAATAAAACTCGCCAAAAATCATTGAGTATAGCCGAATGTAAGGCGTTTTAAATTTTTATTATAACTGGAATACATTTACATATAATATCTTTCTACTCTCTTACTTGATTTTACAATTACTATTCGTATTACCCAATAACATTTGAAGCTAAAGAATTGTCACCTCGGGACAAACACAGCGATAGATCGCACTTTAAAATCCGACTGTAAATGTCGAAGACATAACGAAAAATGTAAAGAGGCGACCAGTAGGGTGGCCGGTTTTTTTGTTTGTTTTTAATTGCCTTTCAAAACACTTTTGATTCGGGGGGGTGTATGGCGAATATTATTTTTACCATGAGTTGGTACGGTCTAGTGCACATATTTACAAGTAGAACTATAAAATTGATAAGCCATGTGATCTCGAGCACATCCACAACCTGTCGCTGCATATACCCAAATAAAATATTTATTAATTAAAAGGGGGGTGTGGTGATAGCATAATTTCCCTAACACTGCAATGCCAAAAACAAAAATCAACCCTCTCTCATTTTCACCACTCTAACCGCAATTAAGCCATAATCTTGGCATTGATTGTATGTGCCCTCTGAGCCTATGGAATTCGGAATTTGTCAACTTGCAACATTTTCTCTGCCACAGCGCCGATTAAACGGCACGCAAGCAAAAGTGCATTACAAAATGTAATAGCAAATTTAATTAGAATCACTATAAGCCGCCAACCGCAAGAAGACCAAAGCGATGAAACTATAAAAGCCCTTTGCATTCTTCGGCACCAATCACCATCGAAAGTTTTGGCTATTGTGGCTATGTTGTGCGCGGTGCGATTTCAAGACGTTCTAAACGGCTAATTTACATACATACATAAGTAGTGCAAGTTTGTGTTGTATAGGTAGCTGCGAGCGTGTGTCCATCTTCCGCTCAACGCGTATTGTGGTTTTAGGAAACTCTATGCGCTTGCACGAAGAGTTGTAAAATTTTAAAAACATCCAGCGTATATTCCAGCGTGCAGGGAAAACTCAACGAGATGACAATTCTGCCTTGCTGTAATGCCAGCCTGGAGCCAGTGCTGCGACCTCAAGCGCGGTAAAATTTCGCTCAAACTTCATACTACATATTTATCTGATGCGCTGCGTTTTTATATAAAAACAAAAATTGTAACATTTTTCATTTGCCAGCGTTTCGAATGAGCTGCAGTTTCTGGGCTGGAATGTGCCACCCGATCAAATACAATACATTCCCGAACATTGGCTGACGCAATTGGAACCACCAGCCTCGATGCATTACATGTTGGCCATACTCTATACATTCCTCTTTTTCGCATCAACTATTGGCAATGGACTTGTATTGTGGGTTTTCATGAGGTACCAATGATTTGAATTGCTTCGAGCACGCCATGTTTTTTGTTTTTTTTTTTTTAATAACTCACTAAACGTTCTAACGACTCCTTTATCTTTGATCTTTCCATTCATTCATCAGCGCAAAATCTCTTCGTACGCCTTCAAATATTTTTGTACTCAACTTGGCTTTCCTTGATTTTATAATGTGCGCCAAAGCACCGATTTTCATCTACAATAGCTTTCATCGTGGCTTCGCGCTCGGCAATACTTGGTGTCAAATTTTCGCCGCCATCGGTTCATATTCGGGCATTGGAGCGGGCATGTTGAATGCTGCCATCGGTTATGATCGTTATAATGTCATTACAAAACCAATGAACCGTTCAATGACTATGACCAAATCGATATTAATGAATTTGCTAATTTGGGTGTACTGTACACCGTGGGTCATAATGCCGGTGACAGGATTTTGGGATCGATTTGTGCCAGGTATGTGTATGTGTGGGCGGGCAGTAGGGAAAAAGTCTGTCATAGGACATAAGTGCAAAGAACGTAGATTAAAAAGAAGTTGCATGGCGTTTCATTTTCAGTGTTAAGAATTATCATACAATTCGCCACACACAGAAACCAATTAGATCTAATCAGATTCTAATATCAATCGGCAAAAGTCAAATTAGTTCTGGTATGTTGAATTGGACGAGATTTTCTGTTAGAGAAACGGTGGGATGGGATGCAACTTCTTTGTAATCTACGTTCTTTGATAAATCTAAGAGCAATGCATAGTTCGAGATAACAAACTATATTTAATATTAAGAGTGTTCGTTTGGCAGATAACTTGTACCAACTTCTACCAAATTGCGTTCGTTTAGCCAAAAAACTTACGAAACTTGCAAGGAGAGAGCGCAATGTTGACATTTAATTTGGAGGGGAAAGTAAGTAATAAAAACAGCTGATTGTGGCGGCATATGGTTGCATTTCAGTCAACAAACTAATTCTATATTTCAAATTATAATTTTGCAAAAGCACAAATTTGAGTGATTTATTGAAGATTTACTACGAACAAGCGGAAAACACAAAAAACCTACTGTATAAGTAAAATAATTCAAAAGCATAAATCCAAATGCAACGGTGCGGTCTTCCTTGCAAATGCTTACTAAATCCTGATCGCGAAAAACTCACTAAGTTTCTGTCTTAAAGAAATAAGGCCTCTTATTCTCTGAATTATTTCACTGGCTAATTTTACTGGGTTTTTGTAACGAACACTCCAATTTACTTAGATTGCCAGTGAAGCGCAAAACTGTAACAAAAACATAAATATAACTTATAAACACATTTTGTAAAATGGTTCAACAAATTTTCTTCAGATTTAATTTTTTCTAATCAGAATTTAAAGCTAAATTTTGCTAAAAGCTGATAAAAAAAATAGGAAATTATTGATAGAATGTAAATTGCACAATACCAAAATATTTTTTTTTGTATAAATTAGGGGTTTCTTCGAACCTCTATGATTTTAATTAACAAATACTATTATTATAAACAAAGAAAATGGTGTTTATAGAATTAGTGGTGAAAAAGTGCTGGTAAGATCGAAATTTTGTAGTTTAAATTGTTTAACTTTCCACCACTGTTTTAAAATATTTTACAAAATTGAGACGGAAATTTGCAAAGAAGCAACACTGACTTTCAATCAGAGAGACGATTTTAAAGAGTGAGAGAGAAACTTGCTTAGTTAACAAATCTTTTATTACACTAGTTTACATGAAAAAAAATTTTTTTTGGACTAATTTTGGGGCGCTGAACGTGAAAAAATGTTTCATTTATTTTTCCAAAAAAGCATTTTCGAGATATAGGCAAATCCTCTATTTTCGAGGTTCTGTCAGAAATTCTATGGATACTGTTCTAAAGCTACATTCTGCTTCTCCAAGTTAATATATCTTTTGTATAAATCTGAATAGTGCTTTTTGAGTTGCGCGCTTACGTAATTTGTATTCAATTTTTTTTAGTTGATAAACTTTGTAAAAAAAATAACTAAAAGTGTTTTGTTAAAAGACAAATCCATTGGGAAATTTTGGAATGTAAAAGCGTCAAAATTGCAGAGAGAGCGTAAAAATGTTTACAATTTAAATAAAAGGGCTAATTTCAATTTTGGCTACATTCACTTTTTCATTTGAAAATCTGCCAAAAACCTTTCATTTCACGGTGCAACTGCGAAAATGTAAATTTGATGTTATATTCCATTTTATTTGCTTTTCTGGAGGTTTGTGTCAATATCTACAAAAGGACCTCGAAAACAAACTTTTTGTCAATATCTCGAAAACGCTTCAATGGAAAAATAAAAGAACTAATTTTCGTGTTCAGCGTCGCAAGATTAGTCTAAACATCACTTTTTTTTAGCGGGGTACCAAATATTTGTAAACTAGTGTTATTGAATCATGAAAATTGCCGTTGAATTTTTATATATTTTGTTTTGCTTATTGTCTTCACTTTTTTTCATACAACGCATGCATTTTTTATTTTGCTGACTTTTTCCATTAAACGCATGTATTTTATCTATATCAAATAAGAATATTCGCAAGAGCAGTACAAAAAATTAAAAAAAAAAAACGAAGTGATTTTTTTTTAATGAATGCGTTGCACAGTGCGTTATTTGAGTGATTTAGGGAAATGAAAATTGTAGCGACCGCAATTTCGTCTCTATAATTATTTGTTATTGCGTTTTGTACTTCTAGATAGAATAGATTGTACAATAAGGATTGCTGAGGATTATCTGATTTCATTTGTTATGGGCATTTCCAGGGAAAGGTCTATATAGTAAAAAATTAAAAGTGATTTATCTACATGCATATATTCTGCTTTAATTTTTCCATGTGCATATATTGGTTGCATATGTGGAATATGTTTGACCCGTTAGTTGGCGCCGGGGTCGACATATTTTGAAAACCTGTATTTATGAACTGTTTCCGTAAAATTTTCCAAAATATATGAGCAACAAAAAATTCGCCTGCCAGATGGGGCTTTAGTCGAAATATTGATTGATATCACTTCATTTCTAACATCTTCGCACCATTAAAAATGCTTTAAATCATAATGTCTATATTTTTGGCGCCAAAAATACAATACCATACACTTTGAGTGCCAAAACGATACAATTATTTTCCGTAAAACTAATTTTATATAATAGTATAGATATATGTACATACATATGTAGTATACATTTTTGTTTACAAAAAAAATTATAACAATTAAATTAAACCAAAATTAGTTGTCAAAACTTCGTAATACAGAATGGGGTCGCTGCTACCGTTTTGAAAATAGTTGTGAACGTATTACAAGCACTTGCAATAAATAACAGTCGTTTATCTAAAATTTCTATAGTAAATATTTTCCCAGATCCCACTCAACAAGTTTGCTTTATCATATCTCCCAAGGCTAAATTCACAAGGGTTCTTGAGAAACTCAGTTACAAGATAATACTTGGTTTCCATTATGCCATATTTCAGACAACAAGATATTACACGAAATGCCAACACATTGTCATTTTACAAGAAGGATATAGAACAGCTTACGCATTACCAATGGCACATTTGTTGTTGTGACGTTAATCGTGATTCTTTATTGAGCTCTGCTTCTCATTTCCTGGCATTCGTGATAAGACCCCAGAAAATAATTTAGGGAGTTCTTCTTCAGTTAAGCCATTCTACAAGAAATCTTCTGTAGGTAGCAATTTAAGAATTCCTTTTCATGGAAGCGAAAGCAGAAGGCCTTCAGTTTGTACCACTCCATACAAAAAATAACGAAAAAGATGGAATACCTCTCGACTCACGAGAAGATCTTTTGAAATGGCTTTTAACTCCTGAAATTATATACTGTGTAGATGTGTGCAATAAATTTAATTTTTTTAAGTTTAACGAGCCAACGATGAAAAATTAATACAACTTTTATTTAAACAACTTAATTATTTGCTGCAGAAAATAGAAGTCCCCGCTTCGTATTCAGCCTGTGATTTTATAAACTTCAGTCAATGTGCAAAATGTAAACAGTACTTACCGTTAAGATATGACCCTTCCATATTTGGAGTATCGTCGATTTCTATAAAGTCAAATAAATTTTCACATTTGTTAGCAAGTACATAGAACGATAGTGAATTTTTAAAAAAGCGAGCAGAGCAAACAGAATCAGTTGTGACGTAATCAACAAAAAAAGACCTTCAGTAATGGGTCACCTTATTTTCTATAAGTATTAACCTAGATAATTTTAACATTTTGCAATGGCGGTAAAACAACTTGAGGCAATGTGACGATTGTTTTCATAATAATAAAATAATTATAAAGAAAAGAACCTTCAGTTCTGCCGTCCACGTCGGAGACAGAGGAGTGAATAGAATAGTAGTTATTTCTCTGCATACATTTCTTTCTCACTTACCTGATCCGAAATATTACATAAGTATAAAATTAAAATAAAATCCAATACCAGAGGCATTCCTGAACCCTCTCTATTCTGTAAGGCGTTATTTTCTATAAGTATTAACCTATAAGCTTCGCTTTCGTACAAATGGTATACTGTCCGTACTGATTTCGTACTTCATTTTTGCCACTTTCGAATTTAATTGGGAAAATAATTGTAGGGATCACTACTGTAAATGCGTAAGGCTTACGGAGTGCCCAACCATTTTTTGTACTCCCTTTGAGTTTCTCTTCGCTTCGTAGCACCTTTCGTAACGCCTTACAGAGCAAGGCCCCTGAGCTGTGTTAAACAAAATATAATAAATCCACGTACTTAATCGATATGAGTATGTTGAAGGCTCGATATTACAAAAAGTATCGATATCATGAATCGCACTGAACAATATCGCTAACAAAAAAAATCGACGTAATGAAATTTAAAAAAATCACTCATATTTACAAACTTGGCAGTGGCAAATCTAATAATGAACACCAAAAGTATAAACTTCAATTTCATTGGAACGACATTGAGATTTTATTTTAAAATGTTAGCTCTATATAGAAATAAGTACTTTTTCCATATTATTATGAAAATACTTTCCACATCGTAGACTCTTTCCTTTCAATATATGTTTTCTACGTTTTCCTCGAATGTTGAGTCCAACTCGTTTCTTATCAAATCCCCGGTGGAAAGAACTCAATGACTAAGCCCCAAAGAATTTTGTAAGGGCGCTAAAATGCATCTCCAATTTTATTCTGTATGTTTTTATATTGTATATTCATTGTTGATTTATTGAATTTCAAAGTATATATCGACATTAGGGTTAAAATTACAATCTCTTTGATATATCGACACAGGAAATATCGATTAAAAAATTGATTATCAGATAGTGAAATATCGATATTCATAATAATCGATATCATATCGAACATTCCTAATGAGTATAGCTAATGAAACCAGGCACCCGGACTTCTATAACTCTCATAATATGTATAAGTCGTTAGAAAAGTTATTTTTGAGATTTTATTTTATTTGAAATAACATATTTTATTTGAAATAAAACATAACATGAAATAAATAATAACAGTTAAACTAGGCGAAAATTTTTCAAGTGCGAAATAAAACCTAATATTAAACAAACCGCTTATCCAAATTAAACAAACTTGGCATCAAATGAGAGAGGACTGAAATATCTAAACGAGGAATGTCACCTATTGAAAAATATTTGAATTAAAAATGTGATTTTAAATCATGGAAAATAAGCAACACAATTCCATATAATACAGTTGACTACTTATGTTTATTATTTTTTATAAAAGTATAAATCATTTTCTACCATAAACCATATGTGATAGCTTAAAATTTTTTAATTCGAATTTTTGAGTAAGCAGTTTTGTAAGCCTATTAAATTCTACTATAATAAAGAGCAAGTTTAAAGTGACTGAAAATTCTGGTTCATTTTTGCCTTTTTTTTTGGGCAATTTCCCTCCATATAACGCATGAACAAAATTTACTTTTGTGAAGAAGCAAATGCTGAACACCGTCAGTAAAAAAAATTATCAAAAATCAACCAGAATTTTTAGCTACTTGGAAGTTGCACTTTATTTAAGTAAAATTGAATGCGCTACAAAACTGCGTACTCGAAAAGTTTGTAAAAATTATAGTTAATAAGTTTGAAAATTATATATCAACTTTTTGTAATCAGACGAATTTTTGTGAGTTTCGTAAAAAATTTGAAACTTTTACTACTATAGTTTATGTTAACGCCCTTGATAGATCAGATAGAAAATAGGGGCGCATTATTTTGAAATATACTTACTGAAACTTGGTACTTACCATCGCATTTGTATGGATCAATATACATATATATTTTTAAATTAATAATTTTTTTGGCAAGTGTTGATCATTTTTTATTTAATGTCAATTATTTTGTTTTTATAAAAAAACACAAAACAAAACTAAAATCGGATTCAAAGTTTTTAAGAAACTAAAAACACTTATAAAATGTTTACACAAAATTTGAAAACTTTTAATCAGACTTTGGGAAAAATTTTAATTACTTTTTTTATAAACAAAACTAAACCAAAATCGTTTACATTCAAATTTTAAACTTTGTGAGAAATTAAAAACACTTAAAAATGTTTACTCAAAATATCAAAAATTTTAATCAGGCTTTTGAAAAAATTTTGGTATTTACAAAAAAAAAAACTAAACAAAGATCATTTAAATCCAAGTTTAAAACTCTGTAAGAAATTAAAAACACTTAAACATGTGTACTCAAAATTTGAAAATTTTTAGTCAGCCTTTGGAAAAAAATTTTGTAATATTTTTATAAAAAAAAAGCAAACCAAAGTCGTTTAAATCCAAGTTTCACACTTTTTGAGAAACTAAAAGCACTTGAAAATGTTTCAAAATTTTTAATCAGAATGTTATTACTTTTTGTTATAAAAAAAAGTTATTTAAATCGAAGTTTCAAACTTTGTAAGCAGTTAAAAACACTTAAAAATATTTACTCAAAATTTGAAAATTTTTATTCAGACTTTGAAAAAAATTTTTATTATTTGTTTTATAAAAAAAAACTAAACAAAATTCGTTTAAATCCGAATTTTAAACATTGTGAAAGATTAAAAACACTTAAAAATGTTGAAAATTTTTAATCAGACTTTGGAAAAAAAATTTTATACAAAAAAACTAAACAAAAATCGCTTAAACCAAAGTTTCAAACTGTAAGAGAAATAAAAAACACTTAAAAATGTCTACTCAATAAATACGAAATGGATTTTATATATTGATCATTTGCTTGATGATCCCCTCCGATTTTCTTTCTACGCCCATTAATTAAAACAACTCCCAACGCAAAATAAAACGCTTTAACAAATCTATATTTATGTAGTATGTTATGTTTTTATTTTTACTAATCACTTTAATGCTTTAAACATTTGTTGTTTGTTTACATTCACTGTATACATAGTTTAAGAACTTCAATGCATTCGTACTGTCAAATTTTTTGTATGTCTGTATGTCTGTATGTATGTTTGTATGTATGCTGATCTATTCTTATACTTATGCACTTTCGAGTTATTTTTATTTTTATCGCATTTTTTATTTATTTAATTCGATTGGCTAACAGAAGATTAAAATTAGTCGAGAGTGTAAATGTAAATTTTGGAGAAAATTATTTAGAAAACTGCAAAACCGCCTTTTGTTGCTGTCTTTGTTTTCATTTCGTTTTAGTTTTTTTCTTATATAACATCAGTGCATTCGACTTAATGTTAAATTAAAAAAAGTGTGACATACAATTTAAATAAAAGTAAATATACAGAAACAATTTTTTTCTCTTTAACATTACTCAGTACAACAAAAAAAAACTTTACAATATGTCAAAGAGGAAGAAAACCATTTGTATTATCAATGGCGCATACGTACAGTTACTCACAAAAGTGTGCGGTGATTTTTTTTTTACAATATTCACAATGTTTTTCAGGATAATTTTTTTTATTAATACTTTATTAAAAATGTGGAAAAAACAACTTGAAGCTTGCATTATATTATATTGAAATGGGCTGCAAAATTGCATAAAAATTCTGATTAAGTTTTAATGCAAATTTTTTGAATTTTTTATAAAGCTTGAAACTTTTATTTATATAGTTTATGTTATAAAGTAAACTATATTTTTATCAAAAAAAAATATGCAACAAAAAATTCATGAATGTTGTGGATATTAAAAAAAAAATCACTGCATATTAATTTTGTGAGTAACTGTATATAAATATTTTAACTAATGATTGCTATAATAGGTAAATGAAAGAAGGAAGTCGAAAAAATTTAGGAAAAATAAAACCAAATGTATCTGTCTTCTTCTTCGCTTGGAGCATTTCCACGATTTTATTTTATATTTTTTTACTTCTTTCATTTTTCTTTTCGTTTCGTTTTGTTTTTTTTTTTTTTGCATTTGCAGTTTTACATCATCAATCATATTCATAGAGATCGACTAACCTATGAAAAAAAAATTATAACTACATAATTCAGTATACATAAGTTTAGCTTAAGCTATGTATATTTTAAATTTAAAATATATTTTTGTATATAAATACGCCCATTCAGTTACTGCGCTGAGCGTTAAAGTATATTTTTTGTATTCGTATAGAACAGCAGAAGTTTGGTGTGATCCGAACCCAGTTGGCAAAAATGTTAAGATCACATATAGTATATGGTACATATGTATATAGCACATATTGTAGATAAGTATATATTGCATGTGTATGTATGTTTTGTATTTGCATTTATAAAAGCGGCAAATTTGCTATTTTTCGAGCTTTTGCATTCCGCTCAAAAGTAAATAACAAAAGCTTAAAAGTGAAAATATCTTAGTTTTAAACGCAATATATTCATATGCGTACCTACACTAGTGCTCACAAAATTAGCGCCTCTACATCTTTTCATAGTAAATATCGTCAATGTTTTTATATCAAATTTTTTCATTAATTTTTTATAAAAATATATTTTATTCTGTTATAAAAACCATCCAAAAAGTTTCAAACTTTGTATAAAATTTATATTTTTCCACACAACGCATGAAAACAATTTATTCGAATATGGAAGCAAATTCGAAACGCCGTCAGCAAAAAATAAAAACAATTATTTAAAATCAACGAATTTTTTTTTGAAATTTTCACTTTATAATACTCATTTTGTACCCGAAAAGTTTATACAAATTAAAAATTGTTTAGAAAATTTATTTTTTTTAATTTTTTCAATTTTTGCGAATTGTGTATAAAGTGTGAAACTTTGATTTATACGATTTATGTCATAGAATTTACTAATTTTTTATGAAAAACTAATGAAGAAATATGTATAATATAAAAAATTAATAAGTTTGAAAATTGAATTACAATTTTTTTTTTGAATTTCTTGAATTTTTCTGAATTTCGTAGGTATAAGTAAAGTGAAAAACTTTGATTTATACAAAATTTATTTTTATGATGAAAGCAAATGTTAAACGCAGTCAGCAAAAAAAATTATTAAAAAGAAAAAAAAAAGTTTGAAATTTTCACTTTATTATACTGATTTTGTATGGGCTACATAATTGTGTATGTTTATAAAATTTATGATTAAAAAGTTTAAGAATTCTGTTGCATTTTTTTTAATTTCTTGAATTTTTGTGAATTTGGATAAGGTATGAAACTTTGATTTATATAGAATAAGGCATAGCATGACCTATATTTTTATAAAAAAAAATAATAATGAAAGAATGTAATATAAAAAATTTAAAACTTTTTTTTTTAATTCTTTTATTTTTCTGAATTTTGTATATGTAAGAGTGAAATTTTAATTTATACGATTTATGCCAAAGAATGAACTATAATTTCATAAAAAATTAATAATAAAAAAAATTAACATGAAAAACATTGTGAATATTGATTAAAAAGTTTGAGAATAATTGTCAATATTTTTTTTTCAATTTCTTGAATTTTTCTGAATTTTTGTATAAAATGTGAAACTTTGATTTATACGATTTATATCGTCATATATTTTTATAAAAAAAAAAATTAATGAAAAATTTAATATGAAAAACATTTTGAGTATTGTAAAAATTTGTAGGTGGCTTAATTTTGTGAGCACAAGTGTTGTACTAAATTATATATGCTAATTTTTTTACCATACACAATTTTACCAAACTGGGTTGCAATCTTATAAAATTATTTAACAGCTTTCATCTGCTGTTTTTTTTTACTTTTGTTTGTTGTTTTTAAACAATTTTTCTGTTCTTAATGTTTTTATTTTTACCTTTGTAGCAAAGTTTTATTTGTATTAATTTCTTTTTACACTATTCACGAATATCGCATTAAAGAGTGTGGATTCACTCACCTCTTCTTTTTGTTTCTTTTTTTTTGTTACTTTGCGTTATGTCTTTTTGGTTTTTCACTTGTTGTTATTGGTCATTAGTTCAAAGAGACTCAAATATTTTTTTAAGTATGTACACTGCAACGTGTAATTAGTTAGAAAAAAGAAGAAGAGAAAATAAAATAACAATTAAAATACAGCAAGGTTAATTTTGAGTTATATTTTATATAATTGTAGGCATTTTTCGAGACTCAAAATACCTGATAATTTTCGCTGAAAAGTGAAGTTACGTTACGGTTTTTTGTTTATGTAAAATCAATGTTGTAAATTAATCCCATGAGTTTGCTCCATTAATTTAGTTACATATGTATTTCAAACTATTTTTTTCGAGATTTGAATATGGAAATGATAGCTTTAAATAAACTAATGACGTTTTCTTTTCTCGAAAAAAAAAATGTTGCTTTCGTGTTGTAACATTTGCGTTAGGTTACCTGTCGCCCAGCAAAATTACTACACCTAACCTCGAAATAAAATGTAAGTGACATTTTCTTTGTTCTGCTGAAATTGATCTGGATGATCCAGAGGGAAAACAAATTTGAAAAAAAAAAAATCACTAACGTAGTTATCGCATTGAGGGCTCGATATTAGTACGCACGCAACCCCATTCTTTGGAAGGGCTCAGAAAAGCAAAGAGAGCAACATTGTTTCGAGAAGCGAAAACGTCATAAAATTAGAGACATTTTCTTCAAGATCTGAATGGGGAAAAAAACGACCGTTCATAGAACTTTAATTGAACTAAAATTACAAGCATTTTCTTACTGTTAAAAAAAAAATAATAACATTGGTAATAAATAGATCTTTGATTGAACAAATTGGTCATCTTTATTTGAACTAAATTATTTTCTATTCCGACTAAGCTCAATTGAAAAAGTAGAGAAAAAAATAATAAGAGACGGCAATTGTTCTCATTCACTTTTTTGATTCCAACAGATCATATATATAATGAAATTTATTTTGAAATCGTGCTTTTTTTCAAGTCTCACACACTGCAATAAAAATTAAGTAGGGTTAAGAAAATTAGTTTATGAAGAAAGGAAATATTGCTTTGAAAAAAAATATTTAAATCAATTGTCAAACGCACACGGATGCCTCTGAATACCTCATAGTAATCTTTTTTAAGGGCAATTCTCTTCAATAACTCACCTACGTGGAAGTTTCATAAAGCAACTCATCTCGAGTTATCACTTTTTTGCCCGTCAAGCTAAAAATTACAATGTTCTGTTGAAATATTTCAACGATTAGCTAAAGCAAATACATAGTTTAGCATTTTGGTAAAAATTCTATTAATAAGTACTTATATTAATTTTTTCTATGAAATATTAGAATTTATTGGTATGAAAATAAATATTCTAATGTCAAAAAAATTGTTTTGTCAAAACTACATGGAATTTATGTTCGAAGTCTATCCAACCAGGTTAAGCCAGTTTAAACTTATAACGATGGCAAATCGCGAAGTTATTGCCGGAAGAGTGAAGTGAAAAATGAAAATTCTGCAGATGGACAACATTGAGCAAGCGTAGATCCACTGTGCGACCGTTTGAGTATAATTATTTAGAGAATTTATCCGACTTGCTCCAGGAAGTTGGTCTAAACATATTTGGGAACCGATGTTTCATATTATTTTATATTATTGTTATGTGAGTATTTACTTTAAGTTCACAATGTAGATAAAACAAAAGTGACGTCGAAACCACTTTCACTACTTCGTGCTTGGCTAGTTTGACAGCTTGGTGACGTCATTACAAAATGTCAACTTATTGCCATCCTTTTTTTCTCATTATTCGTTGTTTTGTTTCTGCTCTTAGCTAGGATAGGTCGCAATCTTAAGGGCCGTTTACATAGAACTTTCCTCGCTTTGCTTGACAGTTCGAACTTTAACAACAAAGCGTGAGGCGTAGAAGGTCAGCTACATAGAACGCTTTGACAGTTTCTGCGTTAGTAGTTTGTTATGAGTTGCGATTTGTGTTTGTTCAGAGTGTTTTGTTTAAAGATAGAATAAAAAAATGAATTTTACTGATATGATGGAAGTAGTAGTAGTTATGCTACTAATATTTGAAATTCGCGAGTGTCTGTAGTGTGTATACGCACGCCAAAATAAAAATAAAATGGAAATGATAACAGCTGATTGCCAAAGCGTACAAAAGTTGAGAGTTGCCCATGATTTTGCTTCGCTTTGCTTTGATCTACTTTTCTCGCCTTGTATTTAGCAGGACTCATATAACATCATGTATTGAACTTATCTGTCAAAGCGAAACTCTGAAGCAAAGCAAAGCAAAAGTCCTATGTGAACGGCCCTTTAATCTTAATTCTTGCTTTAAGTTAGCTTCGAAAGTTTGTCACCAGAACTTCATAATTATTTTTTGAACATGCGATGGAGACATCTAGCGACCTAACTGATTAAGTGAAGTTAACTGTCGCTATCAATAAACTGTTACATAGTAAATTGAACTATGCAGGGTAGATCGTTAAAAATACAGTGCTTTGCAAAGGGATCAGTTCGCAGAAACAACAATTCTTGAACGGGTAAGCTACAGGTGGCACAACCAACAAAAAGAAACAAAAAAAAATTAAAATTATACCTAGAGTTTAAGTTATATTTTGTTGGAAAGTCAGAGCTAGAAACACTGCCACTCCGACATACAATATCCCCAAATAAAAATTTCCCTAGGGGAGCAGGCACCTATGTATGTATATCAAACCGGGGTTATTTTAATAACCCACCAAACATCTACTTGTAGGTTAGAAAACTCTAACGTAATTCTCAATGGTAGAATTGATTGACTTCATATTTTTATCTAATTTTAGAGACTATGTTTTCTGGTATTAATCCCATCATTAAAGGCTTATGAACAAGTGTTGATAAAGAAACCAACAGCCTCAGGAAGTACTAGGAAGATGAAGATTATCTGGAAGAATCAGAATATAGACGAAAATATAACAAATTTCTGATTGAAATAATATCGTATCAAAACTGTTTATTTCTACGCGGCGCCATAAACTTTGAATATGATCAAAATTGATTTGTAAATACGTTTTTTACGAATATCTCGGAACCAACTATCCACCACCTATCTATGTATTTTGTGGCAAACTCTTTTGCTTCTAGGTAGCCAACAAAATATGTCATATTTGAGTCAAACCGGTTCATAAATACGGGTTTTAAACATTCCTCGAGTCATCCGACACCTAGGGAGATAAGATATATCCTATTCCAAGTCATTTTCTACCTGGGTACAAAATTTTATTTGTAAGGTATTGAGAGGGTTCAGTCAAATTGTCTCGCTGATCCAATAATTCAACTTTCGTTGTCTCTGACAGGCTGGGGCAAGAAACGTGGCCCAATATGTTTTAGTTGTTAGACTGGAGATCACGTAGACTTAGAAAGTTATCGATTCCACGCCTTCTTCATCTTTGGAATATTTGCAGAGAACTCGTTGATATTACATCCAAGAAAAATCAACATATCCCATTCGATAATTTCAGGAGTTAATAGCCATTCCAAAGGGCCTTCCTGAAAGTCGAGAGGTCCGTCTTCCTTTTTACATTGCCATTTTCTTTCATTTTTGTATAGAGTGGCACAAGCTGAAGGCCTTTTCTGTTAAGCCTCCTAGAAGCCCCCGCTTAGTTAAATTACATATATTCTGGGATGATAATACCTACTCTTTAAAGAACCTTACTCTCTTTTGCCCACTCTGTGGCAACAGACGTGGAACATCGAAACTCCTATGCGGAGAGAAAATGGGACGAATTCCAAGGCGCGATTTGGATATAGCAAACATTTGGTAAAGATTCTACAAACTTGACATCAGATCAAGTCAGAATTCAGAAGCGCAGTACCGCTGTTGAACAACTTCGCTGAAAGAACTAACCTGGCCTGGCATCAATCCAAATCGTTAAAAGAGTTCATGGGTAATAGGAGAGAATAAGTTCAGTCGGTATCCAAAAATCGTGTATTATAGTTACCTTGAGCCATAGCCTGATTTTTACGGACTTTCGACAAAATCGCTCAGATTTTTCTTTTAAGTCAGTTCGAGATTCACGATTTTAATTCATCGAGTTATGTTATGAACAGTTTAAAATTCGTCAAATTAAAAAATAAAACAAAATTGCTTCAAATTTTTTTAATTAGAGTTTTTAGGTATGCAACTTTGTAGACCATTCATTTTTAGTGCAAAAAAGTGTGCCTGAAAATAACCGTTAATTTTCGAAAATTTTTTTGCTGACACATTAAAACGTATGAACAAAATTTATTTTTTTATGTACGAAAACGGGTTACCCTAACGATGAAAAAAGTTATAATAATCTTCGGGAAACTAGCATCTCATCTAAAATTTAATGGACCACAAGACTGCAATCTCGAAATTTTTATAAAAATTATGATTAAAAAGTTGGAAGTTTTAATGAATATTGTTTTTAATGGGAGGTACTAAATTCTGCTTTTCAAAATTCTTTTGGATGAAAATTCTGTAAAAATCAAAAAAAAATTCTGTCCAGCCTAAATTCTTTTGGTTCAATATTCTGTATTTAAAATTCTGTATGATCAAAATGATGGAGAACTGAAATTCTGTATATTAAAATTCTGGAATCAAAATTATTTTCGATCAAAATGCTGTAAAAATATAACCAAATAAGCAGATAACCTGATAAGCACGCTTACCTGAATAGCACATTTATTTTATGAATAATGGAATTCCGATTTTATAGAATCAATGGTATATATACATACGGCAATTAAAGAAAAATTCAAAAATTCAAAACAAAAGTTATTACATTATAATGGCGAAACAATTATTATATTATTAAATTTTTAGCAATTCGCTTTAGAAAAGAAACATGCCTTAATATAAGCCTTTTTTTGTTATTCTTTTAATTCTGTTGTTTGCTTTTACAGCCTTCTTCGTTTGACTAATTTTGTGACCATTTTGAAATTTCTGAAGCTATAAATACATACAAACATATGTACATTTGCTTTATGTAAATCTGTTTTGATAATATAGGAAACCATATGGGTCAAGACAAGTCATGTATTGGCAGTATTTTGTTTTGCGCACTTTTTTTATTTATCCATATGCTCTTCCGGTTTTTCAATACAGAGTTTTGCAAAACAAAATACTGCCAATACATAATTTTGATTTACAGAATTTAAAATTACAGTGTTCCGCAATACAGAATTTTAACAGTACAGAATTTTGAATTACAGATTTTTGAATACAGAATATTGAATACAGAATTTTAAATACAGAATTTTGAACCAAAATCATATTGTACCCAACCCGTTTTTAATATGCTGTATTTTTGAAATCTGAGCTTATATGGTTTTTGTTATAAAATTAGCTATATTTTCATTTAAATAAAATTTGTGTGAAAGTTTTAGCATGAAAAACATTGTGATTAATATGGAACAAATTACAGTGTCAAAAAAACATTATTTTTCCGGCACTGTATATAAGTATGTACACATGTTTGTAGATACGGAATTGATAACGTTTTCAAAATATTTTCCCCCTATTATTTGCGTCTTTTTGTATGCGATTTCGTTGGGCAGAAGGCTTAGTCAAAAAAAAAATTGTCTTGCATGTTTTTTACATTGTAAATCAAGTTTTCTAAAGCAGGTTGGCTTTCGTTTATGCTCATTTTATATTATTAACAATTTGTTCTTTTTTTTGCCTTCATTTATAATATACATACATACATATGTAACTACAATTGTCTTATTATTCAGTACAAAAGTGTGATTTTCTGCTTGATTCAATGTATTCATATAAATTATTTGGTTTTTCTTCTTCTTTTTTTTTTGCAACATCTCGGCATAAACCCGAAGAACTTAAATATACATAGTTAAAATTCATACAAGAATGTTGATAGACAAATTGTAAGTTGATGGTGAAGAAAAATATACAAAGAACTAAAATTAGAATCCGATGCAACTAAAATATGTTGAGTTATTGAAAAAAATTTACCTCTTTTTGGTTTGGCATATGCGCCATACAACGACAGAAAAAAAAATACATTTTTATTTAAATTAAGCTACATAGTGTTTCTTATATGTACTATATGTAAGATTAGAAGAGTATAACATAAAAATAGGACATTAATTTGTCACGCTCAAGAACAATCATTTGAAAACGTTTTCTACATACAAACAACGAGCTTTGCAAAATTGAATGTCGAAAAAGTATTCATACTTAACTTAGGAGGAAGCCAGTAAATTTTTTAAACATTGTTGAAACAAAATTTTACAAAAAAAAACTGTTTATTTTTTTCTATTATTTATTTTATTTTATATTATATTTTAATATACATATTATTTTTTTTTTATTTAGTTATTTTATTTACTTTTTTCTTTTATTTTATTTTTTTTTATTCCATTTAATTTATTTAATTTCACACATTTCTTTAATTCATTTCATTTCATTTTAATCTCGTTTTATTTTATTATTATGTTAATTAGATTTCATTTTATCATTACGTTTTTTTTTTATTATAATTATATTTAATTTTTTTTTTTATTTTATTTATTTCACTTTATATACTACTTTTTTAATTTATTTCATTTCATTCCAATTTTTATTTATTTTAATTTTATTTTGGTTCAATTTTGTTTTATTTTTTATTTCAATTTTATTTTATTTTTTATTTTAATTTTATTTTATTGTAATTTTTGTGTTATTGTAAGTTTATTTTATTTTTTGCTCCAAATTGTATTTATTTTGTTTTATTTTATTTTTTGATATATGTACATATTATTTTTTCTCTACTTAGATATTTTATTTATTTCTTATTGTTTCATTTTAATAAGATTAGGGATTAAGATTTCATTTTTGTATGATGTTAATTTTATTTTATTATAATTATAAATAACTTTTTTTTAATTTATTTCTTTTTATTTATTTTTTTCATTCATTTCAATTTTATTTTATTTTAATTTACTTATATTTTAATTTTAATTTTATTTAATTTTAATTTTAATCTTTATTTTATTTCATTTTATTTTTTTTAATTTTTTTTTATTTAATTTTAATTTTATTTTATTATGTTATTACTTTTTGCTCCATATTGTATTTATTATGATTTTATTTTCTTAATATTACATTTTCTTTATTACTTTTTATTTATTTCATTTTATATACTACTTTTTAATTAATTTCATTTCATTTCAATTTTATTTTATTTTAATTTTATTTTCTTTTATTTTTATTAGTTTTAATTTTATTTTATTATGTCATTATTATTTGCTCCATATTGTATTTATTATGCTTTATTTTATTTTCTTAAAATTAAACTTTATTTATTTTATTATTTACTTTTCGTTTAATTAAATTTTTGGTTCAATTTCCTTCCATTTATTACATTTTATATATTACTTTAACTTATTGCATTGCATTTAATTTCAATTTATTTTTAATTTTGTTTGGTTTTGTTTTGTTGTATTTTATTTTCAATTAATTTCAATTTTATTTTTCGTCCTTTATTTTAATCTAATTTGTTTTTTATTTCATTTCATTTCATTCAATCTTTTTTTTTTTTGTTTATCATTTTATTTATTTCATTTCATTTTATTTTATCTTTTGTTTATAATTTTATTTCTTTTTCCTTTTATTGTGTTTTTATTATTTTACTTTAGGTTTTGCTATTTTTTTTAATTTAATTTTAAATTGTTAAAAATTTTCCCCAAGCCTTTAAAAACTTAAACAGAAATCAGTTCAGTATGCAATTGAGCGAAAATCTCTACGAAATTTACGAAATATATTTTAAAACGTGAATTTCTACTCAGGTATTATCGACTGTTGTGCTTGTATTTTTTGTTTTTGCTGGTTTATCAAATTTATTTACTTCAAATACAAAATTTTGATAATAAAAAATAATTAACTCCTCCTCCTAATTTTTTTAAACTTGAATGAATTCTTTGAAAAACAAAAATATTTGACAGCTGTATTTATGCGAGTGAGTGTGTATGTAAGTAAATCTGTATGAGTTTATGTCCCTTTTTGCAATGACTCGATGACATTTCACATGATCGCTCTCCATCATCCATCTTCCCCCATTTCACTCACATTAACTTTCTATAAATATTCCCTGTCCTTGTCTTCTCTCTCTTATTTCAGTTGTGTATGCGTGTGAGTGTGAGTGTGGGTGTGGGTGTGTATGTGTGTGTAAGTCCTTTTTAGACAATCGAAATTGTAACATTAATACCAAGATTGCCATTGTCCGCAAATAGTTGTGCAATCGATGTATCGAACACCAGACAATCCGAATTGTGAATGGCAGAGGCAACACCTTCGTGTATGGAGCGTGGCATGGCCTCCCATGTGAGGCGCCGACGGTTACCATTCAACTCCAATCGATACACAAAATTTTCGGCCTCTTTTCGTGAGCCAATTAACTGCACAATAGCGAAGAATTGCTGGTGTCCATCATATTTTTCTTGCTTTTCAAGCACCAACATAAAATGATGGCCGAAACACGACTGCATCATAACCCAATCAACGGCACCTGGCAGATTGATATCGGTAGCAAGGAAGACAATATCCTCCCCCTGTAATGTTGTAATGCTTTTGTGTGACATCATTAAATGTTGCATAACCAAATCTAAGGGTCCTTGCCATTTGCATGATGCACCCGGACATGGACATAAATATGGTCGGCATTCGCATGTCTCTTCGTGTTCGGTCTTTTCGGTATAGACAAGCGATGCTGTACAACCGTAACCTGAGTGTTTGCACGGGAATTTTACATTTGAGGCAACCTTTTCCATAGCCAAATTTCGTATATTGGCCAATGGGCCGCGACATGTTGGACAGCAGGTGAGTTTTGAGCGACATGATACGCATACCAGATGACCGCTAGAACATTGTAATATCGGTGGCAATACATAATCGAAGCACACCGGACACTCGAATAACGAAGTTAAATCGGCAGACATGCCACCATCACCGCCACCGGCGGACGATAGCGATGAACTAGATGAGGATGATGTATTGGCGGCAGAAGTTGCGTTGCCGGCCGATGGTGTGCCGGTACCGGTTGCGATCGGACCTTCACGGCGTTTCGGATTTAACTTATTGGACATTTGTGTATGTTGTAACAGGGTGAATGGTTGCTGTTGCTGCTGCTGCGGCTGCGTTTGCGGCTGCGGCTGCGTGCAAGATGTACCAGAGGCGGCGATGACGGCGACAGCGGAGGCAGGGGCTGGGGCAGAGGCTGCAGAAGCGGAAGCGGAAGCGGAGGCGACAGCGACAACGACGGCGCTCTCGTCTTCGTTGTGCACCAGCGCTGATGATGAAGCCGTCAAAGGCTGCGGGTGCTGTTGCTGAGTGGGTACCAGCGTTAGTGCTGTATGTTGCACTGCCTGAACTGGTCGTACTAGCTGTTGTTGTTGCTGTTGCTGCACTTGCAGTTGGATACGTGGCAGCAGTGGCAACGATGATAACCGATAACGTTGATGATAGTAATCGTAGTGCTGGCGTAGATGATGTAGATGACGCAGTTGGCTGAGGTACTGTTGTTCTACGTGCAGTTGCTGCTGTTGTTGTTGTTGTTGTTGTTGCTGTTGCAAATATTGTAAACGGTTGTGAATGACTTGCTGTGGACTTTGATGATTGTTGCTGTAGTTGTTGTGGCTATTGTTGTTGTTGTTGTTGTTGCAGTGATTTAGGTTCTGAGAGTCGTATGGATCGTTATAGTGTCCGTCGATATTATTGTAATAATCAAATTGACGTGCGTTACGTAAAAAACATGTATACGTTGCGTTTGGCAGTTCACTGGCTGTGCTCACGTAAAAGTATTCCAGAGTGTTGTTGTTGCAGTTGCTTATACTATTACGCTTCCGGCAATTCCAATTCTCTATAGTCTATAGGTGCGTTTGTGTTGGTGCTGGGCTGTAAATAAATATGAAAATGAGGTACATTTAGTTTTGGAAACAAAATAAATGAATGTGTGCAGAAAAGGGCATAATTATTTCACATGTTAAGGTTTTGATATTAAAAAAAAAATGTAGGAACAGTGGGGCAAATTTGAATCAAGGCATCATAAACAAAAATATCGCTTGTATTTATAACGGATGTAGCACACACACACACATACACATATGTACATATGTATATAAATAAATATACGCATACAAGACTACTTATAGATTCTAACGAGAGTCACTGTCTTTTTGACATTTATTTGGTTTTTGTTTTTTTAATAACATAAAATATTTCGAACATACTTTTGGTAATATTGGTGCGATATTTCAAATAAACGCACTCCAACCAACAATTCAATAAGTACACTGTGCAACAAAATATTTTCTGCAAACAAATTTTAGCTAATGATCACTCCCTGATCATATCCCCAAAGTTGTTTTTTAGGTTAGCTAAAACTAATATTTTTTTTTTAAATAAATAGTTATATTCCAATTTGAGAATTTTAAATAAAAGTTTTATTGATATGTAAATTAGGGTGATTCAAAAATAATATTCTATAATAGCTTTCGAGTTGTGGCTGGTGGAAAAATGTTGGCAGTGTTTGTGTTTCAATTTTCGCAGATGATTCATTATAGGTTTTTTAATTTTTCAGTTTTTTCAGACATATTTAGATCATACGTTATGTCATTCGACCGCTATATCACGAATGAAAAACGTGTCCCTTTTAATTTGAAGTGAACAATTTTCTGTAATATGATGGTTCGAAATTGTCTAATAATTTTCATTAATACGACCTAGCGCTACCATGGCTTGTTGAGTGTTTCTTGACAAAATATTTCATTGACTCTTACTCTGATTAATATTTTTTTTTATTCATAATATTTTCATGTGGGATTGCAGTGTAAATTAAATTCATGAAAAGTCTTCCATTTATTAAATATTCTGCAATAATTAGAACTTCTTTTATTTATTGCTGATGAAGTTATTCCGAAAATCCTATACTTATAAAATTTATTTGAAATGAACTATTAATTAATTGACAATATATTGTATGAAAATTTTGGAATCTTTGTTTTTTTTTTTGGTTTTTTTTTAATTTTCATCGATGACAACAATTGATTTTCACAATTATATAGAGTTCAAATTTTGTTAATTAATAAATTTATAAAAAAAGAGTTATATTACATTTCGTTTAATTTATTAACGGCACTTTGCTAAGTGACATTCAGGAAACCAACTCACAAAATTTCAGCCATATCCGCAGATTTGTCTTTGTCTATAGCTATGAATTTGTACTTCGTAATATGCGGAAAATTAACAATGGCTTCGATCGACTTCTAAATCACCTTCAACCGAGCTCAAATTTTGGTGTATATTTTCTTCACTACACTTTAAGAATCGGAGTGGTCGCGTGTGAATTTCAATTTTTTTTTTAATCGCCCTAATGCACAAAGCTTTCAAACCAACATTTTTCCCAACCCTGTACAATTCTGCTGATGTCGCTGTTAAAAATGCTTTATTTCTTTCCTAATCGGATTCCGACTCTAATGAATGTAAATTCCTCCATTGCATGAAAATTGAAAAAAAAAAACATACAACTAAAGCAAAACAGTAATGCTACAACAGTAATGAACATATTTTGTGTGATGTAATGAATTTTTTGTGCTGCACTACTAAAAATATCATTTTTGAAATTACAAAAACTAGAAAAACGCCATGAGGTGATGTATTTAGGGAGTAATACGTAATATACTAGTTATAAGCTAAAATTTCCCTAGAGGAAAAAAAATAATGCTAATTTGTCGCACAGTGTTATTCATGTCCAATTAATTTGGGGTTATTGCTTTATCTCGAATTCGTCTGAGTTGTTATTTCAACGATTTATTCTTATCAATATCGGTAAATATTGGTCTTTTTCTGCATCAGCCTAACAGGCTTTTGATGTGGAGATATTGCATACCAGAGTTACATTACGAGGAACGAAACGAGATTCTTCAGCTTCTTTATAATCTATGTTATTTAATGATCATAAAGCCGGTATTCTGTAATTCAGTTTATTTTTAAGTTGCTTAAAGTGAGACGATTTGAGTATTCAGTAAGAGAAAATCACAAACGATCACCAAAAATGTGTGGTGAAAACACATAGAGACGGTCAGCTGATACATAGCATGTTTCATGTTGGGAATGATAAAATCACTCAACGAATATTAATTAAGCAATTAAATATAAAAGTGGTTTTTAAAAGCATTTAAGAGTCAAAAACGTTATTTATATAAATAAAGAATATAAAAACTAAAAATAAATCATAAAATTTTGTTTAATAATTTAGTTTTATCTAAATCGTGTTTTCGAACAAATGTAGAAAAGCTAGAAAAGTGAGCAATGGATTAGTGCCGGATCAAGCTTTCCAGAAATTTCATGTAGCATTCCCAGACGCTAATGAATTTCCGTTCAATAGTATTTATCAAACAATTTTGGTAGACAAATATTACCAGTCTTTATTTTCGCGGTTTTTTCCTTGTTTTTAATAAAATACACAGCAGATATAAATGCTCCATATTTATCTTTTCTTTGTGTGACCTGCTCAGAACCAGCTGACCATTTAGTGACTTGTTTTTTTTTTCAGAATTGAGACATCAGAAAACTTTCTGAATACCAGCTTGTCTCAAAATCGACTTTCACTATGGAAAGTCTCTATAAGCGACTAGAGCTGTCGCTTTCAGCTCGCACATTCTCGAGTATTTCGATGCATGATAAGTAGAGTTTTCGATACAATCTCAGATGTAGCCACTCACGCGAGAAATGAGGAGTATTTTACGAGACGAGTTGATTTCATTGTTTCATTAATTAAAATAGAAATAAGACTGCACGCAGAAGTGCAAAGTAAGCGGTTCTTGCGAGAAATTGCTCCACCAGCAGTATCGAGAAATGAAAGACTCTAAAATATATTGATTTGGCCATTTGGCTCACCGTATATATTGTGGATTAGGATTTATAGTGCACAATTAGTGCAAGCAATCCTGTTATCATATCCAATTGAATATTGAAAGGGTCGTGGGTTCTACGAGCTTTTCGATACACAAGAAGTTCGTGGGAACGAGAAATCGAAGGCTATTTTACTGTCAAGAGATAACTTACTGAATACTGGCGTAGATGTCCGAACAAAGAGCAGGGTAAGCAAAGATATAGAACGGCTTTCCATTTATTTTTACAAGGCTTATTTTACCACACCAAAAACCACTGGGATCGAATTAGATTATTATAACTATTATTATATGATTAATATTTCATAAATCAAGAACCAAATCAAGAAAAAATCAGTGTTTTATCGATAATAAACGAAAACGTGTTCTCCAACTGCCATTGTATGTGAAAAATTAGAATTTCACTCAACTGTTCCTCAATTTTTAAAGTCTCTTTCCTGATCATAAATTAAAAAAAATTGATTATCACAACAAAATTTAAATATATTTAAAATATACGCAGTATCTCACATTTTTTCCTTTGATCAAACAACTAAAAAGCACAGTGGTTACCGAGCTGTCAAGGATCATTGGTTTCTGTTTCTGTTATTTTTGGACTAGCTATTTCGGGGACATTTCAGTGGTTCACCACTACAACTACTGCTACTACCATTTTATTACTGCTACTGCTACTACTAGGTACTATTTGTACTAATGCCACTACTAGGGTACTGTTTCTTACTTTTACTAATTTCCGCTACTAATTTTGCTAATGCTACTACTAAATACTACTACTATTTTTACAAATTTCCACTACTATTTTACTAATTTCTACTACTAATTTTGTTACCATTTTCACTCATACTACCACTATTTTTACTAATTTCTAATAAAATTTTGACTAATGATCCCATTATTTACTACTACTATTTTATCTATTTTCTACTACAATTTTAAATAATTTCTACTGCTATCACTAATTCCTACTAAAATTCTGACTAATGATCCCACCATTTACTACTACTTTTTTATCTAATTTCTACTACAATTTTAAATAATTTCTACTCCTATTTTCACTCATTTCTATTAATATTTTGACTAACGTTCCTACTATTTACCACTACTATTTTATCTATTTTCTACAACTATTTCATCTAATTCCTACTACTATTTTTTACTAATTTCTACAACTATCTTCACTACTTTGTACTAGCATTTTCACTCATGTTAAAACTAAAAGATGTCTTATAAAACTCTCTCCCATATTTAACTCTCTATCTAGAATCGGCACAGAAGTTTTACTGCTGGTTCGCGCACTTAGGTGCACTTCTGTTTTTTTTTTTTTTCAAATTTTCTCTACGTAATTAACATTTTCTGGCGTTTTTTAAATCGTTTAGCTGCATTTTGAAAGCTAATCGTTTGCTAGATCATTCTGACCGAGATTGGAGAAAAAAAGATCTAATGGACTTTTAAGAGCTAAATTAAAGTTTTTTTAACTCTGTCATCTCTGGGTACAGTACTGTTGCACCAAATCCACATTTTCTGCGGAAATTGAGATACAGGCAGAATCAGCATTGCGTGGAAACTCTTAGGCTTTAGCAAATATTTTGTTTAAAAAAAAATGTTTATACTTTTTTTTGTTTTTCAATCCACTGTTTGTCCCATTGTACAAATTCTACATAGATAATGTTCAATATGTCTACATAACGTATTTATTTGAATGATGTAGATAGATATGTACATATGTATGTAGGTAAATGTGAGTATGTACATATGTACATATGTAGATGCGTAGAACGACCCTTTTGCTCCACCCTTTCGAGTTGTTTATGGGTACCTGCATACATATGGGAATTTGGGTACAGATATCTATGCACACATAAACAAATATATGTACATACATACATATGAATGTATACATATAAATTTATGCTCGTATATCACATGCTTTGGATTTTAGCTTAGCGACGACGCCACCGGAAGGCACTGCCACAATTTCTTAACTGAACTGAACTGAAATAGCTTCTCAACAAACACCACAAACTCTACAACATCTATGGAAGGAAAAGTGTTGGATTTCGAAGATTTTTAAGTTATCTTAAGAGTATAATCGAATTTCAAGGCAATAAAATATTTTGCAATCAAAGCTTTTTTTTTTGTACTGGCAAAAGAAAAATGTTTATTTATTTCAAGTGTAGAATAAGAGCGGTAGTAATAAAAAGCTACGTAAGTAAAAGCAAACATTCATATATACATATGTATGTAAATATATATACATACATATGTATACATATATAATGTATGATTTATGTGCAAATGTAGGTACATTGCTGCATAGCTCAAAATCAACACCGAAAATATACGGTTGACTTAAAGGGCTTCTAGATTTTCCTCTTTGTCGGCAAAACTTCAAAAGATAAGGCAACATTTGTTTTTTTTGTTGTACTGTATTCCGTTTTAATTGTTCCCTCTATCTAATAAAGTAAATGGAACACAAAATTTTGCCCGTTTGGTCCGCAAGCAGAGATTTCGCTATCGCCTTCGATTATTGATAAGTCCTTGTTATGGAGCTACTTGTGTATGTAGGTATACGTATACATACATACATACATATCTATATTTTTGTAGACAAGAGTATACTTGCATTCAGAAATTGCATTGGAATTAAAAAAAAAATATTTCCGTTAAATTTGGTTTTGTTTAAATTTAGTAAGACACTTCTCAGGTTCTTATTCAGCTAATAAAATTTCTATTGGGTGATTCACAAGGTGTTATACATACGTCATAAAATCAAACAAAAACACAAAATTGCTTACTTTTAATGCAATCCAAAAACATAACTTTTGAAACCTAAAATTGTATGACTATGATTTATGGTACATTATGACACCTTGAGAGTCACGCATATATGTACATATGTATATATTTTTAATAAACACGAATTTGTCGCATTTATAGTAACATAAGAAAGTTGAAAAAAGTCAAGAAAATTTTATATGGGACTATGATAACCAACGGAGTACATCTACAGACAATTTTTTTTTAGTTGCGTGAGGAACCAAAATCATAAAAAATGCGCAGTTTATTTTGATAAAAAGAAAAACAAACAAAAATCATTGCATGCCTATTACAACAAAACGGGAGAGTAGTAAAAGAGCGTCGCTCAATTTTTACGAAGAATAGTGAAAAACAAGATCGCGCCCACTGCGGACCGCTAGTCCTCTCTTTGTCGATAAGACAGCGTCCATCCATTCGCTGACGAAATAAATGCATTTTATACAAACAATGCTAAGAAAACTTTTCAATCATTCTGCCGTTCATCCGTTTCTTCTGCGCTTCGTCCTCTTCGGTTTTAGAATTTTTTCTTTGCTCTCTCCTTCTGTAGCTATTATTACGTCACTATCAGTTGCTCTCAGTGTGGATGGTGCAATCTTGTTTTCTATTATTCTTATATGTATATTCTGCATGTTACCGAATATCCTGTTACCGTTAAATTTTATTACCGAAAGTTGTAAACCTTTTTAATTAATGCAATTCTGCCGCAAATGGTAACACTGTCACTGTCAGTTGGTCGTTTAAAAATGCCAAATATTAACTAACTCAGCTGTGAATAAGATTGAACTTGTATTATTAAATTATTACATTTTTTTGTTCCTCGTCGAGGCTAGATATGTATGTATGTATGTGTGAAACATGCGTTCCTAACTCCAAAAAGGAAGCATCTATTATGTAGCTAGTACCACGTTGTTACCATCCAATATGATGTTAACAAACTTCACCGCTAAAAAGTGGGCGCAGAATACAAACACACCACAGTTGCCAGAGACTTTTGTTATTGCTGAAAAATAGACCTATTAAAAAGCCTCTCCAGTATTTTTATACCCGAGAGCACTAGAGCCCAGGGTATTATAAGTTCGTTCACCTAACGATTTTTTGTAATAGCATAAAGCAACCGAGATAGATATAGACGAGGGACCGCAAGCAAATAACGATTATTGCCAAAAATTCAACTCAAAAAAAAAAACATACAGAAAGAGAAATACTACATGTGTAAATATTAAAGTATCTTACTCCTTGAAATAAGTTTTATTTTAGGAGTCGAGAAATAACGATTATTTTTGGAGCAATAAATAAAACTCAACAATTAACGATTAAACAGTATTTTTTTTAATAAAAGTTTTAGCCATTACGTTCTCCTAAATGTTCAGAATGAAGAGAAATCCATTAAAGCATGTCAGTCCGCCCATCAGGGCATCGGTAAAGTAAATATCCACAGGATTAGAATATGTGGATATAAATATCTTTTTTTTTATAACTCCTAAACTGTCTGCCCAAACTCTACCGAATTTGGTACACTATATTTCAACTCAGTAAGCACAATTTGGAAATTTTTAGAAATCGGGGAAAGTCCCACACCCAGCACCTCTCATATTACGGTAATTTACAAAAATAACAAAAAAATCGATTTATCAGTAACTATATTATATAATTTTCTCAAATTTGATACACAGTATTGGGTTGGAGATTTTTTTGTGAAAATGGGTGTTGCAACACATACTTTAGAGCAAATATATATGTACATACATACATACATAGATATGTACATATATGTGTCTCCGAAACTACCTTTTCAAACTAAACAAAACCCTGCATCTCTTCAAAAATTGTCCAAAAAACCAAGCAGAGGATGAACTCTGTTGGAAAATTGGAATAAGCTTGAACTCGTGTGGATAGCGGGGCACAGGATAGGGTGGTAACGAAATTCCTTTTTATATAGAGAATGAACGAGATAAGAATCCTGGTTCGGTTGATTACAGGACACACTCTGTGGAGTCAACACATTGTCATCGATGAGCCGATGATAACGTCTTGACTGGAGGATGAGTATAGCACAGTGTATTTCCTCTGTATCTTTCATGCTTTTGCTAGGCTGAGATGGAGCATATATCATATTGTATGGACGATTTGTCGAGGAGAAATTAAGTCCCATCCGCACCTTTCCCCCTATCCTTCATTCCCACTAGTTTTCCATTCCAACTCAGTAGCCACAAGTTATGGAAATCAGGCAAACCCACAACCACTTCCAAAAGTACAGTAATTAACAAAAAATTTCAATAGTCGATATTTCATTATCATTTACTTAAACTCGTTACGGCGAATTTAAGAAATGCGTAAATCAATGTTTTGGGAAATGTGCGTGGTATGTGAAAAACATAACAATATATTTTTGTTTATATTTATATCAGTTATTCCACTAATATGTGGTCGGCCTCTCTTTAAAAAGTGTTTTGTATTCAAATTTTGGATCGCTCATGACGAAAATGAAATTAAGGTTGTCTTGCTCCTTTTGCAGTTATTTTCAAAATAAATCAGAATATCATTTGTTGAGATACGGGCGAATATTTAAAAAAAAAACCTAATTAATTTAAACAGGGTTAGGTCGCCAAAACAACAGTCCTTGATCCGGGTCATTCCGATACCTAGAACCGAAATGAGAAGGAAACAGTTTAATTCATTATTTTTAGTTAATAAACTTTGTGAAAAAAATATTTAAAAATGTCTTAATTTATTCCGACAACGTGGACGTAACAGCGCCCAAATCGGATTTAAAATGTAAGTTATTATAAATTATAAAAAATGATCAATTTAAATTTTAGTTACATTTACTTTCTCAGTTGAAAATCTGTCCAATACTTATGTACATACATATGTATGTGTGAGTTCTTTACACGGTACAACAGCCAGAATGTACATTTTATGTACGGTGGACTGGATACAGTAGGTGACGCCATCAGTGGTAACGCTATACTTTGGTTTCGCCGATGTTGACAGTTCTCAAGTTCAATAATAGTATAACAATTTATAGGGATTTGGGTGCACTGATTCTTAAAATGATACCCAAATTTTTCAATCACGTCTAAATTTTCTTAGTATCAGGCTGTTGAAGGTTTGACAAGAGTTTGTTCCAACATAGGTTGACATCTGCAACATTTTTTCTAACACTATTTTATTAACCGTAATTTTAAAAACTAGTCTGCATTAAACATAAACTTATGCAAGTTTTGATGTCCCAAGCATTTACATTCATTCGCATATTGTTTCCCATTGTTAGAGACATTTTTTTGCAAAAAAAAAAAAGATTTAAAAATTAAAACTCGATTTTTGATTCAGAAGTTGTAGCCCTTTTTTGGCATAAAACTGGCATAAATATTAGCGGTTCATCCATAATATTTTGGACGAACAATAATACACGCTTCCAGAAAAAATTTTATTTGCTCTGAATATGGTTAAATTTGATCAAATTCTACACCGTCATAGAAAAGGGCTGTTTGTTTGCTGTTCCACTTAACTTCGACAACGTTTAATAATAAGTAGCACATACGTTCAAACTGACATAACGGGCCATTGACATTGATTTTTTATGTAATGGATACTTTTATAAAAATGAAAAAATAAGTAGGCAAATGAAGATTATATTTTTCACAGCGAAATGAAGCGAGAAAATATCGTAAAGCACCTGCTGAAACATTTCTGGTGTTTGGCAGCTCACAGCTGTTTCTATGCATTTCGAGGTGCTTTAAAAATCGTAATAATCTAATCGAAGAATCTGTAATCGATAGCAGGTAAACAATTACCGGCAATAAATTAGCTTAACGTTTTAAAAAGTGCAGAAAAAAATATTAATTGCAACAATAATTTATCCACGTGGAATGGAGAGATCCAAAAATTGTAATATTTTTTTTTATTCGTCGACTTAGGCGTTAATGAAAGTTTTGTAAAGTTGGGTTCATATCAATGGTAATGCGTTCTCTGAAGTGGGAAGCGGCCGTATTTTTCGAAATAATGCATTGATTAAAATCATGATACAATAAAGAAGGTAATTCCATTGCCACTTTTTGGACGCCATATTAACTATCTGACAATTAGACCGATTATGACATTTCGTGTTGCCATGCGTAGTCGAAAGAAAATACTTTTTTTATTTTTTTCTTTTGTTTGAAATTAAGAATGAAAGAAAAAAATAAAACATGTGCGGCTTATTTTATCAGTGCCCAAATACAAAGCATCAATACAAAGCTTCTTTCAATTCGAAGTTATTTCATATAATCGGAAGTAGTCGCTACTGGCATAAGGTGTGAAGGAGTGTGACTTCCCCAACGTATGTATGCTGAGCTCATTTTACGAGCACCATTAACCCGAAGTACAGAGTCAAAATGGTCATATCGGTTTTAAGAGATAAACAGGGTTTTTTGTATGCATAATATCTGGTGGAAACTGAAACTCTATGTACATATAGTAAACGAAAATCTGAGTTTTAAAGTTTTTTGAAGCACGTAATAGAATGTATTTATATCAAACTTAATTAATTTCTTTTCAAACACAAACCATATTATGTATGTATAAGAATGTGCTAAAGCGATTTTTTGTAGTAGGACTAAATAAAACAAAATTTGTTATATAAAAACATTTCACTTTGCAAAATTCGTTAATTGTAACTAACTAATTTTAAAATATAAAAAATGCAGAAAAGCCTGCAAAACATTCTTAAACGTGTCCCTTTGAATATCTTGAATATCTTCGGCCATCTCAAAAGTTGTATGAAAGATATTTGAATTAATTTCTAAAACAAATCTTTTTCATTGATAAATTTTTGAATTATATGGAGCATTTTTAAATAATGCCCAATACATGATTGAAAAATAGCCTATCCTGAAAATATCCGATTGGGAACGCTTTGCCAAAAGTTTGCATCTGGGGAAATGTCAAAAATCAGTTTTTTTTTCATAAAAAAAAATCGAAAAGGAACTGCCAAGACGGATTTATAAAACAAAAATGTAAAAGCAAAACAAGATGTATTTAAATTTTGACAACTCTTATGGAGAAACAAAAACAAAATACATAGTAATTTTGTAGTTGTATTTATAACACCACCTTATATGGATTCGCCTTGGGAACTACCTTCTTTCATGTATCATGATTAAAGCAAACGCAATTGTCACAAAAGGTTCTATATTTCTTTGCACTTTTCAATACAAAGACTAGAGTTTAAAAAAAAACAATATAAAAATCAAACTGAACACAAAATAATTCATTTTTATGCAAAGTAAATTTAGGTACAACTAATATTTTGTCGTATAGCCCTTATGCGGAATGACGGCGGCACATCTACGTTACATCGCGTCCCCTTAGCGTCAGCATCTTTTAACGAGGATACCGCTATTTTAGATTGTGTTTTGCGGACTTTTTCGGTACTGACGTCGACCGTTTGAACCAAAAAGGACTACTTTGCTCCAGTCCACAACACCCATAGCAGACGAAGAGCTTCACCTCCCTCGAGCGTCACGCGTCACTCTACCTCAATTAGGATCTCAATATTGTGGTAGGCTCTACTCATACTTATCCGGACTTGACCCCGACATCGCAAATAAATGTCCGGCATGTGGCGAGTCCCAGCACGATACCAACCAACTATTCACATGCCCTAACAAACCCACTCATCTAACCCCTCCTTTCCCTATGGTCCAAACTTATAACACTTGGTTAAAAGCGAATATGAGCTTTTTCAACTTTAATTCCAACAAACATATTCTCAATTTTATCGAACCAATATTTAGCTGTCGTCTTAATAAATTAACTGTTTTACGGCCGGTCTTTTCATCTATCAAACGGTTTGGATCGCGATTTTACTGAACAACCAATTATTTTTTGTATTGCAAAAGGCTTGACCAGAGCGTTGTGGTAGCGCATACCACAGCTGATGCTGCTATTAATAGGAATACAGCTGTACATATTAATGTAATTACTTGACCTTCATTATTTTAAATTGTTTTGGAAAAAATTTATAAAAGCTACTAAAATTAATTTAAGTCATTTTCACAGAGTATTATTAACGAACGAATTATTAGAATCACCACAATACTAACAAGATTTTTCATGATAATCTAATCTTTAATCGATTAAATTGATTATATATAAAATGTTTGTAACGCTTTTGCTCCCAAAATACTGAACCGATTTTAATAGATAATTATTTGTTTTAAATGAATCATTTGGAAGAACAACAGAGGGGCATATTTTTATTTTGTGTATCCTGGAATTCTTCTAGAAATTTCTGTAACTCAGTTTAATTTAAGATTTAATGATTTCATTTCATTTTTTGATGTTTATGTTTATCTGAAACTTACCCTACCTGGCTGGCTACTTACTGACATTGAAAATATAATTTTTATGGGTTTTCACTGTAAAATGGTCTTTTCACTTTTAAAACTTTATCTGTGATCTATGTTTCATTAGCAAAAGTATGATAGATGATTTTACCGAAATCATTTTATCTGTTTTATGAGAGAGAGTTGCATATTCTTGAGAAACATTTTTTATGTAAAATATTCTATGAGAAATATACAATAAGGAGCATGATTTAAAACAATTTTGTTTTTAATTAAAAAATAGATTTTTTACATTTTTTAGATTTTACAGTGTTACAGAATTAGTTTTACAATGAAATATAAATTAAAAAATTGATTCCTAAAGTAATATCAAGCTCTAGCTTTCCAGGATATACTAAAAACAACTAACTTTAAATGTGTATAATAAAAATCCAGATTTAAAGGCATCAAAATACGGAGACATTAACCTCGATTTTATATCACTGGGTGATAGGATGCAAAACTGCGTCTGCCCGCGGCGAAGTGACAGATCTTGTCATTTGTAGACAATAATGCGGGAGAAAGAAGAATGAATAACTACCCATGTTTCAAAGAGAAACGTGTGTTAATTTTTCTAATGTGCAGAAAGATGACTTAAAGGCAGAAATTTAATACATAAATCTTTAAAATACTCAAAAAAGTATTTTGAGTATCAAAAAAAAAAGTATTTTGTAACAAAAACAGCTTTGTCTTGCTGCAATTGAGAAATGTCAAAATCGGTAAAAACCATGGTAGCGGCAGCTCTGAGGGCGTCACCTTCTGTATTCAATATAACGAGTTATATGCACCCGCATAAGTGTTCGATTGATAACTTTTTCAAATGAAATCTTACGCGACGTAACAAATTTTTTCCGCGATATCCTTTCGCATCATGATTGATAGAAAACGAGATTACAACAACGCCGGCAGCGTACACGTCACAGCGTTTGCTGCTACAGGAATAGCGAGATGAAAAGGAAGATGATAACTGCACTTGGGCGTTTTATTTGCACTGCAACGACTAAAATACAAAGCTCGGCACTTCACATTTATTTTTCTGTGTTTAACTTTTTGTAAAAATCACTCAAAACTCTGAAAAATCAACTTTTTAAGAGCCATCTGTGACGTCAATCCGTCAAACAAGGCAAGTACGAAGTAACGGAAGTGCTTTTGTCGTCACCTTCTTTTCTCTGCGTCGTGCTTTTGCAAGATATAAAATTGACAGTTTTCATGAGATGACTGATCACAAATGGAGATGCGGAGTTATAAAAGAAAATGCCGTTGAAACTTGTTATACCTGCGAGCTTAGGATAGGTACATATATTATGTACATATGTATGTAGTATCGGGTGTTTTTTTACAGGTTTGTTTTTCGAATAGAGATAAAACTGGCATTTTGTGGTCAAATCTGGCAACTCTAATGTCATTTATGTTCAGTTTGGTTTGCCATTTCATCATGAACAGGTTGACAAAAGAACAACGCTTGCAAATCGTGCAAATTTATTTCGAAAATAATGGTTCAGTTCGCGAAGTTTACCGCGAGCTCCGTCAATTTTATGGTCGACATAATCGTCCATCAGAGCAATTAATTCGGTTAACCATGGATCGTTTTCGCACTACGTTTACTCTATGTGATAATACGCATCCGCAGAGACGTCGAACAGTGCGCACCGAAGAAACAATTGCCGCTGTAGAGCAAAGTGTTGAAGAGGACCCGAATGAATCGATTCGCTACCGTGCACAGCAATTGGAGCTTTGTCCATCAACTTTATGGAAGATTTTGCGCAAAGAGCATGGCTTGCGACCTTACAAGATCCAGCTTGTTCAAGAATTAAAGCCGCGAGACCATGCAATGCGTCGTGATTTTGGTGTATGGGCCGAAAATGAGATTGATCTCGATGCTGATTTTCATCGCAAAATTTTGTTCAGTGATGAGGCTCATTTTTGGTTGAATGGCTACGTCAACAAGCAAATTTGCCGCATTTGGAGTGAAGAGAATCCACATGAGACCCTTGAAACGCCATTACATCCACAAAAACTGACTGTTTGGTGTGCTCTTTGGGCTGGTGGAGTCAATTGGCCATACTTCTTCCGCAATAATGCTGGAGAGGCAGTTACCGTTAATGGAGACCGGTATAAAGCCATGATAACCGACTATTTTGTTCCCGAATTGGATGGCATGAATGTGGATGAGTTGTGGTTCCAACAAGACAGCGCTACATGCCACACAGCGCACGTCACAATCGATTTATTGAAGGAAACATTCGATGAGCGCATAATTTCGCGGAATGGACCTGTAAATTGGCCACCAAGATCGTGTGATTTGACACCATTGGATTATTTTCTTTGGGGATATGTGAAGTCGCTCGTCTACGCCAACAAACCAGAAACGTTAGGGGAATTGGAAGCCAATATTCGTGGCGTTATTGCCGACATACGTCCCCATATGCTCGAAAAAGTGGTTGAAAATTGGACCTGTAGAATTGGCTTTATTCGAGCCAGCCGCGGCGGCCACATGCCCGAAATCATATTTAAACATTAATGGCATAAAATTATCCTTCCAATAAAGCCAAATTGATGGACCTTAAAACGATTTTCTTGTGTTTTATTTCAATTCGAAGTTCTATACCCCTAAAAAAAACACCCGATACATACATATATAAATTATCTAAGGGTAAACATATAGAATACTACCTAGTGCACCATAAATTAAGGTTTCCAAATGTTGGGATATCCACCATATTCCCTAAAGAAACCCCCGTCATCACCAGCAGCATGTTCATTGGCATAAGCCATACGTCTCGAAGTTGTGTACCAGTTAATTCAATGGATTGAGCGTTTCACCATTTATGCTGGTCAATTACTGACGCGTAAATATGAAAACACACGATGGTTGAATGGCTGTATATGTACCCACGTATGTACATATGTATGTATGTATGGATTTGTGTGTACATGTTTATGCACAAACAACAAAATACCTACATATCTACAAATGGTTATACTAAAGTGTCCACATGTTTGTATACACAGATGTTCATAATACATACATATGTAGGTACATACATATGTATGTGTATATACAGTATCCACCACCATGTATCGAGTAAATTTTTCTTCTTTTATTTTCAATTTTTATGGTTTTCTTCCCCATAGATCCGTATTAAAATATTTCACTTGCTTCTAATAATCAGTGAAATTGTAGGAAAGCTCTACCAATTGACGTGAGTGAATGAACAGAAGTAAATAAAATTGCAAATTTGCGGATGAAGACACACACAAAGCAAAAAAAAAAACAAAACCGTACCGAGTACCGAAAATGAATCCACCCATATTGTGTAAGGAGTGAAAGATGTGGTACAGTGAATACCTGCATACATACATATGTACATATGTACATACATAGTACATACATAGATATAGTAGAGAAGTTGGAGTGGGTGTGTACAATTTGTGGCCAGCTGGAACGCCGGCATAGCTGAGTTGCATAGTAATTAACAGCAAACACCAATACCACCCCAACTATGTACAATGTATGTAAAGTAATCATAATGGTTGTAACTTCCATCACAGCCGGAGTCGAATGGTGTACGGGGTATTGTTGGAAAATATTATTTTTTGTTTTCTTGAATTAGAAGCGATAAAAATTTAATAAATAAATAATGAGTTCGTCCAAACAACATTGGAGTGATTGCTTGTTGGAAATACATATGTATGTATGTAGTATGTATGTATGTACATACATATGTACCAGTTGCAGTGTAGTAGACCGATGGGTCGTACAGGAAATGGTAGCAAAAACAATGGAGTGCGAGTTACATTGTGCGACTCAAAAATCAATATGGGTGCGTGTGCCTGGTACAAATTTTTTTCTTAAGCACACTTCCAGCGAACAAACATACACGCATATTTTTTTGAACCTTTGTTGACCAATCAAATCACATATAGTAATCACGATTTGCGCGTAGGGCAAATGAAATGTAACATTTGGTATGGAATTAATGCGATCTTTGAGAAATTACAATACAATAATGAAGCATACTTACAAATTATGAATTACTGATTATAAATAGATTGCAGACTGAATTTCCAGTTAGTTGGTGCTCAAAAATGTCGTATTACGTTGATAAGCTGCTAATGTTTTCTAATTACTTGTTCCACTATTCTAATATTTACATATCTCAGCATAATTTCATAATACACATCTAGATACATTTATTTTAACTTCTCCAGACAGCACTACTTTTGACGTTGCGTGAGCGACGGAAGTACCAGCTTCCAACATAAACAACACACTTGGTGGCTTGTAGCTAAGCGTGATTAAAAATACATACACATATTTATTTATGAAAGTGCACTTGTAAAAACACTTTACTTGGTGTTAATAAGAGTATAATTTTTTGTTTTTCTGCTTTACATAATTGTGCTCCTCACATTTACAGAATTTTACTATTCATTATTGCTCTCCTTCACGTTTTTTGAACACTAAAAACTATGTCGTGCGGGGGATATACATATGCGTGTATGTATGTATGTATGTACATTTGTAATTTTGCTTGCAATTATTCACTTTTTATTTAAAGGCATTTCACTATTTATGGTCGTATTTACATCCACATTCACACCTAATGAAATTTTTAATTATTTTTCTTACACATTTCTTTTACTTCCATAAAATAGCTATACGCACTTTTTGTAATTTATCCTTTATATCCATTTACGGGCAAATTTTTATTTCAATTTTTCTGTTCTCTACTACTACTCGAATGAATGTCATCTGTTTGGCAGACAAAACTGCGCTGCCCTGCGTCACTCTGCCTCTGCAATCCTATTAACCCCACAGCATAAATAAAAACAATTAACTGTACAGTGTTGCCACCTAAACACATGAAACAAAACAAACAATGTCAATTCTATAGAACACAAACAACTATATTGTGCTATGCAAACATCCAACCGCTACCCAGTTCTCTCCCTCTCACTCGCACCTATTGCTATTGCTCATTTACGTTCTTCCTCGCTTATACCTAATCACTCATACCCGATGCCCAAGCGCTCCCTGGGTTATTGTTGTCTGTATAAGGTGGCAGCGCTGTGTGCGATAATAAAAACACAACCGCAGTCAACGTCGACCGTAGCTACGCAGCTGCTGCAGAGGCCAAGGAACGCAACTTCTTGTCACTGCTACTGCAGCCTATAAACTTACTGGGGTTGCATAGATTGCTGGTTTGACTCGTCTGTCCACCCCTATGCTTGTTTGTCTGTCGTGACGATAACGTAACGTTCCGTTAGCATAAAAAAAAGCGTAAGCATCGAACTCGACGTATTTCAGTTCACTCAAAAAACGAAATGGAGGCGGTGCAACGCACTCACGTAAAACTCAATGCATTTGTTGCCATATGGGCCAAACAGAGTAGGAACACAGTATGCTGTCTTACTCACACACGGCGAACACAGAAAACTGCTCACTTGCCTCTGCTTCTACAAGCACGATTATGTACTTTGCTTATGCCACTTTGTTCTTTTTTTTCTGGTTTACTTTTGTTGCTTCCCCTTTTGGGAATTAACAAAACTTGAATTATAATTAAAGCCACATTTTTTCTGATCGTTTATTAATTGATTCACACTATCGGGTAATATTTCGCAATTTATTACAGATTAGAACATTTATTTTCCATAAAATTTACAAGTTGATTGCCACTATAAATATCAATGCTTTCCGCCGTCACTTTTGCTACTGCTACAGACCTGAACTAAAATGAACTTCATTTCAAAATGTCGTCTAGCACAGTGGTTAGAAAAGGACGGCTGGTGCATTGCATCGATTTGGCTTCGCTTCAGGATTGCTGCCACACTGTATCGATTTATTTTAATTAAAAGTTTAAGTATCTCTGATATAACGAATTTAACTGATACATCAAAGAGTTTAAGTCAAAGAACGAAAGTGAATTATCCTTATTAATGTGAACAACTTTTGAAAACAATCATCCAAAACCACACTCCATTACATCCAAGGCGAATTCATATCAGGTGGTGTTATACGTACAAAAACAAAAGTTTACACTAACAAATTATACGCTCAATGACGGACAACAAACACATCATTTTGACTTAACGTTCACCAAGCGAATTCAATGAGCTGATTGATCAACTTCACCTTATATGAATTCGCCTTGATTACACCGATCTACACTTTTTGGCACAGGCACAGAAAGTTGTTCTGACCCTATATTTATTTAAAAAATTTTGTTTTTAAACATATCTGATTAAACAAAACTATGTGAACGGTGTTATAAATTTTGTTCGTGGAAAATCAATAAGTAATCTTGTGTTAAATTTTTTGAATTATGCTTGATTTAATTTACAAAATTTACTTGTGTATAGAAAAAATAGTGAAGAACGTGAGCAAAAACAAAAAAAAAATTATTCAAAATCAATAAGAATGTACATATGTCCATTTGAAACTCACACTTTGTTATAGTAAAATTTAATAGGCCGCAAAATTGCACACTCGAACATTCGGATTAAAATAAACGAATTTCACGAATGTATTAGAGTAGTACTAAAAATTAGTATCGAAAATTTTAACCCTTTTTAGTACCTTTAAATACATGAACGCTATAGAACCGCCGAAAAAAGTGAGGTTAAGTCACTGATATCATGACTTAATTAAATTTTAAAAATTATTCGTATTATGAACGAAAATCTATACCTAATTCCAAGTTATTTGTATGATGGCAACGTATATTGATCAGGTAGCTGCAACAAAATTTTAGATCAAGTTTCACACTATAAACAAATTTAATCAACTCAATTGATCGTGGTCTATTCTACTACCAGTCGACATTCGTAATAGGGGCTTCAGTTTTATAGACCTTAGTTTGATCTTTAAATAACCGCAATTACTCTACAGTTAAGCAATTTTGTATTAAAGTTTAACGGTATTATCTATCTAATGAAATTGCATTTCATTTCATTATTTGAACTTTTTAACGTATTTTCTTATGTATGTTTTGTTATATTTCAGAGGGTTACTTAACATCCTGTACTTTCGATTACCTAACCGACAACTTCGATACACGCCTCTTCGTCGGCACTATATTCTTCTTTAGCTTTGTGTGCCCGACTTCCATGATCGTTTACTATTACAGCCAAATAGTTGGGCACGTATTTAGCCATGAAAAGGCACTAAGGGAACAGGCTAAGAAAATGAATGTTGAATCGTTACGTTCGAATGTGGACAAGAACAAGGAAACAGCTGAAATTCGTATTGCCAAGGCCGCCATTACTATTTGTTTCCTATTCTTTGTTTCGTGGACACCATATGGCGTAATGTCACTGATTGGTGCATTTGGTGATAAGAGTCTACTGACGCCGGGTGTTACCATGATACCAGCTTGTACCTGCAAAATGGTCGCCTGTGTTGATCCCTTCGTGTATGCCATCAGTCATCCCAGATACAGGGCGGAATTGCAGAAACGTTGTCCATGGTTGGCCATTAACGAGAAGTCAACAGAAGCCTCGGCGGCTGGTTCGACAAGTACCGAACAACAGCAGACATCGGCAGCGTAAGATATCGTTACGATATCTGGTTGTTGATAGTAATGGTGTTAGCTTTTTGTTTTAGCTGTTAAGAGCTTAGAGTAATTAATGGTCTTTTTAGTTATTCGATTATTTAAATTCATATGAATGTATGTATTTAAAACTAAAATAGATTAGAATATATGTATATTTGTGAAATTTTTTTTTGGCACACAAATGTTGACGATTCGGTTGTGGACATGGACTAAAATTCTGTTATACTCAAACGGTAGGCAATCGAACAAAATGACCCGGTGACAAGGTAATGCGATACAATTAACAGTTAACAATAAATTAAGTGCAGCAATGTGTGGATGCTTAGGAAGCTACATTGTTCACGAAAATCAAAATAAAAAATAATATCTTCAAATTCGCCACAGTCAGTTGGAAATATTAAATTAATTAAAACTAATGTATGTATGTATGTAGTTGCACGCAAAATTTGACTGTGGGAATTCTTAAGAACCGTTATTATTCAGTTGTAGCAACAATCTTTATTTGCCAATATTTCTGAAATTAAAAAAAATATAGATTTTTATTGCAACTAAAAAGTATAAAAATTAAATGCTTTATTTATGATGGAAGAATAAATACTGTCGGTACGAGTAAGTATACTCAATGGCCACCCTCTCCCTCTTGTCCGACCCCGTCGAAACTGCTCGTTTCTTGGGCCTCCCCCAAGAGATGAGTTTGACGACAATGACCATGGTGAATCCGTTCTTTACAAGGCGTAGTTATATAAGAGATATATGTACCTTCTTAGTTATAGTCATAAGAAAAAAAATCATTTTAATTAAAATTAATTTTAAATTTCAGCCAACATCCGGTTTTAGCTAAAATGACACTGAACAGTCACTTACATGAGATGAAAAAGTTGACCAAGCACTAGGATGAAATATTAATAAGGTCGCTTTGCGACAGCTGATTTTTTTTTTTTTAATTTCAAACTTAAAACCCTGTTAAAATGCAGTTTCAAAATACAGTTTTAATCGATAAAATCTGCTTTTAATTTTTATGAATACGGACGATTGATCTTAAATTTGTTTGGGTTACTGCGCCTAAAACTATGCGGCAAAAATGGATTTCAGTCCTCTAATGATATCAACAGTCGTTGTAGTTGTTATATCCTACTGAGTACGTCACAACGAGGTTATATATTGCGGCATAGTTTAAGGCGCTGTAAACCTGTCCGGTCATCAATATAGGACGGAAAATAGAAACTACACTCACAAAAACAAGCGGAACAGCTCATGTCTGGATTCCAGGCGCTTTGTGAGAGTAAATTATTTTTTGTTCCCTAATTACCGGATTCAGCATGGATCGAGTGGAATAAACCTATTACTGAAACATAAAAGAAGAACACCGAGTGGAATAAAGAATTAAATTAGCCGCTACAACAACAACAACAACAACAAGAATTAAATTATAATTGGATCGATTTTTCATTTTTCTTTTCATTAGTTTCGTTTGGAGACAAACCGGTTTCGACATTTTCGAACGAAGAATGACACTGAAGATGGATGACACAAGTCAAAACAAGTAGTGATGACCGAAAATCGTTCCAATATCAATCCAAGAATGATAGAATACAAGATTGCGCCTTCCCGCGGTGAAATGACAGATCTCGCCTTTAGTAAACAAGAATACGGGAGAGAGAAAATTGAACAACTTCCAATATTTCATTGAAAAACGTGTTCTAATTGTTCTAAAGTGTAAAAGTATGAATTTATAGGCAGACATTTAATAAATAAATTCGCAAAATACTAAAAAAAGTGTCTTTTTCTTAATTTGTGAAAAAAGCTTTGTCTAGTTGAAGTTGAGAATTGTCAAACCCGGCAAAACCAAAGTAGCGGTACTTCTAAAGGCGTCACCTTCAGTATTCAGTACACCGTGATATCAATCAACTTTGCTCCCTGTCGGAAAAGAAAACAGAATATCAAAAAGAAATAAATTATAACTAGCTAGGTCTCAATCCCTTTATGCCATTTTTTTTTAAATATGTACACATATGTATGTATATGAACCAAATTATATGTTGTTTTATATTTTCAGTTTTTTTCTTTTTATAATTGTAATTTTTGAAAACTCTTCCTTCATTAAAAGAAAAATGTTACTACTCGAGGCTCCTGTACAATATCCTTCTTGTACAATTAAAAACTAAAATATTAGTGATGAATTCATTTAAAGGAAAGATGTAAACCTATTTCTCACTGTCTACTACCAGACAATAATTCATCACGTCGTCGTCGTCGTCCGCATCCCCTCAATATCCGTTAATCATTATCATTATTTGTTTCTTAGATTTTAATGTCCCACCATTGCACCGTGCAGTTTGATCACAGCGCGATAATCATTATAAGATAGCGCCCCTTCAAACGATTTCGACTGTATGCGTTGCAATTTTGACAATAATTCCGTATTCGATTCAGCCAACTGAATGCATTCATCTAAATAACGCATAGACTCGCGTGACCAAAACATCGATGGACCCTTTGAGGGAGCGTTTTTAATGCCACTGAGTTGTGTACCGCCAGCGGATATATCATCACCTAATAGATTATCAAGCACTGAATGCCCTTTCTCTACCGCCTCCTTAAGTTTTGGAGTGACACTTGACCTTTGTTGTGCATTGGTAAATGGCGGAGATATAACAGATCGTCTTTTCATTGGTGTTATTGTATTGCATTTATCTTTTATATTAGCGACTTCAACTGAACTCTGTGCTGGTGTTGTGTTTACGATTCTATTAATGGCCTTTGACAAGCACGACGGTTCATTGTGTACTTTAGTTGGAGTCCGTGCTGGCTGCGCCGAGTCTTTTTGTTTATTAAATGATTTCGTTTTATTAATGTTCGGTGAATTAGACTCGGTCGGATTGGGTGGTTGATTAAGTCGTGCCCGTTGGTCAGGTGTTAGGCTTACGTTCAACACTTTTTGACCTAACAACAATGGATCTATATTTAAGGAGAATTGACGATTTTTCGGCATTCTATTATAACTTTGTATAAGATCGTGATAATTATCATGCCGATATGAAGTGAAGATCATTTTGGATTGCGTATCAATATCCTCTCGCAACGATTGTGGTACTATATTTTCAGCTTGATAATCATTTATGAGCGATCTTAAGTTAACCAAAAGCTTATTCAAATATTTATCGCCATCGCAGAGCCCGGCTTGACCCAACAATATCATATTAAGTAGACGACGGAATTTCTCTGCTAACTTCATATTCGCCTTTGTGTGTGTCTGCTCTAGCTGCTTAATGCGTCTTTGCAAATCATTTACATCACCTAAATCGCTTTGAAGTTGTGAAATATTTTCACGCAGAAATCGTATTAAGGCATCTATGCGCTTCGGTACCTTGTTGCTGTTCAATTGCCTATTATTCGTTTCATTCATCAATTCCCCATATTTCTCTAGTAATGCTTTGTGAAATGTATCCTGATCAGCGGGAAGTCCAAATATGACCAAAACGTGACCAACAGATGTCCAGTCGAGTCTTGCTTTAATATTACACTCTCTAGATTTGTGTAGCAAAAATTCATGGCCGTCTGGCGACAGCAAGAAATTGCTATGGAAGAGTGTAAGATATATTTTCGCTTCACAGGGTAATTCATGTGATTGGGGAGCTTCAGGCACTTCATTCTCATCATCAGTATCTGCAGCAATAAAGCAACGAGAAATGCCTGTTTTCTTGCCAAAGTTATCAATCATTTCGGACGTGTTTACATCGGTCATATTCCTTAGCGGTATGAAGTCAGGCAAAGGCTCCATTTCACGTACTTCTTTCGCTGTCATCATTTCTCTAGCTGCTGCAGATGTAGATGGTTGTACGTCTAATGCAGCTTCGTCTGTAGCTTCCTCTGTGATAATTTCGTTATTCTCACCATCAACAGCAGCTGGTGGTATTTCAAAGTGATCTGAGAAACTGTAATTAGAGTCGGAATCTGCCGTTACGCTATCTTTGTGCTGAATTATCTGGTGCGTAGTGGTGGCGGCTGATGCCTCACCTGGAGCTTTGAATTCATTTGCGCTATTAGCGCCGTTTTCAATAACATCAACCTGCCCTGTCAAATTTTCAACAGCGTCACTTATTTCATTGGTATATTCCATGTGCCCCAATTCATCGATATCTTCTTGTGTTTCCGTTGTGACAGCTTCAGCTACAGATAAGCTACCACTCACTTCCTGCACCTGAAGTTATAATTTTTCATTTGAATATTTATTTCAAGAATTTATTACACCGCTCTTGCAAAACTTACCTGATTTGGCGTGGCTTCTGGTATATTCTGTTCATCGATTTCGCCTATGATTTGTATTCCTTCTCTGCCAGCTTTGCCATATGGATTTGGTTTATATTGTGCTGAGAAACTTCTAGCATGTTTTGGTGGTTTTTCAGGTGTTGCCAAGCAATCGCTTGGTCGCTTGCGTCTTAGCACACTACCTAGATCCACGGCTTTTAAAAATCGCCAATAGTAACCATTGTGTGCCGCTTTCTTGGACATACGAAAGTCAACTGTTTCCCTTGGCCTGTACAGCAGATTAAGGGCAATTCCAAGGTTTGGCGATTTGAAAAACAAATCGCTATATGATTTCTGATGTGATTTAACATGGCTTACGATAACTGGATATTCCATAAATCGTACAGCACTGCGACATGTATCGGATAAATGGCCACTTGCACCGCAAACGCAACACATTCGACGCCTATTAAACTCTACATGGCTATTGGGATCAACATTTGGTTGGGTCTGGTGATGTGAAAAAATTAGGTTAGCGCTTGATATACTCGTAAGTTCATTTCAGAAGTTTTCGAAATTTTGGAAACCTACCGTTGAGTGATAACGTCGCCACTTGTCTGGGCATAAATTAATTGAGTGACCGCGCACCTTGCAAATAGGACAAATTAGACGATTTTGGAATGTGCAGGCATTGCAGCTTTTGGTGAATACTTGTGTTTTATTTCCACACTAGAAATAGAAAAATTAGTATTGAATAGAATCTACGCACAAAGTAGCATACATATATACACATAACGGTGGTTTGTATTAACAGCCTAAAGCAACCGAATACCAAAATATTTAGAAGAATGAAAAACGAAATCGATTAAATCATGTCGGTTTGCCATCTCCGCCTCTGCATCGTATAACGAACTTTGTTGGTAATGAAAATTTGGAAATCGGATAATTACAACGCCCAAAACGGTGTTTCGAGAAATACAAAAGAATCCAATATACCCGTAACTATAAAATATAATTTTCTCAAATTTGATATACATACAAGGAGGGGGAGGGAATAGGCGGTTTACATTTTTTTTTAGGAAAATGGGCGTGTCACTGCCCACTATAGCAAAAAGATATATTTTCCAAACTAATTGACCAAACTCTACTAAATTTGTTACACGCTTTAAACATATTTTCGAAATTTCAGAAATCGTACAAAAACCACGTCCACTTTTCATAACGGTAATTTATAGAAATACAAAGAAAATCAAAAATTTTCGGGAAATGGGCATGGCGCCGCCCACTATATAGTAAATAGGTATATCTCAAAAATTACTTTGTCAAACTCTACTAAATTTAGAACACACTTTGTATTTGAAGACAACAAGCAAAATTTCGAAAATATACAATATACAAAAATAAAGTCCTTTTGTTTGTCACAACTTGCCTCAAAAACCGACTAATGGATTTCAATCAAATTTGGCCAGTATATGAATTTCTGAGAACTCTAGCACAAACATAGACTTTATTTTTATCCGTTAGGTGGCACATGAATCGAAATATTCAGAAAATCTATAATAATGAATCGATTTTGATGAAATTAGAAATGTATAATGCGGCTGCAACGAGAAATACTTTTACGAAAAATGTATTCGCTAGTTGGCGGTTGAAGCGAGTTATTCAGAAAATCCGTATTCAAGTTTCGATATTTATGATATCAAAAAAGTATGCCGAGGATGCTAACTATTAGGAATGATTTTTTAAACGCATTTGGGTTAAATTGTAAACCATCGTAGCCGAGTGACCTTTTACCAATAGTAGTTCAGAAAAGTCAAATATATTTCAGAGAAGGCCAAATTAAATACATTCGAGTTTTATTGAAATGCATTTGGCTTTTCTAAAATAATGCTAGAAAAGATAGTATAGCTTTAAATGTAAATGGAAGTTTTAGCCTTTGTACAAAATTTAACATGTATGTTCTTCTATAAATAATTTTTTATATCGGTCCTCACCAACCGTTTCTGTGTATGCATGTAGTTTTAATAATTTCATTCATCATCTTACCCTTAGACAAATCGTATTTGGACAACGTGGTTCGAAATGACCGCTCTCGCCGCACATATAGCAAATAGGTGGCTTTTTTGGTCGCCTACATTTAGCCCGCGTATGCCCAAATTCACAGCAATTAAAACACTTCAAATTACTATATGGACGAGTTTTGGGAAAACGATCTTCGGTGTAAATCTTCCATAATTTTCGATCTCCTAAAATCATAAGTAATCATTAGATATATTTACAACAATCTCAAACTACTTTATATGTAAGACTTACTATCCATTGATTTTTGTACTCCAACCACTGTGAAACGTTCACCATGCCAAGAGAAATTATAAAATCTAATCATTTCCTCATTCCAACCAACCCCACCCATTTGGTAATTTTGATTACTATAGACAATGTTCCCAATGGGTAAAGTATTTTTTATTTCACTTCGCTCCACTTCGCCAGTTGATGAAGGCACTGGTGAATAAATGGCTTCGATTTCATCTTCTGAACTATCATCCGACACAAAAAGCTTTTTTGTCGTTTTCGGTTCACCCATATTATCAATGGACGCAAAAATTTGATCTAATCCTTCTAATGCGTCATCAGGTACTGCCTCTGATAAAAATGATGGTACCGGAGGGGGTTCGATTATTTGCACTGAACGCAAACTTACTTGATCAGGCTCCAGTGCGTCTGCTTGTTCTTGTGCGACGTTAGTGCCTTCATTACTATCACTTTGCCATTCGTCCTCACAATTATCCTCTTCATCAATTTTTTCATTTAATTCCTTCTTTTCATCCCCTTCTCGTCCTTGTACCAGACTATTTAGTGTGGCTATGAATTCCGTATCCAACATATTTCTTGTCGCATTTGCGACCCCACCAGTCGAACCTCTTCGAGATCCCAATGATTGTGTACGTTTACGAATATTCCTGTTACAACGCTCAACAGCTGTGCCACGCTTAATAAATGATACTGGCGTATTAGATACTTCATTGTCCTCCAGCTCTTCGTCAGTGCTTACGTCATCGTTACGCGCGTCAGATCCGCGATTACTACTTGATGTGCGTCGCTTGGATAATCGTTTCACCTTTGGGTTAAGCGGCGTTTTTTGTATATCATCGGCATCAGAACTGGTGTCCACCGCATTTATAATTGTTCTAACACGACTAGCGCCTTTGATGTACACACTATCTGCTATGTCCGACTCACTTTCGTACACATCCATAGCTCTGAATTCGGTTTGATCTACATGATAATTATTTTGCTTATTTTGCTTTTCCAATGTATTATCCGCTTCCGTTTCGACTGCTGTCGATGAATTTGACAAAGGTGCAGTAAACTGAGCAGTGCAGATAACTTCATCCGTATCTTCATTGGTTTCTTGGTTTGCATTTTTTGCTGGCTGGCTCTGTGGTGGTTGCATTAGGCTGTCAACATCAGCGGTGAGTAGCACTAGATCTTCATCATCGGCTATGCCATTATCTTTCAGCAAACGACTGCGATCGGTCTGGCCAATAAAGTCATCGGATGAAAGTACAGAACATGGCGATGTACATCTACTTGGAACTTGTTCCGCCCCTTTTCCTGTCCCATCTTGTGTCACACTGCTACGCACTTCGGTTGGTTTAGTGAAGCCGCTTTTTACAGGTTTGCTATCCATTACAACATCGGACGCATCCATCGCATTGTCTTCTTCCAGTTGAATAGCGTCATTGCCTTCGTTATCACTATCGGATACTGTGATTGTAGGTGGAGGCTTTGTCGGTATTAAAACCACATCATCGTCTGTTCCAGTAGTATTATCGGATGAGGCATCTAACAAAATGGTTTCCACTTGCGGTTGTTGCTTACGCTTTTTGTTGCGAATGTTTTTAGATTTATTCTTCTTTGCTTGCACCGAAAGTGCTTTTTGCAATTTATTTTCTTGTTGTTTAAAAGGCCCACTTCGTGGCACATGTGCGTCTATAGTTTTTTGATTTTTCTTTTTTAAATTTGGCTTTGAATTTTTTATTAGGGCAACCGGTTTTATTAGCAAGTTAGTGGGTTTTGGTATGTTGTCTGTATCAAATTTTTGTATTGCTTGTGGTTCCGGTTGTTGAATATTGTCCTGTTGATTTTCACTTTCATTATTAGCGACACTTGCATTACTCTGGTTACTGCTTTCTTTGGCCACCAAAATAATATTTTTTGATGAGTTATCTATAGTATTGTATATATAAATCTATATGAGCCGAGTTTTTGTTTATAATTAATGTTACCTTTGAACTTACCTATATCGTTTATTGCATTGTTTTGAGCAATATTACTACTTATAGTAGTGGTAGTACGTTCAGCTTGATTGAATGTATTTGCTGGTTTGGTTGTTTTTATGCCCTTTACCCAGTAGCGTGTATCGGGCACTCGATTTGTTCTAGCAGGTCGATTCACAACGCTTTTTTCTGTAACAATACGTTCAATGGTTTCGGCTCTTTGTACTTGGGGTTTATCCTGTGTCTCAGCCGTGTTCTTTTCTTCTTCACCCGTTGTCGAATCTACGGCCTCATGGTGTATTTGACCGTAGAGCCTAGCCTCAAGCTCATTGTAATCTTCTCCATCTATATCGACCTGTTATGTTAAAATTTTGTATTTGAGTGCATGTTTATTTGGAAATCACTGAAATTACCTCGTCCATTTGTGGTATGGTTTTGTTTGTATCATTGAATTATGGTGATACTGGATTTAAGTTGCTAATTTTCTTTTTAATAATAAACTTCTCTAATATTTCATGGACCGCTATGTTTTTTTCTTTTCCTTTGATCCACTCATGCGGTGACAAGTGCAATCTGAGGCAACCCCCAGCGTTGCACAAAATGGCGTTGGTGATGCCAGTTATAATCTTTTTAAGAAAACCATTTGGTGTTTTAAAAGTACTATTTATTTATTTATATTTTTTTGTGTGGAACAATGCGAAATTTTACATATATAAAAAAAAAATCAAGTATGTAAAACTATGTTCTCGTTATACCGTAAATTACTATTTTCATCCAAATTACTTTACATAAATCAAGTGCGTCGACGCGTTTTCATTTATATTTTATATTGACAGGGTTGCTTAGCTCTCTGATCAAAAGGAAAATATACGTGTGGCTGCATTGTGTTTATCAATTCCATTTCTTTCTTATCGATTCTTCATTCATCGATTCATTTTAGGAAATAGTTATCGAACACAGAGTTGCTCATGAAATCAACGAAAATTTAATAATTTTGGAGAGTTTCATGATTGGTTCGTAATAAACTTATAATGCTTAGTATTCGCGTTCGTGGCGCAGATTATACTTCACAATATTATTCGTAGGCGCATACAGTGCCTCAAAATATTGGTTTATTAAAAATTTAGTCAAATATTTGACATTTCTGCTGTCACCATCAGCAGAAAAAATTCCAAAGTACTTCTCTCCGTTTCTGTATTGAATTATGTTCCCGTTCCTATTTCGAGCAATATCAAAATTCTGCTGTCGTTTCTGTAGACGTAAAATATGTACTGAATTCTAAATTCTTAAAGGTTTAGTTCCCCATCTTACGCATTGTTGGTGCTAGCAAATATTAAAAGTTAGTTGTTACTTTTGGTGCATTCATCGAACTAACCTAATAATCAATCTAATTTCAACTTAAAATCGATATACACAACACATATCTAAATTATAAAGCTGGGCCACGTATTTGACAAGTTAGTGATCGAATTGGCATTCAACATCTTCGCAAAGTGAATATTAAATAAACAAGTAATTTCATTTCATTTCAACAGTACACAATTTGTAGAGCAATAGTAATATTGATTTATTTAATATAGGCAAATATGGAAACTATGCAGCGTTATGTTTCTCCGGTGAATCTAGCCGTATTTCCACACTTGGCCACAGTTTTATTGACAATAGGCACTTTCTTCACCGCCTGGTTCTTCGTCTTTGTTGTGTCACGCCCAAGGAACTCGAAAGAAAGCACACTGTTCAAAGAACTCTCAATAAGTTTGTGTGCCTCTATATTTCTTGGATTCGGCGTGCTTTTCCTAATGCTTTCCGTTGGCATATACGTTTAAATTATAATTAGTGATGAATTGTTGAATATTAGCCGCAGACTCCCTGCCGTAAACGGATACTCCCAATTGAAAACTTTCGTAAAATAATTTTTATGCATACGTAATTTTACTATATATTTTACGTGTTTTACATTGTGTTAAAAAAAACATGGTAAATAAAATTATGCACTAAATGTGTGCATGTATGTGTGTGTAAAATATTTATATTATTCCAAATTAGAAATAGTAGAGATTCTTTACGCCAAAAACAATTAAGTAGCGATATTTGCTGCTATCAAAGTTTTATCCATACATATCATATTTATTTGAGTAGCTGTTTATTTTTTACACATTACTATAACTTTTGCATGTTTTTATCTGAAGAGTAATATATTTTTAGGTAGTCCAATAACAAACTTCGATAAATGTATTTAATTCTCGTTTTTATGCGTTCTCACATTGAATGGCTGGCTGCAACAATTTATTCCCCCTCATTTGTGTTGTTTACGGCTTATTGCCATTTACCCAGCCAAACCAGCTTTTTGTCTACATTTCTGCATAATGGCGCGTAGCATGAATTGTTTGCGTGACAATTGCCGTACATGCTTTAAAAATGTTTCCAAATCAATGACACCACTACGTAAGGCCTCACCCAAATAGTAAATTGCATCCTCTAGCGCCGCTTCTTCAGCATATGCATTGAGTAACCTGCAAATAGACACAAATTTTATGTAAATTTGAAGCAAATTTTTAGACAAATAAATACTTACTGTCTATAGAGTGGCGCTGTTGTGGTAACTGCCTCATCTGGGTCAATGCCATCGGATTCTTCCAACGCTTCTAAACTCTTCTCCAGCTCTTGTTCTTTGTCACGCAAAATATTTATGTTCTTTTGCAGCTCCACCTAAAATATGTACATACATATGTACATAGGGGTTGCTTAATAAAATTTACCCAGAGCTACTATATATTTGTTTTAGTGACTTACTTCCTCTCTATTAAGACGTGAAATAACGTTATCAATTTTTGAACTACCCTCTACCAATTCCTGCTTGGTACGATTAAGCGTTTCAATTTCAGCTTGATATTGATTTACTTTCTCTTGTATACGGCGTCTTAGTTTATCTTCCACAGCGCTAATAAGCGAGGCTTTGATGTGCTCTTCAGTTATGGTACCCGTAGAACTTGGTGTTGAAGAATTCTACAATGAAATCAAAAGAGGTCAAGTGTTATGTCATTTATTAATTTAAAGGTCGTTGACTTACGTAACCAGAATTGTAGCCAGGAACTGGCGGGAAATTCATATACGTTGGATACACGCCTGCTCCTGCATTTGGATTGGCTACAGCTGGATTACCTCCAGGCGGAAACGGCGGGTATTGTCCAAAACTATTTGCTGGTGGATATGGCGGAAATGTTCCACTACCGCCAGCACCAGCAGTGGGGTAAGGTGGATATCCAGCGCTACCTGGTGAGGAAAATGCTAAACAAAAATTGGAAGTTTATTGCAATTGAAGTTATTTTTTTATACTTTTAGTTTTTTCTTAACTATATATATTTGTTACAGTCTTTCCACTCAAAAAAAAAAATGGTTCATACAATTATTTTTTATTTATAAAATAATATTACCTGGATAAGGTGTTTGATCTTTTGGTTTTGAAAACACTGGTGGATGATCACCAAATGTTAGTATCATTACTTGTATCAAAGATAATAGATCCGATGTATGCTACAAATATGATGTTTTTGTTTTTTAGTAAAGTAGCGCATTTTCAGTAGCAAGTTGCAGGTTTGTTTTTCTTACCGGTTGCCAATCATGCAAATAAGGCAAATAGATCTTTCCATTATGATCCACATACATTGAAACTTTGATTTGCATCGTTGGTGTTGGTCTCACAAAGCACATTGGCGCATTTTGAGGGTGTGTGTCCATTAACCATATAACTATGGGAATGTAGTAAGTGTTATCTAGGAGTTAAAAACAAAAATCTTAGCATTACAGAATTTTCTAATTTTTTGTAGGGCAGACATATTACTTTTGTATACAACAGGTATAGTTCCAGCCAAATTGAAGAGATCCTTGGAGCTTCCATCATTGAACACTGTAGTTGTAAATAAATTGCATATAAAAAAAAAATATAAATGATGTGTATGCATAAACACTTGAAAACTGGTATTGGGCTAGGCAACACCCCCTCTAAATCAAACTCACCGAATTTTTGCAGACTGAACGACAAGGATCGATATGTTGTAATTAAATCAACAACATCTTTCTTGGTGGCGCTTATGTTTTTATACTGAAAAAAAAAATTACGGAATATGTTGATTATTTACACTCGACTTTCCTAAATTTCATAAATTAACACACCCTGGATAGTAACTTTGAAATCTGCGACTCCTCTGCAGCTGGCATCATTTTCAAGTAAAGTTTTGTTCCTTTAACTTTTCTACTAAATAAATTTTTTAAGTATTTCTGTTATATCGTTATTTTAATAATAATAAAAAATGAAACACTTGTTAAAATCTAGAACTAAAAGTTTTTCTTTTGTTCGGTTTTTGACGTTTAATAGATGACACACTCTTTGATACGAAATAAAGTTGTTTTTGGCGTTACCACATTGTCGTATTTGCGAAGTGCTTTTTGACCAAGCTGTGTCAAAGACACAGGGTATATAAAGTAAAAAATTATTGGGAAGAAAATATGGAAGGAATTAAAATATTAACAAAAAGATAATTACAAGGCGAATCCATAGAAGGTGGTGTTATAAATACAACTACAAAATTCCTATGTATCTTGTTTTTGTTTCTGCGTAAGAGTTGTCAAAATTTAAATACATTTTGTTTTTGCTTTTACGGCTTTTGAAAGCTCATACGCAAAAACAAAAACAAAATACATGTAGGGGAATAAAAAAAATCAAATCAGCTGCTCTTATGCCATCACCTTCTATAAATTCGCCTTGGATAATTATTTACATATTTTATACGTTTATTTGAAAGGTTGTTTGAATGGGCAGATTATCCCCAGATTGGAAAAGGGGTAAAATTAGCATTTTTTTAGATATTCTTCGAGGAAAATTAAGGTATTGGTTTTTAGTTGAATGAACGGAGTGGAAAGAGGTGTGGCATCTAAGACACCCATATTTGAAAGAGCACAGATGACGTACTTACATAGTAGGTCACAGACCGAACCGGAAAATGGGTAAAAATGCCATTTTTACAGAGAAATTGGAAGCTCTGGGTATGCCACCCATAATATTTTTCTGCAACATTTAAGACTGGTTGGCCCCCCTAATTCCGGCTAAGCCCTCCACAGTATTTTTGACCAGAACTTCTTAGTTCGTGAACGACCTTCGGACGCGCTTCAAAACAAAACCTTGGCCGGTGAAACTGCGGCTTCGCCATTCACAGTATTTTCGCGTACAACTCCAACATCCATTCGCAGTAGTCTAAGCAAGAGCAACTTTATTAATGTTATTTATGCGTACTTCCGTTAAAACAAATTTATGGTATAACTTATAGCCATTATGTTTATCCGCTGTCTTATTAATTGATTGCACTTTATCATAAAATTTAGCCTTAATAATTACAACTCCTTTACTTTATATTTATTGGCGTAGAATACGTCTTACCTTACGGTATGGGCACCAATGTCAGGTTTTTATTGTTGTAATCTCTATTTCTTTAATTATAAGGAAACGGCTCGATTAATTTTTTTTTTTTTTTTTGTAGTCAAATGAAGATGTTAGCTTTCGTTACATTTCATGTTGGTTGATATCTTCCTAATATTTAAATTTCTCAAATGAAAATTGTATAAACACATGCACACAAATATGTGTGTGGTGTTTGGTTGAGTGTTTGCTGTTGGGCGATTTAAATGTACTCGTGCAGCCCTTTCTTTGTATTGCATAATTTTAGGCGGGCAAGTTAAAGTAGAGTAAAAGAAGAGAAAATGCTGCCAAGCACTGCAAAGCTTATGTAGTATATCATCCAAAGTAACTATCAAATAAAGAAATTCATTTGCTTGTATTATTTATCATTTATTGTTACATATGTTTTCTGTCTTATCGGATGGCGTATTCTACGTTAAACTTAATGGCCGTGTCTCTGACACAGCCTGCTTCTTTTTTTTTAATTTTACTTACTTGTTGTACTATAAAAGGTCGCAGATTTTATTGTGCTAATATTTTGGTAATAATAAATGAAATAAAACTCCCTTCTGTGTATTTCAAACAGTATTTTTTAATAAATCAGTGCTCGGAAAGTTGTGAATTCGGTGGATCTTGGTGGCCAGTCAATACCGCATTGTTTGGATTGCTGTGTGGCATGGTGGCCCGTCTTGTTGAAAGCAATCAAACTCTTTCACGCATTTTCGAACACGCATAATGTGCCAACCAAAATCCACCGATATCCTTTACCCTAGAATGTTTCGCCTTCTTTGAAAAAAAATAGCTCAATGATGGGGTTTGCGCACACGCCGGCCGAAACAGTCACGTTTTGATCATGTAATGGTGTTTCATAAATCTCGTAACGATTTTCTGCCCCACTAAATGCGGCAAGCAATTTTGATTATTAATACCACCAGAGAAAGAGAAATGCGCCTCGTCGGTCATTAAAACTTGCATCTAAAAGTCCAACATGGTTCATGGTTTCCAATATTTGTAAGGAAACAAATGGAGATCGCTCTTCAAAATGCGCCGCTAAGTGGTTTCACTGAAGTTCAAGTGTTGAGCTCGGATGCGATACGAGACACTTGAGCCCTCGATACCTCTCCCTCTCACATACTATGTGTTTAATAATTTCATTGGAACGCCTTGAGTGTGGATGATAGTAGGCTTGATTATCCGCTGTTCTGCGATAAAATAAATTAAAAGCCAGCGGCCGAACTGTTTCGTCGGTAGACGCTTATTTGCCGCGATATTTTACACGATATGCACATTGAGTTAGCACAATTGAACGACTATTTTTAATGTACATATGTACTTACTCGCTGATCCAGCGCGTGCTTTCGGTGTGAAGCGGTGCGTGATTAAAATTGTACTGTTTGCAGTTTCCAAAACGTGTGTAAGAAAGTAAGTAAATCGGGTGACAGAATGCGAAGTTATTGAATGTTTACATATCGAAGGAACAAACCAACCAATTTCGTTAAAACTATCACTGCAAAACTCAGCCTAAATTACTCAGCTGGTTGAACGACAAATCGAAGCGTATGAAGGGCGTCTAATTTAATTCGATACACTTCCTTACCTAATAGGCGCTATAACCGTTTAAGCGATTTTGGCCGAACTTCTCCTACAAATTGTGGTGTGCGACTTGATGTTCCAACACAAATTGAGGGACCTACAATTTTACGCCGACTTCGAGCGGCGAATGTTTTTTTACACTCGTAGGTTTGCCATTGCCTGCTAGGGGGCGACCGCTATTAGAAAAAACTTTTCTATAATTTTTGATGTTGTTTGCCCCGGCCAGGATTTGAACACGGGACCCACCGAATGAAGCGCGCACACGCTACACACTCGGCAACGGTGGCTACCAATTTAATTGGATATATGTATGTAAGTGAAATAGACCAGTTGAAACGGAAAGGTGTCAATTTTATTTATTTGCGTGTTTTCAAGTTTTAAGTTTGGCCGTTAAATCTTTGTACAATTTTTAATATAAATTAATACTATGATGCAGTTTCCAAGTTAAAGACAAAGAAAAAATATTGAAATTAAATACTATCGCAAAAGTTATTAGGCATTGAAATTATTTACTATTCAATTTAAATCCACATTCAGTTTAATAATAACGTAAATATAAATAATTAATGAAATAATTCTGATTTTTAGTAGGCATGATTTTTTTTTCTTTTCAAAGCAAACACAATATAAACTACAATATAATAAATAATTAATGTGTGTACGTGACAAACGATAATTAGTTAATTTATTATTTAAAAACAAAAAAAAAAACAAAAAAAAAAACACAATTTAGTAGAATAATGTATTGTGCTAAATAAAATAAGATTTCTTAAGTCATTTGATTTGTTCGAGTATTCTCAGTGACTGTGAAATGTACCGAAAAATGTACATATGTATGTATTTAGCTTACATAAATGTGTTTGTTTGTTTGTTTGTGTGTGTGGGTGTTTGTTAGGTAGGGAACGTTTCTGAAATTAATGCGTTTTGTCGGCTGTTTCATTGTTGATTGTTAGTTTTCATTTCAGACACTCAAATCTCTTCATTCGACCATCTTCATAATCTAATTGATCCCATTTACGCAACATCCATACATCAATTCCATTCAAGCCTCATCTCATCCATCACAACTTCCTCATCATCTTCATTCGCCTGGAAAACACATACAAAAAAAAAAAAACAAAATAGAAGACAAATAAGGACATGTTTTAATACAAACACAAAATTATCAAACATTTAATGTAAACTAAATACAGGGGAGACATGCACAAATTGTGGCAAAATAAGAATATCGATTAGCATTATTTTATGATTATTTCTTAAATTATGTATCTTTATTTTTTTTTTGTCATATTTTACTTATTTAATGCGGTTTGAGTAGCTAAAACATACATTTCATGTATTTATATACATATATATGTATATATTATATATAAGTATGTATATTTGTATGTATGTATTATCAGTGATCTCATTTTCTAACATGTACATATTTAAAAGTATGTAATGTAAGTTGTTGTTGTGTAAACATTAATGTAATCATTACATCTTCTGTGGTTTAGTTTAGTTTAGTTTTGTTTCGTTTTTTTTTTCATTTATAAATACTTATCTGGCTTATATGAATATATCTATGCATATATAACATTCCATTATTTTATATTGTATTTGTTTCTTGTTTTTTTTTACTTTTATCATTTGGTACATATAAAAATAAATTGTTCTCCTATATAAATTAATATATGTATGTATGTATGTATGTATGTATGTATGTATGTATGCACTTATAATAGGTATGCCAAATGATCAAAAAGTACGAGTAGGTATGTACATATATTTTACGTTTCAATTTCACATTACTCTTATAGTAAACCATTGCATTCTACTTTATTTTTATTTTTATTTTTTTTTTGTTTTCAATGAAAAACGTGCGTTATGAATGTAAAAATGTTCCATACTAGTATATTGTACATATGTACTATGTAAGTATTTTTGTTAGTTTTATGTTTTTTATTTTATTTTTTATTTTGTATTTTACAACCTTAAAAGGTTTTCGACCGAGTATTTCATTTCTTTTTAGAAATGCTTCCCTATTTTAGAACAATTAATTCGTGCGCCTCGTTGAAATAAGTATTCGTTTGGGCGCACTTTACAAAAGTTGATATTGCTTCAATATATGTATTATCTTTGTATGTATGTATGTATGTATCTAAATTTATTTATGTATTTATTTTTGCACACAAACACAAAGTCGCAAAAGGAAATTTTAGGCGCCCCCATTTTTGTTGTTTTATTTTTTGGGGTTAATTGAAAAGAGTTGGCGAATAAATATACAAATAAATGTGCACAGTACAGTGAATCACACTATTGTTCACAACATGAATTTATTATAATATTTGCATTGTTTTTCATGATTATTTTTTGCGGTAATTTTTCATAAAAATATAGCTTGTGTAAAACAAAACGCGTAGAAAATTTTCAGCAATTCAAATTTATTAATTTAAATTTTTAGAAAAATTTTGGGCACGCAGTGCTGTAACTAGTACTTATCTCAATTTTAGTAGCACCCCAGTTTGATAATTTTTAGGAATTTTTGATTTTGGAAATTCTTTCGCCTTTAACGCATGCAAGTTATATAACAAAAATGTGAAAGGCCGTCAGCACAAAAAAAAAATGAAAAATATTAGAAACAACGACTATTTATATAAAATCTACGCGTGATATGGAAAATGCGCTTAAGACCAAAATATCAAAAATTTGCCAAAATCGACTGAAATTGTTATGTAATTCAGACTTGCACATTAATTACGTTAAAATTGAATGCACTAAGTAAAATAGTGAACATAAGTTTTCTAAAAATTCAAATTAAAAAGTTCGAAATTTTCATAAATTCAAATTAATTATCGGACACATCAAAGCTTTACGAAAAGTTTATTATGAAAAACATTTGAAACATTGTAAAAAAAATCACCATCTGGTCTCTTGTTTTTTTTAAAGGAAAACGAAACCTAACCTAAATGTTTGCTGGGAATTTTACAGCTATCGAAAGCCATTTAGAGAATTTGACGTTACGAAGAGTCAAATTTAAGAAAGGAGTTTCATATTCAAATTTGCTACAAAATGTCTGCTTGCCGAGTTATCCTAGTTTGAAGTTGATCATTTTGACAACTTTGCCAGTCGTTCTAAACTCGGATAGTTTTTTCAAGTACAAATTTTAATTTCATAACCTTACTTCACGACATGCTACTTTCTCATACCTAACTATTGCTGTTTACAACGCGGTTTGAGGTTTATAATTCATATAATATGAATCCCGTGTATTTTGTTTTTGCTTTTGAATGGAGGCTTCTAAGAAAGCGACTCAAAAATGAACAGGTTGAAAGTAGAAAAAAAGAAAGCTTGAATTTAACAATGCTAACTTAAATAGAAAGTGAAAATTTAAAAAAAAATAAAAAATTTTGACATTTTTACCGTACTAGGTGCAGATAGAACAAGCATTCAGTTTATGGGATGTCCTCATCTTATATGAATTCGCCTTGGTTGGTTTTGTTTGGTTTCACTGCAGTTTGACAGTTTTTCCCATAATATATTGCGCAAATCAGATTTACATAGGGTAATTAAATGTGTATTAAAGTCAAGATGAACTAAGTTCAAGATTATGATTTGATCTGAGCATGGTATATCTTGAAAACGATTCCGTTAGAAAGAAATGACAAAGTGACCGCCAAGTAACGGTGCGATTGGTCAATTTCGAACATTACTAATGCGATAAAGGGTTCTCAGACGGCAAAGCTGAAGTTAGACTTTTGGCGTGACAAAAAATTATGACATTCCATTTTGGTTGTCGGTGATTAGTAGGAAACGGTGCATGAAGCTACCGACCTGCTAGAAAGCCGGACTTCGGGCAACTCCACTTACACTAGAAGCGTAAATTGTTTAGCTATGATAAAATAAAAATATGTTTAAGAAATTTGATTTATTTGAAGGTGTGAAAATGAACGGTTAAAACTTAAAATTTTCTAGTATTTACAATAGATAATAGTTTTTTTTTTAATTGGCCACGCTTTGGTCCATTCTAAGGAGAAGAGTCCTCGCTTATTTTTTTAGTTTCATTTCTTGCTTAGAAAACAATAGTTTTTTTTAGTTATATATTTTGCATAGAAAATAAGTTTCTTTTTTAGTTTTATTTTAATTTTTGCATAGAAAATAATTATTTTTTGAGTTTATTATTTTGCTTAGAAAACAAAAAATAGTTTTTTGAGTTTTCTTCTTTATACAGAAAATACAAATTATCAGTTTAATTTTTTTGCTTAGAACAATGAATTTTATTTAAGGCTTAAAAAAAATTCGAATATTAACCGATTTAATGTTGAATTTATACGCTGAGTACTTGCAAAAACTCTTATTTGTTAAATTGAAAATAACTTGTATTTCCTAAGCTAATAATAAAACCATACCTGTTAAGTCACGAGTACTACTCGTACTAAGTAGCAATTTAAGGACTTTGGCATTCCAGAGAAGTACTCAATACTTTTCAAGTACATTAGATTTGTATCAATTACTACTCGAGTACAAGTACTTGTAATTGGAAAACATTTGGAAATATCATCAAGTACTGAAAGTACTCGAAAGTACTCGAAAATACTCGCTAAAAGAATTGCAATCCTTTTCCAAGTACTTCAAAGTAATTGAAAGTAATTGAAAGTGATGGTATTTCCAAATATTTTCCAATTACAAGTACTTGTACTCGAATCCTAATTTCAATTCAGCTAGAAAACAATTACGTATTCATTATAAGTACTTTAAAAAATATTTGTATTGAGTACTAATTGTACTTGAAATTTAACAGGTCTGAATAAAACTCAAACAAAATTTAAGCGAAAAATGTGATTAAAAACACAAAAAACAAAACATTTATTTCCTAAGCAACAAATAAAACTCTCAAAATAACTATTATGTTCCAAGCAAAAAATAAGACTCAAAAAATAAAACTAATTTTTTAAGCAAAAAATGAAAAAAATAGTTTTTATCCAGAATCTACGCTGAAACCCATCACCTATGTATGTATGTATTCGCTTGCTCCCTTAAATTTCACTCATCCAACACCTCTTCCTTTCCCTATGGTACGTTAAAAGAGCGCATTACTTGAAACTCCCTTAGATGAGTTTTATTATAATGATGGTAGGCTGATCTAGCAGGGGATAATTGATCTACATACATACATATTAGGCGACCGAATTTGTTCTGAAAGCCCGTAATTGCTAGACAACTAAATTTTGTTAAAACTTCGCAGATGTACATATGGAATGTATGTATGCACAATAGTTTTATTTTTTTTTTCAAAAGAAGCTATTTCTTTCATAAAAAAAAATTGCGCTCAGTGATTGTGTGCCCTTTATAAAAGTATACAAAATCGATATATATATATATATATATATATATATATATGTATGTATATTATATATACATACATGTAAAATACAGATATTAATGCGTATATATAATATTTATACAATAGAAATTTAAGTTTCATAAAATAGAGCTTCACAAAGTGATTTTAGTTAGTGCTAATAGTCAACAATTGCACCTTAAGAAATAAAACATAAATATTCAAAACTTAACTCAAATCAAAGCTTTGCAAATATAACTGTGGTATAAAAGGTTTAAATAAATATGATAGCTCCATTTGAATTTAGTACAAAAATATAATTTAGATTTTAGAGAAAATATACAAAACAATGCTTTGGTTCCCCTGCATTTTGATCGTACAGGAAAAGTTAGCATCTATAGTTTAACTAAAAATTATTATATACCATTATAGAGGTATAATTTTTATGCCACACATCGCAGTTATTTTAGTTACGCAACAAAAATATTATATTAAATCAGTTAAGTTTGCGAAGTAGTGTGGCTTTAAATTTTACTAACGCGAAACTTTTCAACGAATCTTTCTGGAATAAAAAATGTAAACGAAAAATTGAGCGAACTTATTGGCGAAGTTTTCTAAACAAAAAAAAAACAAATAGAAGAGAGGGAGAGAGAGAAAGAGGGAGCGCGAAGGGAAGAGCGCAAAAGCTGCCCATCAGAAATTTGCTACTGTTTCAGAAAATAGCTATTGGGAACATGAAGAAAAAAAAAAAAAAAGTATATGCGTTTTGTTTACTTTTGCATATTTTTGGCGTTTATATAAGAAAATAATTGCATACAGAAATAAACTTGATATGATATTGTGTTTATCATTAGTTTGTTCGACAATTTATAATAATAATAAATAATTATGTGTGTGATAGTAGTATTGTGTTACTTCAACATAGCAAATCTTTCCTGCTAGTGTTTTTTGTTGCTAATTTTCCACTTATTAACTTTTTCTTTTTCTTTGTCGGGCTTGATGAGTGCAAATCTCTCAAATGTTCTACTAGTTTTTGCTGCAAAAAAAATTAAAAAAAAAAAAACAAATTTTCACAAGCTAAAGATCACGCCGGAAAGTCTTATTACATCAATGTAAAGTCAATGGTATGTATAGAATGTAAGTATGTAAATAAAAAAATAATGTTAGTTCTCTTTACCTTCAAAGAGTCATAACGAACCATCAGATTTCAGGAGTTTGGTATACAGCCAGCAAACATTTTAAGGGAATTAAATTATCGTCCGTCGCACTTCACTTCGCTTCACAGAGATTTCTCTTGAATTTTCTTGAGCAGCGCAGATTATAAACAATATTTCGGACAATCAAATCAAGAGAGCTTTTAATACATACGAATTTTTAGCGAAATATGTATTTTTATCTTTTTTCACTGAAAATAAATAGATGTAATGCTATTTTTTATCAGGTTTGCACTACAACGAATAGGTAGGTAGGTGCTGAAAACAGTTCATCTTTATCAGTATGGTTTGACTTGCGTTCAAAACGAAAATATCGATAATATAAAAAAAACGATAACTCTATTGAACTGGATGATAAAAAAAACCAATCTCGGAAGCCAGCCTTATCAGAAAAATATATTTTTAAAAATACATATGCACATAGTTGTTCGGCATATTTATTTATATCAAACAATAAGAATTTATGAGCTCAACGCCAATTTTAATAGAAATTTTTTTTTTAGAAAAACAGCAAACAAATTTCAAAATATTCAAATTCAAAATATCTATTGTTCGAACTGAGTGATTTTTGAAAATTAAACTATAAGAAAATGCCCCTGAATATCCTAATCTTCTCGAAAACGGTTAGAAAAATCACTGCTTGCTTTTATAGCAATTAGTTAGTGCAAAATAAGTCAAGTCTTGTGATTTTGGAATTTTACTACTGAGCTGAGGAATCATGCGGAATAGAGTTCTGATTTTTCTGATTTCATGTCTCCAAATACATACAAATACTCGTACACACAACTGATGAGTGAATGAAAGGTTTTTAATTTGAAATTTGCAACAAAAAAAAAAAAAAAAAAAAAAAAAAACAAGCAGCAGTAGATATTTCAATCGTCCTACTACACTCGCCGAATGTTTTCTTTCGGCATGCGAGAGTTCAAAGAAAACACCAATATAATCATACATTCCAAAATCATGATATATTAAAAGCTTAACTAAATATTGTAAACTTCAAAAATTTAAGTTACATAAATTAAAATTAAACGTCTAAGCATCGTCCATATAGTGGTATTGCTTATAGGGAAATATTCTAGTATGTAAATTGTGTTAAAATTATTGTTAGCTACTATGAAAAATGATTGAATAAATAATAAGGGGTCTAAAAATTATAATTTCAATAGCATAAGTTAAGTATAAAATAAAATGCAAATAATAACCGCCAGAGGCTAAAGTCATACTATCGAGAAAAAGAATATTTTCTAACTGAAATGTAGTCTAGGTAAATTACACAATTCTGCCTTAATTGAACTTAGTCGAATACTGCTTGCGAATACGACAGCTATATCTGCAATAATGTTCTCAATTTACATTTTTACTTAACAGCAAATGCTGTAGCAATACTTTGTTGTAATTTGATAAGAAAAAATATAGATACATATAGCTAATGCGATCAATTTTGACCAATTCAATTCAAATGATCAATTTTAGCACTATTGGGAAGAACGTGTGCGTTAGATTATTGAAATGGTCCTCAACTACAGTGGCATAAAAAAAAGTTTTTACTATGTAGACACGTTGGAAATAAATAATTTTTAGAAAAGTGACAGATAATGCAAATAAATGAGACATACTTATAAATAAGGCGCATTTACGATTTGAATACCTTTGGAAGAGCTTTTGAACTTTAGGCAAGTATAAATGACGCTAAAGAAAAAAAATACACACACACACCCACAAAAACTTTAACTCTGCAATCGTCAATATTTAGCTATCGGTGTCTGTTTATGTATGTACATCAACCAACAAATTTAAGTAGACGGCTAATAATATTGTTAGAAAATAAATTATTTGGTAAAGCAATCGAATATTTTTTTGTTTTAGGGAATAGGGCTAATGACATGATATAAATTAATTTTGCTAAAAAAAAAAAATTACAATTTTTGAACAAAAAAAATATTTCGGAATTACAAAACTTTCTTTCGTTTCAAAAGCGTGAACGTATTTTTTTTTAAATAAGCAATGAAATTAAAAAAAAAATCCTTAATTAATTAGCGTCATAGTTTTTCAAAAAAAAATTATAACTACTTTATTTCACGTACTGAATGCAGATGCTACTGTGGCGCCATTATTTGTAAATATTTACAAGGTGATTAGTTCTGGGGATTTGGGCTTTTTTTTTATATTATCAGTCTGTTGCAGTTCAATACAAATCAAGCAAAATCTCCTAATAAATTTTGTTTTGCAGTAGCAATTCTGTTTAACTTTAATTTCAATTTTTTTTTTTCGATGAATTCCCAACGCGCGTCCCACCTCCCGCCCAACCGACCGAGGAGCGTGTCTGACGGACCAACGGCGAAGCCGATAGACCAGTACCCGTAATGCAAACTTCACTTTTCGAACATCACGTTGCTTTGTAATCGAAAAAGTGATAAGCAAATCATGTCTAGGGTAAAGTTAGTATGGATTTCCTGAGCTCGAAACACACTTTTTACATTTTTTACCTGGTTTGAGGGGTTTGAGATAACTTCTTATACTTTTTTTTTTTGGGTATCACTTCATTCACACATTTTTATTCTTAAAACAGTACCTCATCATACGCATTTATGTTAAGTAAACACAGTTATATTAACTGTGTAGCTTGTGTCCAAGTGCGCACCCAAAATTAAAAAAAAAAAAATTTACAGAAAATCATTTATTACCGTTATCTCAAAATCGGAATATACAAAAAAAAAAAAAAAAAAAAAAAAAAACGAAATAGAATTTCCACATAAAATTTATTTGATGACATCCCATTGTCAAAATTGTCCGGAGAGAAAATCAAATTCAAATTGATCCGAACGAGGTGTTCGGGGAAATTGTATTCCGCTCTCAGTGAGACCGAGTGGAGAAAGAACGTCTAAAATACTAACAAAAAGTTGTCCGAAAAAGAACGCTGAATCTGCCTTTACAAAACACAGGTAACACTCTCAATTGCCGCGGGAAAGATGTTACTGCCGGAAGTGTTATGGGGATCGGAGTATGCAGCTCAGCAGTGTGAAATCGTTCAATATGGAAACCATGGATTGCCGGAGTCAGGAAGATGCCCAGAACTAGGAGTACAGTGACTGAGAGTTGTAAGCTTTTCCTACATCGACGCATGTGGCCGCCCAGGAGACGTCCTAAGGGTAGTCAGACGCAGATCCGACGACGGGATCAATACCGCCAGGACACTTCGAGGAGATGTGAGCATTCCCATACCCTGTCCTCGCGCTCTCTAACACACCACCAGCAAGTGAGCAGAGGTCGTAGCCCACGACGAATGAGCAGAAGCGGTCTTCGCCACACGGACAGAGGCATCGAACGATATTCGGTACTTGTCCGATCTGAAAAGTGCCTTTCACTAATTAAGAGACTAAGGGTTGTAGATCACTCTTGCCATCGTTTGGATAAACACAAAATGAGAAAAACAAAGCAAGGGGAGCAGCGTTTTCGCTTTTACGACAATCGGGTATATGCACCGAACGACTGGATTTATATCCGGGCAAAGACGTCTAATTCAGCAAAATTTCCGAAAATTTGAAAGCGAATATTTTATGTTGTTATAACAACAACAACACAGCGTTTATTATAGTTGGTGTGTGGTAGAGCCCACAATGTCATTCTAAAAGATACATATTGGAAAATTGTCTCTATCATTTATTTTTATTTTATTTAATTTCCGTTACTTTTCAATTAAAACACATTTCGCTCTTCAACTAAAACAATAGAATTCCAAGCTTCAAACTTTGTTTGAAATTTCAAAAAAATTCTAAATAAAATTTCATCAAAATTTAAAACATAAGAAAAGTTCAGAATTTAAATAAGTAAAAAAAAAAACAGTTAAAAAATTAGAATTTTTTTTTTTGAGTATGCAGTTTAGTAGGAAGTGCCAATTTCAAACAGCTAGGAATTACTGTTGATTTTCCAAATATTTTCTAGCCGAAGGTGTTTTGGGTTTCTTTCATATAAAAATAAAATTTCGTTATATGGAAATAAATGCGAAAAAGAATTATCTAAAATCAAGGGCGATTTGTAGCCACTTGAAAGCTGAACTTAATTGTATTGAAATTTCATGTACTACTACAATACTGCATTCTGGAATATTTCCAATTTTTTTTTAAGTTTACAATTTTTAAGAAAATTTGTTACACAATTATAAATTTAGTATAGAGTTAGAAACTTGGGTTAAAATGGTTTTTGTTAGGCCAAATGAACTGTATTTTAATTGAACGGAAAATAAATAAAAAATAATAAATTACAGAAAATTGGTCAATACGTGGTGGTTTTGTTATTTGCAACCGAGTGGATGTATTTTGTTACTAAAAAAAAAAGGTTAAAAAAAATTTTCACAACACGATTTCAATTTCATTAAGTTGTACTATTTTTCGCATGATAGTAAATTTAAACTTAAAACAGAACAATAGATAGCAAATACATTAAAATCATTGGCATTAATTTTATAAGTGATATAGCTATGTAACGGGTGTTTTTTTAGACTGATAGAACTTTCGATAAGGATACCTGTCACTTCACAGCTGGTAAATGACATTTCGTTTTGACATTTCTGTTCAGTAAGCAGTGAAAGATCATCATGGAAAGAATGACGCCGCAACAACGTTTACGAATTGTGGAAATTTACTTTAAAAATCAGTGTACTGTTCGCCAAACTTATAGAGCACTTCGTGAATTTTATGGTTCACATAATCGAGCGTCAGAGCAGCTTATTCGTCAAACTGTTGATAAATTTCGAACAACATTTACTCTACTCGATGAAAAACCAACAACAAGATAAAGAACTGTACGCACAGAAGAAAATATTGGTGCTGTAAGTGATAGTGTTGGAGAAGATCCGAATTTGTCTATTCGCCGCCGTGCTCAACAAGTTGGACTTTGTCCATCCACAATATGGAAAAATTTGCGCAAAATTGGACTGATCGCATCCGATTCACCAAAGCTAGTCGTGTTGGACATATGCTAGAAATCCTTTTTAAATATTAAATGTCATGAAAATATCTTACAAATAAAAATAAAAATATTGGCATCATACTTCATTTTTTATGTGTTTTATTTCCATTTAAGGTTCTATCAGTCTAAAAAAACACCCTATATATAATATCCGCATGTGTAGGTGCATTGAAAATGAATAATGTATAGTTTTCTGTGCGAACTATGTATAAGTGAAATGAGAACAAAAAAATTCAAACAAATATAGAGTGGGCCAATAATCGTTTCGAATCGATCGAAATCTTAAAGAAAAATATTTAATTAATTTAATGCAATACAAACAAAGAGCAGATATCAATTCGTTTCAACTTACGCCACTGTTCGCATTGGAAACATGTTAATATTCTAAAACGCGTCAGAATTTTAAAACTTAAGTAATTTACCCAGAAAATTTTTATAACTACATATAACTTAGCTAATTTATGCATGTTCACTTGTATGTGTATGTATGTGTGTGTGTGTGTGAACATAGTTTAAATTTCATGCAAAATGTCGCTTGAAATGATCTACTTATTTATGTTTTCTAAATTATTATATATCTGTATATATATATAAATGTACGCACTATTTGTTATTGATATTATTGGCGAGAGCGTTATTGTATATGTATGTATGTATATGAAGCGCTTTATTCATTTAGTGCATGTGCGCGACACAAAGTTAACTATCAATTGATGCTGTGAGGGGCATGGGCATTGGGAGGGACATTTTATGTCACTCAAATGTATTTACCATTCGCTATTTGTAACTCTTAGTCTCGGCCTTAGGCTAGCTTCGAATATGCATACACACAAATCACACCCACAACAACACCCGCCGCTATATAGGTAATTAATGACCTTCGTTTCTTCGCCGTATGCTTGCTTTCCTCCGATTCGCGTTGTTTTCGCTTAATTTCGTTCACTTTTTGTTCAATATTGGACTGCCGCTCGACACGTTTCCGCCGCTTTAACTCATTTTCGGCACTGCTATAAATGAATGAAAAGAAAACAAATGAAAATGATAAACAAAAAATATAAATAGGTGGGTAGATATATGTACATATACAGTGACCAAAACAATTCACCACATGGTGGATTTTATAAACTTTGCGCCATGTTTATCTTTGTTTTTCGTTAAATGTTCATAAAAAATACTAGTAAAACCTGGCAGACGTTGTCCAGCTTATATTTATCTTTATCGCCCTTTTCATATGTAATAACAAAACGCATTTGGTAGAACCCCAATACTATACATAGCGGGTGGCAACTCTTTCAAAAATATTGGTATGCACCGTGTCCTTGCCGAGACGAACAGTATGATACACATATTCTAATATTTTATATCCTTGCGTATAATTTAATTAAATTTGACTTTTAAAAAGGGTGGCAGCCCGCTTCAAAAAAATATACCTATAAACTTTCTCCTATGGAAACAAATGGTTTTACACCCATTTTTTATTATTTTATTTAACTTGTGTATAATTTAATTAAATTCGTCTTTTCAAACCTATGAACCTCCTCCTCAGCAAAACGCACCGTTTGACGCTCATTTTTGATTATTTCAGTTAACTTTTGTATAATTTTATTTATTTCGACCTTTCAAACAGGTGGCATCCCTCTTTAAAATAGAGCTAGCTACGAACCTTCTCCTCAGCAAAACGAACCTTTCGACACCCATATTTTACTATTTCATTTAACTTGTGTATAATTTAATTAAATTCGTCTTTCCAAACAGGTGGCAACCTTCTTTTAAATAAAGCTAGTTATGAACTTTCTCCTTAGCAAAACGAACCTTTCGACACCCATATTTTACTATTTCATTTAACTTGTGTATAATTATATTAAATTCGTCTTTCCAAACAGGTGGCAACCCTCTTTAAAATATAGCTAGCTATGAACCTTCACAGCAAAACGAAGCGTTTGACGCTCATTTTTGATTATTTCAGTTAACTTTTGTATAATTTTATTTATTTCGACCTTTCAAGCAGGTGGCAACCCTCTTTAAAATAGAGCTAGCTACGAACCTTCTCCTCAGCAAAACGAACCTTTCGACGCTCATATTTTACTATTTCATTTAACTAGTGTATAATTTAATTAAATTCGTCTTTCCAAAAAGGTGGCAACCTTCTTTTAAATATAGCTAGCTATGAACTTTCTCCTTAGCAAAACGAACCTTTCGACACCCATATTTTACTATTGAATATAAGTTGTATATAATTTCATTAAATTCGTCTTTCCAAACAGGTGGCAACCTTCTCCAAACTATAGGTATGAACCGTCTCCTCTCCGAGGCGAACCGTTTGACACCCATATTTTAATTTTATATAACTCGCGTATAATTAAATTAAATTGAAACAGGTGGCAACACTCAAAAAATGTTAGCTATGAACTTTCTTTCCGAAGCGAACCGCTTGACACCTATATTTTAAAATTACATTAAATTTTAATTAAATTTGACTTTTCCAACCGGTGGCAACCTCTTCCAAAGCATCAAATATATTTTACCACCTATTCATACAAAATTTCATAAAAATCTATGCACCCTTTTCGGAGGAGTTCGACCACAAATACCCTGACACGAGATTTTCATATACGTATAAAATAACTCGTTATATAACAAAAAGCATACACGTCAAAAGTTCAACAAATTTTGAATTTTGACCAAAATTTTAAAACTTTTTAATCCGGCATGAAGTTTTATAATTTATGTGATTATTAATATAATAATGTGGCAAATCTGAGCAGCCTAAAACATTTTGGTTGATTTTTGAAATTTTTGTCTTATGCATTCTTCCCGTATAACGGTTGGATTTTCTATAAATTTGATTTTTGATATTTTTTTGTGCTGGCGGTCTGGCGGATTTTCTGCCATATAAACGGCAAACGTTAAATGAATGAAAAAAATTCAAGTTCGGCATTTAAAAAAATTCTCAAAAATCAACAGCCTTTTGAGATAGCATTATATTTTTATAAATGAATACCCAGAAGTTGTCAAAAAACTAATGAAAATTTGTTAACCGTTAGAAATCTTGTTTTATATCCTATTTGTTAAAGAACGACCTATATTTTTATTAAAAAAAAATTACCATGCAAAACATTTGCAACAGTGTACAAAAATAAATCCCCACGTGGTCACTTGTTTGAGTCACTGTATACATATATGTATGTATGTATATATTTTTTGGTATTTTAAACTTACCCGATCACGAGGGGGTTACTATTTGTGCCATCGGTGCCATTTAATTTAATTTCACCCGACGATTCATTACCACCACCACCACCGCCGCTACCACTGCCATGTTCACTAATTGTACTCCGCTCATGCACAGCATTTGCGTTCTTATCATCCAAGTAATTGTTGTAACCATGTTCTCCAACTTCATCATCACTATCGTCATCATCATCGTCATCCTCATCATCATCGTCATCTTCGTAAAATTCATTCTCATCACTCTCTGATTCGTGCACGCGTTCTAACGAACCCTGAGAACGTTTCGGTTGTGATGGTAGTGGTGGTAGCGGTCTATTCGACATGCTCTCAGCAGTTTTTTCATTATTTATGAAATTATTCAATGCATCCTTGCTGGCATGTTGTGCATTGTCGGTCATAGCGTACAGTTCATCGTTGAAACTTGCGCTAGCTGGTATTTTTGGTAGAGGTTTGCCATGTAGATTCAACGTAAGTGTACCGGCAGCACTGCAACCGGCCATTGGCAGTGTTAGGGAATGTGTACGTGGCGGCAGAGGTGGTGGTATCTCGCTACCAGTTGTGGCATACAGATCGTGATCTTTGTCACTGTTGGATATTGGCTCCTCCTTGTAGTTAAGAAATTCCTTTAATTAAACGGATATTGCGTTAAGTTTATATATGAAAATTTATGTATGTATAATAATTATCTTACTGGATCTTTAAGTAATTTGATTCCCTCTATAACTGCTTGATAAGAGAAGTATAATTGATCTGCAGTCTGTATTAATCCCATGCGATATCTGCGCAATTCGTACAATACGTCCTGTACAGAAACTTTGTTTTCACCTTCCTTCTCAATCTGTTTGTGCAAAAAAAAAAACACAAAAAAAACAATACCATGTAGATTGCAAAACATTTCGAATTTCATTCAACCACTAACCAAAACGAGACAGCAATCAACTAAGCAAAAGGTGCCAGAACGACCAATACCGGCACTGCAGTGTACCACTGCGGGCCCCACATCAGCATCGAGTGCACCCGAATCGCGTACTTGTTTTAAAAATTGTAAGAACGCCACTGGCGAACTGGGAATGCCAAAATCTGGCCATGTTGTATAATGGAATTGTAATATCTCACGGCTTGTATTTGATTCAAGATCTGTTAGCCTAATTAAACGAATTTAAATTAAAAAAAAAAAACTCCTCTATCGTATTGCAATTAAATAATTTGACTTACTTGAACCATCTGCGACAGAAATTCTTATACTCTTCGCAACGCATAAATTCAACACTCAAATTAACTTCAGCTAATTTCAGCGCATTTTCAGGACCCTTCCTATCCGGCCAATAGTGATGACATTTCACTTGCTTCTTTTCCATTAATTTATTTAGCATTAGAATGGCTTTAGTATTTTGTTCCCACACCATTAGCCAAAAATGGCCAACGGTGTCGATTAGTGGACCTTGTGTTAGAATATATTTTCGTTCGGCGCGTTCCAGCTAAGAGAAAATTTTAATTTTTTTTTACCCATCACATAAATCATATCTAATCATATCCATTGTATCTACTTACCTTAACAAGATTCGCATTTATATAGTCTACACTCCCTCTGTGGATGATAATGCGTGAATGGTCGTAGGGGTTTACATCTCGGTATCTGTTCAAACAGCGATTATGTGGTTTCTCCGATTCAATAGTGCCGAATTGTTTCTCACTAGCTTCACGATCGCAATGATCACGTATATCCTAAATATAGGGATAGAAAGATAAATTCAGTGTGAGCTAATTTAAAAATAACTAGCTAAGTACAGTACTAAAAAAATAGAAAGAAATTTTACGTACAAATTTTATCAGCGAATAAATATAGTAACTCGAACAATTGACTACATGGTGATCTTTGGTTTTATAACACAGCTCCATAAAAAAAACATAGCTTCTTTTAAGCAGACCATATTAATAATATGCTTTTGGGGTTGCTGCATCTGAGATCGATTTGCCGCGATCGGGTCAAGTTTTCTCATTGTCTCAAAAAAAAAAAAAAAAAAAAAAAAAAAAAAAAAAAAACATAGATTCTTTTGAGACGTTTTTTGTAGGTTATGAAAAAACTTGACATGATGGCTCTAAACTGACCTCAGATTTGGATTCAGCGAATCAAAAAACATATGATGAATATGGTCTGCTTAAAAGAAGCTATTTTTTTGGAGTTGTGTAATATTCGCCATATTTTCCATATGCAACTTTTTCGTTAATTGTATATAATATTAAACTATAGTTTGTTATATAACAAAAAAACGTTTAATATAAATATAAAACTTTTCAATTTTGGGTATGTAGTTTTGTAACTCATTTAATTTTAGCATAATAATGCGTGACAAAATTATTATTATTTTTTTTTAATTTTGGTCTGACGCAAATTTATTCACGTTAAATGAAAAAGAGCTTTCAGAGCAACTGTTATATAATGCACTATATTTTTTTTTATTAAAAAAAATGTATGAAATAAATTTATCATGAAATAAATTTTAGATACATATGTATGTATGTAAAAAAAAACCAACATGTGATCAATTAATTGAGTCACTATGTACTTGCTGGCCAGGTTAAATGCAAAAGAGTGAAAGACGATAAATAAAATATTTCTAAAATTTTTATTTTCACCATTGCTGTGGGTATAAAAGGTTTTGTTACTTCACTAGCTGTGCACCTATAATTGCCTAGTTTCCTAATTCCAAAAAGGCACATCTAATTGTATACGTATCCAAATCGGAACAATGCAACTGAACAGATTGGGTTTGAGCTTGATTGATGGCAATTGCGAAAGGCAATGAAATTGGAAAATGATGTGACGAATTTCTGAGAGCTCTACATTTAATGGTCTTATTAAATGCATAATTACTTTGTAAGCTAGAAAATTAAAGTTAAAATTTACCAAAAATACCAATAGTATAACTTTGTTTACATGAGGGTCGATTGTAACAGAATCATCCCATATTAAATATATGCCTATAGGAAAATTTAAATTGATGAAGCTGGTTGGTGTTGGAAATGGGCAAAACTGTAAAGGGTGTTCTTTTAGACATGTGGTTTTCAATAAAAAATAAAACGCATATATTTGAATGGTTTGACAAAGAATTTAGCTTTACTACAAATATAAGGGGTTGTCATTATGTTCTAAAAATGATTTCGGGCAAGTGACCACCGCGGATGGCTCGAATAAACTCCAGCCGGGAGGCCCAATTTTCAACCATTTTTTGGAGCAATTGGGGCCGTATGACAGCAATAACGCGCTGAATATTCACTTCCAAGACGTCAGTCGTCTCAGGCTTATCTGCATAGACAGCGACTTCACATAACCCCATAAAAAATAGTCAGGTGGTGTTAAATCGCTCACCAAAAGCTTCCTTCAATAAATTTATTGTTGACGGCCATGTAGCGCCGGCTTGTTTGAACCAAAGGTCATCCATATCCAATTCTGGTACGTAAAAGTCTTTAATCATAGCTCTATGATTTTTGAAGAAATGTGTACCAATGGTGCCCTCTGCTCATAGAGAAATCCACAGTGATCTTTTGAGGATGTAACGGCGACCGAATATTGGACGCAGCGCGGGATGTGTCGCGTGAACCCAACCATTATCTTGATAATAAATTTCCACGATTTGCAAAAGTTGTTCCGGAGTAAGTCTGTTCATTATGAAATGACAAACAAAACTGAGTATAAATCAAGTAACAAGTGTCAAAAAGACCAATCCCGAAAAAAGGATTGCCTCACATTCTATATGTTGCCAAAAACGTTTCTTTGTCTTTGCCCCAAGGCGGTTGAGGGAACTTGGAGAGTGGACACAGGACGCCACCCTGCGGTATCCCTTACTTAACTATCCTTAATTTAGATGTTGTGACCTTAAATAATACCGATGATTGATAACCACCAGGTAATTCGCGGTCCACTGTTTTCAATCCCTGCGGGAGAGTTGATACCTCCACGTCAGTTAGTAGCGTGAATTTGCTGGGCTTGCCTACTGAGCCAAAATGACCATGACGTGGAAGTAAGCATCAAAATAATTAATATTATGTTGCCAGTTGAGGCAAAAAACGGATTGAACAGATTTACACTCTAAACCGACGATATGTTTTTATATTAAGTGTGACATCGACAGCAAAAAAAAATAAAATAAAGTCTAATTGAAACTTGCACATTATTATACTAATATATGTATGTATATATGTATATAATAGTTATATAAAGGGTGGTTAAATTTTAAGGGCCGATGTTGATTTTGAATAAACCACAAATTATTTTGGAAATTATTGCAATTTCTTTTTATTATGATAATATGGTGTGGTTCAATTATGTATGGAACAAAATATCGGCCAAATGTCCGCCGCGACCTCGGCTGCACACCTCCATCCGATGGTCCAAATTTTCGATGACGCTGAGGCATAATTGAGGTTCTATGCCGTTAATGTGCGGAATTATCTCATCCTTTAGCTCTTGAATTGTTGCTGGCTTATCGACGTACACCTTTTCTTTCAAATAACCCCAAAGAAAGCAGTCCCACGGTGTCAAATAACATGATCTTGGTGGCCAATTGACATCGCCACCACGTGAAATAACACGGCCATTGAATTCGTCGCGCAAAAGAGCCATTGTTTCGTTGGCTGTGTGTCAAGTGGCATCATCCTGTTGGAACCACATATCGTCCACATCCATATGTTCCAATTCGGGCCATAAAAAGTTCGTTATCATCTCACGATAGCGAACACCATTCATAGTAACTGCCTGACCGGCCTCATTTTGGAAAAAATACGGCCCGATGATGCCGCCAGCCCATAAACTGCACCAAACAGTCAATCTTTGTGGGTGCATTGGTTTTTCGACAATCACTCTTGGATTACTGACGAATCCACTGAGAAATGTCAAATGAAATGCAGAAAAAAACTTGACGTTTAGGTGTGGTTCACATTCAACATCGGCCCTTAAAATTTAACCACCCTTTATTATATTTTATCAAAACTCTAACTAAAAAGTTTGAAAATTTGATGAAAACTTGTAAACTCACAGAATATCAAACACATATGAACGGAAAAATTGAAATTAACGATAACGATTTTCTAACGGAACAATAAAAATCACAAAATATCGCTAACATATGATCGGAAAATTGTGAACCTATTATGTTTCATACAAAAAAAAATCCAAAAAAAAAAACGAGCAAATATGACAAAATATCGATCAAGTGTAATCGAAAAAATAAAAACCACAACATACGGATTAAATCATGACTTTTTATATATGTAAATTATAACCATTATGGTCCCTGATTAAAAGCTTAAGAATTGCGGCGTGATTTATTTCTGACAAACGGGGTTTCGTCCTTCAACAACTCGGCGTCAGAAAGCTGATCGCTATTTTGGTTGTCAAACTTCTACTTCAGCCATTTGATACTTTCTAAGTTGGCGTTTAGTTTTCCTTCCTTGGATTTACTAAGACAAAATACAATGCAATGACTTCCAACCATTCCCTTATTTCTCCGCGTTCATGCAACATAAAAGACCTTCAGCAAACATACCATCGACATAATTTCGTAGATCTTTAGCGACCCCATATCCCAGTGGATAATTCATGTGTGCTTAGTACAATGACTTGCAGTGATCGCTCCGAGTAACACTCAGACTTCATATTTATCTACGTATTTGAGGTTATGTTGCTGATGCCAAGGAGCTACTATCTTTTACCCCGCTTTTTGAGAGAATTTTTTCTCTACATCGAGTTAACAACAAACAGTGAAAGTAGAACGGAAGTGAGTTCCAAGTTCTACATTGCTAAAATATTATAGCGCAATTATTTATGAATGTTGTTGGATGTAATGTGAAGCAGAGAAATTCAAAATAATAGTAACAATGTATGTATGTATTTATGTATGTATGTGTAATATGTGTGCATGAAAAGTTACAAGAAAAACTGTTACGCTGCTTTGATTTCGAGGTGACTTCTTTCAAAGCAACATTAAACAAATTCACGGCTTTGTACCCACAACACTTGCCATGCAGTATGAATGCATTAAAATAATATTTTTATTACATGTAGCACAACTACTAAAACAATTAAAATGCCAGAAAAATAGCACACGAGAAAAAGTATAAGCAAAAAATTGCTGATTTTCAAAGTGTATTTTATGAATGAACATTTCTTTCAAAAAAAAAAAACAAAGAAAAAAAATCATAGTGCCAACGGTAGCAACAGTTGCCGGTTAGTGGCTTTGCTATCGCTATGCCGGCTATGTTCGCGTATTCGTACAATCAACATTTCTCACATACATAATTAGGCACACAGCGTCGGTGGTGTTGTCAGCAACATCAGCAAAGGCTTGACTGGAAGAGCACATGCACTCACTGCAAATTCAATTAAAGTGCAAATGCAGAACTTCATGCATATCGGAGTCGTCTTAACAGAGTTACGAGTGGGGTGAAGTTTCAGGGCCCTGCGTTCTAGTGGACAAATGTAAACTTCATATGTATTACTGAACAATTCTTCAATAATTTAATTATCATTTAATGCAATGGAGCACAGTATTGTTGACGGAGCTACTACTACAAAAGAAAAGATGTTGACTTTCGCTTGGAAATTAACGTTACTTCTAGCGGCCGTTTCAGATACGACACAATACGCAAATTCACTCGGAAGTGTAATGCAGAGCATGCCCGATAAATGCCACAATTTCGCTTCCATCGTTATACGGCTTGTATGTGAAAATTAGGCAGTTATTGTGGCAAATGCCCCTATGAAATAAACCCCCCTATGTTGAGGACCTAACAAAATTCAACAACTGACAGTAGTCAGGTTTATTGCGCCTAAAACTATGCCGCTAAAACGGTTTTCAGCCCCCTAATGATGCCAACAGTCGTTGTAGTTGTCATGCCCTACTGAGTACGAGACATCGTCACATAGTTTTAGTCGCAGTTAACCTGACGACTGTTAGGTTGATAAGTTTTGTCAGGGCAAAAAGTTACGAGTTCAAAGACACTACTGTGTACGACTTGTAATGCGGTGAAGGGCACTGGGTACAGGGTTGGCACTTCATGAAACCAATTGCGTAGCAAAGGCCTAGAAGAATCAGAGTTAATATGATGATGTAAACAATGGTTGAAATTCCCAGCGTTGTTCACACTACAAAATTTTCAAAGTGTTAATGAGAAAGGGTCAAATTAAAATGCGAAATACTCCGTGATTTCAGTATTTAAGAATGGGCAAGAGCATCTCAACATACATACATCATCTGTTACGATGCCATCCAAATATGCAGGTGAGCACATACCAAACTTTATTGCATATATTATTTGAAAAATATGCAATAAAAATGAGTTTCTCATTCCCATTTTCATTTGACGCTTTCCGATTTACAATTGACCATTTCTATTTTCAATTGACGCTTTCTTATTTCCAAATAACTATTATTATTCTCAAATGACACTTTCTTTGTCGCTTTATCAAAAAAAATGTATCCTTCTTATTTTTAATTGACGCTTTCGCATTTTGAATGGGAGATGTTGCAATTCAACAAATTCATATAAATTAAAATTTCAAACTTTGTAGAGAATTTGTAAAAATATAACATGCTTCCATTTATATTTTCCACTTTTTTTTTCGAATTTTCGGAAAATTTTTAGCTATGAGTTTATAGCTCAATAAATTTCAACAAAATAATGTGCATATTTTTTTTTCGTTTCCCATATGTATTTGCTGTATCTCATTCAATGACCCATGACGAATTATTTAACATATTAGCAAATGGTTGATTTATAGTTGTGCAAAAGAGATAATTGTCTGAATGCTAATTTCCCACACGAAATGAGGAACTAACTAAGCTATTCATTGGAGTTTTGCAAAAGCGTGCGAAATCTTTGTGATCAACTCTGAGGTGCGTAGAATGACTGACACTTTTATGGTAGGGCAGCAAAATGTTAACGTAATTTTGTTAGTACGAATAAAATCGGAGCTCCCAGAAGTAATAAATAAAATTCATTAGAAGCAAGACCGATTTGATTATGTTTAGTTACTATTAAGGGGTGAAGTAGACTTAGAGGCCGAAAAATGTATTTTTTGTTATGGATTTGTAGGGAAATGAAGATAGCTCTTTTCAAATAAGTATAATATTTATTAATAGTGATCTCTGAGGTTGAAAAAAAGCAAACTTTCTTACAAAAGTGAAAACTGAAACTTAATAAATTTTTTCAAGGATCTTGTAAGTCATGTCGCCGCTGACGTCGTAAATTGCGTAAGCGATGCAGGCCGCAATTTTCATCTGAAATCAACAAACCAATCATTTTCTTACTCAGGAGCGTTTTTTTTTACCGTAGATGGACTAAAATATTTGCGATATACGAAAATCAAATCCCTAAAACAGACTGCCGCAAAAAACAAATACGATTTTACTTTACTTGCAGTCAAGAAAGATCTAAAAATGATTTGTTTTTGAAACATTTAGTCTATATAGAACAGTTTTTTATGTTCTTTAAATTAAATGTTAGATGCTGAAAATCGGTTCACTAGTGTTTTTTATTAGCACTTACACAATTTTGAAAAACATGGTTTCGATAAAACCCCGCTTAAAGTTTGCGGTGAAGATGCATCTTTCCATAATTTCGAGAATATGCATGATATTATAAGGCGATATACATAGCTATCGATTAAAACAATAAAAAAAATCAATTTTTTGAAATGTATAAAGGTACTTCTGCCTTTTAACGTAGCTGTTAGTAAGAGCCTGCATAAAAATTCAAATGTTTATAACTTGTTTCCAGAGGAGTGTTACCCGGAGTGTTATATGACCATAACAACAATCCGGAATTAATGAAATAGTTAAAAAATTAGGTGTCGCACTTGGAAAATTTTCACTCATAGCAAATCTGCATTAAGATGCTCTAACTTTTTAAAGACCATTAAAGTTTCAATAAGGAAAATGGCAAAAAAAAAAAACACAAATACCATACGATGCAGAAATATGCGTGTAAAATGAAAGAACGGTTATTTTTCGCAGCCATTCTGTGGTGAAATACCTGAAAAATGTTCTTTAAAGTTTTCATCCGTGACAATTGTCATTGAAATTCCTTTACAAAAATTATCATGCGAACAAAAGCAATAACACAAAGATCAATGGATTCAGTTTCGGGGCAAATAGGGTATAAAATAATATTACATATAAATTTTTTAATACAACTGTTTTTGTTGAAATTGCTTTCCACATGCATAACCAAACATATATTTTATTTAAAAACGGTAGAGGATTAGAGTGTCTATACAGGTAAATCAAATTTAATAATAAGGACCGTTTCTTTGTACCCGAGTTTCAATTGAACGCTCTAACTCGAATAAAATTTCCTTTAGTTGCAAACGCAACCCTGTTAGCACCTTTCATAAAACATGCGGTTTGATTAGAGCTATTCAAGAACGGAAAGTAATTGTAAGGCAAATATTTTATTCATGTAGTAATATATTTAAAAGTACTATATAAACAAAAACGGATTGGATTAGATGTTAAATTGAAATTTTTAATGTATTTTCTTCGGGCTGATTCACAATAGCGCAGTTTTTTCCACTTCCCAACACTCAGATCGGTTATAGAGTTGGGAAAACTATGGGCCTAATAATGCATTTAAATGAATAGTAAAACGTTATTGGGGAGGGCGGGCTCTATAAAACTTTAAAACGGCGCTGTAAAATTCATACGAACATGGGAGGTTATACTACTAAATAAGCACACCTCAAGGTAGCTCAAGCAATACTCCTCATGTCGTATATGACTAATGTCGTGTGGCAATGTGATTACACATTTACATACATACATATATACATACATAAATAAATACACATATATGTACGTACACACCTGCATATAACGCGAACAGATAGATATAAAATAAAAGCAGCAATTGAGTATCTTAACAATTCGCTGCAATATTTACAAGTGCAAAGATGTGCAATATAAACAGATGTATGTATGTATGGGAGTGTACGAATTTTTTCTTTTTTTTTCTTTTTAAGTATAAATATGCACATATGTACATACATATGTACATACTAACATGATAGTATATTAAAAACAATAAAATCGCTACGTATTCAAGTCGATAATTGGAGCGAAACAGATTGCCACGCCATGTATGTAAACCAGTAGCAGTAGTATGTTTTATATAGAAAGTAACTTAAAAATTATTTTGACAGGCTGAACGAGTATTATCGGATTCAGGCCCCAAATTTCGAGATTCGTGATAAAGACGAAATACATACTTATCTTCCATTTGATATCGCAAGGCTGTGTGGGGGATTATTCCACGATAACAAATACCAAAAAATAATAAATTAATATACTTAACGAATTAAGGTGTGTGCTTTACTTATGTACGTCCAATAAGTAATAGTAAATTTTCAAGAATGGATGGCAAAATTGCATCATTATATTTTACCCATGACGTTCAAATCTTGAACGTCAAAAAGTGATAAGAAAGCAAAACTCCGATTGTATTTCTTCTTTGAAAAAACTTCTCACAAAAATTAAGTACTCTTTGGAAAAAAATAGAAGGCTTTGAAATCAAACTTGTTTTAATTATAATACTTTGGGGGGTTTAACCTTGCAGGGAGGGGGTGGGGGCTCCTTTGACTGCCTACGGGCTTCTCCTGGACAGATGGGCTTTATGTCGTCTCAGCGAGCGCTGGGAAATTGCCACGACATGCAGAATTGCAAGGTCCCTCTGGCCGAGAGTGGATCGTGGGCGCTCAAGGGAGCTGATGTCGCTTACTAAGCGGCAACTCTCGACCCTGGTTGGTGTTTTGACTGGGCATTGTCCGTTGGGTATTCACGCGGTTAGGCTGAAAATAGTCTCTGACCATTTCTGCCGCAGCTGTATGGAGGAGGATGAGGTGGATTCATCTTGTCATTTTCTGCTCAGCTGCCCTGCATTTGCGAGACTGAGGTTCAAGTACCTGGGCTCGTACTTTTTTAGCTCTCCAGAAAACCTTTCTGGAGTGGAGATTGGTAATTTGCGTGACTTAATTCGGGGCACGCAACGTTTCTCAGGTTAATCTTTCCTGACTTTCCGATTCACGTTACCGTTCATTAATTAGGTCGTATCACAACGGACTCTTACTATGGCTAAGTGAGTTCCCTTTGGGGAACTACCACAGTAACCTAACCTAACCTTGGGGGGTTTAAACATAATTAAAAATGTTAAAATATTAGTTGTCATTTGCTCCATATGCAAGAGTTCTAACTTTTCGTCGCACACGCGCTATCATCTTTTGCACGAGATCATCGTCGACTTTACACGATGCCCACAACCACTTTGTTTTAAATTCTCCAATATCTTTTACCAGATCACTTGTCTTCCTTTCCTTTCCAATATTCCTTTCACGATTGCTCAATATTCCTCAATAGGACGGAACGCTGGGCAATTTAGTGAATTGCAGGAGCGAGGTACAAAATCTATGTTATTTGTCCTTAGCATAATGGCCGCCAGAAAAGTGGTCTGATACCATTACGGTGGTTAGTTCCGTTTGTGATAAAAGGGCTGCTTTTACGGCCACAAGCACAAATGGCTTGCCACAGAAAATGTATTTTTTTTTTCGGGAGCTTGGACATCATTTTCAATTTCCAGCTTTCAGAACCATACTTTTTTTATCCGATACGAGGAGCAACGAAAAATAAAACAACTGGTTTGAAGTTCTGCCAACAAAAAGCGGTCGTTCTTTATTTATTACTTTCTTAAATACTATCATTTTGTTTATTGCTGCATTTTTGTTATTGGCAATGCAGCTATAAAAATACAATTTGATACAAAATAATTCTTAAGAAATTTGTTTGGTGCATTTTGTAAATTGTTGCATTTTTGTTAGCGGAAATGCACCTGAACAAAGTGTAACAATTCTTTGGAAAAAAATACAATTAATAAAGCTATAAATATATATATTAAAATTCTTTAGAATTAAAACTTCTTTGTAGCGGATAAAGTATTGAAAATAATTATTAAACTTCTTAAGAAGTAAAACAACACATGTACATATGTATATGTGTATGACCAAATAATGTTAAGGGAATAGTGGGAGACACTATAACAAAGCATCTTGGCAACTGGCAGCAGTATAAAAATCTTGAGAAATAGGTTTCATCGTCCATAACAATGCATTTGTATTTTATAATTTGCGATTCATACAACCTCCGACTGCGTGATTTTGCTTTGCGTTTCGATCTGGCGTTGTTTGAGCTTGGAAACTTCTCAATGAAGCTTGCCCTTTACTTTTTGTACAAAAGGCTGCGGTTAACGTATAGATTTTGCAACAGTACGCGACGAAATCTTCGGAATTGGCGAAAAAACGCTAAGAATCTTCCGAGCACTGCTTTGATCGCTTGGACCAAAGTCATCTCCGCCGCCATGCTTTCTATCAACTGCCAGTCCCTCTTTGTATCGATTCAAATCTCTGTGGTGCAAATCCAACTAAATTTGTTCACTCACGAAACACTTCGAAGCAAATGGTCGGTATCTTTTTTTCGGAACAAGTGGACATGTCGTCATCTCTCACTAAGCCACACGTAGAACGGTCAATTTTGATTAGCACACGGCCTTTTGTTTAGCCGAAGTGTTCGAAAAAAGAAGAGAAACCAATCGCAAAATATGAATCATTTTCCACCACGACAATGCAAGGTCTCCCACATAAGATGAAACAAAAACGTTTTTGAGCATTCAAAACATCGATTTGGTGATTTATCCACCTAATAATTTCTTCTTATTCCCGCAGAACAAAACAAGAATACCAACGTTTTTCGACGTCTCAAGAAGAGGTTGATGTTTTGGAGGTAACTCAATTGAAATGGAAAAGTGTTTCGAAAATTAGTTCAAAAGGCTGCAAAAATGTATTGAACTTCATGAAGAATATTTGGGGAAACAATAAAGCCATTTCCGATTGCACATAAATTAGTTGATATCCGCGACTTCATCTGCGATGCCTACTAAGTTTCCATATACTTTTTGAGGATAAAAATACAGCTTCGATGATTTTGTTAACAATGCTCCGTGGTCACAGTAATCATGAAGTTTTTCAACTTCAACTTTTTTATTGCAAATATATTATCCATACACACAATATATATGTTTTCAATGCCATCGAAATCGGACCATAAAAGCATTTCTTCTCGGAGCTACCGCATAATTGTCTAATATCAATATCGGATCAGAAATACGGATTTTCTATTCAAGCGCCCTCTAGCAGATCCTCCTTATTGCATCAACACCATCACCTTTCTAATATCGTCAATATCGGAACATAAATACTGGCTTTCTGGAAAACTCGAGTCTAGCGCCATCTAGCGCATTTATTTTTGGTAAATGAACTTCCATTTCCATTTCCCAAAACAAAAATTTTCGTTATACGTTTCTAATTTCATCAAAATTTTTGGTAAAAGTATTTTTTATTACACCAACACCATACAATTTTAATATTCATTAATGTCGGATCATAAATACGAATTGTCTAAATATCGCGACGCATGCGCCACCTAACGGATTAAAATATAGCCTATGAGCGTGCCAAATTTGGATGAAATCATTCTTCGGTTTTTGAAATAAGTTGTAACAAAAAAAAACGGCTGTATTTTTATAGCATAAATATAAATCCAGCTATTTGTTTTTACTTGTCTATATCAACAGTTAAGTAGCAAACCGAGTATTTTACATACTTCAAGTAGCAACAACCTTAACTACAATGCATGTGACTTGCCCTATTTTTACTAAAAGTGTTCAAAACGCAAATTCACTCTGTATCTATTGTAGGTAATAATTACTTGGTTTATTTAATTTTTTTTCTTCTATTTTCTCAATTTTTCTTCCTGAAGTTTTAACAAATGATTGTTATCAACAGTGCACGTTTCTTATCAGTATTTTATTGTCAATGCAATAATGACGTCCCCATGACGACAGAAGTTATGGTGAAATCAAATTTTCTATTGCAATTACTCATTGATTATAGTGCAATTATTTATCTTTAAACGAATATATGATAAAAATTAACAGGTGAATGCACTGCTTGTGAGCTACGAGTGGGCAACGTTCATTATACTATGCAGCAAAAGAAATTTTTCGGACCAAAATAATTTTTTTTTTAAACGGGAGTCATAAAAAGTTATACACCATTTAAATAAGAGGAAAATGCCGACCATTTTTTTTTTTAGCAAAAATCCAATTTTGAACTTCGAAGGCCTTTATTTCGGCTTTATAGGCTAACTTCGAAAAACGCATGGAATACTTTTTACACTCTCACGACTCTCACTCTTACGAAAAAAATTGGTTTGATTCAATTCCAAAGCAAGTAAGTACTGTGCAGTGTTATAGAGCAAAGCAATAATTTATAAAACCAAATTTCCGGTTCAAAGATGCAGACTTAGTTGTTCCCCGGTTGATTGAAGAAACTAATGAATGAGCTATACATGCATATGTATGTACAATACTTATATATTAATGAAACAAGACATACATACATATGTATGTACATACCTATAATTAGAGTTAATAGAATATACCTACGATTTGTATTTATACCTTTTCGAGGTAGTTTTGTTGCGTTCATTGATTTGTTTGGCACGTGTATTGATTTTTTCAGTGTTCAAAGTTGCATACCTCAATGTAGTGATTCATAAGAAATGCTAATGCAAATTAATATAGTCTAATATTTATATATAAAAAAAATAAATATTATAATGCTCATGAGGTTTGGCTTTTTAGAGCGAAGGCGAGGCTGTACAAAAAGGAGTTGCATGAGAAAATACGAAGGACAGCTGACCCAAAATTTTGTATAATACTTAACCCTAACTATAGGCCCGTTTCTTTGTACCCGAGTTGCAAATGAACGCTCCATAAAATTTCCTTTAGTTGCAAAAGCAACCCTGTTCGCTTATTTCATGATTGTTGATTTAGTTATATATTTAAAAGTACTATGCAAATAAAACGTATTAGATCTTACAACTGGAATTTTTTCCCATGTATTTTCTTCCGGCTCATTCACAATAGCCCAGTTTTTTTTTCACTTCCCAACACTACATCTCAGATCGGATATGATTTCACCGAGTTGACTCAACTCGCATATTTTTCCGAGTTGGTGTTGTTGCTTTACATGCAATTTGTTGGCCTACCTAGTTTATGCTCTTTTTGATGCCGCCTTTGTTTTTATTTTTTTTTTTTTACAAAATTTATGTTTTCATGAAAAAAAGAGTAATATGCATATCAAAAAACGGGACTCTCAGTCGTAGTGATTTGAAATCGAAGTAAGTAATTATTACATATATAACATTATTTGGCTACAATTAAAAGTTTAGTTTTGTTTTGTTTGGAATAGTTTTGTTTACAAAGGACTAAAAACAAAATAGGAGACGGAAAATGTCCCACAGTTGTCTGAAGCGGATGAAGTTATAATTTTGGCTACTGTTGACGCTTTTTTTTTTCAAAAATATACAGAAACTTGGTCTATTAAACGCAAAGCAGGTTCAGGGCGACCGAAAAAGACCTACCGCTTTGGATGACCGCCGTAATAAGCGAATTGGCATTCGGGAACGGTTCAAAATAGTCGAAGTCATTAAGAGTTAAGTTCAGGAACTAAATGGAGTGGAAATCAATACACGAACTATACGACGGCGCCTTCAAGAACATGGACTGACTGCAGAAGAATCGGCGAGCGTTACAATAATTAGAGTCTCAGACGCATCGTTAGGCTGGATCATCTGGGAGTTTCTTCCTTCATGGTGTTGGAAAGTTGCCCTTGATCGATGGAAATGAGAATGCAATTAAATATCGAAATAACGCGTGTAGTTTTAGAACATTTTTTTTTATAAATACCTGACTGTAAATTTTAAATTTTCAATGCTTATTTATGGTAGGAATTTATAAATAATTCCTCATTTTTAAATAAAACCAAATTATCGCAAATTTTTAGGGTGTCCTATTTTTTTGTCCGCTACTGTATATGAAGAAATATACACATCAGGTGAGAGTCCTATTACTACATTTCCAACCATATCAAAATGTTTGAAATCTCTTTAATAGTTTTTGAAATATAAGCTCTTAAAAATATAGAAAATTTCCCCTTTTCCCCGTCCTAAAACCCGGGCTATTCATTTTCACCAAAAAAAAAACTCTACTACATACCAAAACCACAATTTGTAGGCTTTCATCATTTCCACGGAATCTAATATTGAAATGTATATTTGGCAAAATAATTAAGTTATGCGAAGTGGAGAAGCAACATAAATATTGCAAACTGATACGAGGGTGGTTGAATAAGTTAGGAAATTAGTGAAACTATTTCAGTCATGTCACTGAAGAAAGTTTTGATTTCGATTAGCAACGATTGTAGTTGAGTTTTGAGTAAGAAAATTGGTTACAACAATCGTTGTTAAATTTTTAAATAATATCCGAGCGTTGGTGTTAACTTTCTCGACCTTAATCCGTCACATGGCATTAATTTTGGCATTACTCGCGTGATAAGCATTTTTTGCTCAATATTACAAAGTTTTTTCGACGAATCCAACACCTATTGCCATTTATGTACATATTTACACCAGTGATCACAAAAATAGTTCCAAAATATTTTGACAATTTTGCCTTTCCCTAGTTAATGGAGAATCCCATGTAAACTGTTAAAATTGTAACTTTACTTCAAACGTGGATAGAAAAAAATCTATTGATGATCGAATAATTAAATTGCAACAATATGAAGTTCTTTATTGATCCGGTAAAACAGAAGGAAGTACGTTGCAAAATTTGAAACCAATTTAAAAATATAAAGGGTAAAAGTTGAGCGTGCACTAAGTGCTGAGGCAGACGGTGTGCATAATAGAAGAACCTCAGGAAGAGTTCCTGTAACAAAAAAATTTTAACAAAAAGTTAGCATTTTGCCTCCACTAGTCAGTTCTTGAATTGATTTTTCCAAAAAAAAAAAAAAAAAATTGTGTTTTGTTTTTGGAACATCAAGACAAAAATGTTTATAAACATTTTTTTTGCATAAAAAAATCCGTCAAGTACTAAATATTTTTCTTTTGCATAGGTTAGGTTAGGATACTGTGGTAGTTCCCGCAAAGGGAACTCACATAGTAGGAGTCCATTGTGATACCACCTGATTTATGAACGGTAACGTGAATCGGAAAGTCAGGAAAGATTAACCTGAGAAAAGTTGCGTGTCCCAAATGAAGTCACGCAAATTAACAATTTCCACCCCAGAAAGCTCCTCTGGAGTCCTAAAGAAGTACGAGCCTAGGTACTTGAACCTCAGTCTCGCAAAGGCAGGGCAGCTGAGCAGAAAATAGCAAGATGAATCCACCTCATCCTCCTCCATACAGCTATCTTCAGCCTAACCGCATGAATACCCAACGGACAATGCCCAGTCAAAACACCTACGAGGGTCGAGAGTTGCCGCTTCGTAAGCGACCTCAGCTCCTTTGAGCGCCCACGATCCACTCTCGGCCAGAGGGACCTTGCAATTCTGCATGTCATGGCAATTTCCCAGCGCTCGCTGAGACGACAGAGAGCCCATCTGTCCAGGAGAAGCCCGTAGGCAGTAAAAGGAGCCCCAACCTCGTCGCTGCAAAGAGAAATGACTTCCAGGGTACCCTGCCGAGCGAGCTCATCAGCCATGCAGTTCCCTGCAATGTCGCCATGGCCCGGTACCCAAATTAGTCGCATGCCACGCTGGACGAAAATATTCATAGCTCTATCAATTTTTGGAATATCGCCTTAATATTTCTATAGGGAATATCCCTGAATATATATTTCTAGGTTTTATTTATTTAATAAAAGATCCATTTTTTAACCCTTTACATTGGATTCACCCTTAATTTAAATGATTTATAATTTATAAAATCTCTACAAGATTTCCAACTTTTCAATCCGATTTTTTTTTTCAACGTAGTGAACGAGCATTCTGCAAAATTTCCACCGTGTGCACTTCAGTATTTCACTCATGCATCAATTGTTTCAATTGCAGCTAATGAGTTCGCCAAATTGAGCTCGATATAAATTCACAACCATTGCAGGAATTGATTTCTGCTATGTAGGTACAGCAATGAAAAAATTATTTACTTTATTTGTCTTAATCAAAGAACGGGATTAATGTTGGCATTACTCGAATGAGAAACGATTTTTTGTTTAATATTAGAAAATATTTTACAAGCAACTAATAGCTAATATCAATTCAATCATTTGTAATTTATAAAAATTTAACAAACTTCGGAAAATTGCAATTCAAATGTCTAAGTTTTAAAAAAATTGTGAAAGCATGTTTTTTAAATTTCTCGCATTTTTAGCAAGTTTTGACTTTTGACTTGGTACATGATCTTTAAATTTACTCAAAATCTAAATCCCACATTGCTTCAGCGATCTACTGTGCAACACTCGTACGCTCAGCTCATCGAAAAAAAAAAACCAAATATCTATCTACCATCTTGCAAATTCACCAAATCGCCTGATGACTGCCTAGTTGTCTGACCGACCGACCTTCCAGGAATGTCGTTTGCTTTCAATTTAAACGCATCTATACATTTTGTGAGTTTCTGTTTCAGTTAATTTCGCTGAAAAAAATTAAACATAAAATGTGTGCAATAGGAGAGACATAGCGAGAGAGACAGGGAGAGAGAGAGGAAGAGTTAGTGAGAAATGTGGCAAGGAAGCGAATAATATCCAATCTTCTAGTATTATTGCTTTTAGCACGAAATAAATGTTAGTCTGTATGATGAACATTCTGAGAAACATAAAAATTTACGTGTAGTATATGTGGCATATTTGTCTCGTAGTCGGGCTAAATACATACATACATAATTATATTTTTTCCTTGTTTTCATAATTTTTAATTTGTGTTAGGATCGATGCAGTAATAAATACATAATGTACATACATACATACATACACACTTATGAGTACATTATTATCAGACAAAAAAAATATGAAATATCTTTTTATGTTAATAAAGTTAATTTGGATGAAATTTAAAGATCATATTCTGCTTTGTTTTAGTTTAAGAAAATTATATGTACTACATAGATGATCATACAGTGACTCCAACTGCAACTCGGACAGTGATTTCGTTTTAAATATTCACCATGTATATCATGAAAATAAACCATATAAATCAAAGTTTCAAACCAAGGCGAATTAATAGAAGAGGGTGTGAAAAGAACAGCTGATTTGATTTCTTGCATTCAAATTCGCCTTGTCTTCGTGCAGGCATTATTGTTTACAATAAAACTTTCGATTTTATAAATAACAAATTGTTTACATTGGCGAGCAAAACCGGTCGACCGGTGACATTTTTACAATATTAGCAAGGTTTTTCATGATACATTTTTTTTTGTCAATTTTATATAAAACTATAGTTCATTGTATAACAAAAACCATGGAAATTGATTTTTCAAACTTAAAAAGGTCAACAATTTTTCTTAAAAAAAATTTTGGAATATGTTTAGACATTTTTTGGCTATGCCTCTTTCATTTTAGTAAAGTGACAAGTTTGAAGTTGATAGAAACTACCGTTAAATTTATTCTGTTTTTTTTTTTAGATTTGGCCCTCGAAGCTTTTCATACTTTCATACTGAATTTAAATAAGCTTATAGCTGAATTCTTGAAAAATTTCTAAAAACTCTCCAACATTTTTTTTTTATAATTTCGGTGAAAATTAGTTGAGTTTTCATACATTTTGTAGTAAGTTAGAAATATTAATTTAAAGGGTTTTTTTTTATTTATCATGAAAAATTTTGGTAATATTTATACTGACTATGATAATTGCCACACCAAAACCCAAAAACAATACAGTTTTGTGAATGAATTTGCTGTTAGTACACCACCTTACTGAATATCCCTTGTTTCAAACTTTACACAAAAATTTAACAAATTTAAACAAAATGCTATTGAGTTTTCTGCAGTTTCAAACAGAATTTTTAGAAATTTTGCGGGTATGCAATTTTGTAGCCAATTCAATTTCAGTACAATAAAGCGCAATTTGTATGTGGCTAAAAATTACCATTGATTTTTGGTATTTTTTTTGCTGGTGGTGTCGCCCATTTTCTTCCATATAAAAGTAAATTTTCTTCATCCAAAAATCAACGGTAATTTTAGTCACTTAAAACGTATTCCTTTGCCGAACTTCTCCTACAATTTGTGCGTCTAAATGTTGTAACATAAATTCACGGACCTATAATTTTTACGCCGACTCCGAACGGCAAATGATTTTTTGTGGGACATTTTTTTCATGGCCGAAATACATTCGGGAAGTTTGCCATAACCTGCCGAAGGGCGACTGCTGTTGGAAAAAGGTTTCCTATAATTTTTTATGTTATTTGCCTCGGACAGGATTCGAGCCCAGTACACAAAGAATGACCCGCCAACACACACTACACACTCGGCTACGCCGGCCGCCTACCCTTTATGTAGGGCTAATTAGCCGTAATTCAAACAATTGATGCTTGAGTGGAATACTGAAATGAGTTCAGTAGAAATTTTCGCGGAAAATTATTAAACAAACATTTGTACATATGAATGTTCGTACACTATGTAGCAAAAGCATGCGTTCATCATGTTTCTCAAAGTTGATACAAATTTATAAATCATTAGTTTTGAAATGCAATAAGCTTCATAAATATGGCCATATGTATGTACATAACGCATAAACAAGTTTTACTTCTTTATAGAAGAAAATTACATTAAAAAAATTGTTAACCTCTTACAACTTGACCCTTTTTATCAACTACCTTATACGCGACAGATGTTGTCCTGCCTATATTTATTTATTAAAAACACTTATCGGTTTCTTTCGCATATAAATTGTATATAATATAATAAAATTTGACTTTTCAAAAACAGTTGGCAACACTCTCCAAAATATAGGTATGAAGCTTCTCTTCACCGAGACGAAGAGTTTCACACCCATATTTTAATAATTCATATAACTTGGGTATAATTTAATTAATCTTGACTTTTGAAACAGGTGGCAACCTTCTTCAAAATAAAAGTATGAACCTTCTCTTCACTGAGATTAGCCATTTGATACCTATATTTTAATATTTCATTTAACTTGGGTATATTCTAATTAAATATGACTTTTCAAACAGGTGGCAACCCTCTCCTAAATATATGAATGAACCTTCTCCTCGCCGCGAATAATAGTTCCACACCCATACTTTAATAATACATATAACGTGCATATGATTCAATTTAATTCGACTTTGCAAAAAGGTGGCAACCCTCTTCAAAAAAAAACAGTGCCTAAAACGTCATCCATACAGTGATATGAAAAAATATAATAGTAACACGACATTTGGACTAGTTTTGGATATTCTTCTATTCATTGTTTTAAGGTTGTAAGTTTTTTTTATAAAACCCTCGCTCATGATATAACAAACACCACATTTCAAACTTTGTAGAAAAAATACGACAAATCACCAACTTTGTATAACAACAAAATGTAGTGTCCCTATTTTTTTCACATGACTCATGTTTGTAATATTAGCCAGCTTTTTATAAATAAATAAATAAATAAATATATTGGCGAAATTTATTGGTCGGCGAAAATTGTCTTTCTTTTTGAGCTAAAACAAAAGACTTAAGAAACAAACTAGCTCCCACGTTACGTGCGATCGATTTGCGGGTTAAGGAAAAGCCTATTTTCTTAATAATTGCAATTTTTAATGATAACTATACGACAGGGACTAAGGTTTTTCCTTATTCAATCAAATCAACAAAAACCATATAAACCCCAGGCTCAAACTTTCTGCAAATTGTACTAAGAAAATAATACAATAAAGTTAAATTTTCATCAAAGTTTCAAACTTTTTAATCAGAATATTGAGAACATTTGTACGCACGCAGTTTTATAGACCATTCAATTTTTGTGTAACAAAAACGAAACAAAAATGTGCAAGTTTGAAGTGGGTCAAAAATCGTTCTGGTTTTGTATATTTTGTGTTTTTTGTTTGCTGACAGTGTTGCCCATTTTCTTCATTCAGCTACTTTTCTCTGCTTCCCCAATTTCTTAAATAAGTTTGGAGTAAGGCGAATTCATATGTATAAGGTGATTTGAATAAATGATTGAAATATTAAAAAAGGCGGAATTTTTATAATTTTTCGTTTTTTTTTTGTTTGCATTAACTGTTTTGTGTAAATGCTGTGAAAAATGAGCTCTTCATTTTGCCTACTATAAGTATTAAATAGCTATTTTTGTCCCTTTTCGTCGATTTTAGCTTCAAACAGAAGGTAGCGCAGTTTGTGATACCGTTAACCCTCTCTTGGAAATTTTGACAGAATTTCTACGTCACAACAGACTTTGTATCCTATCATTCTTGGATATGACTTATATGTCAACCTGTACCTATATGTGAAATGAAATGAAGCGTGATTATTTTCAAGAAAAGTGGACGCTTGCACCTACATTTGCACTATCACATCGCGTCGCTGCAATTTTTTTCTGTTCTTACTTTTTACACCTATTCTTTGTACGCACATTAGGGCGCCTCATCACAACAAGTTGAGGGGTGTTTTCATGTGTTAACTTTATTGTAGGAACAAGAGATAACACGGCTTCCATACTTAACTAGCTTTATGTCCATGGATATCCATCCTTTGAGTTAGGTTTTTTATTTCGTAGCAGCTATTTTCATTTTCGAAATGAGCAATGGAACATTTACCCATCATAGAAAGGAATTATGAAGTTTGGAAATTACATCAGCAAATTTTTTTTCTCAAGATCAAGGATTTTATTAGGAAGTATTGGAAAAAGTTAACAACAGTCAAAGTATATATGAAAAAGGGGAAGATCAACAGCAGTTCACATGACGGCTTTGAATTACTGTCTTCGGGAAGACAGCGGTTGTGAATTCCAACCTAGGCAGAGTCTAGAAAGAAATATGATGGGGTGATGTGGTGATCTCCTAAATAGCAGCTATAATTTTTACCGCTCTGACCGTTACTTGACTATCTGTAACACTTTCCTAATTATAACTGGCCTTGAGCTAAAAATTTATTTTTGATTTGAATAAATTAATATATGTTTTGAAATTACAACAAAGTTGAATTTAGCTATAAACGCAAAACCTAAATTAAAAATGAATAACTACAAATCAGCCAAAAAATAGATGGCAAACTTTACAGAGGAAAAAACAAAAGACAAAAACAAAACTCATATGAAACATTTTTGTTCCAAAGTCCGATTAACGGTTAAGATTGTAGGCTTTTAATTTGTTTAGTTAGCATTATACTTTGTTTATATGAACTATGTTAATATTTAGATTTCAGATTAAAGTATGTTAGAATTTGTTTTTGGTGCGCCGTTCAAATTGCCTCCAATTGTAGAAGCAATCGGTTTCCCAATTTGGATAAATAAATTTTTTAATTCTGAAAATTTGTATTTTACTTTTGAATGTGCTTGTACATTTGAGATAGAAAAATTGTTAATGAAAATTTTTTAAATCTTAAGAGGGCGGGTGAACAGTTTTGAAAAAGAACTGTCATACAAGTTTTTTTTTTTGGAAATCTATGCCAGAACCAAGGTGTATCCATAGAAGGTGATAGCAAGATAAACAAAACGAATCCACTGTGCATGCCAATGAACAAAATGAAAAAAAAACGAATTGAAAATTTTTTAGTAGTTTTCCTACAATAAATAAGGAAGATATCAAGATTTACTTAAGCTGGACCGCTTTGAAAATACCTCCAAACATAGAGTGTTTTTATAAATAAAATTATTTTTTTCTAAAAATCACATCAGATGTAAATGAAAATGTAAAAAAATTTTTTTATGGGAATATTTTGGCATAAGTCTTAAAATATAATAAATTTTATAATTCCGATGGAAAAGCATTACCGATTTTTTTTTCAAATGTGGGGAGTGATGTACCTAATAAACATACATAGTTACATATGTATGTAAGTATATGCATAAAAATATTTCATTTTCCATTATTGAATCATGGATTTCCTCATAATTATTGCAATAAAATAACAACAAAAATAGGGGAATTAAAATGTGAATTCCACAAAAAACCAATCGTACAAAAAGGAAGCGCAAAATCCAAAGAAGATAATGAAAAAAAGAACATTCCAACACATACACAAACACAGTTTATCATCTACTAAGTATATATAAATATGAATTGACTAGATACTCGAGTCAGCATCCTAAACAATGATTTCTAAATTTGTATCGTAGCCAAAATGAATTAACGATTTCTCTAGAAATGATAAGCGTTGCAATTGTATGTGGTAAATAATCGCAGTAGTTCGCCGCGTTCAAATAGTTTATATATATAAGTTAGAAGCACCCGTTCCAATGCCACATGTTCAGAAACAGCTGACTTCCGACTCTGTGCGTCGCGCTGACTATAACAACATCTTCATGTATGTACAGTGGCGGGCAAAAAGGTCGAATGGTGATAGTTTTACAATATTAACAATGTTTTTCATTATCATTTTTTTTTGATAATTTTATATACAAATTTAGTTCATAGTATAACAAAATCCATGTTAACTAATTTTTCGAGCTATATATAAAATTTACAAAAAACTCAACGAATTTTCAACGTTTTTTGAATTTTTTTAGAAGAACGCTTAGAATTTTTTCAGATATGCAGTTTTATTGCCTATTCAATTTTAGTATAATAAAGTGCAAGTTTGAAGTAGCTACAAACTAACGTTATTTTTAATAATTTTTTTTTTTAATTTTAGCCTTGGAAACTTTTTTTTTCAAATAACGCCTATTCAACGTCATATTTTATGTGGCAGAAAATGCAGAATACTCTCGGCTTATAAAATTATTACAAATCAAGGGGAATTTTAAAAACAAAAATTCATGTATTTTATGAAAAATCTTTTCCGGAACGAAAAATTCAAACAATTATAAAAGATCAGTAATTCCTAGCCACTTCAAACTTGCCCTTTATTATACTAAAATTAAATTACCTATAAAACTGTATACCCAAAAAATGTTTAAACCTTTTTCTAAAAAATTTAAAAATTTTGATGTAAATTTGTTGAGTTTTTTTTTATAAATTTTGCATAACATTATAACATTAGGATATACATATATTTGTTTTATAAAATTAACGAAAAAAAAAATTATCATGAAAAACCTTGTCGATATTGTAAAATCAGCAACATTCGACAGTTTCGCTCGCCACTGTATGTATGTATGTTTGTACATTAGAGTGCATCACTACTCATACAAAAAAAAAAATGGCGCTGTTTTTCCATCGGAATTATAAAATTCAATATATTTTAGGACATCATCAAAATTACTTCGGCATTTTTAGGGGGACCACTCCTCTTGAGGCTCGAAATTGAGCGATGTTTTGGGGAATAAATTGCAAAGGATCTACTAAAAAGATTTTGGAATTTTTTGTTTTATTTGATAGCCCGTTGACTTTTAAATTTTAATTTTGAAAACAAAAAAAAAAAACACAAAACCGCCGACCGTGAAACGTCATTGAATACATTGATGTTGAAACTGCATGGGTCCCACGTAAGTAAAGTTATATAGTTGTAGAAAATTTATATTTTCCATAATTATAGTTACGTTGCCTATGTTTTCCCGAGAAAGATTTTTATTTTATTTTGCAGATTGCACAATTTATGCAACGATTTGGCTTTGTTTTTTAATTTTACGTAATTTTTTAACATATTAGAGACTATAAACTTGGAAAAACATTGCGGTGTGTTTACTGAAAAATTAAAAAAAAAGAAAATTATTGTAATCGGCCAATATGAAAAGTCTTCCTCGGCAGCCTACTTTCGGAAAAACGAATTTAAAGATAATATACGGGGTATAACTTGAATGTGGTATATTATATTTCGGATCCCCGAAACATGCAAACGAAAGCGATTTTGACGATATCTCCTCTATGGCGTATTCTCAGATACATGTAGATTCAAATTAGAGAAAAAATTCTTTGAAACCGCTAGAGTAGAAGACCCTTCCCTCTTCAAATATATTTTCAAAAAAAAAAAAAAAAAAAAAAAAGATCCCTTTTTTAAAAAAAAGCTCAATTTTTTGAGATATTTTTAAATCATTCCAGCTCACGTAAAACTTACACAAATAATAAACTTTATAACTCCGGAGGAAAATCCACAACATTTTTTTGGTGACACACCCTAATGTACTTACACACATACATGTATTTATGTAAATAGTTTCGTTCCCGTACAGCGTGCACTGGGCTCGCTAATTAAAAAGTGTGAGCGAAAGTTTTTTCTCTTGAAGATAAATAAATAAATAAATAAATAAAGGGAACAGAAGAAGTACAGAAATGCAAAAAAGCACATTGCGTACCCGGATCAGCTGATTTACTTGTTTTGTTTCTGTGACTTAATCAATTAATGTTTTTCTGTTGACATTTTTGCATAAAATAAAATAAAAATGCATTAAGAATAAATTGTTTGCTGAGCTTTTTCAATTGCCAAGCATAAAAATGCAAACAAAATTACTAAACATGCGGGGACTGATGAAAAGGATTTGCGATGATGGAAAATAAATCAATCAATTGAAATATATGATTTGTAATGCTAGTCCGTTTTTTATACCACATACTAAGAATTGCAATTCGTAATTTTCTATAAATAAACTTTTTAGATGTATGTAGCTTCTTACTTACATAAATACCCATAATTAATATCACTACAGCTAACAAGGAAATTAAACTTTTACTACTATACTACTATGTACATATGTTTTCTTTTGTATTTCCCATTAATTTTCTGGTTTCGGTTTCAGTCGCATTCGCTTTGATCCGGAATTGGCGCACTTTCAGATAATAAAGATGACGAATTTTCGGCAATGGAACAAATGTCAAGATACGAAAGTATCTATGTATGGATATTTACAGAGGTGTGTATTGTGACGTGATGATTAGTCAGTTGGCTTTACTATTGACATGACACACATAAATATTCGCACATATTTTCTAAGTATGTATGTACGTATGTATATGTATATGAACGAATCTAAGTGCATCCCTGTAGGAAAAACCCAGACGGAAATGTTTTTTACTTTACGGTTTTTTTTTTGTGTACGGCGAACTAAGTTGATAAGAATGCAAATGTGACAATGTCATATAAAACAATAAATTTTTAATTGAGGGTTTTTGTTGTGAAGAAATGCAATTCATTGAATAACTTTTTCTCAATTATTTATTGTGAAATAACGATGAATAGCTTTCTTTCTTATATTTATTTCAATCGTTTCAACGAAGAGTGAAATTAACTTTCGGAGTGCCAAAAAATACAAACAATTTGGATTTGTGATTTCGTGTGATATGAACTATAATAAATTTAAGAATTTAAGCAAAAGAAAAGAAGAGAATCCGCTTGTTTTTCGTTATTTAAAATTAATTTTAAATGGAGTTAAATTAGTTTGAAATTAGTTAACTTTCGCGAAATTTCAAAACTCATAACAGTGACTTTGATGATTTCACTCACTGAAAACTTTCGTGAGTTGCTTGCGATTCTGGAGGATCGATTTGTGGTCTCTAGTTGGAGATTGGAATAAAATTCCACAAGTTAATTATAAATTTTTTAGTGAATAAAATGGAATAATTGCTTTATTCATTTGAACCAGAGAGATTTACTGCACTCTCCGGAATAACTATTCTGACTGCTTTATTCCGTGTTATTCCATTATTCTTAATAATAGATTTATTCCAAATTATTAAAAATATTGTTATTTCGCCTTATTCTGAAATATTCAGGGTGTCAATAATATTGCGGTAAAGTAGTTATGATGCCAGAATGATTGCCAACAGGAATGCGCCAACCGAATCGAGAGCAACGGAACCTGAATTCAAAGAAGTGTGAGAATGAGAGAGCATAGAAAAAAATATAAAGAAGGGGAAAGAGCGAACAAGTGACAGAACGACAGAGCTTTCGGTTTGTATAAAAATAATAATTTCTGTATGTAGGGAAAATGCTTTTATGATCTCAGCGAATGGGTGTACGAGAGAATTGGCGATCCGCGAAGGCGCAATATTGTACCCTATCATTCTCGATGATGTTCTGGAGATTTATTTGGAAACCAATTTCCGTTTCATTCCTTGTAAAATTTCGGCGTTGTGCCATATTCAGTGTCATTTTTCGTTCGACACAATTCTGAAAACGGTTTGCCTCCAAACTAAATTTGACAAGACATGACGGAAATGCATCACCAAACACATCATCGTTTACCCTGTCAGAAAACAGCGACGAGAAAAAAGCAAGTTATGATACTGAACTAAGTAAGTAACTCGATAAGCAACAAATTATGGCCCCAGCAGATAGAAAATAATTTCTGCGTCACAGAGACGGTTTTGACTGACAAGACGCTGAAAGCTTGGAATAAGCCACAACGAAAACCTAGATGTAAACAAAACGGCTAATTTTATTGGCTGAAAATCAGGTGATATGAATTTATAATTGCAATTTTGTGACAGGTGTAATTTTTTTAATTTTTTTAAAAACCGTACAAATATTTTCATTAATTCCACAGATATCTATCAATAATTAAACGAAAAGTTAACTATTTTTATATGGATTTTGCATTTATTTAAAAATTCCATACTTAAATGCACAGTGTTGTTAGTACGCAACAGAACTTTTTTTACGCTTTTATTTTTGTAAGTTGTGTGATTTTAACTATCGCAAACCGATACAGAAAGTTAAAATTATGCATTTAAGCGTTCCAGCGATGCCACATAAAAAGCTTTGACTTTGCGTGACATTTGCTACTTTGTCTGTAAAGCGAAAAAATGAAGAGGGATGCACTATAAGCGCTTTGGCAACACTCATTTATTTATTGTGAAATGTTAAAGAAAAAAAAATATACATAGCTGATCATTTACGTTTAGCCTCTGTTTCTAAGTGAATGTGACTAATAAAAGAAATATGAAAATCAGCTGACGCTTAACGCGCCCGAAACGTTGAGAGTTGGAGCTTTCAGCTTAGCTTTGGCATCGGTGTTGGTTATGTGGGAAACTTCGTATAATTGTATATATCCAGCTTAGTTGTCAATACGAAACTGTGACGTAAAGCGAAGCAAGCTTTCTATGTACGTAGCATAGCCTTTGAGTCTCCGTTAGACTTGACTTGACTTACTCTGACATAGAAACTTGGAAGCAATTTGTACCTCATATTTGAAGGAATTTTATTCAAAATTCGTCAACAATTTACATGGCGGTAAAAAAGAATTTCTATCTGACAAATGACAAATTTTTCTACAGGGTAGGTACGTACATAAAAATAAGAGGCATATGTACATATATATGTATGTATGTTAGTATGCATGTGTGCATTTATTGCATATAAGGTAATAAGTGAGTATAACTTTATTCACCTTTCATCTAATTTTCGTAGAACTACATATGTACATATATATTTGCCGTTGCTAAAAATGTATGCATGTAGTAATTAATTGTCATTGCTAACAAGAATTTGATTTCACTTGCAATTTTGGTTAAAAATAGCGGTGCTAGCATCCTAAATGATTCAACTTAAAATAAAAACATGCAAAATAAACTCATTCGATTCAAAAAGAAATACTTAAAACAAAAAACTTCTTTTTTTGGGTCTGATTTTTTGTGTAATATTCAAAATTAACGACACGATCTATAACAAGAATTATTAATACGAACGACCTGGATTTATATCCGGCCCAGGACTGCCGCTTCAACAATATTCCCCAAAATGATTTTTCCAATTATAAAAGATTTTTTTAAATAAAAAAAAATTATTTTTCGCCGTATGTGGTACAAATATTTTCCAAAATTCTACCATAAAAAATTCAAGAAGTCTGTTTCGCAATCATGAGATTGTGAAAAAAATTTAATCTAACAAAATAGGTGGAGGTTATTTTTATTTAATAGCAATACTGGAGGATCTTTTTTTTTTTTTTTTTTTTTTTTTAAGCCCAACGGTTACCCTCTTTCCCGCCCATCCGTCACGAGGGGCACAGTCCGCATGACGTACGGATCTTGTTTTTTTTTTTAATATTTTTGTTTTTGTGCCGATATGTTAAAAGGAAAAAGTTTGTTAAGCGTCGAGATCCAAAACTGCTCCGCTACAGAAAAAAACTTCATCAGCTGAATCAAATATATATTATACCTCCGTTAATCATTTATTGAGAAAGGACAGTACAGCTCTTTTTATGGTGAAAAGTGAGTCCGAAATATCAAAAGTGCTGGAAAGACAGTTGAAATCTTGACATAAACATCGGAAAGGTTCATTTAATTCATAATTGGTTTTACACTGTTTTAAATAAAGAGGTTTAAAGTGTCTTGAAATCCGAGAAGGAACATTAAGTTTAACTTCGGTAATAAGAAATGTGCTTGCGATAGACCCTGTGAATAACTAAAGAACTAAATAACTAAAGAACTAAATATGACCCGACAGAGAGAGAATTCAAGTCGGTTCTACGTACTAGAATGACCCAGCCAAGGACTGTTGTTTCGGCGATCTAACTCTGTTTAGATCGGCCTACCCTAGAATTCAAGTCGAAGGTCGAGGGTCGTGTACAACAGATTTTAATGATGGATCTTATCTCAGCACGTTCAGCCATTTTCGGTGACATCTAAGCTACAGTGCAGATCAAAAACGATCACCCGAAAGCCTTATACGGTGCCGAAAAAACGGTAGATGTAACAGCATAAAACATTCGCATTGAAAGTGGCAATATTTGCTAAATCCTTGTTATCACAGAAAAAAACCACTTAAACTAAAAAGTTTGAGCAGTTTTGCTAAAATGTCAGTGCTTGGCTGTATATAAAGCCGAGTTCTTTCGTCATAAGAATTATAAAAACAGGTTTTTGTTATAGCAGCGGTTACTCCCACCCTCCAAGATTGGTTTAACCATGATCGGTATAATCAAAGTTATCTAGAGAAGGTTCAAGAAAAACGCAGTTTCGATGGGATGAGACCAAGAAGGTTGCTCGTTTCTAAGTTAATGCCTTTTATTGCCAGTCTGTATGCAGTTGGTTCCAGAGGGTTCTTGATCTTTTCTTCGAGTGTTATTATAGACTTTATTGCTCATCCGTACCGCAATAACGTTAGTTACAGCCAGGTCAACTAATTAGCAACGACATCCTGATAATCAGTTATCTGCTTTACAATTTGCAATGAATAAATTCACCTTCCATCAAGGATCCAATAATTGAAAATGTCCTTTGATTTAAAAGTCAAAATTTTTTTTTTACTTCCGTTAGTTCGGGAGATTTTCACATTTCTTTAAAAAACAGTCGGTTACATAATTAGCAACGGACGATTTTATTTGTTTTTATTTGCACTTATTGTCATCTATTGCAAATTTTCGTAGATTATGCATTTTATATATTTGTTATATTGTAGAGTTTGAACATAATGGGTTAAAATAAATCCTGCGGCGAAACTATGAGAGCCATAATAGTCAAATTCCGCAACGAAGGAAAACATTCCAAAAAAAGATAGATTTCAACGCTTTATACGTTTTCAGGAGAAAAATTCCAAGAAAGCAAAGATCCCGAATAGCGTCGACTAGGGAATACTCATAGCGCGTGAATCAAAAAAATTCCCCCAAAAAATCGCAATGAAAAATGTATATTGGAAGAATTTCTCGTAAGAAACCCTTGCTATCGGAACGATCTCGCAAGAAAAGTTAGTAGTTCGCTATCAACCATCACGATTGGTCTACTAAACAATGAAAAAAATAGTAGTTTTTTACGGTGAAACAAAAAAAAATCGGCTTTCACCCGATGGCAAATCTTACGTTCGACGTCTCCCATTTAACGCGTATGACCCGAAATATACCGGCCCTACGCTTAAACACGGCGAGGAGTTGCGCCCATTACAAAAATTGAAAGCCAGTATCAATATATTTCAATATTAAATTATGTAATGCTTCCTTTTTGGGATGAAAGCATGCTCGTTACATGAATCTTTCAACAGGACAACGATCCGAAACATACCACACGAGCAACAAAACTGTGAATGGAAGAAAATATGATAAAATTGTTAGAATGATTTTCTTGTAGCCCTGATCTGAACACAATTGAGAATCTTTGGAAGCACTTAAAGAACAACGTTCGACTGCATAAAATAGGAAATTTCGCCGTTCTAATAGCAAAGGTCCGGACGGAGTGGGAAGCCATTCCAACCACTGTCTGCGAGAGGTTAATCGAGTCAGTGTCCCCTAGGTGTGAAGCAGTGGTTCGAAAAGAGGGGTTTGCAACAAAATATTAATTTCACTACAATAAAAAATATTTTTTTTTTAATAAATTATATGACCGACAGGTAAAGGCTTGTTCTATCTAATTATTATAAAAAACTCAACATATTTTAAGTATCTTAAAAAATCAAGTTGTATCGAAGAAACATTACTCTCAGCGGTGCATACCCGTGAAATAATTAATAGTATTGAGAGATGTTTGGAGTTTTTAATGAAACAACTTTCGATATCGGATGCATTGTTAATTAGTTGACCAGCGCTGTAAATTATGTAAAGAGCTTCGACATTTGGTAGTAAATTGAAACTCAGGAGAAGTTTTGAAGTTTTCACTATTTACTCCTTTTTTTAAAAAAGGTTGAGATAAGCTTCCTTTCATTTTATAAGTCATTTTATTGACGTTTTTTAATCAGCGAGCAAGAAAATTTTCGTATAACGAAATCATGTGTTTAAAAATATAGCCTTCAATATAGTTGCCATGCATAGATTGTTGGTCGCATTTCCTAAGGGGTACCGTATACTCCATTAAATCGACCTAAACTTTATAAAATATATTAAGACATTAATATAAATTTTACTCGATATAGTCGCCAAGTTATCAACAAGCAGGGCTATATTTGAATGCTGCTATAGACGCAGTGTAACAATTTATCGTCAAAAGATAAATATATACACATACACACACACACTCAAATACATATGTATGTACATACATACATATTTATTTACATATGTACATCCATATATATTATACACAACTCTTTCGGCGTGCGTTTGGAGAATTTGCGTCGTCTGTTGCTGCAGCAGCTGTAATTTGCTCCTAATCTTTCTTACCAGTTGCATTGCTGAACTCCAGAGTTCATTTTGTTTTCGATACCTTCTACCGTCGTCACATTTTATGCCCTGTGTTCTACTCATCAGTTTCCTGGAAATGCCTGTGCAAAGAGGAAATTGTGGATTTTGTTTTTAACGTTAAGAGAAATGTGTATCTTCATATCCATCCATTCACGGCTTTGACCGCGACCGGCAGCACCAAATTACAGCAACAACAACAAGCACACTCAAGTAAAAAGAACCAAACCAGCGCTAGATTGTTACACACAGTGCTATGTACATATGTATGTATGTATGCATGCTTGTATGCTTGTATGCAAGAACAACAACATTTGTATATATACATACAAATAATGCAAGCTGGTTTGTGGATAACGTAATGTGATTGTTTGTATTCGTTTTTCTTAGCTTGATTTTCTCATAGATTTCATAGGAAGACGAAGCTTTAAGACAACTAATAAAAATAAAAACTACGAAAAAAATGAGTTTTACGAAAACGTGTAGAATGTGAAGGTAGTAAAAGGGAAAGGTATGAAAATTTTGACATTGGCGTAAAGAAACAATTCGTATACCTTTTACTACGAGGTTAGTAAATTTCGTTTCAGAAGCCATAACTTGACCACCATAGCCATCATCATCTGATGCGGCAATGAACTTTCATCAAAAATGTACCTACAAATACTTTTTCTTTATCGAAATGTGTTTGTAGATGCTTTAACATTGTAAATAACTGTAAAAGAAATGGACGTGACGGGAGCATTCACCCGGCGGAATGCATTTTTTGATGTATTGTTTACCTGGTAAAATCTATGCCATCCCTGACGATTTGCAATTTTGTTGTACTCTGCTTCGATGTGACCGCTGTCGCTTGTGTTGTCATTACCTGACACTATGGTACGCCCCGTAGTAGCGTTGCTGCCGCCACCATTACTCACTGCGGCATCACTTTTATTGCTCGTTGAAGTCATCTTTTCACTTTTTGCCCCCGACACGTTTAATATTTATTTAATATTAATTTTAATAATTAAACACAAATATTTTATTCAGCAGCAGCAGGATTCCTTCACTGTTTTCTCGTTAGTTGCTATAAAGCCAAGTATTTAACTAATGTTTTTTTTTCTTTTCAACTACACGCGACAGCAAGCGAATTTTTGTGGAAAAATGTGTTCCCTTGTATGTATGTTTATGTAGGTATTTTCGTTTTAGCCACAATTCTCAACAAAAAAATTACATGTAATTTTAAAAATGAAATGTGGCCATTACTATGATTAGGTGTTTTTTGCGGTGGTAATACGAAATACTAGATTTCAATGATTTCGTTGCTTTATATTGTAGATTAGAAAAATATCGTGAGCCGCACACTTTAGTGATAAAAAAAAATATAAGCTAAGCAAAGAACTTGTCGCGGCGTACAGAGTTCTGTGAAAAATATAATTGCAAAATTGGCGAATGGAAATCACGCGCACAGTATTCGTCACACACCGCTATGGAATTTTTCGTTTTTTCGTATCCGTTCTGCACTTTTCGTTAAGCGTAATTTTGCATTTTGCAAACAAAAATTAAGAAATATAATGAATGAATTTCGCCTCACTCACTTTTTTTGTCTAAAAGCTGTGTTGCCGCTGTTCAACGAAAGGTGTTTCATCACAAAAAAAAAAAAATATTGCAGTGTTGCAACGAAAGGCTACAAATAGCATTGCCAGTTTCAATTTGTTGAATTGTCATAAACGGACAGGGTGACTACAATGTTGTGAAATTTTTATGAATGATACTTTTGCATTAATAAAAAAATAATTCAATTTATATTGAATTAATATTAATATATGGAAATAAAAATTTACCGGAGCACCGTTTTAAGCTAGTTTTATTATTATGTTAAAAGTTTGGCTGTGGCATCACAGCTGCTCTACCGCCGGAGAGAAGTGAGAGCACTTTGCTATACATGTTAGTAAGAATAGCAAGAATTAACACGCTTGAGAAAATTGCTTGAAGCCATTATTAAAGGTTAGATAAATATTGACGTTTGTGTTCATTGTGAGTGAATACAAGTGAGAAGTCTTCTAAATTAAAGATGGCGGCGGCTGATATTAGATGTCACAAATGGCCATTATTAACTGTCAGACACTGAAATTCGCTAAAAATTCAATAAATGACACAAAAATGGCGAGGGTTGCTATATCAGGTGATCTCAGCTGTGCCGAATTTTACGTCTATGGGCCAAGATTTTTCACTTTTCCACTGCTTTGTACATTTGCATTTGGGAGAGCAAATCCGTGTTAAAAGGTGTACTTTTAGTAGTTTCCACAAATTAAAAAATAAACACACACATAGCAAGGTTACGGCGCAGAGAAAAGGAGGTGATCGAGCTGAAGCGAGTCAACTGCCTGGTTATCCAACCTTCAACAGCTGAACGCAAGCTTGCTTAGCAAACTAAATCCGAGAAAAAACTACATCTTACTTTTAGCTGTGTTCACGAGCGACATCTCGTTTCTTTCATCAAGTAAGCGAGAAATTCAAGCAGGTGAAGACCGCTCGTTAAAATTTTCAAGAGTGGGTTTGCGGCACCACAATCTGCGCCACCTTCTGTATTCTATTTACCTTGTATGAATGCAGAAGGTGACGCCTTCAGAGGTACCGCTGCTTTGGTTTTGCCGATATTGACAATTCTCAACTGCAACTTTTTTAGTTGTTTGCAGATTTATTTATTAAAGCGTAGAAAGCGTAGCAAATTTCGTATGCATTGGTTGTAATAAAATTAACAGCAAGTACTCGTGTAAAATTTAATTTTTTTTTTTTTTACAAATTGAAGACAAAAACTTCCATGAAGCTGAAGATAAAGTAAAAAATTTGATTAGTTAGAAACTATATTTTTATTCACATAAATGTGTATCGATGGAGATGTTTGAATATATGTCATGTTTTTTTATGTCACGTGTTTGCATTGCCACCAAAAACAACTGTCAAATTGCCGTAAGAAGATGGAAGAATATAAAATAAACAGATACTTGACATTCCCCGCCTTTTGTTACAATTCGTATGACACATACTACTCATATTCATTTTACATGTAAGATCTGTTCGATGAGTGCATTAAAAGTGTAGGGTAGTGCTGGGTAAAACAAAATCTGACAGAGCTCACCCCCTTCGCCACCACCCTGTCCGATCTTTTCAGGAAGCACTTGGCTATTTGCAGGTGTCGGTAATGCACCAAGCGTTCTCATGCGTCTTATTCATGACATCCTTTGTGTAATTGAACTGTCTCTGCTATTCTTGGACCTATAATTGGTTGCCGTCTAATGCAGTTTGTTAATTACTCGAAGTTAGCCCATTCGTCAGTCAATTCGTTACCTTGAACACCGCAGTGTCGCGGCACCCACACGAGTTAAACCTTATGCTATTTTCAAACACCTACATATAACTTAGTTTCGTTAACAATTTTTGAAGAGGTGCGAGCAGTCTCCAAATGCTTTAGTGCAGCTTGGTATCTATAGACTGATTTGGTATCCACGCCACCTGTCGCCAATTATCCAGTCTGCTACCTAAACTTTTAATTTAATTTTATTTAACATTTAATGTAAAGTTTGTGTATTTCATTTTAATTCTATCTACTATAGAAGTTTGTACGGGATCTTACACTTTCAAGATCATAAATTTGTATAAAAGAAAAATATTCTTACAAGCAAAAAAACTTGTCTGAATTGCAAAAAAAAAAACAGATATCAAAAGAAAGAAAAGTGGAAATGGATTGGCGCTAAAATATTTACTCCTTTTGGGAAAAAGAGATTTTATTCTAAGTAAGTTTTTGAAGGAATCTTTACGCAGTCGGAAGAAAATATCGCAATTTGAAGAAAAAATAACATTTTATGAAGTTCAAAATAGCGAACTTTTTTTCGATCCCGAGAATATTTTTTGCGCATTTAGGTAGAAAAAGATTATAACTTTTTAAATATTTTAGTTTAATCATAATTATTGACATTAAATGTCATCATCAAATTTGTTTTTGATTGCCATGTTCGTATATTTTAAATATCAGTTATTTTATCAATTTAATTGTTCCATCAAAAAGAGTTGCCTTTTTGTAAAAAAAAAAAAAACAGTTTCTGTTATAGATCCAGGCTAATGTAGATAGATATGCATGGTGGACTGAATTCAGAGGGTGGCACCGTTAGTGATACCGCTAATTTGGTTTTGCTGATTTTGACATTTCTCAAGTAAAAGTAAAAAAACCTTTGTTTTTACAAATGAGCGGCAAAGATTGATTGTTTTCAATATTTTGTAGATTTATTAATATAATGTCTATTTATAATTTCTATTTCTACATTTTAACAAAAGTAAAACACTGAAAATTTGACAGTTTCTCATTCCTCTTTCCTTCATATTCTTTGTTTACATTTTCTTGATGTATGTCACTAAGCACAGGACGCCGCATTCTTGTATTCAGAGAACGTATATTTACAGAGAAGTAGCATCCCACTTCATTCCTGTTGACGTTCCGCGTTTTTGGGAAAAGGTCTATTTTTCGTCCAGCTCACCACCCAATAATTTTTCACCTACAAGGGGCAAAATTTAACATCGGTTGAGCGAAAACAACAATTTTAGAGAAAATTAATGTACGTTCTCTGTTATCAGCTACATTGTGTGGTTGCAGATGTTTTTTGGCGAAAATTTTCCTATTGTTTTGATAAGGAATTTTCGCAATTCTATTTCCAACATTTAAAAAAAAATATTAAAAATATGTATTCTTCTATAATTTCAATTTTAGTGTTTTATTTTATTCTACTAATATTTTCCATATATAACTTTCAATAAATATATTAAGTAGTTAAACAAAATCTTCAAAAAACACTAAAGAAATTGCATTTATTGTTTATCATATGTATGCACATGCATGCATTTATTTATCAATGCATATTTAATCGAATTACTTCCATGCAAAAGGGCGCGTATAAGCATATGTGTAGATATGTAAATAGAATAGAAATAATTACATACATTTGTACATACATATGTACATACATATGTTTGTTCACATGCGCGCACATTCAACCGAACTCTAAGCATGCGCGCAAAGTTTGACAAAATATCTTATCTCCAGTTGGACTTCAATTTTTACCATGTCAAAAATAACAATGTTCTAATTAAATATTTATACAAATAGTTAAACAAAGCTATAGTTCAACAGGCCATTGTGTTAAAAGTTTAATTTAAATATTAAATTTGTACGTCAAAGATAGAAATTTATTGATTTGAAAATAAAAATTCGAAAGCCAAATAAGCTGTTTTGCCAAAACTCCACAGAAATAGTCGCTTCTGCCCGCAATTCACACGAAAAAGCTGCGTCGCAAAGCCGCCATCATTAATCAGGGTTTAGTTGAATTAATTTGTATTTGAGGTAGGTAGAAGAAAAAAGTGGAGCATAATACTAATATTGATATACTTGATCGAATAGAGGAATATCTGAAATAAAATACTTACATATAGATACATACATAAGATGACGTTAAGTTATATGGCACAGAATTAAATTTGCAACTAAAATTCTGGTCCTTTATACCATCTCAGAATAAAAATGATACGGTTTATTTGTAATTTCGTGTTGAAAGTCTTTTGTATAGGTAATTGACTCAGAATGTTGGTTCAGGAAGTAGGAAAAGTAGTATAATTCATTAAACGTCTCACAAAATACAATTAATTATAGCAATGTTTGCGTTTAATTAGACAATTGTAGAAAAATATGTTAAAAGGTAGTAGATTTTCGACTCCTAAATATATTATTCTGCTACTTGTGCTACATTTGTGATAAGACGAAAGCTCTGAAACAAATGCGACCAAAATTTAGACTACATATTGACATACATATGTGTAATGTACATATGTATGCAAGTAGGCATAGCGGTAAGGCGTTTGGTTGCGCCGATTTGGAATAATTAGGGCTTTAAATGACATATATAACAGGATTTCGTGCAAAACACGTTTATAATGATAAGGGGTCGTGCATATATTACGTAACGCAATTTTTGATCATTTCAGACCCCCCACCATGTCACACTTTCAGAAAAATTGTTTTTATTAATCCTAAAATAAAATACAATGTTAATTGATATATGTTATATATTAGGCAAAGGGAAATCACATGTCACACTTCGTCACAAATCGCAAACCCCCGCCGCCCCCCTATCGCGTTACGTAATATGTGCACGACCTCTAAGCAAACATAATAGATTAATAATAGATGAATTTCTTCATGAAATATTTTACGGGTACAAGCGGGCCAAAATAATACCTACATTCCCATTTGAAGCTGTGAGCATTTGGACCAAAATTACAAAAATCTTCAATTTATGATTTTTAGATTTTTGTCTTCGTCGCGAAAAATGTGATTGATGAGGGGCGCATGTGTTTGAGGGGAGATGAAATGTTCGCATTTATGAATGAACGGAAATTTGCTTTCAATAATATGCGAGTGCGTTTATGAATGAATTTTTTGTTGCTGTACTGTAGTTGCGCTGCGGTTGAAAACAAACACGCTGGCGGAGGGATGAAACAAATGCTGCATATATTTACTTACATAACAATAAATAAATATATGATGATGATAGATACATATAATGCATATGAATGCATGTGCACTTGTTGACTTTTTAGTACATATGTATGCATGTACATACATGTGCATGAACATGTAAATATATATATGTATGTACATACATACGTACGTACATATATTTGGATATTTATATATGTACATATGTACTACATATTATCCATATACATATGTATGTATTTACATATGTATACTTAGTATGATAACGATTATTAGGCTTATAAAACATATCTATATAATGCATGCATATAACCAAAATATCATGCACATATTTAAGCAAAGCCCGATTTCACGTCTAATTAAATATTTAGACGTTTATATCAATTTGTTAATATATTGGCAAAATCTAAATTTCGAGCCAAAACAATTAAAATGATCAGAAATCATAGTCTGTTAAACAAATTTTGCCTTCGCTCAGCTCTGTTAACTCGCCACTCTCACAATTTCCCCTGTCGGCCATTAGAATGGTGAGCTGGAAGAGAATTATTGATGCATTTTGACAATTCACACCGTCATCCTAACTTAATGCTTCTCTGTCTAATATACATACGTTCTCTGTTGTATTCTAGCAAGAATGATAGAAAACCAGATTACGACAACGCCGGCAGCGTACACGTCACAGATATCCATACCATAGGAATAGCGAAAAGAAAATAAAGGTGATAACTGCATTTGGGCTTTTATTTTCACTGCAGCAGCTGTTACAGTACAAAGCTCGCCACTTTAGATTTATTATTCTGTGTTTAATTTTTTGTATAAATCACTCAAAACTCAGTAACATCAACTTTTCAAGAGCCAACTGTGGCATCAATCCTTCAAATGAGGTATGTACGAAGCATTCTATGCCAAGCCAATCCTTAAAATATATAAAATAATTTTTCTCAAACCTTCTGCAGGATTTCTACTGGGTATTGAGATAAAAAATTAATTTTTATGACAGAATTGTGCCAATGACGAACACAAGTTATAGCTTGCTTCCACTTGACATTTTTGAAATGACAATAATTCCTAGTGGAAATTCAGCAGAAGCTTAGAATAAGCATCTTCTCATATGTAGGTAGCGATGATTGTATGGAAAATTGTCTAGCAATCGAGAATGACTTTATATTTTCAAGCCGTTTAATTGCCGGGAATTTGCCAAAGGTTGTACGATAATAAAAAACCTACTGCACCATTTTCAGTTTTCATATCCAGAGGAGTCAGCATCTGAAATAAAACTTTGTTCGTTTACTTTTTTTTGTACCTCGAGCATTTCGTTATCGTTATTTATGGCGTACATTAAAATGTGCCATATAAATTTCTCTAGTTAGATTTATATTTATTGTTATGGCATAGTCGTAGAAATATTTCAACAAAAATCAGGGTATAATATGTATATTTTTGATGTAGATTATATTTACAACATTCAAGTGATTTCCTTTACTTATGTTATTTATTTCGAGCAAAAGAATTTATTTTATTTATTTTTCTAAGTACATACATATGACATACTTACTTACAAACATTTCCCGAATCAACTATTATGTGTAACTTTATAAATAATTAAGTAAGTCAAAGCACGCAATACTTTTCTATTGCTTTTATAGGGGTTTTTTTTGCAAATGTATCTGAAACACGAAAGCTTTAGGAAGTTAGCGCGCGAAATGGAGCTACATACATACATATGTATTAGATGGAGTCGATAACTTTTTGAACAAAGTTTGGAGTAGGTCAAAACGTATGTTTGGGAGACATGGAAAAACTGATTCTGAAATTCGTATGCTATTCTGAAATGATTAAGAACTTCAGTTGAAAAGAGGTTGGTTGTTTTTCCAAAAAACGTAAAGTTTTATTTTATTTCTCTGGATCAGTATGCCTTAATGGAGTTTTCGGAAACTTAACTGTTTGATTTTACCGCCCTATGCGAATGACCTGACAAAACTTATCCGCAAGACAGTTGTCAGGTTTATTGTGCCTAAAACTATGTCGCAAAATATAATTATGTTGTCATATTTGAATATTAAACCCATTTTTGAAGCATAGTTTTAGGCATAGTAAATCTGACAACTGTCAGACTATCAGCAGAAGGGGGCTTGATTTTGGCACTAATTTCACTTGAACAAAAATTTTATCGATACAGCCTAGTACTATTGACGTAAATTTATATGTAAATGTTGTGTTTTGATTTGCATAGCCTGTTGCATGAGTCGTCAAAATAGTCGTGTTGAAGGAAAACGGGTATGGAGAAAATGGTGGTAATAGGTATTTGAATTCAGGTCGTCTCGCTACATAAAAATAGCTCCAGTTGTATTTGTGGCTTTGATTTGAAGAATGTTGATATAATTCAATTAATTAAGACAACTAAAATTCTACGATACTGATGTCAAGCGAAAAAGGCTTGTGACGGATTAACAGGTGGCAACACTCTTTAATACCAAGTCCAGACGACAATGAAAACCAATTGTTTATGTCTCGCAAACTAGCTGTCTAATTTTATTACAAACCAATCATGATAATCTCGAAAACTTCTAAATTTTTGTTCCGTTCGAGATCTTTTTGCCAAAAAAAAATCGATGATTTGCACTCACTAGTTTAGAAAAAGAAATAAGAACAATAATAAGAAAACATCGGGGTGGAGAAATACAGAAATATTTATAAAAACCGGCACTGTTGGATGTGCACAGAGCGAAGACTTTATTTTGCAGCTATGAGGGCCATTTCGGTTACCGGATTAGAGTAATAAAGGTAAATAAATAGAGAGATCTCATTAAAAACCAGGAAAATTAATGTTGGAAACATTTCCTGAAAACAACTTGTTTTCATTGCTTTGTGGATCTGGTATAAACTCATTTTCATGGTTGAATTTTCATTTTCTTGCGGATTTCTTTCGCTTGAGCAATTTTTCAAATAAAAATTTTAATTTAGTTGCACTATATTTTTCGCCAAATAATTTGCCATTAACTGAACTTTGACTGTTACAAATCTCTAAAACAGGTTCTCCAATTATTTTTTATTTTATATACAGATCGAATTTTTTTTATCAAACCCCTCATTTGACAGTAACTCCAGAACTAAACAAGAGAAAATCTAGTGTTATTGCTGACTAAAAAAAGTGTTTTCCAATCATAGGAAAGCTACCTAATAAAATGTCAATAATGAAAGATTACAAGATTGCGCTGATTGATCGGAAATTCGGATTGTAACTCAGCTGTGACGTCACACCAGATTTACCGGTAGAGAGAAATGAGAGGAAAGCCGTTCGTATTCATGTTAAAAAGAATACACATGAAACTTCATAAGATGTTTAATAAATTACATACATAGGTATATTCTGTTGTACTGGGTTATCATATAATTACTATATTTTTATTTTATACCCTTGCCCCAGATATATCAGCAGACATCTGTATGCGGTCGATTATGAGGTAAAATAAATAAGCTATAGATCTATGCTGATACAACCTCACCTAAATTAGAACACGTTTTTTTGTAAACAAAATCTGTCGTGACGTAGAAATTCTGTCTAAATTTCCAAGAGAGGGTTAGCGGTACCACAATCTGCGCCACCTTTTGTGTTCTTTTCACCATGATAAAATATTGACTACACATTTGTAGTAGCAACTAAGTAAATAATGTTTGGCAACAACTGTGTCAAAGAGTTCCATACATAAATAAGTACGCTAAAAATATTTCAAATGCCTCCCATTTTCCACTACTAAATAAAAGTAATGACACTCAATATAAGATTACAGCCTCATTATGTTTTTTATACCAGACAGATTAAATATTGATTTTGGCGACACGTGTACAATACTTAGGTGATATTTTTGCCTTTTTTATTTAATTTTTAAAATCGATGTTGATGTCAAGCTCGGGACTGTTATGTAGTGTTTTATAAATTTTCAGAAGGATAGCCGCATTTGTTAATACATAAAATCTGCTGTGTCACGGTTTTTTTTATTAAGTGCAATTTCACTTAGAAAATTATTTTTGTGTTTTTGTTTTTACTGAGTATGAGAATTGGCAAAAATTTAAAAGTGGATGCATTTGCGTAGTTTTTTTATAACATTAAACGAAAAATAGTTTGGGGGGGAAAGTATCCATCAGTTTTTGTTGTTTAAAATTCTTTCATACATTTATTATTGTTAAGAAAATAAAAGAATAAACAATTAGATTAAAATAAAAACAAAAAATTTATTGAAAATATTTCATGGAACTTAACTTAACCCTGTAAACCTGCTCTGGAGTTGGCAAAATAGTAGAAGTAAGCAATGACTTCCTTCAACTTCGGAGACACCGAAGTATCAAGGCGAATCCATACAAGGTGGTGTTATAAATACAACTACAAAATTCCTATGTATATTGTTTTTGTTTCTGCGTAAGAGTTGTCAAAATTTAAATACATTTTGTTTTTGCTTTTACGGATTTTGAAAGCTCATACGCAAAAGCAAAAACAAAATACATGTAGGTGAATAAAAAAAAATCAAATCAGCTGCTCTTATGCCATCACCTTCTATAAATTCGCCTTGCGAAGTATTTAGCAGTTATGTTTGACGAGAGCGGTTAGTCAGGGTTGCCATTTGGTAAACGGGAGTGAACAATTATCAATTTGAAATAAAAATTTAATTAACGCATATTTCTACGCATCGAAATTTAAAAATTGTAGAGCTTGATGGCGCTGTGTCGAAATCGATTTTATCCAGTTAAATCCCTTTTAATTAATCACATGAATGGAAATGGTTTTTAAAAAATAATAACATGCATTGGAGTCGAGAAATTCCAAACTAAAATATATTTACCAGCGAGGAACTGACTTTTATTCTAATATTTTAAAATGGATTAATTATTCAGCAAATTTTTTAAGTTAGAATGGCGGCGAAGGAAGTCAACACTCATTTAACAATTTAGTGTTTATTTTTGTGGGATTATAGAGCTGCGGATGGTTGCGATTAAAACCAACTAGCGCATTTGATAAAATTTAGAATATTGTTGCGACTATGTTCGAACAAATCGTGAAGAAAATCGAACTCAAATACCACAGAGTGGCATTTATTGTCCGTTTTAGAGCTGCGCATCTGCACAGAAACTAGCAGGGCATCTCTTGTTCATTTTCACTCCTGCAATACAAATTTTTCACATGTGCGTTCCGATGGGTCAATATTCTGTTAGAACTGCCAGGAGACTCACAATGTTCGGTCCGGCCTTCGCCTGAAGAATAATTGCCCCCTTTAACTCGTCATGTCGGCCCATGCCATCCTGCCGTTCAACAGTTTGCTGAAGAAGGATAGCGAAGATAAATGCTCCTATTTCTTAAACCCTCTCTGTATAGCTGATCGACTGCCTCGTTACCAGGAATGTTGCGATAACCAGGAACTCAAATTAAGTCTAATGAGAGCTGATTGCCGAATGTCATTGAGTAAAGTTCTGCATTGTTTAAGCAACTTCGATTTACTTTCAGAGATCCAAAATTACAGCCTGTCTTTTGGAAAAGATAACGACGAGCTCATTTTTAAAATGGCTTACTTTATTTATTGTTCCAGAAGTTTTCAATGAATAAAGTTAAAACTATTTTTAAAAATAAATATCTTTACTCGATACTGACGCTCTCTTTTTATCTCGTTGTCTTTCTTGTGCATTCATATTAAAGATGTCAGTTGTGCAATAAAGATCCTGTCTGTGCCTGTGTTTGGGAGTGTGTGAGTGAGTTTGTTATTACCAAGGGAGGCCCAAACGGCTGGATACAAAATTTACAACACAAATAGCCTAGCCCCTACGCTATAACATAGGCTATACTATATGATGAGTTGCCACCTGTTATAGTGAAGTTATAGTCAATTAAATAAATACGTTAAATCAAATATTGCATATATAACGACTGAACAGATCTGAATAAGATTTTGCACATGAATTGATTTTAAAAAAGGAGTTGCCACCTGCTTAGAAGTTTAAATTCAATGAATGCAATTAATGAAATCAAACATTCCAATATGGGTATCAAATGAAGGAGTCTTAATAAGCTCTTGTTTCTCAAATGTTTTGAAATAGGGTTGCCACCTGTTAAAATGTAAATTAACTTAAATTAACAAAATAAATGACATTTTACAATATGACTGCCAAACTAAAAGCAATAAAAAAACTTAATTTCAAAAATATATTTTTAGAAGGTTGCCACCTGTTTAATAAATTAATTGAAATTATAATAAGTTCAACCAATTTTTGAAATATGGGTCTCAAACGAAAGAACTTGGAGAAAGCTTTATTTCTGGGGAGAGTTGCCACCAAATTAAAAAAGTAAATTAAATTTAATTATTTAGCTAAAATAAATATTACGTACTGGGATTGAAGGGAAGTAGGCTTAAAAACTTAATTATGAAAATAGTTTTAGGGAATGTTGCCACATATTTAAAAACATTAATTTAATGCTATTTGTAAGCTTACTAAAGTATTACACTGAAACGAGAGAATTTACATTTACGAAAATATGTTTGATGAGGTTTGCCACCTTTTAAAGATAAATGAAGCGTTATAATACTGTTTTAAATTTACAGATTTTAAGAGTTGCCACAAACAAACATTTATATTAATGTGAAAGTTTGTGTGTGAGTATGTTAGATGAATTTGAATACAATTTGCCACATATTGTGCTTAGAGCCTGGGTTAATATACATATAGCTTATAGTCCTTCAAATTAATAAGGTAAATTTCATATCGATGACGACTGGACAGATAAGGGTAAGATTTTGCACAATGGAAGCAATTTTTTTCAGAGGTTGCCCATGCGTTGTGAATTTCAAACAATAAATTCTTCTATTCAAAGTTATTACCTTTGGTGAAATTATTTATTTCCTTTTCTGTTACATGCCATGCGAGCGAAACCGCGGGTAAAACCTAGTTTATAATATAAGTAGGATAAATAGGATAACTATGAGAATACGCAAATGAAGATCGAAATAGTAGAGGAGAATAGGTGGATATAAAAAACAGTAAGCGGTTTTTATATTCCCCCACTTAACTTTATTTTATATATTCGTACGTTTTTCCTGGTTCAAACTATAAGTAGGCGCAGTTGTACTATAATCTCACACACATTTTTTAAATAATCAAAAATTTTTTTCCATTCCATTTTGTTCACAACTCGGATTAATTTAAAAAAGGGACAGAAGGGAAATTAAAAGAATGTATTCAATTGAATGCAGGTCGATTGCGCGCACATATATTCAATAAAAAATAGCTTGGGCTTAATGTACCGAACGCACAATGTTTATACTACATACATATGTAGATGTAAATGCATGCCAATATGAATGTATGGATGTATCAACTACCCTGCAAAAATGACCATATCGAAAATATGTTATCGATTGTACATACAAATATTCCTGCAAAAGTTGAGGGAAAGCCAATGCTTACTGTTTATGCTTCCGCGCGTAGTACGTAAACATTAAAAAAAAATCGAGTTTAATGTTAGTAGTGAAGCACAACGGACAAAGAGTGTGTGTATTACAAGAAAATAGAGAATTCTGTGAATTCATTTTCATAAATGCAAAAAATCGAAGAAGACAAGTTGTCATTCCCTGCCCGATGCCCATAAAAAACTAACCGAGAAACTAATAGTTAATATAACCGCTAGTTATAGGTTAGGGTTCTTACTCGATACTTTTCGCTCGATATCAAATATGTTTGATATCGACACTTTTGAACTAAGTACTGGGTAGGTATCGAAAAAAAAAGACTCGTATCGAAACCCGATACCATGACAAATTTTGCTTCGGATTTTTTTCCTCCACTCTTCTCAAAAATAAATCACCTTGAATGGTAATTGCGTAAGGAAACACCAGGAAGGTGCCAAATTTGATATAATGCGAAGTAAACACGATACAATTGCTTAATCAAATTCTATGTAATGAGTTGTATGCAAGGGCCAATTGTACGAGTGGAAGGTTGCAGTGAATAGGATAACGCGATGTAAAATTCACTGAGTAACTTTATTATTCTTTGCGCTGAACACATTAGCGGGCAATACTAAAAGTAATGGTAAAAAAAAGCGTGGTAGAAATTAGTAAAAAAAAACGTGGTAAAAATGAGTAAAATTAGTGCCAAAAATTAGAAGAACCATTAGTAAAAATAGTGGTAGAAATTAATAAAAATAGTGGTAGTAATTAGTAGAAATAACGGTAGTAATTAGTAGTAGCATTAATCAAAATAGTGGTAGAAATTAGTGAAAAATGTGGAAGTAATTAGTAAAAAAAGTGGAAGAAATTAGTAAAAATTGTGGTAGAAATTTGTGAAAATAGTGGTAGACGCGACTTTTGTGTCTAGCTACTAGAAAATCTTTCGTATGTATTTACTGTTGAATTACTTTTGCAAATATTTTTTAGTTTTTTTAATTTTATTTCTATACTGTGCCCACTACCTATTGTTTGTTAGATTATACAAGTTGAAGTAAGAGGAAATAATTTTTGAAACTACCGCAATTAAGTCATTGGCTTTTAAATTTTGTATATAAGACAGTAAATAGCGGAAAATAATTCGAAAACGATGACTTATTATCTCACCTTCACAATTTTATATGCGTGTTTGTAAAAATATTCGTTATTTTTTCTATTTATTTTCCTTTCGTTTTATATTACTTACTTTTAAAACTTTAAATTCTAATAAATATAATTTCTATAAAATATTGCAAAATACAAAAAAAAAAAAAAATTTGACGTATTGAGCTTTTGACTACTTTTGTTGACTAAAAAGCCAGTTATCATTCAGTTAAATCCAATTAATATTCAAACTGTGTATTATGAAAAGTGATCATCTTTTTTTGACAATCTTTCTAAGCGGTTTTGAACTTCTGTTGTCGTTTAAAAACTGATATAGATACGTAGAATATGCGAACATATATGGGAGACAATTATGAGAAAACCCCAAATCATTAGCCATTTTTCACGGAGAGTCATATGTAAAGTATCTTTCAGAGTGACATTTGATTAAAAAATGATTAGATATCTAATTGTTTTTATCACTAAAATTTCAAAAAATGCTAATTGGATTTCTATTTTTTATTTTATTTTAATTTTACTTTGCCTTTGAAATATATAACTTTAAACTGCAGAAAAAAAACTTCTGGCTTACAACGATTTACTAAATTGAAAAATATAATTGCAATTGTATTACAAATTATTAAGCATTGAAATTAAAGCTAAAAAAGGCAAGCTATTTTAAATTTCATCTTTCAAAATGTAATTCCTTCATCCATTGTAAAAAAAAATAAAAAAAAAACAATATTGTACCTATGTATACATAAGTTTACAGTTATACTTATTTAGTAACAATTCATAAGCAATAGATCCATCATTATTTAATAAAGTAAGGGTATAACATTTTATAAGAATTGCAAATATCAATTCTTGTCAAAATTAAAGTAGCCAATTTTTGTTGGTGTCTTTTCGATTATGTTGAAAATGTTTCGATTAACCGTTCGATTAATCGATTAACCGTGAATCGAAAGAAAATAATCGATTATAACCGGTTTCTCGATTTATGGTACCATCACCAGGCTTGACCGAAGTCCCACATTCGCTCCCCCACGCACCCACGCCGTTAGATGGACCAGTGCACATCACACACTATACACCACACATCTCACCAGAAACTACTTTCAACACCACACTTTAAACAGCTGTCACTTATACACCCATATGTAGTATATAGAATTACAAACTTTTGTTTGTCAACCGAGCCGCACAATTTCAATTGTTTTCCAAATAAAATTGTAAATTACAAACATTAATTTTACCGGTGTTGTGTTTCTTTTGGAAAATTAAAAAAAAAAAGTGGCAAGCGAACATATATGTATGTAGTGAAGTGTTTATGGCCCTCCATCGCTTCACTATGCAGACGACCTCTTGGAAAACACACAAAACAATAAAAAAGCGAAAAAAATAAAAATAAAAATAAAAAAGTACCTTTTTGCAAATAAGTGCAATATGAATTGAAGGTGTATAGTCAAAGGCGCATAGAAAAAAATATATATTATAATACATTCCATTTATGCACACATAATATATACAAAAGATAGGTATTTTAACTAAAAAAGCTAAAATTATAGACAAATATAATATTTCATAATTAACTCCGCAAAAGGGAGCAGGCGAGGCGTAGGTTTCGAAACTAGTCGTCGTCCATTCCGACTGCCTCAGTAGGGGGTTTAAATCAATGAAGGACTATTTTTTGCTTGAGATGCAAAAGTAGCAGAATTGTCAAGGTATAAGGCAACCCGACAATTGCAATTTTTACCAAACACATTTGCTCTTTGTAGTAACGATTATGCGATTCACTAACTAATTCTTAGCGCCACTAACAGTCGCTTTTCTGTATTTATTCAAAGTGCTGAAGAGTGAGATCCTTGTCAAATTAAATCTCAAAAGGAGCGAAAACCAGAAAAAGGAATAAAAAAAAAAAAACAAATGTATACCTGCTCATGTTAAATAAAATTTTAGTTTATTACAAACTACGAATATTTGTAATTATTTTTATACAGTATATTTAAACGTTTCATTGTATTGGAGTTCTTGTGTTGTTATACTTGAATGCTAGATAATCGACAATTCTGAAGCTCCACTTATCTCATAGGGATTATATGCCTTATAAACCAAACATTGTATGCTATACGTTACTATGATACCTACATAAATTGGCCACGTTTCTAAGGCCAACAAATGGTAGCTCGCGCTATACCGCGTCAAATTTTCTAGTTGCTAGGTGTTTTATTCTATTAGTCTTTTCCCCTTTCTCATTTTTATCATCCTGCTTTTTTACTTCTATCTTCCGCATCCAACTTCAGCATATAACGCGCTGTGAAAATTTTAAATTCCATTTCCACGTTATTGTGGAATGCCCCACGCAAATTGTATGGGCATGACAAATTTAGACAGTTCATTGACGCTTAACGCGACAATTTAAGGGTGAGCCTTATGGATGGCGTGACCTTGCTGACTTATGGATCGTCGAATGCAACCAGTTGCTTAGAACCCGAATCAGCTAGAGCCTAGCAATATAAAAATAGAATTTAATATCACATACAAGATTGCATGAGCTACCTACATCCCGCAGCAAACATCAATTCACTGTTGTATGAGCTTACTTCCTGCTCAACTCTTGATACCAAATAAAGGAACGAACTTAAATTTTTCAAATGACTGTCGAATTTTCCGTTTTTTGAATTTCTAGCAAATAAAACACTGAATTCACGAATTTTTCTTTTTTCGACTGAATTAACATCTGCATATTGATATCGATAATTAAATAGCTAACGACAACAGCTGATCTGGCGATAGCGATTGTCGTTAAAAAAGCAGCTAATAAGTAGCAAAATCGTTAAAATATTCGTTAAGATGAATATTCGTCAAAAAAATTAGTGAATTACACTACAGATATTTAATACCCAAACATTACCCTATTTACACCTTTAACAAGCGGAGTTAGTTATATCAAATCAAATTTATTAAGATTTGACTAAAAAATACGAAATCCGCAATATACTGAAACAAAATTTTCAACAGCTATTTAATGGAGGTGCGCACTTTGGAATATAATATGTATATTTATATAACTTTTTGGTACATCTCCAAGCGGCATATGATGCAAACTTTGAAATGGATGCTTCAGATTTGACAGATAATTTTAAATGTTCGGCTTATGTCAAATTTGAAAATTGAAGAAGAAGAATTGACTTTTGACAAACTCGGAGAGAAATGCGTCTACCGAGGTGCACCGCTAATAAAAAAATGTTGCCATAAGATTTGATGTAACCAGGATTCGAGCCTGCATTCGAAGCATCCACAAGCTACACACTCGGCCACGACGGCCGCCCATAAATCCCATCAATATCGTATATTACGGGACCGCCAAATTACTATTTTTATTCAAGAATGATAGAAAACAAGATTGCGCCTTCCACGCTGAGACCGTAGATAGTGACGTAATAATAGCTAGAGAAGGACAGAGCAAAGAAAAAAATTTAAAAAGAGAAGAAGAAGCGTAGAAGAAATAGAAAAATGGTAGAACGGCCAGCGAATGGGTGGATGCTGTTTAATCGGCAAAGAGAGGACTAGCGGTCCGCGGAAGGTGCAATCTTGTATTCCAGCATTCTTGATTTTTATTGTCTGCAGAAATGGCAAGCAATTTTTAGTTTGGCGGTTCATTGACCTCCATTTTTTTTTTTGAATACCTTTGTGTGGCGCGAAATAGTGAACAAGTATTGGACATAGTTCTATGCTAACATGATTTGAACAATTTAACTACACTGCGACAAACGCTGCTATGCATAAATCGGTTATTATTGCCTGAATGGAATTTCTGCCCAAGACGCTACAGAATGTGAATTAAAATTTTGTGCTAGGGCAAGAATATTTGCCATAGAAGGAATGTTTTATCAGTTTGGAAGTGCAATTGTTTGAATGAAAATAATGGTTATGCTCCATAGTATGATACGCGAAATTGAATTGTAGTGGATAGCGGGTAAAGGGCCAGCTGGCGGTGAACAGCCGGTTGGAAAGTTCGAGCAAATAAACAGAATTGCGACGGGATGATTTTTGGTTGACATTTTTTGGTATCAATAAAATTAAAATTTGAATAGCTTTTCCTTCTGCAAAATGAAAAATATTAATGCTAGTTTGTTTGGTTTTTGTTTGTCACACAAGAGGAAATGCAACTCTGAGTCTCCGAGCCGGCGGAGAAAATAGAAAAAATTGAAGTATTTTACGGATGGAGAAATAGCCGATGTATCCTAATTTAGGTTAAAAAACAAGGAATTTTACAATTATATAAGTGTTTCAAAAATATTTCAAATCAATGAAAATTCATATAAGATGATGTTACTAGAACAAAAACAAAATTTACGTACCGATTGTCAAAAACAATTGACTATTTCTATCTGAAAGTATGAAAATTCAGCACCCGTGACAACGAAAACAACCGGAATGTAAACATAATTTTTCAATTTGACAATCCTTACGCTGATTCGAATAAGAAAAAGTAAATGAGTTAATATATTGTAGTACCACCACCTTGATTCAAATGATCAACATGCAAAGTGAGTGCATTTCTTTGTGCAGTGTACAGTGACGCCAATTTAATACAAAATAATTATTTTCCAGTGGCGAGTAGTAAAAAAAATATTTGCTCATCATATGGAATTTAAACATTAAAATACCGAACGGATGGTCACCGTATATATAACGGGTGTTTTTTTTACACTGATAAAACTTTCGATAGGGATAGCTGTCACTTGGCAGCTGGTAAATGATATTTCGTTTTGACATTTCTGTTCAGTAAGCAGTGAAAAATCATCATGGAAAGAATGACGCCGCAACAACGTTTACAAATTGTGGAAATTTACTTTAAAAATCAGTGTTTTATGCGCCAAAATTGCCGTATATGGAGTGAGAATAATCCTCATGAAACTCTCGAGACACCATTGCATCCTGAAAAATGCACCGTATGGTGTGGTTTACATGCTGAAGGCATCATCGGCCCTTATTTCTTTAAAAATGAGGTCGGAGCGAATGTTACTGTCAATGGTGATCGTCACAGATCAATGATTATCGATTATTTGTTTCCAAATTTGCATAACATCGACTTGCAAGAATTTTGATTCCAGCAAGACGATGCCACGCCTCATACTGCCACTCGAACTATCGATTTGTTGTAAGAGCAATTTGACGATAACATTATGTCAAAAAATGGTACATTGATTTGGCCTCCAAGATCATGCGACTTAACCCCATTGGACTATTTTCTTTGGCATTATGTAAAATTGCTGGTTTACGCTGATAAACTAGCAACAATTGAAGCTTTGGAAGCCAACATAACTCGTGTTATTAACGAAATACGTCCACAGTTGCTCCAAAAAGTGGTTCAAAATTGGACTAATCGCATCCGATTCATCAAAGCTAGCCGTGGCGGACATATGCCAGAAATCGCTTCTAAATATTAAATGCCATGAAAATATCTTTCAAATAAAAAAAAAAATTTGTCATCATACTTAATTTTTGATGTGTTTTATTTCAATTTAAAGTTCTATCAGTCTAAAGAAAATACCATTTATTAGAAAATTGAGAAAATAAATTGTCAAATTCCAGAAGAAACAAAACTTAATTGCCCACCAAAGTACTTATACCTTAATTTTCAGCAATCTCTCTCATTACTTTCACGCATTGCCATTACTCTACATTATGTACTTGATGCGTTTCTTGAGCCTTTTGTCATAGGTGTCATGCTTAATTAGCCTGATGGCTGGCAACAATTAAGTTACGTATACGACGCGACACCCCCGAAGAATGCCATTGAAGACGCCAGCTAAGTTAACATAATGCTAATAGCTGTTAACGAATCAAATTAATTACAAAGTATTAACTAATTGGCAACTGTTAGACTGGGGAAATTTTGTTTTTTCTTTTAATCAGTAGATAATTTTATGCCAATGCACTCAGGCAGCTGAAATTTATAAAAAAAAGTATCCACATACTTTATGTAAAGTAAAAGGCGACATTAAGTAAATAACGAAAAAGAGTTAATAGATATTGGCGGTTATCGATATATGCAGAGGCAATTCCACTCGATTTACCTACAAAGGCAACAACAAACAAAGAGGCGTAGATGAATCCAACCAGGTATTGCTTTACATTTAGCTAATGCGTGAAAAACAAAAACTTTTAAATAAATTTTCAAATGATTGCCTTAAACAAACATCACCTATACTAGATATTTTTTATTTTATCTTTACATCTGCTACAACCCTTTCATTTTGCCTTTGTCTTTAAAGTATGACCTTACATTTTGTGCCACAACCAAGTGCGAAAATGAAACGAAAAATGCCCTCCAGTGGGACAACAAATTTTTGCACACATTAGATATGCGAGAAACTTCTTTAAAAGCTGCCTGAATAATAAATATTTCTAAGCTCAAAAGCGGATGTCTAGCCGAGTGACCTACGACATGTTTCATCAGCCGGAAATTCGATGGTGTGCTGGCATTTTTGGGTGCGAAGTTTAGAAGGAAAATTTATTCTAAAAAATGTTGGTTTTTTGTATTTCAGCTGCGCCTTCGCAGGAAATGATAAGTTGCTAATAAAAAACAGACAGTTGCGGACAGCGGCAAAAAAAAGGAAGAGCCAAAAGGCCATGGGAAAAATTGTGTGGGTGTTACTATTGTATAATTTAAAAATAGTTTTGTATACTCTGCTCGCATCCTCGATGGTTCTAAAATGTTAATACCATATATTATATATATATTATATATATTTTTTTCATTGGCAAATAAGAAGTTTATAACTTGGATTAAATTGAATTAAATAAATAAGTTAATTACGAAATATACTGAAAGAGGGTTGCCACCTGTTTAAAAAATATAAATAAAATTAAATAAAATTACTAAGCTAAATGAAGTATCATAGCACGGCGGCCACATTAAAGAAGAATTTGAATATAATGAAAGAGGGTTGCCACTTGTTTAAAAATATAAAAAAACTAAAATAAAATTAGTAAGTTAAATGAACTATCACGGCACCAGAGCCACACTAAAGATAGTTGGGAGGACTTGAGTACTAAAATACTCAAGGAGGGTTGCCACCTATTTGAGAATTTTAATTCTGTTGAGTTAGTAAGATTAATTAAATATTATAATATGAGTGCCAAATATAAGAGAATTAAAAAAACATTTCTTCAAAAATATTTCGACACATAATACATATGTACATATGTATGTATACCGCTTAATGCAAATGGATTAAGTAATCAGTAAAATGAAATATTTCAATACTGCTGTAAAACGAAAGTGTTTTGTACGAAAATATTTTTGAAGGCGGTTGCCAGATGTTTAAAAAGGGTAACTTCCATTTCTTTCATAAGTTTACTAAAATGCTACTATATTGGTGTTTGAGAATGTCAAATTTTAAAACTATTTTTTCGAGAGGGTTGCCAAATATCTTGAAAAAAATTATATAAAGTAATAATATTGAACAGGTATTACAATATGGGTTGCAAACAAAAAGTTGCGGGGCAGATTCGTTAGAAAAATATTTTTTGGCAGGGTTGCCACCTATTTGAAAAAAAAAATGGAATTCAATTATATTAAGTTAACTGAAATATTACAATTCCAGCGTGAAAAGAAAACGTTTCATATGCAACATTTTTTTGAAGAGAGTTGCCAGCTATTTAAAATAATGAACTCAATTTATCTAGTAACTTCCCTAAAATGCTACTTTATTGGTGTTAAACTAAAAAGGTATAAGAAACTTTAATTTCGAAAATAGTTTTGAAATGGGTTGCCGACTGTGTGGAAAATTAAACTGAAATATCGGATGAAATATTGGAAAATATACTACCTCTGAATGAAAAATATATTTATAAATAATGGATTCCTTACAAATATAAATTAAAATAGAATACCCGCTTTTTTATACTGTACAGGAGCCGAACCCAGCCAAAACTTTGTTAATATTTTATGAAAATATACTTATTCAGTAATGAAAAACTCGATGGATTCGCAAAAGGTCTCTCGAATTTTTTATGACCCACTAAAGTTTTATGTCCCAGCCTAAATTGTTTTCAACAATGTGGAAAAATTATTTTAAGTATACACTATCGAGCAAAATCGGTCGATTGTTAGTTTTTTATAAATATTAAAAGATGATTAAATTGAACTTTTCAAACAGGTGGCAAGTCTCAATATGCTATAAGTCTTGTCCTCAGCGAATCGAACAGTTTGGCACCCATATTTGGATTTATAATTAAATTCGACTTTTCAAACAGGTGGCAACCCTTTTCAAAATATAACTGGATGTAAACCATCTCCTCAGCGAAACGAGCCGTTTGATATTCATATTTCAATGTTTTATATAATTCAATAAAATTTGGTAATTCAAATGGGTGGCAACCCTCTTCTAAATATGTTTATGCACTTTCTCTTTGCCAAGACGACCCGTTTGACACCCATATTTTGATATTTCATATTACTTGTAAATAATTTGATTAAATTCGACTTTTCAAACAGGTGGCAACCCTCTATATGCTATAAGTCTTCTCCTCAGCGAATCGAACAGTTTGGCACCCATATTTCAATTTTTAATTAAATTCGATTTTTCAAACAGGTGGCAACTCTTATAAAAGTTAACTTTTGAACTTTCTTTCCGAGACGAACCACTTTACACTCACATTTCAAAACTTCATATAACTTTTGTACATTTTGATTAAAATTGACTTGCCAAATAGGTGGCAACCCTCTCTCAAGCCTAAAATATAATTTACGACCTATTCTCATATCTACCGAATTTCATAAAAATCGGTCGATTTTGAAATTTTGGTATTGGAGATATGTGAAAAATATGTATTTACTTAGAACGACAGGTCAGGAGAAATACTTATACTAGTTATGTACATATGTATTTGACATTTGTTGTTGTTGTTTTGTGTGAACCAAAAATTATTAGGTTTTTAACAAATTTTTATTTATTTCTTTAGAAAAACTGCATACATTAGCATAGAAAATTTGTGATAAAAAAAAATAAGTGCCTAATAATAAAAAAACAATACCCTATAATAAAAATTGATCTAAAAAGTTAGCCACTTAGTAAATTTATACTCTCAAATTTATCCTTGAATTAGTAATTATCGTCAATTTTGCCATTTCCCTCTTTACTGTTTATGTTTCGAAAATTACTAACGCGCTGCTTTTGCTTCGATTCAAGCAAACCATTGTTGTGGCAGGTTCAACGCACACTAAAACGAAAGTTCATTTCGAATTCACTTGCGTATTTCCTTTAACCAATTCGAATTTTTCAATTCTCTTTGTAAACACAAACACCATTAAAGAGCGCGCATGCGTTGTAATTGTATTGCTGCGATTCATTCAAATACTGAATGATGACGTCACAATGTTGGACAATATTCTGGTGAATTCGAAATGTAGCAGATATATTTCGAATATACTCGATTGTATATCCCGTAACAGTAGCGTTGCCATTGGGCGGCTTAAGGGGTATTTTGAAACTTTTTAAGGGCCAATTATCTTTTGCCATGATTTTTTGAAAATTGAAATTTTTTAAAACTTTTTTCAAAACTATGTGCGACTTCTGCACCCTGTTTGTTTAGGAAATGCCAGCAGAACTATGCTTTAAAAAAATATACTCCCAAAAATACAAAAAAATGCATCACTTCAAAGTTTTACACGAAATGCCACTCTTCCTGTGGCTCCTCGGTCTGGCCTTATAATCGATGAAATAACGGACATCTCGTTTCAAAAATGCCCGGTAATAGTTGTGCGACAGTTTGATGTGGAAAGAGGTAAAACGGTTGAACATTTTTTTCGTTTAATTCAGACAGAAAATAGCAGGATATAACTAGGTATTTTGATGTGGTGGTCCCCGCAGAGGGATGCCACTTATTGTTTGAACGTTAACGTACACCGTAACCAAACTGGTTAACTGGAAAAACGCTGCGTATTCAAAGTGAAATCCCGCAAGCTGCTGGTTCCATCGCTGAGAGCTTTTCTGGGGTGTTAATGAAGTAAGAGCCTAGGTACCTGAACCTCAGCGGGCTGGGCAGTTGAGTAGCTGCGACCAACCGCATGAATACCTATCGAAGAATATTCGGTCAGAATTCGCATGGGGATCGAGAGAGTCCTTTGAACCCTTACGGTATACCACCGGCCAGAATGTCTTTGCATTTCTGAATGTTATCGTATTTGCCCAGTGCTCGCTGAGCCGACATAGAGCCCATCTATCTAATAGAAATCCGTAAACGGCCAGAGAAACTCCCACCCTGTCCTTGCCCGGAATCCCCGGCCGAGTAAGCTGTTCAGCCTTGCAGTTTACTGGCTATGGTCTGGCACCTAAATCAGTCCGATTTCAAGGTTTAGTGGCTTCTAACACAGAAATCAGGCACTCCCAGACCAGTTTCAAGCTGACCATTGGATAGCCTAAGGCCTTGATTGCAGCATGACTATCGGAATAGTTGTTTGGTCATCTAAAGGGAATTACATTGGTGAGTAGCCAATTGGCTACCTCCTAGATTGCGGATATCTCCTCCACCTTCAACACACACAGTAGTCTGGTAGCCTAATTTTCTGTCTGAGGGAGAGCTCCTTGCAGAAGAAACCCCCTCCAACTAGTTCGTCCAGTTTCGACCCACCCATGAAGAAGTTTATCTCGGGTCCCTCGCCCCAAACGCCACACTCCTCCCATTCCTCCCTTGTTGTAACCGGCAGGCAGCGATGCGTTTCTTGAAGGACAAATTCGAGGCTGGTAAGAAGTTTAGAATGTCCAAAGGCCGAATTGAAGCTGTATCCATTTCTCTTTAACCGGGTTGCAGCAACTTCGCCGGCAATATCCACAGGCATCACGTTTAGCATACTGTTGATTAACTTTCCATTGAGTTCAACAACACAATCACTCCATAAAACAATTCGTAAAGTCAGTGATTTATTTTGGAAGAGAGGTCCACACAAAATATTTCCTCAATATTTAACTCCCAGGAGAGTTTTCTGTACCTGACCACGTCAGAAAGCACAAATGGGACATTGCCGATTGAGTGAGGTCAGATATCAAGTACTCTGCAACTTCTAGTAAACAAGATGGGCTCCGCCTTGCTGGGGTTAATAGCGAGCCTTCACGTTCATATTTAGGTAACCCTGCATGATGTCTTCTAACAGGGTGTCCAAGAACTTTCCTCTAACAATAAGTGCCACATCGGCCGCATGGGCAATAATCTTGCAGGCTCTCCTTTCCAACTCCCCCAGAACGCCTACTCACTATTCTTCATTGTATGGAGACACTGCCCCATTCCGCTATGCCGATTCTGTCACAGAGCAGGCGATAGATGAGCCTTATTAGGCCCGAATCGACGCTAAGCTCACGCAGAGATCTGACTATTGCCTTGGATTGAACGGTATTAAAGGCCATCTCTATAACCAGAAAGGTACCCGCTTCGAAGACTTTAATAAGTGGATTGTAAAAGTTTCTCGCCTCTTAGGAAAAGGATCTTTAAAGAAGTTGTCATATACATATGGATATTAAATTTCAGCAATCAACTATTTTTAATAAATTTCTTTTTCACATCAGCGCGTATATATGTAAGGCCTTAAATACCGGCGACAATAGCGAGCTCTTCACATTTCATTTGAAAAATACTCGTTTTTTTGTGTTGGAGAGCATTTCCTATGGATGCCCTTTCTTTATGTCCATTGAATATAACATAGAGGATACGCTTTGGCACGTAGTGGTTTATTATATACACAATCATATAACTCATCTAAGTATGTGTGTGTGTGTGCGTGTGCAAATGATATATGTACATACAAAGCCATGCCCATGGTAATGCAGTTACGTGTGCATGTCATTTCTAAAAACCAAATGCGCTTAAGAGTTTTAATCTTATCTGGGGTTTGCATGGACGTTTTGCATGGAGATGAAGCAAATAATTGAAGGCATTTTTTTTTAATAATATTCACTTAATTTTTTAAACTCATTCTATTAGATACAACAAAAAAAATGTAGTTTATGTGAAAAAGTGAAGATTAAAGATTTTCTGTCAAGCTAAAGATTGCTTACAACCTTTGTCAATATATTGACCATAAGTGATTCATTTTTCTTTATAAAGTACAATAGAAAGGGGGTGGGGGGATTGCTTTTCTCTGACTTGCTTTTGTGAAGTTTTTGTTGAGTTCACAGTCAGTCAACTCTGGTGCTCAAAAAATAAATAGTGAAAAGCGAATCTATGTTTGTATAGTATATGTGACTCTATTGTTACAGAATGTTTTCTTAAAAGTTGAATGTGTTATGTAACTGTGTAGCTATAGTATGTACTGAATGAAAGAAGATAAACCCTTTACCACAAAAAAAAAGAAGATATATCTTTGGAGTTTGACATTTCTAATATCCTAACCTTTCAGAAAATCAGCTAACGGGTGATTTATTTAGCGCTGCAGTGGTTCACAGTGAAAATGGAAAAGATTTTCCATGTTCAATTTTTGTTTTTTTGATAATTTTTTTATAGTTCATTTAATAAGTTCAATCAATAAGCTACAACAAAACCCATACAAATTATATGAAAAGTTAACAAACTCAACAATAAATCTGATTAGGAGCTGCGGCAATCTGCGAAATAGCAGCTATAGCTTCTACCGCTCTGACCGTTTGTTGGCTTTTTCCAATACTTTCCTAATTATAACTCGTCTTGAGCTCGAAATTTTCTGCAGGTTTAAATGAATTAGGCTGAAAAATTAGTATATGAATTTACAAAGCTTGATAAAATCGACGTTAAAATTTTGAATTTTTCTCAGAATTAAAAAAAATAATAATAATTCTGTTATATACATAGTTCTATAGCCCATTTAATTCTAGGTATGCGTTAATTTTAGATAATTTTTTTTTGCCGACGGTCTTTCGCCTTTTTCTAACATAGATTGTATGCACGAATTAATATTTTATATGAGGCCTGTTTCATTGTAACTAGGATAAAATTTCCTGTAGCTGCAAAAGCAACCCTGTTGCCATCATTCGTGCTTTTTAAGAACGGCAAATATGTAGTTGTGCTGTCAAATTTTAGGTTGACGTAGTTATATATTTAAAAATACTATGCAAATAAAAACGAATTAAGTCTTAAACTGAAATTTGCCATTTATATTCTTAGGGCTCATTCACAATAGTGCATTTTTTTTTCACTTCCCAACACTACACCGCAGGTCGTATACCATTTGACCGAGTTGGCTCAACTCGCATAATTTTCAGAGTGAGTCGGTTACAATCGAATGAGCCCATGGAAGAAAATGCGAAAAAATTTATAAAAAAACAACATCATTAGAAACCAATGAAAGTTTAACATTGGCCCCCATTTCACTCTGTGTCACTTTACATACCTAATAAAAAACCCAAATGATACAAGTAATATTGCTTTCCAATTCTCCAATCGCTTTCATTTATTCATGTAGACTTTGGACTCACCGTAGCCCCAATGGAAAAAATGTAGAGGTATGATATTACAGTAAGTAGGTGGCCAATTCAACGGTATTGTTCAAATAAAAATTTTTAAATGAAGAATAAATTTTCATTCATCATACAAATAATTTTGGTGAAGGAATAGTTTTTCGTGCAACGTTTAAAGTTAGGTTAGGTTAGGTTGGAGCGACTGCTTCAGTGCAAGACACGGCGGCACACGTAGGCCAACAAAGCCCATTGTGATACCGCTGAGGAGAGCTATGCACTTCCCTCCTTCTTTCCCTTAGAAAATGAGCCACCGCGTTCGCTTTACGCAGCGCAGAAAATTGCGAATGCTAACCGAGCTCCGGTCAGTCAAACAGTCTACAGAGTACCTATGTATTTAAGAATTTCGCGTCGAGCTGGACCATGTTCGATGCTCTCCACTTCCTCTTCATCCTCGCAACTTCGACAGAAATCGTTGGTTGGACATCCCAGCCTCTTTTAGTGTATGCCCATAAGGCAGTGTCGGGTTATTACCCCGACAATTAGTATGAGAGAAGGGAGGTCAATGCGAATGAGAACTTTGGATCGCTCTACTTCAACATTCAGCCGAATGTCTTGTTGAAACCAAATGTTTTTTAGGCAACCAATGCATACGCGCTAACCAGCGCCATTCACAGTTACGTTCCGACGGCCCTTATTTTTGAAGCATTATAGACCAATCATTACGCCAGCCCATAAAATGCACAAAACCTTTGGGTTTTCTGGATCTAAAGGCAGCTCTTTGACTTCTTCGGGTTGTTTTTCAGCCCAAATACGGAAATTTTGTTTGGCAATGAGCCGCATCGCTGTATAAAATGTTAGTAGAAACCAGAGGATCCTCTTCAAGCTCTTCAAGAGCCCAAGGGCGAATATGGTGACGAATTCAACGATGAGTTCAATTTTGTATCCCCTGTTGGGAAGGCGCTGAATCATTTCATCATGAGCCGTTGCGTACACTCTCAGAGCTGGCATTGCTATAATCCTCTCCACGACCGAGTGGAAAGAAGAATTCAGGGCGTGACAGACGAGCAGAGTTAATTTGCATTAGTAAGCACAAATGCACATTTAGATCCCGAGCCACACAAAACCGAATAGACGCATCAAAAGAAGCGTTGTTGGATTGAAACTGAACCGATTGTGTCTGTGCGAAAAATACAATTATTGTTGACCCTGTGAAGCTCTGTGCTAATGCACATTAATATGGGGCTAATTGTTGAGTTAATGCAAATAAAGGATGTTAATGCTCATAACAAAATTGTTATCAAACTACAAAAATGACAGTTAAAAGCAAGAGAGAACTCGGTATGCAAGAAAAAGCATATATCCTCCATTTAGCGGTCTTCACGTGCGACTTCTTGCTTGCTTCTGCAAGTAAGCGAGAATTGAAAGCAAGTGAAGACCGGCCGTTAGTAAATGTACCTATCGTATTTCTTGATATTTATAATTATCGTGTTATCATCATCATCTTCATTATTAACAATAGAGTTTTCGTTCTGATATTTTGCCTGCGCAATACTGTAAGTTGTTAAAAGTTTAAGTAACTACTCTGCTTCTACTTCTACTTTGCCTTGCCGTGGGAACAGAAGTAGAAAAAATACATTATTATTTATAATCCTCTTATTTCAAGAGTCTTTATGCAAAAAAAAAAAGACAACACATTTCACACATTTCTCATTCACATGCGGACCGATATATTATTCAAATTTTCATTTTATTGTCAAAGGAAAATTTTCAAACACACTCAAGTTTCAAATATTTTCACTCAAACACACACACACACATTATATGTATATCCTGTTTAAATATCAGAAGATAAAATTTAACAAAAGAAAATAAAATACATAGTTTCACTTTTTGGAAAAGAAAGCGTAAACTTTTCAACACTTTATGCACCGGAAATTTAAGGTTTTTAGAGTATTCTGAAGAACAATGTTTAAAATACAAAATACATCAAAATTTGCATTCATGTATTTTTACTTTTGTTTACATTTTTGTAACTAGATATCAATATAAAGCCTTATATTTTATTTACGCATATCTTTGTCTCGGCGGTTTAGTAAAAAAAAATAAACTAAATGAAATTTTACACAAGTAAGGAAGATTTTAAATTCATTAGCAACCGTATTGTAAACACCCAACGCAAGTTTTTATGAATGTGAATCTTTTAGAGGCGTCCGAAATACTCAACAGATATTTGAGAAAGTTTTACAGAGGGTCCATGTTATCTCCAGGTCCAACATAGAATATTTTATATAGAAATCAAATATTGCAACTGAAGAAGGTTAAAGAAGGTTGCCAACGGTTTAAATGAACTTTCCATAAAATTAAATAAATAAATGACATTTTACAAAATAAGTACCAAACTAGAAGATTTAAGAAAACTTAATTTCGAAAATACTTTTGGAGATGGTTGCCACCTGCTTATAATTATAATTATATTAAGTTTAATCAAATACGGAAATATGGATGTCAAACGGAATAGTTTATTATTTTGAACAGTTTTTTGGAGAGGGTTGCCAACTTTGTAAAAAAAATAATTAAAATTATAATAAGTTAAATAAAATAATGAAATATGGATAACAAAAGGAGGAGTTTTAAGAAAGTTTTATTTTAAACTTTTTTTTGAAGAGGGTTGCCACCTGTTTAAAAAAATAATAATTATTGTTATAAGTAAAATCAAATATTGAAGTGTGGATCTCAAACGGAGGAGTTTTAATTTGAAACTTTTCTTGGGGAGGTTTACCACCTGCTTAAAAAATTAATCTTTATTATAATAAGTTAAATCAAATATTCAAATATGGATCTCAAACGGAAGAATTTCAGGAAAGCTTTATTTTGAACAGTTTTTTGGAAAGGGTTGCCACCTGTTAAAAAATTAATTAAAATTATAATAAGTTAAATCAAATATTGAAATATGGATCTCAAATGGAGAAAGTTTTATTTTGAAAATTTCTTTGAAGAGGGTTGCCACCAGCTAAAAAAAGGGTAAATTAAACGAAATTATTAAGTTAAAGGAAGTACCACAGCATGGGATTCAAGAAAGTAGGTTTGAAAAACAACCTTTATCATGAAAATTTCTATAAAGAGTGTTGCCACGTGTTTGAAAAAACATTAATTTAAGGCTATTTGAAAGCTTACTCAAATATAAAAGTATTGCTCTGATATGAAAGCGCTTATATAAAAACATTTTTTAAAAGGGTTGCCACCTTTTAAAAACCGTTAATTCAATATAATTGGCCAGGTACCGGCAAGTCGACTATACTGGTGACAGACGAAATAGCTCCAAGGAAGCGATATTCGAGAAATATATTTGGATGGGGTTGCCAGCTGTTTAAAACATCTTAATGCAACTAAGTTTATCAGATTATTATTAGAAATGATAGGAAATGAATTTAGGAGAAAATATTTTCGAAAAAATTTTGACGGATTTGTATCAAAATTTGTTACGTGTATAGCTCATACGTTTGATTAATAAAAGAGTTAAAAAAATTATCGTCATTAAACATATAAGCTAAATTACATATTGCTATATGGCAACAAAATGTTTTGCTGTCTGCGAACAACGTCAATTAAGTTAGTTAAAAAAATTTTAGAACAATAAATTGCAAAAATCTTTTCGGCGACAGTTGCCACTTTCTTAAAAATTCGATTAAAACTATAGGAAATATAATCTTATATATATAAGCTTTTTTGGAAAATACTTTGGGGAGGGTCAAAGAAGTAAATTAAATTAAATTATTAAGCAAAAGGAAAATACGGCAAAGGAAGTTAGCTTAAGAAAACTTAATCAAGAAAATTATTATTAATTTGTTCATTTCTAAAACTAAAATCTAGCATTATAATAGATAACGTATAATAAATAAAACAAAGAAAAAAAATAATTTAACTAAGCCGTTGATGCCACTTATACTTATCTTCCTCGTTTAAGCCAAGATTTTTCGGAGCTTATTTTTGCTCTTGTGTTATTGTTATTCATTTTAACTAAGAAATCGAAAGAAAAGTTTTCAGTCTTTAATTTTTGCTATAGCCAGAAGGCGGAGGAAGACCGAAGGAATAAAAACTGTTAAAGTCGTCATGTAAAAAGTATCATTTTTTTTTTATTAATTAAAATATTTGGTCAATTTGACTGAGTTTTTCTCTGTCTTGACAAGTAAATGCTATATTTTTATATGAACCAAGGGGAATTCATATAAGGTGGAGTTGAATATACAGCTGAGCACATGTACATTTTGGTTGCGCTTTTACGGCTTAGAGAGCTGAAGCCATGAAAGCAAAAACAAAATGCATATAAACCTGAAAAGCTCAAGTCGTAGAAGAAAAAAAACTGAATACGTCTTAATTTAGTTGTTCGACAAAATTGACAGCTTAATAAGAGTATAAGAAAAAAACGTTGCTGGCGTTGCGTGTTACTGGCACCGCTGATTTGATTGTTTTTCCATCTAACGGCAAAAAGACAAATGACAAATTTTTATTTATATTCTGATTGTTCTCATTGGCATGCGATATACATTTTTAAAATAATTTGGCAGTCAAAAACGTAAAATCAAAAAACAAAAAATTAAAATATATGCACATTTTTGCATTTGTACTACAGCTGCTACCCTTTATGAATTTGCCTTGGCTCTGTTGAATAAAAATTTCAAAATATTTTAGTTGAATAAAATTCTGCCGACTGCTGTTACTTTATTTTGTACCAAATTGAATAAAAAATTATACGGCCATGTTCTAAAAATCATACGATTTGCCAAATATTTGTAATTATATCTCATCCCATCATCATTATATATACATATATCTTAAATGGGTTTAATGCAAAACTCAAAATATTTGCTAATAAATAAATGAACAATTTCGTTATTTAAATATTCCCTTATAAAAGCTGAATCTTCAAAAAACTTAAAATTCAAAGGGGAAAAATGTGAGATTGTGTACATTTTATTATATGTATTTAAAATCGATTGCTCAAAAATTTTTTAAATTTATGATCATGAAAGAAAGCTTCTAGCGGCAGTAAAAATCATAAAACATTTGAGTGAATATATTCATATATCTCAAAATACATCGTCAAGTTTGCTTATGGGGGAACACATTTCTCAATCTTCCTGGTTTGGTTTTTGATTTATGGTAAAATACCTCATTACATCTAGATTTATTGTCAGAGTTTAGAAAGCGAAATTACTTAGTTTTATTGTAATCTGTTCATACACTAAGAATAAGCCATAAATTAAGAAAGTGTGTCCCGGCTTTTCCATTGACTCTTTTCAGTAACTGTGCAGTTGAAGCCAATCTAAACTAGCCCTACCAAACCTCCTCAACAAATTCAAAATATGTGCTTATGTAATATATAAAAGCCTAGCGTTCTGCTTATTATCAAAATTCGCTCAGCCTAAAAGTATGCACCCAAATAGTATAACAGCTTTGATAGCTTTGTAATGCGTTAATCACATGAATAAAATATTGTTGGATTACATCGAGTGACGGGCTTTTACTACTAGTAAAAATATACATATAAAAAATACCAACAGTTCGGGCAAGCAAATAAACTCTACCTGCGAACTACTTACTGATCTGTGATCATTAATATAGTCAAAGTCTGGTCGAAAATAAGTCAAATTTATAACAATTAACATATGTATCTCTTAATGTCGTTAGTTAACGAAATATATTCGCACATATTGTAATGCACTTAAGTGAAACGTGAAAACATTTATCTCTTTGTGTTGATAAACAAAAAGAAAACAATGCAAATAATAATAAATCGAATAATAATAGGCCTTTTAAATACGCCGATAATTCAGTCAACGCGGCGTATGAGCAACCACAAAGTAATAAATATTCGACGTAAATATTACAAGCGCTCGTCGTTAAAGCGAATTAAAGATGATTACGTTTATCGATGATTACGCTGTCAATTCCAATATGCACACTTTTGTACACATTCATATTTATGTAGTAGATTGTCATATGGATCAGCAATCAACAGGTTTTTATGTAAATATATTTGCACATAAAATAAATATTTAATAAACAGACGGTGTGTTTTTTTTTTTTTTGTAAATAACCAAAGGCTCATTTGTTCTCACTCAGAATTAAGCGTATTTTAAATATTTATTAATTTATGATTCATTTATCATGGTATTAAAATAACGCGGAAAGAATCACGTACAAATTATTCATTGGCTAACAATAAAAACCAAATAAAACCAATTTAGTTTTTTTCAATTTATTTTCCTTTACACTTCTGCATGCATGCATCCAGCCATATAATACAACATATGCATGAATAATTAAAATATAACCAACTTATAATTGAAGTCAAGATGACAAACAAAAAATCAGTGTAATTGAATAAATTAGCTTAAATAAATCATGACACGTCTGCGTGTTTCCGCCAAATTACTGACAGCATTTTTTGTCAAGCGCAAAATTGCATGACTCGGCTAAGTTATGTGACCGGAAGGAAGGAAGGCCGGCAGGCAGTACAGTTCAAACTACACAACACGAATGCTTGTAAAATAAACAATAAATGAGGTTCCAAATACATAGCACACAAAGTTGCTGGGTATGTACAGTTATATAAATAGATATACATACATACATATGTAGAGTTACATAGTAGACTTGGCCGCAAAAAAAATATAGAAATTACCCTCATAGTTTGAAAGCTTGCTTTGAGCGGACTCAAGGGCCATACAAATTTTCGTCCTAAACCTAATGAAATATTTTTAATTTATTACTCAATTCAAAAGTATGTCATATCGTTGAAAATATAATTTTGAATCCACATCACATCACGCGAGAATGGTGAATCGACTTGGCTAATTTGTTTGAATAAAATTTGCCGATAGGTGGCGCTGTGATCGAGATATATCTAAAAGTCGTATTTATGGATCAATTTGGTTTACACATAGGGTTAGATATGCCAAGAGAAAAGTGCTCGCAAAAAATATGCCCGGTAAATGGCGTTGGAGTAAAGATATTTCGAAAAATCGTATTTGTTGACCGATTTCGTTCATTTTCAGATATTTGCAAATATAAAAGACGTATAAAACTCAGATGGTTATGGAAAATGAGGCCGAACAACATCAACACCTCCGCCAGAATTAGGAACGATCTCTTCGAACCGTTTGATTCCAAACGAGGTTTCAGAGAGGGTAACACCCTATCGTGTGACTTCTTTAACATATGGGTGGAAAAGATAATTCAAACTGCAGAATTAAGCTGGTCAGGCACCATCTGTCATAAGAGTGTGCAACTGCTGGTGTGCGCCAATAACATCGACATCATTGGCCTCGACAACCGCGTCGTTAGTTCGGCCTTTTCAAAGCTGAATAAAGAAGCGAAACAAATAGATCTTGAGGTGAACGAGGGCAAAACGAAGTACCACCTGTCATCAAAGAAACTGTCGGCGCCTTCGCCTCATAGCTCCCGTATCACTGTTGACAGTTGCAATTTTTACAAGTTAGAGGACTTTGTTTATCTTGGAACCAGCGTTAACACCAACAATAATTCCAACCTCAAAATCCAACGAAGAATCTCTCTTGCCAACAAGCGCTACTTTGGGCTGAGCGGGCAACTGCGGCCTCTCTGAACGAACGAAAACCACGCTCTATAAGTCCTTATCATGTCCGTGCTATTGGCGGCAAAGGAAGAGGAAGGACTACTCTAACTACGACGAGTCCAGGTGGAGAAGGACTTGGCGTGGCTGGAGAAGGACTTTGCTTCACTTGGTGTCTCTAGCTGGCGCCAGATAGCAAAGCAGAGAAGCAACTGGCGATATGTTGAAATCGGTCAAAATCGCCTAGGCGGGGTTATAGCGCCAATTAAGTGGAAGAAAAAGCAGGATAGATCTTCTAGGTAGCGCCGTGTTCCGTATGTATGAACTGGTTTAGTTTATATTCAGTATGTATGTAATTAGATTGGCTGTGCAAATAAACCCTTTTTAGCCAAAGTAGACTCGGTAGGTGTCGCTGAAGTCAACGTATTTGTAAAATATCTTATTTCTTCAAATAATATTTAATGGCCTTGGTTTAATTTTTTTGCTTTTTTTAAGAATATTTTTCCCTACAAATGCTCAGAATTAATTTAGACCATACATTTCTATTTATTTGTTTCATGGGCGATTGCAAACAAGCAGTGTACCAGCATTGTGCGCATAACACTTTTTTATGCCGGTATTCTGCAAACAGTCTCTAGTCACTAATTGAGAATGCTCGGTGGTGAGATTGATTTTGAGACTATTCGGTATTCTGTAAGCCTTTTCAAGTCTAGAGTCTCAAAATAAAGTCACTAATTTGTCAGCTGGTCCTGAACATGACAAAAAACAAAGATATTGTGGAAAGTATTGAGCAAACGCGAAAAACTTGATTTGCCCTTGAACGTTCGCTATTTTTTGCTTAAATCTATAAAAAATAACAATATATTTTCAATAAGCATAATAAAAAGTCTATTTGTTTACATTTGCCTATGTGTCTCGTTCTGCTATTTTGATCGAATGCGCATCTGGAGGAGTAGCTGCATTTATCGATTCTCGATAGTTCTAATTTTGACACATATTTTAATATAAAATCGGTTCACATAAAATGCGGTAATAAGAATTTTGAAAGGTTCAATGTTAATTTTACGATAACCATATTGTTTTAATTTTTAAAGGGCAATATTGCTGTTGATAAATAATTGAAAAAATATATTGGGTGCTATCGATAAACACATTTTCATTGAGGTTCATTGTGTATCTCTAGCTGAGCATACGATCAGCTGATTGTCTCTACTGATTTTCACCATAGTCTTTAGTGAAATTTTTTGAGACTGTCACTTACTGAATACCGAAATCGTCTCAAGTCACAAAAACTGTCTCTAATGAACTCCGTGATATATTTTTCTCTCCTATGTACATTTTCCACAAGTTTACAAAAGCTTTCCCAAACTCGCAAAACAAAAACACAGACAAAAATTTATAAAACTTTCAACAAGGCAATGTCTGTCGGGGGCGCTAGTACTTTATACATAATTGCAAACTTCTTATAAGGACCGATCCGGTCTAATATATAGTTAAAATGAAAAGAATTACATATATCTGATACAACTACAAACGTACACACTAATAGAATTGTGGTAGGCGGAGAAAGCGAGATGAACAATGAAAAACAGCAAAGAAAAAAAAAACAAAAAAAAAACACACACACACACAGAAGGGAAAAGCTAATGGGAATAGGAATAAAGCGTAAAATTGAATTAAACCACAGTAGTGAATGTTGAACATTTCACAGAAAATCGGAATGAGAAGCGCAAATGTGACAGTTAGAGTTCGTCAGTTAGTCACGTCATGGTGGTTTGAGCTAAAGCTTCTGCGAGTAATGTCAAGCAAACCATGTGTAGCTTGTGAAAGTTTTTCAATTTAAGCAGACGGTTTGTGCCAAATTGGCGAATGCTTCACTTGGGAACACTTAGCATGTAACATAGATGCACTATCTATATACGAGAATATAAAAAAGTAACAGAATAAAAGAGCTTCAATTGCAGTACACATAATAGGAAATGATACATGAAAGAGCAAACTAAAATTGAATTTAAGGCATAAACGCCAATTTGGAAAAAAAATTTAAAGATTTTTTAAACGGAAATTCAAAATGAATGAACACTTTTTTGCTGCGTCAAATTATGCAAAGATACAGGGTATTTTCTTAAGAGAACTGACCATACCTGGAAACATGAATTGCTATTATTGTATCGCTAATTATGCCATTTTACTCGATTTTTATAAAATGATATATTTTTTAATCGAACACTAATAACATCTCCATATCTAAAGTCCGAAAAGCCCAGTACGCCTAAAAGTAGCCAAACATTTTAACTTTTCCCTGACGTTCCAGACTCTAGTGACAAACAGCTGTTTCGAGCTTAGTTTGAACTTTGTTCTGGTGCGCGTGAATACGTCAAGGAAGTAATCGATAACTTTTCCAATGTTTTGTGCAAATTTTGCATGCAATTGAGGCAATAAAATTTATAGAAACTTTTGATTTTGTTGATGTGTTATTGACATAGGTCTATAATATAATAAACTAATTAAAAATGTTTGAAATAAGAAACATCTATTTAATCGATAAATCACTTTGCTGAAAATTCTGAAAAATTCAAAGCTCAACGCAATTTAATGTAATGAATGAACGAATGAAAAACGGTGCAATTTATCTATATCTGTCTAAAATGAATTAAATCTTCCATTCGGTAAAGAAAATTGCATATTTTTAAATTGTCCACCTTTTAGTTTAGTTTTTCTTCCATCCAACTAGCGCATTCATCGAACAGATCTATTGTAAAATGTAAACATTGCGACGAAATATCATAATTGAAAATTATCGCAAGGAGTTGCCAAATTCTAACGCCTGAAATTTCGAAAACCACAAGGTCTGAAAAGACTGGTTTTGAGTTCTAGCTTAAGTTCGGCTGAAACCGGTGCAAATTTTATTTCAAATATGCAGTTCTTTGTTTTTAAATTTCCGTTATTAGAGGATTCGTTGGAGTTTTTATCAATTTCTGTGATTTTCGAAACTGCTATTACTGAGTTTAAATGCAAAGTATGGTAGTCAAGCAGTTTCGAAGATATATATTAACATTGATATCTACCGAAATATCGAAAACTACCATTAGGTTAGGTTGGAGTGGCAGCCGCCTGCAGCGGCTCCCTTAGGCCAGTATTAGGATGCCCATTGTGTTACCACAAAGAAAAATTTTGTACCATCCAAGAAGAAAAATTACCCTTCATCAAGCCATTTTGCCTCACTGATGAACCTCAACAGGCAATTTACCTCGGTGCTTGAAACCTCACTAAGGTCATTCAAAAACGGTGATCCCATATATCGCATTCTGCTTTTACACCGTGCAGGGCACTTACACTGTAAATGCAAGAGCGTTTACTCCTCCTCGTCATTCTTGCAGCTCCTACAGCATCTTCGGAAGGGACTCCCAACATTTCAGCATGTTTCCCTATAAAACAGTGCCCTGTTAGAGCCCCAATCACGTTCGAAATGTTTTCCGTTCATAGAGAGAGATCGCTGCGCGACCGTTTCCGATCCCATTTAGGCCACGTCTGCCTTGAGGTTCGACAGGTCGTATTTTGCCCCCATCTATTGTCAGCTTGTTTATATGTACAGTCTCTGAGTAACAGTTAGCAAGTGGCAAACGGCATATCAATGCGTTCTTTATCCTGAATAATCTGCTTGGTCGTACCTTGTCTTACAAGTTCGTCTGCCATGTAGTTTCCCTCTATGTCCCGGTGACCAGGGACCCAGATGAGGTACAGTCTGTTCTGCTTGGCCATCTCCTGTAAAGATAGGCGACAGTCCAGCGCGATGTTCGAGTTAAACGTAAAAGAGCTCAGAGCTCTGATTGCAGCCTGGCTGTCACTAAAAATGAAGATGTCTCCTCCAACAATCCCGATCCCAATCTGCTTAACCGCCTCCATGATAGTTGAGACCTCCGCCTGGAAGACGCTGCAGTGATCTGGTAACTTAAAGGAAATTTGCAGGAGAGGGTTTAGTGAGAAAACGCCTCCTCCAACCTTATTATCGAGTTTCGAGCCATCTGTATAGATGACAATGCTATCAGGTGGAGTATGAAACTCAAGTTTCCACTCCTCCCTGCTTGGAATTCGTGTAATAAAGTTATTTTCAGAAACCGATGTCAAAGCACACCGATCCGTGCTGCTCGGGATAGAGCAGAACTTGTTCAAAATACAAGAGTGCCCTTGGCTTTCAGGGTGCCACTGGGATGTCTCACTTAGTCGCAAAGCAGTCATCGCTGCCATCTGTTGTTCAACCAAATCTAAAGGAAGGAGGTCTAAAATGGCGTTCCAGGCCTCATTTGGAGTAGTTCTGAGCGCCGGACTTATGCAGATTATACTAGATCTTTACACCTTGGTGAGTAGCCTGAGGTTAACCTCTTTTTCTAATGCAGGCCATCATACGATCACCAAACTACAAATAACCACTGGGCGTGGTGTTCCTCGTGTATCTCGTGTTCCAAATTTTGTTGAGATATCATCTCTAGAATTACTATAGTTATCGGATGTACGGGCGGACAGACATATGTACATGGTTTAATCGAATTATCTTTTCATTCTGAACAGTCAGCGTATATATTCTATATCCATATCGATTACTTTAGGTTGTTACAATCAAATGTTATGTTATAATATCCTGGGCCATCGGCGCACTCAAGAGGAGAGGCGGGCGGGACGGTTTTTGGTTTCAAAACTAGTGTGCTCGGGTATAAAAACAACATTCCACTAGGAAGAAGGAATAGAGCAAGAAACAGCACCGGGTGTGTGGGTTTGAACCGAGACAAAAAACTCCCCAAATGCCTCCGTTCTTTATCCTGTCACCTTCGCCAATAAATTTATAGGCATTGCGTAGAAAAGAAAACAAGGGGCTTGTTCTTCTCATCGCTCGAAATTGTTAATGTTTCTGCGACATATAAAAAGGATCGAGCTTCTTGTTCGTGGAGAGAGAGGGCTCTGATTAATCCTCAAACTGATATGGTGGTGTTTACGTACTGGATCCATGACCATCACTGTCAAATAAGCAGTCAGAGCTGCTAAGCGTTGCTCATAGAAAAACGAAATAAAGTACCTCTGAGGGAAGCCGTTTACGTTAAATTCTCTCTAAGAATCCTAGCGCGCCTAGCTATCTGGCTAAGGAGAATGGAAACTGGACGGGAAGCAGCTAGGAGTCTCTGGAACTTCGCATGTAAACTCACTTCCCGGGGCTGGAGAGAGACTTTTGCCTTTGAAGTCATCTCTGAGAAGAGTTTAGAGACTATGATACGAAGCTTCCTACCATACAAATCAAGAGAGATCGACGGTATCTTACCTGCTGATCTACAACAGACGTTGGACAATATCAAACCAAGACTGAAAACATTATATAGGTCAACAGTACACCTCAACTATATACCACAAAACTGGGCCCACGTTGAGTAGGCTTTATTCTTCAGGTGAGAAAAGCTTCAAACAACAAGCCAACAGATTTCAAACTAATAAGTTTTTTAGAAACATTGGAGTGCGTCTTGGACACTTACATACATAAGAAGGATAGTGTGGCCGAAATTCTCCGATGCCCAACATGCCCACTCTAGAGATAAGGCCGTGGCAACTGCCCTTCACAGGCCCATCTTCAACAATGAAAAATAGAAGGTGTCTTTAACAAAGGGATATCTGATACCATGACCACGTTCATTAGAACATATACCATGGAAAGATTAATTAAAGCGAAGTTGAGGGACCCCTCTGTGAAAAATTCGTGAAAATAGACACCACTTAAAGATGAGTGTTATGGGCTTTTGCTGTCGAGAGGCTGCCAAAAGAAATCCAAAGCAGCGGGGATAGAGTGACAACCTAGCACATAATATTGCCATATTTAACGGCAGTAGGCAAGCATCTAGATATACTAACAGGTCTAGTAAAAAGACTACTCAATATTTTCATACGCTGGTGTCGTAGTCGAGGTTTGAGGGTAATCCCAACAAAACGTAAATAGTGCTATTGAATAGAAGTTATGTTGAGGAGAATGGAACAAGCCAAGTATCTGGGCCTGATCCTAGATAGGAAACTATATTGAAGACTCAAAATTTGAGAAAGGTGTAAGCAAATCCACGATGGCTCATCCAGCAGGGTAATAGGCAAGAATTGGGCTTAGGACCAAAGATTGTTGCGTGGATCTATACGAAGGTTGTGAGACCAATCCCTTTTTTGGTACGGTAGTCTGGAGGAATGCTCTCACCATAAAAGTAAATATTAAGAAAGTAGAGAGAGTTCAGCGGATATCCCCTCTATTAATCAATGACGCTATGAAAACGATAGCCACTAAGGTGCTTAGTGCGCTACTCAATTTCCTCCCGGCAGACCTCTATGCTAAGAAAGTTGCTTGTAACACCGCCATTAGGCTAAATTCAATTTGGATATGGGTACAGCCTTACATCGGTCACAGTTCAATAATGGCTGAATTTACGGGACTGTCTATGATAACCGACTACACACTTTCGACCGGCTCGACCGAAACCTGCTGTCCGAGAGGAAAGTGTGGAGATTGGAGCCGGTTGAAAAAAGAAGAAACCATCCATGTTACCACGGATAGGTCAAAGCTTGAAGGGAGTGTGCTGGAGTGGTATTTTCGGAACAACTGGGCATAGCTTTCAGCAGATATTAAGATAACGACTGCAGCCCTAACCGTGCATTCTTTAAGAGGTGTACATCCAGCCAGACTATGGGCGTGACTGCTGTAGGAGTTTCCGTTTTCCGTGACGTGGAGTAGAGGGAGACCATATATCATCTAAATACTCAGCCGCTATCTGGCACTAGCTAGAAGGAGAGCTGAAGCTGTGTGTAAGCTATTTCCTTAATGTCCTTGACGACCTTAGGTCAGTCGAAATTAGGGACCTGATGAGGCTCCTTAAGAATACGAAGTAGTTTTAAGGGAATTGGTGTCACTCAACAGCACCAATGTGCTGTCACAATGTGCCATGAGTATTATATTTGGCGGCATCCAGTTGAACAAACCATCCTTTTTCACCTGCTTTGTAGTTGGTTTTAGCAAAAAGTAAAATTTATCTTCCATACCAGACTTTTCGCTAGCGTTTATTAGAAATAATTGAACTGTTCTATTTTTCTGCTAACATTAATCAATAATGCATAACTCAATTCTGTGCGATATTTATAGCATTCGTAACTTTTTTCACACATTCCTCAACGACGAATCTCTTGAGTATAATATGTGAACATTTTTGAACACCACACAGCTCAACAAACATAAACCAGCAATAAATAAAATAACAGAACCAAAACGAGAAAACAAAAGACAGAAACAAAGTCTGTAGAAATAAACCAAATGCTATGCTTTGCTTTGACACCACGATTAGTCAATCAGCCACCCTCGCAAGATTAACGACTTCATTAACCCGCCCCCCTCGCATAAAATACAAGCGCAATTGCGGAATAAGTTGAATGTAAGTAAGTAAGTAAGTAAATAAATAAATAAGATGTCGAATACGCTTGAATAACTTTTGTTATATGCCCTTTGTGCAATACTATTTGTTTTATATAAATCCATTATTTTTTACTCGATTACTTCGAATATTTCTTGGTAAACAATGTGAAATGAGACTTAACTGCCTCATAAATTGTAGATGTGGTTAGGTGTTAACAGTATTATTATGTGAGTATGTATGTGTGTATTTATATAAGTGTATATCTAACAAACTTTACGAGGGCCTTAACCTTTGCATAATAAGTGTTGCCCGCCTCTTTGACCAGCTGCCACATTTTAGCTGGTGTCATTTTATTTATTGTTAACACGGCGCAAACATTGCTTTATGAACAGAGACAAAGGACTCTGACATTTATTCAATTTATTACTTGTTTATAGACAGACATCACATACATACACATATACACACATACATGCACACATCCATAAGGAGTAGAATGGCAAACAATTTACTTAGCCATTTATATTTTCGCTTCATAAAGAATCGCGAATGTTATGTACGCTTCCAAGTAGCTAAAAAAAATAATAATAATTTTTGCTCGCTAATGAAGTTAGTCTACGTCAAATAACCTAAAGTCTATTCCGATAAAGTTTGGGTTTATTAAATAAGCCATTAATATGGATTCTATGTATGCCGGCTCTAATAAAATTTTACTTATTGTAAACCAGATGTCTCGGCAGACATTCTTCCTGCAGAGTAGCATTATAAATATAGTAGTTGTATTAATAAAAATAGTAGTAGAAATAAGTAAAAATAGCAGTAGTAATTAGTAACGGTATTATTAAAATAGTAGTGGAAATTAATAAAAATAGTACTAGTTATTAGTAGTAGCATTAGTAAAAATAACAGTAGAAGTGAGTAAAAATAGTAACAGTAATTAGTAGTAGCATTATTAAAATAGTAGTGGAAATTAATAAAAGTAGTAGTAGTTATTAGTAGTAGTATTAGAACAAATAGCAGTAGAAGTGAGTAAAAATAGTAATAGCTATTAGTAGTAGCATTATTAAAATAGTAGTGGAAATTAATAAAAGTAGTAGTAGTAGTTATTAGTAGTAGCATTAGTAAAAATAGCAGTAGAAGTGAGTAAAAATAGTAATAGTAGTTAGTAACGGCATTATTAAAATAGTAGTGGAAATTAATAAAAATAGTAGTAGTTATTAGTAGTAGCATTAGTAAAAATAACAGTAGAAGTGAGTAAAAATAGTAATAGCTATTAGTAGTAGCATTATTAAAATAGTAGTGGAAATTAATAAAAGTAGTAGTAGTAGTTATTAGTAGTAGCATTAGTAAAAATAGCAGTAGAAGTGAGTAAAAATAGTAATAGTAATTAGTAGTAGCATTATTAAAATAGTAGTGGAAATTAATAAAAAAAGTAGTAGTAGTTATTAGAAGTAGCATTAGAAAAAATAGCAATAGAAGTGAATAAAAATAGTAGTAGTATGTAGTTAGTAACGGCATTATTAAAAGAGTAGGGGAAATTTATTAAAATAGTAGTAGTTATTAGTAGGAGCATTAGTAAAAATAGCAGTAGAAGTGAGAAAAAATAGTAGTAGTAATTAGTAGTGGAATTATTGATGAAATAAGTAGTAGAAATTACTAAAAGTAGTAGTATTAATTTTTTTTAAATTTATTAAAAAATTTTCAGTGAAATGCTATTATTGTGCTTCATTTAAATCAATATTTCATATTAAGGTATCTGGCAACACAACACTCACTTTCCATCACTGGGTACTCTTACTTAAAATATGGTGTAAATATTGTATTTTTTTTTTCAAATACATTTTTTGTAGGTTTTTCAAAACCCTAAACAATTTTTTTTCTGTTCAAAAATTGTTCATATAACAAAAGTGAAATACTATATTATTTTACTAAATTATTGTTGTTGAAATTTTGCATTTCTGGTGGCACCAGTTTTACTTCTATAAAGAAAAATTCAAATAAAACAAAAATAAAAAAAAAAATTGTTGAGCCATTCCTGAGTTATGGAATCACTTACGAAATTTTTTTTTATATATACTAAGAGTAAGAAGACACATTTGACATTTTGCCCAAGCATAAATACTCCAATTTTTCGTACATTCCATACTTTAGAAACCCAAAAAAAAAAAAGATGAATGTATAAATATTGCAATTATTTTTTCTCATCCAACATGGTCGAAAAATTTAAGCTTGAGAGCTCTGCATTCCTGAGAATTCAATAAATCTCTCGACACATAGAAATCATTTTAATTCTTAATACAACTGACCTAAAGTTCAAGTAACTATTTTTGACGTAAAAAAGGCCAAAGAAATAAATAGATTTTAGAAGACATTTTTCACTTTCACTTTTCATTTCCAAGACATTCGTCTTTCGCAATCAATTTAAACTGGCATCGTTAGGTATAGGACTGACAAGCGACGCTAATAATTAGGAGTAATGTGTTAATTCAAAATTATCTCTTGCTAAACAAATCTCCGGTTGTAGCAGCAAAAAATACTACCTATATAATTTAGCGAATGATCGACATTGGCTGTATACTCGTATAAATCATGGTCGTTTTGGTATCTTTGAACCGACTGCTGTGGGAACCACAAATCTCCTTTTCACTGGATCCGCTATACTATCGTCTGTTATTTTAAATTCGTACAAAGCATGACTTTAATCCAGATTAACGAGTTTCTCTATCAATGCTTTTAGGTTAAGGTTAGCAGTCCTTAATAGATGCAAGACTTTTGTCAAAGCGCGGGGAAGCATCTTATGGAAATTATACATTTAAATTCAAAATTTTTCCCCTTCTCATGCACATGCAGACATTTTTTACGATCGGCAATGCCCAGATGAACTTACCGAAAATTTGTTTAACAGCTGATACAGGGTAGAAGTTTAGGTGTTGGGAATGTTAGAATAAAGTCTTTTCCATTTTTGAAGTTAATTTTGAGAATACCTAAAAGTTAACTTCACTTAATTCTAAAATGTTCCATATTTTTAAGAAGAAAGAATGAAATGAATAATTTCTTTTAGTATTACAACTGCAAATTACAACGCTGTTATGTAAATCCACCGCGGTTATTTTACTTGTTTCCATAGAGAAAAATATTAAAACTAAAACTTAAAAAAAATCTAGATTAATAAAAATTGACAAATATTCGGCCAAAGTTTGGCTTTTTTTAGTCGAACCCGAAACGAAGCCGAACAGTACTTTGGTGGCCAAATATGACCGAAGCCGAAGTGCGGTCGTTCTCTACTTAATGTCGGTATTAAAATAACGGAGTTTTTTTTAAGACATGCACAAACTTAAAAATAAGTTAAATTAATTTATTATGCCAATTTAAATATTACTGGTGTCAAACGAAATAAGTTAAGAAAGATAAATTTCGAAAATAGGTTTGAAGAGAGTTGCCACCTGCTTAAAAATTTTAATTTAAATATAAAAAGTAATAATAACAAAATTTTTTTATTTGAAATATCACAGTATGGCTGTCAAAAAAAGCTAATTTTACAAAATTTGAATGGAAAAGGTTGTCACCTTTTCAAAAAAAGGGTATTTCAATTCAAGTAATTAGTAAGCTGGAATGCTTATATATCAACGCCAAACGAAAGATTTTTTCGAAAATCCTTTCCTAAAGAGTTGGCTTATATTTGGAAATTAACTTAAAAAAATAATAACGTTCATAAACTTTGAGAAAATTTTTTTGACAGGTATTTTTGGAGAGCATTGTAACTTATTTAGAAGTGATAATTCAATTTAATTAATAAATTAAATGAAACTCTACAAAATTGGTGTCAAACAAGAGAGATGTTTGAAAAGTTCAATCTAATTCATAATTTTAATGAAAAGTATAAATTTGGAATGAGAAAATTTAAAAAGAGATTTGTTTGAGAAATTATTGTTTATAGGGTTGCCACATGTTTGAAAAGATTAACTCAATTCAATTAATAAGTTAACTAAAATTATACAATGATAGTGTAAAACGAAAGAGGTTTATATAAAATTTTTTTTTTTAAATGGGGTTGCCATCTGTTTTAATGAGTTAACGCAATTTAACCATATGTTGACTAAAATACTACTTTATTGGCCTCAAATTAAAAAAGGTACAAAAATTCTTAGTTTCGCAAATTTTTTTGAAAAAGGTTGCCAAGCTTAAAAAAATTAAATTTATTTAATTTAATAATAAGCAATGAAATATTGCAATATTGGCGTCAACTGAAGAAGGTTTAGGAAAGGTCTGTTTGAAAAATAACGTGAGCAAGGGTTGCCACCAGTTTAAAGACCTATGTAAATACAAATTAATTATTGAGTTAAATGAAATATAACAATACTGGTGTGAAATCAAAAGGTTGATTTAGGAAGGGTTAGTTTCGAAAACAATTTTGATGAGAATAGATAGCTGCTTGAAAAAATTAAATCGCAAGCAATGATATTCATTTCATATTAAAAAAAAAAAATATACTGTAACCCTTTTCGGAAATCTTCCGTTGTTTTTTGTTTTCACAAGTATTGCAAATTATAAATTCAGATTTTTAATTAATTATTTTACGAATAGCTATATTATCTTTCCAATGCCCAGAAGCATCTCATTCATTTCATTTCCCTTGCGCTGAAAAACTATTACGGTAAATGTTTTAGGACTCCTCCATGTTTAATTACCTAAATAAATGTATAATTTGGTTGAAAGAACAAATTTTGCTATATAATCGGATATGTGTGCATACATACATACATACATATTATATGTAGGAGTGTATACTTACTGTAGACAGTTTAAGATATATGTATTTTAAATTTTTTTTTAGCCAGAAAGTGTAATTAAAAGGCAAACAGGCAAATATACATATAGATGCCAGAAAATCACATATATTAGAGTGCAATTAGGTTTGCCATAAAGCGTTTAAATTAATTGCTTTTAGTATTTAGGAAAGCATTTAGAAAATGTAGGAAATAATAATTACAAACCCACACATATATATACACATATACACATACACATATACATATACATATACACAGATAGACTTTTTGTGTGCGTTCACATTGCAAAAAAGGCTCATTAAAAAAGTTGGAGAATATAAGCTGTATAATTGTGGTGAGGGTTTTAGATCCAATTAGTGGTGCGGTTTAATTGTAGCTATGTATGCATGCACGTGCGGTTAGCGGTGATGTATGGTGGTTGTCGCTTTTAGCAATAAAATTAAATTATGTTTTGTTTCCATATTTAATTTTCGTTTTCCACTAGCAACATGAATAGTTATCGTGATGACAAGCAGAGACGCACACAGTTGATCTAGTATCCTAGTTTTTTGTTTTTTTTTTGTGACAATTCCCAAATAACGAATGTAATAATCTGAACATTATTGCAATGAAAATTATGTTAAGTTTTATACTAAATTAAAGGGTGTTTATTTATTTATTTGTATCTTATTGTCTAGGAACATTGTGGTTCTTACAGACTACTAAGGATTAATTATATACTTAAATAAGTAATATAAAGTGAATGATATTAAATAGCTGAATTTAACAAAACAGAAAATTCATTTTTGGAAATTGCAAAGTCAAGTGAAACAGAACTCGAGATCTCATTTAATTCCCGAAGTGAACGATCAATAGGAGCATTTCGCGCATAATTCGTATTGGACACATTAAGGTAAAAAGGGTAGAAGTTACGTAGAGATCTTGCTGGGATAAGAATTAATGCGTTGTAGCAGAAAGGAACAATCAATGTCTCCTTTAATTATTGTATGCATAAAAGACATAGAGAGTATCGATCTCCTACTCTCTAGAGACTTTAAATTAATTAGAAGCAAACGGGACTCATACGAAGGGACCGGATTAGAAAATTTCAACGATCTAAGAGCAAATTTTAGAAACACCTTTTGCACACGTTCAATTCTTTCCACTGCAAAGAGGTGGTATGGTCTCCATACAAAGGCAGCATATTCCAATTTGGAACGAACAAAAGTAGTGAACAATAGTTTTAGAGTGTAAGGGTCTGAGAAATTAGAGCTATTACGCTGCAAGAAGCCTAACATAGAGTAGGAATGAGAAATAATAAAGTTAATGTGGCTAATAAATGAAAAACGCGTATCAAAAATTACACCAAGATCTTTGATCTCTGTGACAGATTGAGGTAAATTATTTTCAATACTGTAAGTAGACGGAAAAACATTGCGAGTTTTAGCATAGGTGACTTGAAAGCATTTGTTGATATTTAAAGAAATACCGGAATTACTGCACCAACGAAGGAGTGCATTGATATCCGATTGCAAATTATGAATATCTTCTAACCCTCTTATCGCAGAAAATAATTTCAGGTCATCTGCATACAAAAGGTAATTCGAAAAAGAAAAACAGTTACTAATGTCATTAATAAATAAGACAAATAGCAGAGGTCCTAAAATACTGCCTTGGGGCACACCTGAGAATGCAATGAAGGATTCCGACAATTCACCCTCAATTGAAACTACACATCTTCTATTGCTTAAGTAAGACTTCAACCATTGCAGGAAAGTCGAATGGAAACCGAGAGAGGCAAGTTTTTTTAGTAAAATATTATGCGACACTCTGTCAAACGCTTTAGAAAAATCTGTATAAATACAGTCAACTTGAAGCCCAGCTGCGAATGCTGAATAGCAATATTCACTAAAAACAGCTGGGTTGGATACTGTGGATATACCAGGAACAAACCCGTGCTGGTTAGGTATAATTAAATTTTTTGTAGCAAAGCACATCTTTTCTTTGACAATACATTCAAAGAGTTTAGATGTAGTCGTAAGCTTCGAAATCGGCCTGTAATTACCCACATCATTCTTTTTACCACTTTTATAAACTGGGGTAATATTTGCCAGTTTCCAATCGTCTATAAAAACTCCAGCAGTTAGAGATTTATTAAAAATTATCTTAAGAGGGGTGACAATGGCTGGACAATTTTTGAGAAAAATCGCCGAAAGCCCATCCAAATCAGTCTGCGAGGAAGCAGTCAGGTTTAATATACCCTTCCTGATGTCATTAGATGATACCGAAATTTAATGTTGTAGGTTTATTAGCTTGGCATGAAGAAACTGAGACATCCCCATCACGAATGAAATTCGATCTGAAGAATTCAGCGCAAACAAATTGGCAACACCACCAGGTGTACTCTCAAGTTAACCATCTAAACCAACCACCGATGGCACTCCAGCGCTAGACTTTCTGGATTTTATGAAGTGCCAAAAGGTCTTAGGGCTTGATTTAATATTCTCCTCAATCCTAAGAATGTAGTTTCTATAGAGAAATTTGTTTAAGCAGTTAAATTTTTTTAAATGTTGCTTATATTTGATAAACAAACTTTGATTCCCCGTTTTTATAAATTTTTTGTGAAACTTATCGCTGGTTTTTAAGTTTTTTAAGCTCATAAGTGTACCATGGAAGTTTATAAGGTCGTCTTCTTATTTGTGGGATATTCTTCAAACAGATTTCAAGTACTTGGGATCTAAAAGCGGAAAAGCACTCGGCAACGTCAAGACTGTGCAACAAAGTCTCCCAGTTGATGTCTTGTAAAATACTATTAAGCATAGGGAAATCACAGACAAGGGTGACATGTCGTATACGTAACATGCGACTAGTTCGAAGTTCAACTTTCGCTTTAAATTGCATATGCAATTTCGAAAAGCGTACATGTCTGAATATTAAAGCTAGGCTCACGAATTTCGATACGATACCATATTTTTTTAGTAATCAAGTACTTGAACCGCAGGATCGTAACGAATTTGACCAGAAAAATTTTTTGCAGAAGAATATTTGGATATGAGGAATTAGGCGGAATGAAAATAGCAATAGAAGGCCCCGCTGTAAGTGAATCCCTTTCCAATTTTTGGTGAGTATGTCATATGCTGTCAACTTTGCTAAGGTTTGAAATTTCAAATTGTGAACACAAAATTTTTAAAATAAAAAAGTAAAGGATCGATCAGAGATATTATACATTATACATACATGAAACATTAAAGAATTAAAACTTTAAGCGCCATTTGCAAAAAATTGGGACGAAATTCCAGAAAAAGTTGTGAGTGCCGGTTGTACTAGTTTCGAAATCCATGTAAAGCTTCTATAACAATGAAATGAGAAAAATTTAAGCATACATAATGCAAGTCAATAGTGTAATTAATAAAAATAAAACAAGTGTTCATCTTAAATTGCACCTAAGTTTGGTATAGTTTTTAGTGGAAATTAGTCGCAACAGTTATTAGTGCCCAATGTCACAAAGGTTTGATTTCTAGTCGGAAGTAAAAGATGAAAATAAGTATTAAAAGGCTGTATTATAGATTATAACCTAAAAATTACTATTACGAAAAGACTGAAATCAATTGTTCGTTGCCATCGTGGAAGAGGTAAATGTTTTTTGATCAGCTTCATTTGTTAAATAATTGATATGAATTGAAATGATCGTAGCAATGCTTTGGTCAATATAAAAATTTATAAACCCTACAACGGAAATATCTCGTAAGCGGCTTGTATAATCGTTGTGTATAATCCGCTTTTTTCTCTTTCTCTTTTTTGCTCTACGTTATATCGCTCGTCTCAACTATGTAGCGAAATCAGCTTTTGACATTTTACACTCGAATTGGATCACAAAAAAGTTTCCATTCTTTAAGGGAGAGTTGTAGATTGATAATAAAATAGAAATAAGCGTGGTGGTTCCTGTTTGATTTCTACAATTGTCGGAATTATGCATAAAGAGTTGAAATGGAAAGGGTAATCCAAATTTTGTAGATTTTAATAAAGTAGTTTCGAACAAATATGCAGAGGTAAAAGAGGTATTTTTTTTAAATACATTTTTAAATTTGTTGACTTTTTTCCAGGTTACAAATTTTATTTGCACATATGATTAGAAATTGGTCTCTAAAATATAAAAACTATCGAAAAAATTCAAGGAAATTGGATAATTTGTAAACCTTTGACAACATTTTTGGGGCTTGGTCTTATTGTGCCATTGGCTTGAATATATTTGACAACTTTCTTAACACCTTTTCATTATAGCAGTTATTCAATATAGTAAAATGTATACTTTTTATTTCAAGTTACAACAGGGAATTCATTAGATAGACTATTTGAAATAGTGCGTCGCACTAACATCCTTTTTCAAACCAAAATGGCTGATCGGAATCGTACAAAAATTACGACACAGGTAGCCCACCCCCAGCGCTATAACATAGACTATATTATACGGAGAGTTGCCACCTGTTAAAAAAGTTGTAGTCAATTAAATAAATATGTGAAATCACAACTTGCTATATAAAGACTGGATAGATCTGGGTAAGGTTTGGCACGTATGCACATATATAGTCCGTTATATAGGTTAAAATCGATATAAAATACTGCAATATGGGTATCAAACGAAAGAGGCTTAATAAAGTTAATTTCCCAAATTTCCCATATGTCTCCATAGAAGGTTGCCATCTGTTTAAATGTGAATTAAGTTAGTTTAAACAAATAAATGACTTTCTACTTAACTAGTGATAAGAAAACTTAATTTCAAAAAAGCTTTTGGAGAAGCTTGCCACCTGTTTAAAAAATCAATTGAAAATATAGTAAGTTAAATCAAATATTGCAATAAGGATCTCAAACGAAAGAGCTTGAAAAAAGCTTTGTTTTGAAAATCTTTTTGAAGAGAGTTGCCACCTGCTTAAAAGAGTAAGTTACATTTTAATTATTAAGTTAAAGGAAAAATCACGTAATGGGCTTCAAAGGAAGTAGGTTTTTAAAAAACCTTATTATGAGATTATAAAGGTGTGTTGCCACGTGCTTAAAAAACACTAATTTATTGAAACGAGAGAGTTTACACGAAAATATGTATGTTTGATGAGGGTAGCCACCTTTTAACTACCGTTGATTCAAATAAACTGCCAAGGTAACAGAGATTCTATTATACTGGATAATATTTCTTATAACGAAAGAAGGTTTTAGGAAGTCTTTTTTGAAAGATGTAGAGAGTTGCCACCTGTTTACAGAAATTAAATTTAACTAAATTCAAAAGGCAAATGAAGCGTAACAATACTTTTTAAAAATGAGAGCGATTTAGGAAAGCTTAGACTCGAAAAATTGTGTAGAATTGCTAACTGTTTGAAAATTACACAAAAATAAAGGTTATTTCACGTAGACAATACGTACACAAACGCCTTTTTTTAAAGCTGTTTCAAAGTTAAAATAATTTTGGTTAAGATAAATCTTACTAATAATATATACATATCAGAAAGCTTATGTGTGAGCATGTCTGATGGATTTGTGTGAAATTTTAGACATATTTGGCTTATCAGCTGGGTTAGTATATAGGGTATATTTTCAAAATAATTGTTATAAAGGTTATAGTTAATTAAATAATTAAGGTAAATCATATATCGATGACGACTGGATAGATTGAGGTAAGATTTGCCGCATACATATATAGTCCGTTATATCTGTAACAATAGAACTTATTTTTTTTAAGGAGTTGCCACCTATCGGAAAGGTTAAATTAATTTAAACAAAATAATGAAGTCAAACACGGCAAAATGGGTACGAGTATTACACGAAAATTTGAAATAAGCTTTCCATCTGTTTAAAGATCAATTTAGTTATATTAAAAAATTTGAAAACAAACTAAATTTTCAAAATATTTTGGAGAGGGTTTAAAAAATCAATTTAAATTATAATAAGTTAAATCAAATATTGAATTAATATTATATATCCATACCAAGGAGGTTTAAGAAAGTTTTATTTTGAAAATACCTTGGGTCGGGTTACCGTCCGCTAAATAAAGTTAGCATATTTAGTTAAAGGAAATATATAGTATGGGATTCAAAGAAAGTAGGCTTAAGTGAACCTAATCATGGAAATGAGACTCCTTAGTGTCAGCATCGTTTGATTACGTTGTGCATTTCTAACAATAAATTCTTCTTTTATGCAAAGTTATAACCTTTGGTGAAATTATTTCTTTCCTTTTCTGTTACATTCGAATTTACAACGTTAAACCAAATGTTATGCGAGCGAAGTCGCGGGCAGAAGCTAGCACTATAATATATCTCCCTGGTTAAGTGTTGTCGGTTTTTCGCTCACATTGAATTAGCTAAACATGGTACGCCCCTCACTTCACCACACAAAAATCACCACGCTGCGTTAAATTTTCTCTGCCAACAAACAGAAACTAATTTAAACATAATTGTGTTTTGTGGTTTTTTTGTTTATTCCGAATAAATGTAGTACGTGCCACAAGTATTTTTCCTCTCCTTCTACTTCTTCTTCTTCTTTTTGTTCAGTGAAAGAGAGTTGTATATTTGTTCTATTTATTACACGTACAATAATTTGCATACATATTTACATATCCACATAGTATGTTTTTTGAAGGATTATAAATTGGTTTAGAAATCTGTATGTGTGTATGGATGTACATCTGAGCTTATGCTATAAATTAGTATAATCGTGCGAATGCTTTTCAAATATTATCGATTTCTTACATTAGCCACAGATGTGCAGGAAAATATTTGTGCTCCGTTAAATGTTGATGCTCTCGTTGATTTCCAAATAGCATGTGTATTTTACGAGTATGTGCGACGATATGTAATAAAAAATGCGTACAGTATTAAAGGGGATGAGTAAATACAACCAAAACAAATACAAAAATCTAATCTACGTATAATCTATATGCATCATATATCTAAGTACATATTGATTTATTATTCTCGTTAAGACTATTTACTTAGTCAGATTTGTTAAGTACATAAACTTGTTGCCAATGGCTGATGTGCCTTTTTGATTTAGTACACGTGTTCTTTTATCAATAAAAAATATTTTATAAGTTATTTTATTTACATCTAAAGCATACCAATTTTATTTAGGCAACTACACCGCCATGTTGTGAGTAGTTTATCTTTTGGTAAAATGCAAAATCAAGCATTTTATTTAACTTCTATTCATTTTTTAGTGAAATTAAATACCACAGTGGAAAATTACACATGTCACAGCGTTCTATGCTGATGACCTGACAAAAGTCATCAACCTGACAGTTGTCAATTTTACTGCGCCTAAAACTATGTCGCAGAATATAACGTCGATGTCACGTACTCAGTTGGAAATAACAATTACAATGACTGTTGTCATCATTAGAGAGCTGAAATTTTAGGCGCAGTAAGCCTGACAACTATCAGTTTGACTCGTTATTTCCATCCATTTTTATACCGTTTAAGTGCTCCAAAATGATTAAAATTTACAATAATATTTTTCGCTATTAACTTGACAATGTACATTTTTTGTTTACTTTTGTGTAACAGTTGATAGCTTGACACTTTCCGTAATAAAAAATCTTTCAACTTTATTTTCGACACAACCCTCAAAAAATCATTATCATTTACGGGATTTTGAAGTACAGGAACATTTTTCCCGTAACTTTTGTATAAAAACCTGGAAGTTCATGAAATACAGAAACATAACAAGTGTTTCAAAAAACTTGCTTGTAGTAGAACCCGGCAGACGTTTTCCCGCCTATTTTTATTTATTAATTGCCCATTGCAAGTCGCTCAAAATTATAGGTATGAACCTTGTACACGCCGAGACGAACAGTTTGAGACCCATATAAAACAAATAAATTTGAATTTTTAATAAGGTGGCAACCCTCTCTTAGCGAAACAAATGTTTTGATGCCCATATTTTATTATTTCAAAAATCACATAATTACATACAAAAATTAATAAATTTTAATTTGCAAGCAGGGTGGCAACCTTTATAAAGTTAGACACGCATCTTCTTGCCAAGACGAACCGTTTGACAGCAATTTTTTAATATTTCATATAACTCGCGTATAATTTAATTAAATTCGACTTTTGAAACAGGTGGCAACCTTCATTAAAGTTTGCTTCTTTCCGAGACGAACCGTGTGACATGTTTATTTGGATATTTCTTATAACTTGAAAATTTTTAAAATGAACTTGATATTTCAAACAGGTGGCAACCCTCTCCCAAGCATAATGTATATATATAAGATTTTATGAACAATTCAAATTCAAAAAAGAAAATAATAGTCTTGCGAAACCGAATTTTAAATACCCGGTGCTGGTTTTTATTTCAATCTATCAAATACTCGGCGTATTTGTTGCCCGCCAAAAAAGTAAAACGCATTAAAATGTAAAACGTAATAAATTTTTAAGAATAGTTTTGCGTAATAGTACTGTATAAATAAAAATTTAGACAAAACTTAAAAACAAAAATTTTCGATTTTTGAAACCTCAAAATTTTGTAAATTTTCAATAATATATTTTCTTTTATAGCGCCAAATATTGCCTTTAAAAAGAACTTTAAACTATTTTTGTAACTATTTATGAAATTTTCGAGATACATATTTAAAAACTAGAATCCGAAAAATGTTGAAATTTTGAATAACAAAAAAAAGTTATTCGCGAAACTAGAATATTATTAATTTGCGCTTTTTTTTTTTTTTTTACAGAACGTCCGAATTTTCTTTGAAGTACTTTACTATGCTATCTAAATTGAGGCACGCGCGTCATACCCAAATAGCCGCGTAACTTTTTTGACTTTCTCCCATTATATCGAAATTCGTTAATTGGTGATTTATTTTATTTGCCTTTTCCTCTTTTTCAATTTTAACTTTGTTCTTCTGCATTCAACTCCAGGACCTACCGCGCTGTCAAAATTGGAAATTCTATTTGCCCGACCAGCGCCGCTTTATTGTGGAAGGCATATATCCTTATCGAATGGACATTCAAATCTTTTAACATAACCATTATGTTTATTACTATATGGACTATCCCTAATCCAAATTCGATCTCCTACTGTCATTGTTCCAGGATATATAGGATAGGCCAAGGATCTTTTTCGGTTACATATGAAAAACCCGATATAGGGGGAAATTGCATGGCGAATGTAGCAAATCAACGTTTTCAGTTTTTTTTCAAAGAATGTAGTAGCATTAATACACATAGTAGTATTAGTTGGTAGTAGCAATGATAAATATAGTAGCAGTAACTAGTAGTAGCAATGATAAATATAGTAGTGGTAAATAGTAGTAGAAGCTAGAAAAAATTGCAGTAGAAATTAGTGAAATAGTAGTAGTAAATTTAGTAGACTGGTTAACCAGTCCCGAAGTACTGAAAGGTTCTGGTATGGTCCCGAAATATCCAGTCCGAAAACTTACTTCAAAAATGAATAAGGTTCAGAAATGTGGGTAGCAAATAAAATTTTTACTCTTGATAATTTTCATAATAAAAATATTTTAGCACTAAACTAAATGTAATCCTCTGCGGTTATTAATTCTACCCACTTTCGAATTCAAAATTTCGGTAATTCTAGGCTTGATTTCCCTAAACGAGGCAGCCAATAGCCATCGCGTGGGGCACGCCGCTTCTCATCCAATTCATTAGCTAAACCACATCCGTAATTGTCCCGGGACCCATATTGGGGTAATCTCGTATTTGTCAGAAATCGAGTTCAGCTCTTTCCCAGACTCATCCACTAGTTGAGACTAGACCGAGGTTGAAGATAATGTCTGAATAGCCGATTAGCTGTGTGAGATGATATTCACCTCGACTTTTCGTGGTAGCGTGTTCAATACTTCCGAATATTTCTCGATAGCTTCGAAGTGTTCACTCTATTTCGTCTAAAATTTTAGGAACAAAAAATCACTTATTTGTGCATTGCGCGAATGAATGTAAATATTTGATATGAAGGGATATCCCCTGTATAAGGACAAGCCCAACATGTTTGATAGTTTTTGTAGGAAACCAATGAAGACGGTTTACATTCACATTTTATTCAATTAAATTCCTTTGAATTTTCGATTTATATTCGTTCCGATATACATCAACACGTCACCCTGTAGGAAAACAGAAGATAAAAAAGAAAAATCTTTTAAATTTTTTTTTATTAGGAAACTTTAATTGAGCTAAGTAAAAACTCTATGGCATTCGTGTTTAAGTTTTGCCCAATACAGCGCATACATATGTATGTAAGCTTGTGTTCCCATTTGATTGAAAAACTCATATTTATAATCCGATTTGCGTAAGTGCCTCTTTACTTGTTAAGCCCACTAGACATAGCCGAATCTTCGCACCTTCAAAACTTTGTAGATATTTTCCTATGTGCATGAATTTGTCTTGTTATTGTTTGCAATAGCAACAAGTTTATTTCCATAAATCTTGGATTTCATATCTGTTTTCCTATTATCATTCATCATTTATTATTTCAAACACTTATCATTTTCAATGCTGTCATTTCCCAAAAATGTGTTTGGAATCAAAGCATTGTAGAATGGCGCTTAGCGATTTTCTTAAGCTGCGCAAAAAAAAAACCAAAGTCAAGAGCAAGAAATCATTGGAAGGGAAATGCAATAAAATAATATTTATTATTATATTTGACTGGGATTCTAGTTAAGTAAAGTTATCCATTGATTACAAAAAAAATTATTTAATGTCATATTTCACAGCTCGGCCAGTTAGGAACTAGTAATAGGGTAGGGTATTGCTAATAGCGCCATCTGGCTGTCAGAATACGCTCATAGTTAGTTCAGTCTTATTTTCCAGGGGTATTCAAACCGCCCATATATTTATCTATTACTATTGTTGTAAAATCTTCGCTATCGACCTTTGAATTTGTTTAAGGGGGGAAGTTCATTTATTGAGAGCATTGTCTGAGGTTGAGAAAAACATTTTTTTTTACAAAAATGAGAATTGAAAATTAATAAGTTATTTAAAAGATCTTTTAAGTCTGAAACCAACAAACCAAACATTTTCTTACGCATGAGAATTTTTTTTTCTCGTATGTAGCCTAAAATATTTGCTATATTCGAAAATTAACCTAGTAAATAAGGCTCCCAAAAAATTACGATTGACTTAAAAAAAAAATTTCTTGCAGTCAAACAGAGTCTAAAAATGATTTGTTTTTGAAATCTTGAGTGTATTTAGAACAGTTTTTTATGTTCTTTAAAATGAATTGTAGATGTTGAAATTCGGTTACCAAGTTGTTTTTTTTATTATCACTTTCGAGCAAATCACGTTTAAAGTTTGCGGTCAGCAGCTCGGTGGGCACGGAAATCATCTTTTCCACAATTTCAAGACTTAGCTGTTCAAACGTTTCCGCGATACTTTAAGGCGATGTACCTATCGATTAAAATAATAAAAAACTCGATTTTTGAAATGTCTAAAGTTACTTCCCCCTTAATTTCCTTAAAATTTGCTCGGTCGTCTTCTAATAAATTTCGAACCGCAATTCGATGGGTATTTTGCGGTTTCCCGTAGAGTTACTCCATGGAAACACCATTTTTAGACCATTAAGCTTCAAAAATGAGCCCCCCATAGGTAAATACTTTGTCTTCGAAAAAAATTGAGGAAATTGAAAGCTGGGTCGGTTTTACTCGCTCTTCGTACTACAAAACAAATGAAAGGTGACTAGCAATTTATCCCTATAAACTTTCTGATAAAAGTCATGCAAATTTGTTCCGGTATTCTGTAAGCTGTCTCTAGTCACTAATTGAGACTTTCTTTGTCAAACTTAGTGACTTGAGGTGAGACTGAATTACAGAATACCGGCATTATAGTAGTATATTTTAAATATGTTGCATACTTTGAGGCTGAAACTTTTTAATGGTGACTACTTTTAAATGACTACAGAAACTACAGATTGAGGGTTTTAAGAAAATTCTATAGAATTTCAATAAATACTGATGTTTTAAATTATCAACTTACGTCAGCTGTTCCTTTCAATGTCAACCTCATAAACAGATGTGGGAAGTGGTTGATGTTATTAAAGAAATTATACTGAATTAATTAAATCTTTCGAAAATTCGGACCATTCTTATTTATTCGTAAATATTTAGGGATCTTTACAAAAGGAGCAAATTTCAATTTTTTTTTAACTATATGAAAGTTTAAACTAAACTCGCATTTATAATTTCAAAATTTACAAAGCCATAACGTTGTGTGATGCCTCAACTCGTTTTCAAAACTTCGGCACAGACCTCGGTAGCCAATCCAAATAACCACTTTCGGCAATTTTTTTTTTTCCTTTCTAATTAGTGAAATGATGGATGAATGGATGGAGTAATCGATTGCAACTATTTTGGGAATTTTCCTTAACTAAAACCAAACATGCAAACAAAATTTCGCTGTCCTTGTAGTACTTCTTTTATTTTTTCCACCCAAAAATATATGAAGCACATGTGCGCTGGCTTAGTTGTTCGCTCTTCCCTTTATGTAAATTTCCACTAATTGGGCAATTTTTCGACAACTGTGCCGTTTCCCATGAATTACAGCGTGAATTGCTTGGCATTTTTTTCTGCAGATATATCGGCCTTGCAGTCCATTTTGTCAGGCACTTACTTTTGTTTTAACGGAAACGCATATATTGCGTACAAAGTACTCTAAAAAGTAGAATACTACTTTAATCTAATATTTTCATTAAAGAGTGCAAAATTGTAAACCTTTTCCTTTGTTCTTCCTGCACACAAAGAACAACGATTAGTAAAAAGTTCTTCTAACAGAAAGTTTACCACATCAGAATTCACCACCTCAGAATCTGATTTAGATTCAATTGGTTTCTGGTGTGGTTAAATCGGACAAGAGTTCTTGCCATAAGAAACGAAACGAAAAGCAACTTCTTGGTAATTCACGTTATTTATTTCACATTCGAACTTCGAACTTGCAGAAAGTAGGTATCACGAATACGAATATTAGGAAAAAAGAAAACTAAGTTAAACAAATTCTGTTAGAGTTCTTTATTTGCAACTAACTAAACTTAATTTAGATATTTCGAAATACATACTATGTTTATCTCTCTATGCCAAATTACATTCCAAATGAAAGCAGTGTCGGTAGAAGGAAAACCTTCAAAAATTCACTTGCTGAATCGATCATCGAAATATGTAGCACTGAATATTTTTTATTTTTTTTTGGAAAATAAACATAAGTATTTTCATTTTCTTGTTTATTATTTATTTATAAGCCAATTTAATCCTATATTTGAAATATATTTTCTTTTGAAGATTAAAATAGAAGAAATGGGACATTTTTGTTTCATTTGGAACATTTTTTCTGATATTTGGAACAATTTCGAAACGATAATTTAACATCCCTGACGCAAAGTTCTTGAAAACAATTCTTGTTTGTTTCCTTTTGTCCTTTCCAGTTGCTTTCAAACCAAAGGACGTTGATTATAACGAAGTGGCATTCCATCCCACCGTTCCTCTAACAGAAAATCTCGTCCGACTCACCATAACAGAATTAATTTGACTTTTGCTGATTGAAATTAGAATCTGATTCGATCCAATTTGTTTATGTGAGTGGTGAGTTAGACGAGAGATCTTGCCACAGGAAATGAAACGCCATGCATCTTCTTTGTAATCTACGTTCTTTGTTTCAAACGCGTCAAGTTTTATTGTACGCCAGGTTTTTCCTTTTTTACTTTGTCACAACAACAAATATGACAAAGAACGTAGATTAAAAAGAAATGTCATTCCATATCATCGTTCCTCTAACAGAATATGGTGAGAATGAAAGATGTCTAAAGCACGGCAAGCAAACTCGAAACAAGCTGGCCAAGGTGGATCCATAGAAGATGAAACAAAGCGAATACGCTGTGTATTTGTGTTAGTGTTTGTTCGCGTATTTTGTTTGTATAAGCAAAACAACCCAGCGAATTTGGAAAGAAGAACAAGCATTCAGCCTATGGGATGATATCATAAAAAAAAAAAAAAAAAAAAATTTACCAGAAAAAATCTACCTAAAATACATTATCTTTTTAACCGGTCGGAAAATCAAAGTTGGATTTAGGGCGAATTCGTAAAATATGTGGTGATATGGTGTTATTATATTTATATAATGTATATATTTTTTGTTTCATTATATTAGTATTTTGCCTTTCCCCATGGTATTATGAACATGAAAACTAATGGCTCCCATTCCTCTATTCACCTTTATCATGTGACATTTCAAAATGTACTTGTGTGCCTTGTGCTACCATATGGTATGAATTCGCCTTGACTGGAGATAAGTATAGGGGGTGTAAACTCATAGTTTAAAGAGTAACAAATAAAATATTTTCTGCATGGTTGTTTGTGTAAGCCAGCGAATTTGGGAAGGAGAACAAGCATTCCGCCTAAGGGATGCTATGAATTCGTCTTGAAGCTCACGTAGCGGCAGAATTAAAAAAAATACTTGACGTGTCTGAAAGCAGACTAATTTCTTTATTCTGTGGCAAGTTTTGGAGAGAAGACAAATATAGCGGCGATTTTGCAAGTGCCAGCAGAGAGTACAAAAGTGTTAAATTACTATGGAACTGAAGTATTAAACGCTTATTTTTGAATTGTATTGAAAACTACGGTGCTTATAATTTGCGTCATTTTGGAAATTTATTCCTCAAAAATCTTAATTGAAAACTTCTTTTCGCCACGCCAACACTAAATTCCAATGTAAAAACTTTTTATTGCTTATTAAAATAATGCCCTTCCCTTCTTCGTCTTTTGCAGCAATGAACTATGAGTAATTTGCATAACAGTTTTAATATTTTTATACTACGATAAATATTTCTAAACTACGGCAAAAGATATAAAGTAAGAAAAATTAATAAGTACCTCGTTGCTTATTGCAATAAAATAAACTCATCACTAAGTTCAGTCGCTAAAATTTATGTACCTAAATATTAAATTCTTTCGCGCCATTGTTTTTACGATAATTGCAGGCGTAAATTTATCACAAAGCGCTGGCAGTAAAGTGTAGGTAGAAATTATTTGATTCGATGCCTTAAATTGATTGATGAAAAGATTAAAGAAATTTCAGAAACTAAGACAATAATCTGCTTAACGAAAACTCACGAAATGTAAAGCCGTAGATACTTTAATTTGTAAAATCTTATAAGATTTCATAAAGTTTAATGAACGGCAATTTAATGACATTAAAGACTATTACAAAAATATAAAAATATGCGGATATTTTAGAATTGTTATAAAGGCGATGTTGCCCAAATTTGATGAACAACAAATTTTAGTTGAGTTACAGGTGTGCGGTTTTATTAAATATTGTAATAAATAAAATCTTCACATATTACATTACAAAAAATATAACACACAAAAAAAACATAATAACAAAATGTAATAATTGGTTAATGGTTGGACAAGCAAGCGCACAGTGCCAGAATAATAATTATCTAACCGTTGAGCTTTAAAAGAGTCATCGAAATTTTTTATACGAATTATAGAAGTTTGTTTGATAATAGTTAGGAGTCAGACAAACTTTTTAAGTTTTCGATAATTATTATTTTGAAACTTATACGGCTTTTCATAATAATTTTGAGAAGGGAAAATTTTTTAAAGCAAAAATAACTGTTATTTTGAAACTTATATTATAAAAGTCTTTCCATAATAATTATCAGCAAGATACATTTTTTACGTCTTTCAAAGACATTTATTTTGAGACTTATATTATAAAAGTCTTTTACTTTAAGACTTATATTATAAAAGTCTTTGCATAATAGTTATGAAGGAGGCAACTTTTTTTTTAAGTCTGGAAAGACGGAACTATTTCGTGACCCAAAATAGTGTCGAACTAGTCCAGAAGTGACCCCGCACTAGTGCCGAAGTTATTTGGAAGCAGTCCCGAACGAATCTCGAAATGGTTCAAAAAGGTCCCCATTTTCAAGACTTAACCAATTTTTCCTGACTCATAATTATTATGAGAAGACTTTTATAATATAAATCTCAAAATAAAAATCGTTGACGATTTCAAAAAATTTATCTCATGGCTAATTACTATGAGAAGATTTTTATAACATATTCCAAATAAAATTCTTTGAAGACTTAAAAATATTTGTCGCGCTTATAACTGTTATGAAAAGACTTGTATAATATAAGTCTTTGAATCATGCTTACAGATTACTCGAAAAATTTGTATCTTACTATAATAATTATTGAGTATTTTTACTTTTTTCTGTTATAATAGTTTTTGCCTCTGCAATTGAGACATATGGTTCACAATTATTTCATTATATAGCAGTTAATTTGAGCTAGATGGAATCTCACTATTTGGAACTAGCGACACTCATTCCATTCTTATGGTTTTCGTTTTGTTTTCTCCTCCTAGCTTTTTATGTAAAGAAAACTTTCATTGAATGATAACAACACTATACACCGGAAATTTGGCAACAGCGTAACCATGATATTTTTCTGAAGGCGTACAACGTACAGATGACTTTTCCTGAATAAACCACGCCCGAGTTGTTTTAATTGCACAAAAACTTGAAGAGCTAAAACTTTGATGCCCAATCAAACTTCGTCCCTCATGAAAAATTTCACATCTACACGCCATCGCCGCTCCTTGCACATTTTTTTTCGAATCGAATTTCCAGAAAGTACGATATATAATGGCTTCGGAAAAGTAGAAACTGTGGTTGGTTAAAGTGTAGGTATGAAATGTTTTGCTTTTTATAAAGAAAGAAATTTCCTTATACATATAAAAAAAAAAAACGCTCAGACAGCCTTTATGGTTAGTAATTGGTTTTTGTGGAAATTTCTCTATTTATTTACCTTTTTACTCAAAGGAAATCCGATTACGAAAATGCCACCCAAAACAACAAAAAAAAGCTTTACTGTGTGCGCCCCAAGCAGGCCAGTTTCTCTCCATCCCGATTTTTTCTTATCATTGTACAAATATCCATTTTGACCAACTTATCCTTTCGGCAAACATCAAATTAACGGTGCCCCCTTTCAGTAAAATACCTCTGTTACTGTCACCGCCACTGTCTTCGCTGAGTTAATACTATTTGATTAGCGCCATCTGTCGTTTAATAACCGAAATAAAATAATACAATTATTTACCATCATACGTCGACCGCCGGAGCCGAGTGTATAGCGTGTGCGCGCTTCATTCTTTCTAGAATTATACATATAATTTTTGATACTATGCCCCATGGGAAGTGGAAGGCGTCCCCTACGTTGAAAGACTAGGTGGACAAGGACCTGACATAACCTGCGAGTTTGGTAAGCAAAGCAAACGATCGACAGGCGAATTTTATTGGAATCGGCCGAAATCACCTAGGCGGTTATAGCCCAAATGAAAAGAAGAAGAAAGGTGTAGCGCAGTGCTTGGGGTAAGCTAGTTATTAATAAAAATTGAAATGAATTTTTGAAAAATTTATTGTTTAGACACTTAGCTTCTTGGCATATCTGCAGATGTTCGTACAAAATAAATAAAATTTTCACAATGCGAAGTAAATTATTTTAGAAATTCGATGCGTTTCCAAAAATTACTAACGGGAAAACGCCAAGAAACCGAAGAATTCTTAAGGAAAAATTTACCTAAAATATATTTATAATCTTTTCAACCTGTCGGAAAAGCAAAGTTGTGGGTTGTGGAAATTCATACAAGGTGATGAATTTTGTGTTATTAAAACAGCCGATTTCTTCTTCTTTCATTATATTTGCATTTTTCCTTTCCCCATAACATTATGAACACGAAAACTATTAGCTTCCATTCCTCTAGTCACCTTTGTCATGACATCCTTAAAGTGTAAAATGCACAAGTGTGCGTTATGCTACCACCTTGTATGAATTCACCTCGACAGGAGGTATGTATGTATAGGGTTGACAAAGCGCAAATGGTTTTATTAAGAAAGCCATAGAAATATTTGAGTAAAGTTACAATGCATTTTAATTAACTAAAAATAGAAATGAAATTTCACATTATTGGCTTCAAGTGTGAGGTAGTTTAGAAAAAAGTTTGCCTTTGAAACGTCAAATGGCGACAACGCTGGCAGCGTACACGTCACAGTGGGCACTTACGGGAAAGAATAAGGAGAATAAAAAGAAGGCAATAAATAGACAAATGCAAAGCAATTAGTTTGCGATATCAATGCAAGCGGTAGGAAAATAAAAAATATCGCTTTTATTTCATAGTAGATTTATAAAATTTAATTATTCATATTTCAACTGTGACCACAGCGACACCAGTGGAAAAGATAAAAAAATTGCAGTTGGTGGTTGTATTTTTCCGTTCCAGCTACGACAATACTAAGCTCGGCACTTCGTTTCTATTATTCTGTGTTTAATTTAGCTCCAAACTCACAAAATTTAAACGTTTTTGCCCAATATTTTAAAACATAAAATTTTGCGTTTAAGTTCGATTCCACAAACGAGGCATGTACGAAGTCAGGGTAGTGCTTTTGTAGTCACCTATATTGTAGACAACGTGACTATTGTGAATAAATGAAAGTGAGAAATCATAGTCCATATACGTCAAAATTCAGCTGAGATCATTGGATGTAGCAACCCTCACCATGCTTCTACCATTAACTGAGCGAATTTCTATGTCTGACATTTATGTCGGTATTCTGTAAGCGGTCTCTAGCCACTAATTGAGATTTTTCGGTGGTGAGATTGATTTTGAGACTCTGCGGTTTTCAGTAAGCCGTCACAAGTCTCTTGTCTTAAACTAAAGTCACTGATTTGTCAGCTGGGCTTGAGTAGGTCACAAAACAAAGAAATTGTGGAAAGTAGTGAACAAACGCGAATATGTTAAATCTGTAAATCAAAATAATACTTAATTTTCAAAACGCAAAATAAACCAAAAACTTTTTGTTTTTATTTGCTTATGTATCTCGTTTTGCCCTTTTGATCGAATGAGCCAATGGATGAGTACCTGGATTTATCGATTACTAGTAGTTCTAATTTTTACACACATTTTAATGAAAAATCGGTTCACATAAAATGACAATAATAAGAATTTTGAACGGTTAATTTCAATGTTAATTTTACGATAACCATATTGTTGTAATTTTTAAAGAGCAATAACGCCGTTGACAAATAATTGAAAAAAGTATATTGTGTGCTATCGGTGAATGTTGAAATACAACCCTGTCGTCAACTCACATATTCACGCAACTCTATATTCTCTTCTGAGACTACACATGTTTTACTTCACTTCCTTTTTAACCTTAAATGAATAAAGACTGTTCTGATCAACTATTGTAAGAAGCAATACAAAGCGTTTTACTTGGAACCCGAAATAATAAAGGTAATATTCGCAACAGGTTATGGGCCCAGGTGCAAATTCCTGAGTACCAAGTCAAACGTAAAATTAACTGTGTGTTGCAATGAGTTCATCGCTTTTTAATATTGAGAAATTGGACGAGTCTAATTATGACTCATGGAGTTTGCAGCTCCAAAGTGTCCTGGTGCATCAAGAGTTATGGTCCGTTACGTGTGGAGAGACTCCTCATCCAGCGGAGGATGCTGCTGTGAAAGAAGTGTCGTTGTGGAAGGCGAAAGATGACAAAGCGAAGGCGACTATAATACTTAGCATTACGCCTATGCAGATAAGCCATGTTAAAAACTGCAAAACGGCGAATGAAGCGTGGAAAAGTCTACGAGAAGTGCATAGACCGAAAGGGCCTGTGAGAAAGGTAACCTTGTTTAAACAGCTACTTGGAATTCGGATGAACGACGGTGAGTGTGTCCAGCAATATGTTTGCAAGTTCACCACGGTTGCAGAAAGACTTGCTGAAATTGGAGTGTGTCTCCAAGATGATTTGTTCGTCATTATGCTTCTTGCAAGTCTTCCGAAATCTTTTGAAAATCTGGTGGTTGCTTTAGAATCACGTGATGAGCTACCATCGCTTAGTGCGGTTAAAATTAAGTTGATAGAAGAAGGTGAGCGGCGTAAGACATGTAATTCGGAGTATGCCGAAAGTAGTGCGCAGGCATTTATAGCTCACGAAAACACAATCGCAAAAAATAAATATTCTGCGAACGCAAAGACTTACGACAAAACAGGTGCTACGATCAAAAGCAATGACAAAGGCAAACGGTCAAATTTGAAATGCTTCAACTGTGGCAAGAAGGGTCACTTTGCTGCTCAGTGCAAAGAAAGACAACGAGAATATTCTGTACAACAAAACGCAAAGAAAAACGGTTTATTTGCGACAATCGGCGACAGAGTTTTAAGTACCGATGATTGGTGCGTCGACAGCGGAGCTTCGTCACACTTGTGTTGCGACCGCAACATGTTCGATAAGTTCGAGGAATGTGAGGAGACAATAATGCTTGCTGGCGAAAATAAAATAACAGCAACAGGAAAAGGTGTTGTTCGATTGAAAACTGACGAGTTCGACGTCACACTTGTCAACGTTTTGTACGTGGCAGATTTGCAGTGCAACTTTATGTCTGTTGCAAAGGCAGTAAACAATGGATATGTTGTGAAATTCACAGCAAATAAAGCAACGATCATGGATAAGCACGGTGGAACTATTTTAAGTGCTAGCAAGGTCAGTGATCTGTATTTATTTCAATCAAATAAAAACAAATTGTATTTTTCGAGGAAAACAATTGATGGCGTAATGAAATGGCATGCGCGATTTGGGCATTTAAATTTTTCCAGTCTCCGGGAGCTGAGTAGCAAGCAGATGGTGTTTGGGTTAACACTAAACGTACCAGCAGATGTAAATTGTGCTTTGTGCATGACCAGCAAATGCAGTCAGCGTCCGTATAGTAGTGCACAAAATTCTGCAGTCGATTTACTAGAGGTTGTGCATACCGATGTATGCGGTCCCATAAACAAAGCATCTATTGGCGGTGCTCGATACATATTAACATTTACTGATGATAAGACGCGTTATACTTTTGTTTATTTTTTGAAACACAAAGACGAGGTGTTTGATAAATTCAAAGAGTTTAAAGTAATGGCGGAACGCCAAACTGGTAAACAATTGAAAGTCCTACGCAGCGATAATGGGACAGAATTTGTAAATAGAAATTTTGATGAATTTCTGAAAGCAAATGGTATTATGCGACAATTGACGGTACCCTATACGCCACAACAGAACGGAGTAGCGGAGAGGTTAAATCGTACGCTCATCGAAATGGCAAGGTGCATGCTGCTTAGTGCAGGTGTGGAAGAATCGTTGTGGGCTGAGGCAGTACATACAGCGGCATACTTGAGAAACCGTTCCCCGACTAAGATATTGGGCACGGTAACACCATACGAAGCTTGGCATGGTCGTAAGCCAACGGTAGCGCATTTACGAACATTTGGGTCATATGCTGTGGCTCTCGACAAACGACAACGTAGTAAATTCAATCCAAGGGGAAAAGAGTATATCATGGTTGGGTACTCCGACACTGCGAAAGCATACAGATTGTATGATCGCGTAACAAAACAATTAATTGTAAGCAGAGACGTGTACTTCATCGAAAATGTAGAATGCGAGCAGAATTCTAAGTTAACAAATGCAGCGAACAAAGGTGGTATAGCGGATGTTGCAGAAAGTTCAAACGAAGTCAGTATCGACGTTGATAGCAATGTGCAGCACGATGCAGGTGTTTTTGAAACTGTTCAAGGCGAAGTTTTTTCTAGTGGCTCGCAGTCTGACAAAAGCGACGATGCATTTGAATCGGCAGAAGAGGAGCCAGTTGCAGCAAAGCGTGGTCCAGGTAGACCGAAGCTGGTTCGTTCTGGAGGGTGTGGTAGACCAAAAAAGGTATACAATTATTTAAGCCTGATGCAAACAGATGATGTAAAGATACCTGAGACGGTAAATGAAGCTTTATCGAGTAAGACGGCACAAGAGTGGTACAACGCAATGCAGGTCGAGTATGAATCATTAATAAAAAATAAAACATGGGAGCTCGTGGAGATTCCTAAAGGGCAAAAGGTGGTTCGCAATAAATGGGTGTTTTCTGTAAAGAGAGACAAAGAGGGAAATATAGAGCGTTTTAAAGCAAGATTAGTAGCGAAGGGTTGCTCGCAAGTTTATGGCGTCAACTATACAGAAACGTTCTCCCCTGTCGTTCGCTATAGTACTATAAGAATGATATTTGCTATTGCGGCAGAATACGGTTTACATCTTCATCAAATGGATGTTTCTACCGCCTACCTAAACAGTGACTTGGACGACGATGTTTTTATGTGCCAACCAGAAATGTTTGTAGACCAGCGTCACCAAAATTATTGTTTAAAGTTGAAGAAGGCCCTGTACGGCCTTAAGCAATCAGGTCGGCAATGGAACATAAAATTGGACTCCATATTGAAACAAATTGGTTTTAAGCAGTGTGAGAGTGAGCCATGCGTATACGTTGAACATCATGACGGGCAGATGAATATAATAGCAGTATACGTTGATGATCTACTGATTGCGTGCTCTGACTACAATCATATGCAACGTGTTAAAGCTATGATTGCAAACGAATTTGAAGTGGTGGATAAGGGCGAAGTTCAGCATTTCTTAAGCATGGAAGTCGAAAGAGAGGGCAGAACTGGGGCAATTTCCGTAAGCCAAAAGGGGCATATCAGAAAATTACTACGTGAGCATAGTATGGAAAATTGTCGACCCATCTCTATTCCTTTGGATCCTGGGCATAAAGTAAGTTGCCTTGACGAAACTTGCAAGAAAGCTGACCAGGTTCAGTACCAATCCTTAATCGGTTCGCTAATGTATTTAGCGGTGTGTACGCGACCAGATATCTTGCACTCAGTGTGTAAGCTTGCTCAACGAAATACTGATCCACATGCAGAGCACTTAGCGGCGGCAAAACGCATATTGAAGTACTTGTGCGCAACGCAAGATAAGCAGTTAAAATATTATAAGACGGGTAAACCAATCGAATGTTTTGTGGATGCAGACTGGGGCGGTGACGAAAGTGATCGAAAATCGTATTCGGGATACGCGATCATGTTGGCTGGGGGAGTTTTTTCTTATGAATCAAAGAAGCAGCCGACAGTAGCACTCAGCAGCACCGAGGCTGAGTACATGGCCTTAACATGTGTTGTAAAGGAAGCTGTATACTTGAAGCAGTTGTTAAGCGAAATGGAACTTGAATGTCCTGATGCTATGACCATACATGGAGATAATTTGAGCGCGATGAATTTGGTGAAGAATCCCGTATATCATTCCCGTAGCAAACATATTGACATCAAATATCACTACATAAGAGATGTCTATCGCGCAGGCGAAATCGAGCTAATATATTGTAGCAGCAGCAATATGATTGCCGACATACTTACGAAAAATCTAGCTAGACCTTCACATGAGAAGTTTACTAAATTGTTGGGTTTAAATTAAATATGAAATTTTTGTAATGCCTGAATATGTTCATTGAGGAGGCGTGTTGAAATACAACCCTGTCGTCAACTCACATATTCACGCAACTCTATATTCTCTTCTGAGACTACACATGTTTTACTTCACTTCCTTTTTAACCTTAAATGAATAAAGACTGTTCTGATCAACTATTGTAAGAAGCAATACAAAGCGTTTTACTTGGAACCCGAAATAATAAAGGTAATATTCGCAACAGTGAATACATTTGCATTGTGGTTCATTGTGCATCTCTAGCTGAGCATACGATCAGCTGATTGTCTCGACTGCTTTTCACCACAGTCTTTGGTGACATTTTTCGAGACTCTTGCTTACTGAATACCGAAATCGTTTTAAGTCACAAAAAATGTCTCTAATTGAAAATCGCAAAGTGCGATGAGAGTGAGTTACAGAATACTGGCATTAATAATGGCTATTTGTGATATTTTTCTAATTTTCTAAGGCCGATGGTCACCCCAAATGACATCGAAACCAGAATTGAGGGCGTCCAAAATGATACCAACCTTATGAAATGATTAGTTCTGAACTCTCCAAGTACTTAGCTCGATTGATTGAATGAAGGAATCCAGTGATAGCGACCGGATATGGCCAGCTGAAAAGGCCGTATGTTCCATTATGACAATACTAGGCGAACCACAAACTCACTTAATCGAAAAAAACTTGACAGAAAAAATAGCCGCATAAAATCATCTGACCAAATTTTGTGCCATAACCAACGGCACTTTAATACCAATGCAATTTTGAAATTACCTAAAAACTGACAAAAGGTGCTAGACAATAATGCCACTAACTATTTTAATATGCGCAATATTCTATTTAAATAAATTATTTCGGAATAAATGAACTTCTGGGTAATTTTAGCAATAAAGAGCACAATAAATTTCCATTATTCGTACAATTTCTGCTTCTTTATGTCACTTAGTAGAACTTTTACTGAAGTTTAACAACCACAAACTATGACAGCAATTTTCACAATTTCCACTTTGACTTGACTAAAATCGGCATAATGACTTTGAATATTCTAGCAATGTTGCAACAATATTCTTATGACGGAAACCAAATTAACAATTGTGAACAATAAACTTTTGTAATACCAAACGCACATACATAGGAATATATGTATATTCATATATATTTATAGTTAATTTCACAGGAAATGTAATGGTTTTGCTGCACTAGAGAACAAATGCCTCGATTGTAAAACCATGAGGCAAGTGAGGTTTCTTCTGTTACCAGTCAGGCTTCATGAACTTCAAAGTTGCGAAAAGTTGATGCAATAGTTTTAAACATTTTTAAAAAAGGGGTAAATGTTCTACGTGTATTTAAAAAAAAATACGGAAGAAAAATGTAATTTCTAAGAGTAGACTCAAGTGAACAGCAGTGTTGCAGTTGGAAAGAAAAAAAACTATTTCTGCTTTTTGCGTTTGTTGCGTTTGCTTACCACGCTTCAACGCTTGGGGTGGTGGTAAAAGTGATGGTGAAGTAAAGAAGGCAAATAATGTAAAACTTGCATTCAAAAAAAGCAAAGGCAATGAAAAAATTTGCATTCATGTACATAAAATATATGGTTTGAGAAAATAGTCTTAGAGATATTTTTATCAAAAAATTTCACTACCTTTTTAGTTTTTAACATTTGGTAACTATATTGCATTCTTTTATATTAAATTTTAGCAGACAGCGAAAATAAATGGTATTGATGAAAACAGTCACAGAAAGTTGTTACAAGTTTTTATTTAAAAATCTGAAAATAATTGTTATTTTTAATTAGTATTTTGTATATTTGAAAATAACAGTAGCTTCTCTTTTCATTTTTTTTATAAATCGAAAATAAATAGTTATTTATGATTTTTATTTTTGTACTATTATTTTTATTTTTTAAAGCTAAAAATAAGATTTATTTATTATTTTTATTTTAAAAATTTTCAAAATAACAGTTATTTCTAATTTTTATTTCGTTAATCTAAAAATAACAGTTTTAAAATATTTATTTTATAAAGATGAAAATAACAGTTATTTATGATTTTTGTTTAACAAATCTGCAAATAAGAGCTTTTTATGATTTATTTTATTAATCAGTTTTTTTATTTGTATTTTATAAATCGGAAAATAAGAGTTGTTCATGAATTTTATTTTATTAATCTGAAAATAAAAATTATTTGTAGTTAGTATATCCTTAATCTGAAAATAACAGTAATTTTCGATTTTTTACTTTATAAAGCTGAAAATAACAGTTATTTATAACTAATATTTTATAAGTTTGAAAATAACAGTGATTAAAAATAAGTACGGTTTTTATTTTGTAAATCTGCAAATAACAGTTATTTCTCATTTTTATTTCATTAATTGGAAAATAACAGTTATTTATGATTTATATTTCATAAATTTAACAGTTATTTATGATTTTTATTTTATAAGCCTGAAAATATGAGCTATATTTTTTTATTTTAAAAATCTGAAGATAAGAGTAATTTATGATTTATATTAAAAAAATCTTCAAATAAGAATTATTTCTGCTTTTTATTCCTTAAATTTGAAAGTAATATTTATTTTACGATTTTTATTTTATAAAACTTCAAATAAGAATTATGTATAATTTTTTTTAATGAATTTGAAAATAGCACTTATTTATGAATTATATTTTATAGATCCGAAAATAAGTGTTATATATGATTTTTTTTTAAAACCTGAAAATAACAGTTATACATATATGAATTTTATTTTATAGATCCGAAAATAAGAGTTATATATTATTTTAATTTTATTAATCTAAAAATAAGCGTTATTTGTGGTTTTTATCTTATATTTCCGAAATTATTTGAATTTTCTCTCTTAAGTCTGCAAATAACAGTTATTTCAAAATTTGATTTCATTTGTATTTCTTAAATCTGAATGGAACAGTTATTTTTGATTTTTATTTTAGTCGTCTCTTGGTAATAGTTATCGAATAGTTTTTTTTATAGAAGCCAGTTTTTTAAAGTCATTTTCAAAATTAGGGGTAAATACCGATATTTTCACTTCCTTGGAGAACTAAAAGCTAGAAGACAAAATGACTTATTTGCAAATCAAGTTCGATTAGAAATCAATTCAGTATTCGCTTTCTTCGTCCGTTCAAGGAGTACAGAAAAGGAATATTTGTAGGAAAAAATATATGCATATTTTAAGCGGTACACATTGGTTACTCAAGTTGATGTCGAAAGTGGAATTTCCGCTCTAAAGTTTGTGCCAACAGAATTAAGATATAATTTGTCTTCGAATACTTAAAAAAAAAGACTTGTAAAGTTGAATAAAAAATAAAAATAATCTATTTATATTTCTTCCTTTTCAATCCAAGATCACGATATAGTTCATTTATCATGCCGATTAAAATATTCAAAAAAAGGGTATCGCGTTAGTTTTTGAATAACTTGTTATGTATTACAAGTGACAAATAAGATGTTTATTTTTTGACTTAAAAACTAAAAGTCGCCAACTGATTTTTATCAATGATTTTTATTAATAAACATCACCGCCTGATTTTTATTGCTAGCCTCTATTAATAAAAGTCTACGATAACTGAGACAAATAAAACTGAAATAAAAGATAGCTGCTATTTGTTGGGTTTATAAAAAAAATTAAAAAAAGGTTATTTTAGTATTTCCAAAAAAAATTGAAAATAACTGTTATTTACAGATCTATTTTTTAAAAACCGATTGTAGCAATTACGGGCGGTGAATTTGGGATACCTGTTTTTGAGGTACTCAGTTGTGTTTTCTGCGCGATTGCTAACTACAATTTTCAACATTACAGATAACAAAATCAAGTGCAACGTGTTACTAAGTTGGGTAAATTTAAGGTTAATTAGTTTAAAGTGGGCGTGACCACATCCTTGTAAAAAATGTTGAGTTTTCGTCTTTTGCAATATAATTAAATATTACACGCCTGAGAGTTTCAAAAATTCTATTATTTATCAGATTTTAAAATTTTTAGATATTTTGGTTAATGAATTCAAACGTGCTAGAATTTCATATAGTAGGTTGGTTTCGGGAATTTACCTATTTGCTCTAAAGTGAGTATACCTATTTTTGAAAATTTTGCGTCTCATTTATTTTCTGTACTAATAATGGGGTCAGCTAGGTATTTGCATTAGAGGTTGCATACTATAATATTTATTTATTTATTTTTTTGTTTATTTATAAAGTCAGCTGCAGTAGCTAAAAGCATAATGTGCATTCCTGGTACTTTTGTTGCAATAAAATGAAAAATGAACGCTATTCTCTTCATCCCTAAAGTGAAAGATTGCTACGATGCATTTTTGTTTATTTCCCATGACAACTACTGCATGGCTATTCTTAAATGTTCTATGCTTTACTTTACATTTCTTTTTCATCTATTTATTCCTTTTAGTTGCATTCATTCGCAATATGCATGTAAAACATTTGTGCTACATACTCGACATTTTTGTCACAAATGTACGACCAACGACGAACTTCACTGTTTGTAGTTCAAAGGAAAATTGGAGACTTCTAGCTGAACGAATTATTTTAGGACTTCCTAATGAATTTCGTAACATAATGCATAAATGTTGTCCTTGTAAAACAAGTATGACGTAATAATTTTGAGCAGATGTGTAGGAAATATTTACACAGTTAGAGAACAAAGGAGACACAGGCGTTTATTCAAGTCAGGTAAATGTGAAAAGTTGGTTTCTCCTTCAAATCATTCTTGTAGTGGAACTTAGTCGTTCGATCTAACTAGTCGTAGTTCGCATAACAACTCAACTACATATTTTATCTTCTACCCTATTTCTGTGTCAGTACTTAGTATTTTTATATCCAAGCGCACTAGTGTCCAGCGTATTATAATTTTTTCAAATAACGGGTTTTTTTTAACAGCACAAAGTTAGCACCGAGTTAGATATTGATATATATCCACCAAAATTCTTAGAATTAATAGCGCAATTGATGAGGTGATGCCCGTCCATCCGCCTATCTATCCGTCCGTTTGTCCATGCAACGGATAAATCGAGATTTTATTAAGCTACTGTTGTATTTACTTTGGTATTGCAAATGGACGAAATCGGGCAATAATCACGCCTACATAACGGTGTTTTGTGAATATCGAATATCAAAAGAATGCAATATTTCGGTAAGCAGTGAAGATAATTTGCTGAAATTTAATACTTAGCATTGGGTTGGGGAAAGGAATACCTGTTCAAAGTTTATTTTTTTGATAAGAAAAAGTTATACCTCCATAACAAAAATGGAGTCAATTTCAATGCGACTCAGCTCACCTCAATATAAATTATATTGCGAAATATTTTGGTTTATGTCTTAAAATTTTATGAATTTTTTTCATTCCGATGGAGGAACAGTACCGTTTTTTTTGTATATGGACTGATGGAAAATTAAAAAAAAATAGATATACTCTTTTTCGCAAATGTTTCGTTTAAAAATAAATAATTATTACTAAAATCGGTGCAGGACATTGAGAGCCAAACCATTACAATCGTTCTCCATATAATTAATTTTTTATAATATTTTTTTTTTTTTACATCACATAAACTCGATATTTGGCTGAACTTCTCCTAAAATTTCTAGGGAGCGTTTTGATGTTTTGCGACAAAAGGAGATACCCTGTAGTTTTATGCTGACTCCGAACTGCAAATGATTTTTGTGAGAAGTTTTTTTCATGGCAGAAACACACTCGGAGTTTTGCCATCGCCTGCTGAGGGGCAAAAAAGCTTTTCTATAATTTTTGATGTTACTTGCGTCGATCGGGGTTCAAATCCAGGACAATCCGAGTGAAGCGTTGAAATCCTCAGGACCTATAGTAACCCGGTCTTATGATGGGAATATCCTTTGCAGATACAGTCGAAGTTAGAAATTAGCGCCCTCCGTTTGTCGTTTCTCAAACAAACGTAGTCAGACTAATTCTCAAAGATTAGATGCCTTGCTAGCGCCGACGCGATAGTGAACACTTTTGCCTCCATTAGACTGGGTTGAAATTTTTTTGTTCCAATGGAATTTAGATAGTGTCAGAAAAAATACGCGACAGTCGCTGCCAAATCGACCAATGGGTGGAATCGCAATTTTTTTTTTTAATTTGTACGAATTTAGTGCTTTTCTTTTGTTATATAAGATAGTTATACAAAAAAAAAAGAAACAAGTTGTTTTTCCAAGTTATGCAAAATTTAAAATTTCGTCATTTCCCAGATCTTTCCACCCTATTTCTTTTTAAATATCTCGAACGGTTCTATAGTTGCATAGTTTTGAAAGAACGCTTTAAAATTTCTGGATATTTTATATTTTAAGACCAGTTAGAGTGTTTGAGCAAAATATATAATTCATGACTTTGATGTTTTTAAATTTTGGAATTTCGAAATTCTTAAATTATTTATTTACCAATTTTTGTTTTTCAAAGTATTTGTTTTTCTTTTATATCTTTTGAAACCCGAGTTTAAAACCATTTTTATAACTCTAAAACTTTTCTGTATTTTCAATACTTTGGAAAAAATTTTTTTTTGTTTTTTTTTTTTTTTGAAAAATTTCTTGAGCTCATAAAAATTGTTGTTTGATAAAAAAAAAATAGATGGAAAAATTAATATGGGACTTAAAAAACATATAGTATTTGAGGAAAGAAAAAAATATTTTTTCCCAAAAATTCATTCACGAATTAATAAACCATATATTTGAGGACACCAAAAAAATACTTTTTTTTTTTTGAAAATTATGTTTTCCAAAATATGCCTACAATCAATTGTTGGTTTTTTGTCGGCAATAGCAAATCATTCATTTAATATTTCCAACATAAAAAAACTGCACAATAAAAACGTGATCAATTATTTTCCTCATCATTTTCATCGCTTAATAAATTTCATTTGAAAATTACTACAAAGTGAAGTGCGATTCATTGAATAATCTATATCTGGTCTAATATTGGCAAGACATAAATATTGGCTGCATTTGGAATCTCTCTCTTTTTCACCATAATAACCCTTAAAAAGTTTTATTTTATTTCTCAAACTTTGCTGAAACTAAAAACGATAACTCTCGTAATAAATTGCATCACTTTGACATTTTTGCCAATTCATATATTTTTAACAATAAATTTAAATCTTTCAAAAAAAAATTACCTATCGCCAATATTAATTTTTCGAACTACAATAAGACATTTAGAAATTGCTTTTACAAATAATTGAGTTATGTACAATACTAGAAAGTCATAACCTCACATATCAATTACAATGAATAAAATTAATTTTTTAAAATAGCTCTTCCACGAAATAAATTTAATTGTTAACAAGATAGCGTAGAGAAGTTAGTTGGTCTGATTGAGAAAACAAATTTATATAACTATATCTGTATGTACGTGAGTATCACAATCAAGCTCCAAACTCGCACAAAACACTTTATAATTCATGCAAATTATTTTGTCAAGCAATTACTTAGATTAAATTAATTAATTCTTAATTTACCATAACTTGAAAGCCGCAATAATTGCTATATTCAGTTATGGTTGGCAAAATTCTTTGGACGTGATTGCTAAAAGCCCAGCAACTAATAGAATTCTACCATTCACTATCAACTCGATCTCCCTCATCACACCCACGCCCGCTCCTCACACAGCTCGGTAGCGACACACAAATCCCAATAGCCTCAACAGCGTCAACAGTCAACAGTACTGCCGAAATTTTCAACATAGCGTCAGCAAGTCGAGTCAACGACGCCTCGGCACGTACACTTTTCTTCGTTTTTTTTTGTTGTTTTTTTTTGTTATAATTTACGAGCATATCCTTTTACGTCACGTAGCATTTTTTTACGTTTTGTTGAAATTGCTGTGCTTTTGGCGTAACTCGAGTTGTGGGTTGCTAATAAAATGTTTGCTTTTTCATTTTATTTCTGATATTTACTTTTGGCGTCGTTTTTCCTAGGGCGTCTCCACAAATTGTTTGTTGAGTAAACGTATCGATATGTTCGTTGTCCAAGTGGATCAAAGGCTGACTATTTGTTGTTGTTGTTGCCAGTTTGTCATAACCTTATCGTTAATACCTTAAAAACAGAACAAGCAAAGGAAATAAAAAAAAACTTAAGGGGAGCGTCATTATTTGCCGATGTCGCAATTTCTGAGTCAGTCACATTTTATTGTGGGCAAGGCCCATGCACAAAAGATAAACGAGGTCAATAAGTCATTAAAAATAAAATAAAAATAGTTATTTCTTTAAGCGCATTTGCAATCCAATATTGCACGAATTTTGCGATGTCCTTCATAGAATACGATTTCTCGCGGCCCTCACAAATGGACGAGATTGTTTCATCATTGGATCACATCTTCGTTTAACTCAGATTTCATTGAGTAACAAATTGGGGTTTCTTCAGTTAACTCGACGTTAAATCGTCTACAGGGAATTATGGAATAAGCTCTTCAAATTCGCCCATCTTCTCTCGTCAGGGTACCCGCAGAATGAACGCTGAAAAAGTAGTAGTGATTGGTACTAGTAAATAGTAGTAGTAATTAGTTAAAGCATTGGTAAAATAGTAGTAGAAAATAGAAAAATACTATTAGTAGTAAGTAGTATCATTATCGAAAATAGTAGTAGAAATTAGTAAAAATAGTATTAGTAATAATTAGCATAATTGTTAAAAATAGTAGTAGAAATGAGTAAAAATCGTGGTAGTAATTAACAGTAGTATTTCTAAAAATAGTAGTAGAAATAAGTATAAAAAGTAGTAGAAAATAGTAAAAATAGAATTAGTAGCAAATAGTATCATTATCAAAAGTAGTAGTAGAAATTAGTAAAAAAAGTATTAGTAATAAGCAGCATAATTATTAAAAATAGTAGTAGAAATGAGTAAAAATCGTAGCAATAATTGGTAGTATCATTAGTGAAAATAGTAGTAGAAATAAGCATAAACAGTAGTAGAAAATAGTAAAAATAGTATTAGTAGTAAGTAGTATCATTATCAAAAAAAGTAGTAGAAATTTGTAAAAATAGTAGTCAATGAGTAAAAGTCGTAGCAGTAATTATAAGTAGCATTAGTAAAAATGGTAGTAGTAATTAGTTGTAGTATTAGCAAAAATAGCAGTAGAAATAATTAAAACCATTAATAGTAGCTTTAGTAAAAAATATAGTAGTAAAGTAGCATTAGTAAAAATAGTAGTTGTAATTAGTAAAAATAGTATTAATAAAAAGTAGCATAAATACCAAAAATAGTAGTAGAATCTTGTAAAGCTCGTAGTAGTAATAAGTAGCAGCATTACTAAAAATAGTAGTATAGATATGTAAAAATATGAGTGGTAATTAATAGAAGTAGTAGCAAAAATAGTAGTAGAAATGAGTTAAATAGTAATAGTAATTATTAAAAGTATCGGGTGTTTTTTTTTAGGGGTATAGAACTTCGAATTGAAATAAAACACAAGAAAATCGTTTTAAGGTCCATCAATTTGGCTTTATTGGAAGGATAATTTTATGCCATTAATGTTTAAATATGATTTCGGGCATGTGGCCGCCGCGGCTGGCTCGAATAAAGCCAATTCTACAGGTCCAATTTTCAACCACTTTTTCGAGCATATGGAGCCGTATGTCGGCAATAACGCCACGAATGTTGGCTTCCAAATCCCCTAACGTTTCTGGTTTGTTGGCGTAGACGAGCGACTTCACATATCCCCAAAGAAAATAATCCAATGGTGTCAAATCACACGATCTTGGTGGCCAATTTACAGGTCCATTCCGCGAAATTATGCGCTCATCGAATGTTTCCTTCAATAAATCGATTGTGACGTGCGCTGTGTGGCATGTAGCGCCGTCTTGTTGGAACCACAACTCATCCACATTCATGCCATCCAATTCGGGAACAAAATAGTCGGTTATCATGGCTCTATACCGGTCTCCATTAACGGTAACTGCCTCTCCAGCATTATTGCGGAAGAAGTATGGCCCAATGACTCCACCAGCCCATAGAGCACACCAAACAGTCAGTTTTTGTGGATGTAATGGCGTTTCAAGGGTCTCATGTGGATTCTCTTTACTCCAAATGCGGCAATTTTGCTTGTTGACGTAGCCATTCAACCAAAAATGAGCCTCATCACTGAACAAAATTTTGCGATGAAAATCAGCATCGAGATCAATCTCATTTTCGGCCCATACACCAAAATCACGACGCATTGCATGGTCTCGCGGCTTTAATTCTTGCACAAGCTGGATCTTGTAAGGTCGCAAGCCAAGATCTTTGCGCAAAATCTTCCATAAAGTTGATGGACAAAGCTCCAATTGCTGTGCACGGTGGCGAATCGATTCATTCGGGTCCTCTTTAACACTTTGCTCTACAGCGGCAATTGTTTCTTCGGTGCGCACTGTTCGACGTCTCTGCGGATGCGTATTATCACATAGAGTAAACGTAGTGCGAAAACGATCCATGGTTAACCGAATTAATTGCTCTGATGGACGATTATGTCGACCATAAAATTGACGGAGCTCGCGGTAAACTTCGCGAACTGAACCATTATTTTCGAAATAAATTTGCACGATTTGCAAGCGTTGTTCTTTTGTCAACCTGTTCATGATGAAATGGCAAACCAAACTGAACATAAATGACATTAGAGTTGCCAGATTTGACGACAAAATGCCAGTTTTATCTCTATTCGAAAAACAAACCTGTAAAAAAACACTCGATAGTAGTAGTTACAAGTAAAAACATGTAAATTCATATTCTAGTCAAATTTTAAGAAAAATTTAGTATTCATTTTGTAAAAAAAAATTGGTAATCCGCGTTTGCTGTTTCCCTTTAAAAACTGTACTTTTCCCTTAGCGCCATCAATAATAAGAATATGGAAGAAAGAGGCTTGGTTTGCAACACACTTAAACAAAGGATAAAAGGCAATCCCAAGAATGATGGAATACAAGATTGCGCTCTCCGCGAACCGCTAGCCCTCTCTTTGTCGATTTGACAACAACATTCACCAATTCGCTGACGTAATAAAAGCAACTTACTTTTATTTTACACAAACAATGCTAACAAAACTTTTGAACAATCTGTCATCTTCCCGTTCTTTCTGCGCTTCTTCCTTTTCTTTTTTTGGAATTTTTTCTTTACCATCTCATTTTCTAGCAATTCTTACATCACTATCAGTTGCTCTCAATGCGGAAGACGCAACGTTGTTTTCTATCATTCTGAGGAGGTTCATATCTCCCTCTCAGAAGACCTCTGAACGACTTCTGAAGCTCAGCCGGGAAAGTTTGCGAACTTTTACTAGTTGCCTCATAGGCCACTGTAAGCCTAGATAACATCAAAGCGCGCTCGCGAGAGAGAGGGAGAGAGAAAGTCAGGGAGTGTACAGAAACCAGGCAAATTTAAGATTAAAAAAAAAAACATCGCGTAAATGACCTAGCGTTGATAGTTGTGTTCTTAAATTGTAAAGAAATCATGAGATTTATAAATTTTGTATTATCTTTGGATATCGTACGATATTCGTGGATTGTTTCACACAAGAAATAATTGGATATTTTTGCCTTTAAATGTAAAGAGCACTTAGAAAGTATTACAATTTAAAGCTTCAAACAAACTGTTGTAGAGAATTGACAAAACAGTGAGCTATTTGTAGTTAGCTCCAAATTATTGTTATTATTATTAATAACATAGACAAGTCGCTTATCATGGCATTTTTAAAGGAAAGTATAGATTATTTGCTTTAACAGCAGCGCTAAGCGTAAAATGGTTGCCTTAGTTATCAAAGTGTTGTATTTTTATAAGTGAGTTAAGAAATTTGGTGCCCTGGCTATTTTCCAAAACTTTGACTACAAGTATTTTCTTCCCTAATAGGATCCGGTATATTGAATGTGTGATTTTTGAAATGGGGTAATTGTATCCAATTCTGCGATGACACCTAACCCCGCACCTATTTGGCCAACAATTTTTAAAATAGAAACATAAGAAAATGTTAACATTTTTTTTTTTTAAATAAAGAAGTTATGAAATTGATTCGATTTTCTAAGTTTCCAAATTTCATATTTCCCAGCTTCCAAGCATTATTATTTTAATAAAAAATTCGCATTCAGGTAGCAGCTAACTACAAAATGTTAGCAAAAACCCATATGCCATAGAAAAGTGTTTGCAAAATTGGTATGAGAGTGGTGGGAAATTCGTAGGAATCTAATCTTTAATTGCACAAAGCGAAATTTTTTTCCAACAAGAAGCCCTTTTTATTCAGACTGGGTATATTTTTCAATAAAATCAAGAAAATAATCTGTAAAACTAAGGTGAAAACTTTTCAATGTAATTAAGAAGATGACCCGTCGAATTAAGATGAAAAATTGTTCAATAAAATTAAGAAGGGAATTTTGGATTTCATTAGAATCTTTATTCATTGAAAACTGCTGGAACATTAAATATGTAAGTAAACCAAAAATTTTCATTTTGAAAAAAAAATCCAAAGAACAATATTCATTCATTCACAATCCACATATGTATATAAAGGAAAATTTGAATTAAAAATGGCTCTATTAAAAATAACAAGTATCCCTTATTAATGAATTCAATAAGTTTCTAGTAAAATTGTGAGGATCTTCTTATTAATTTCCTTTATATGATTTTTAACATAAAAATCTTGCACATTACAAATAAACCAGAAGTTATCTCCTTACTTCCAGCCATTTTCCCTTTCAATAAATTTGAGAAGAAATACAAACCAATATTAAGAAGATTTTCTAGCGAACATTTCTTCGATTTAGTCCCCTCTTGCACCCCATGGCCATTAAGCTTTTTTTAGACGTCGATGTCTTTAAATATAGTTGAATCAAAAAATTCCAATAAATAATAAATTCCACATTAATTCTCACAGCCTATTTCCGTGCCACACTCTTAGTTAAATTACGGCTGTTTCTGTTTCTTAAAATATTTACACATGCGCTCTGTATTTTGCATTATTTTTGTTATTCCTAAATAAACATGGAAAGCGAGTTTACTTTTTGTATTACTCTAATCTCCGTAAACATCCAGAGGCGGCGAATGGTTTTTTTATAAGTTTCACAATAAATTTTGCTTTTTTTTTGTATATTTTAAATAAATCTGTGCAAATAATGTAAATACTTGAAACTCAATTGTCTCCTTTTGTTTTGTGTAAAATGTTTACAATAAAAAAAGAACGACCTTTTTATAATTTACAACGGAAAAAGGAACACTCTACCACGAGAGTAGGAGCATGAATTATGGGTTTTCGAAAAATGAGAAAAGAGTTTAAATTTTAGATTGTTTTTATAAATCGACAATATTAATTTTCAAGCTCAAGGCCAGTATAAGGAAGGTATTTGGAAAAAAGCCAACATCAGTCAGGAGTGGTAGAAATTATAGCTATTTCGAAGATCAACACATCTCCTCATCAGATTCCTTTTCATGACTCCACCGGGACATCTGAACCCACAACCTACGACTTGCTGGGCGAGTGCGTAGTCACTGGACCACAGCCGGCATGTGAGCTGCTGTTGCTTTTCACCACTTTTCTTTACATTCCAACCAACACAATTCAAGTACGACAGTCTGTTGCTATTAAAGTGAATGTGTGGTTAATTTTTGTTGGGTAACTCAAAATCTATTTTAGTTTAATATTGTTAGGATTTGTTACGTTTGGGGTGCTCATCCATTCCATCCATTTCATATATTCATATATTATTTTTTGGCCTGATTTTATTAAACGACAATATTAAGTTTTGAGCTCAAGACCAACAAATGATATATCCATTTTTTATAAATTTTATTATTCGTAAAATACAACAAAAGGTCTCTGGACCGATAGAGAGTAGTATTAGAGTTCTACTGCTTTTTGCGGGGCTCAAATATTACTTTAAATGTGGCTATGCTTTAGTAGTCTTTATGGTACGTTTTTTATTTTTGCAAAGTACAGTTATATTGTTGGTGGAAAAGTTTAACATACGGTATAAATAATTTCCAATGCCAATACTTGGATCAAAGGCAATTTACGTATGTATCGATTTTGGTTGAAGTAACTAAATTTCTAAATTCCAGACAAAGCGCGGGCCGACCGAAAGTACTATATCGAAATATCTTAATCGATTTCCCTCTTCAGTTTGAACATTTTTGTGTTTATATTTATATCTATTCCGTGCAATGTACAACCGCGTTCGGGTTCAAAATGGGCATATTATTTACAAAAATATTGCATACAAAATTATTGTTTTAATTCACACAGCGTGCCATTTCTATGGAAGCGCAACAACAGTGCGTATGAGTAACTTATTAAAAAAATAGCCAATGATACGAATCTAGGTTACTATATATTTAATATTTACGTTAGTATGTGTCACATTTTAATTTGATTTCGAAATTTTGATACACTATAACTAATAAAAATATTTCCGCGGACATGTTGTGCTATATGTATTGCCATTTTTCATGGAGCAAAATTTAATAAATGATTCATGGCGAGCAATCAAGTATTGAAATGTCAACGGGAAAATATAACTTTTGGTATAATAAATATGAATATAATTTGAAAACATTTGAATTTTACTTGCTTGCTCAAAAAAATAAATCTTGGTTTTTGTTTAAAGAGTAGAGTGGTTTATTTGATTTTTATTTTTTGCCTTAAAAATTAATAGTTTTTTTTAGATTTATTTTGGGTATAAAAAAGCTATTTTTCTCGATAAATAAATACTATTTTTTGAGTTTTAGTTTTTGCTTAGTAAGTAAAATTTATTTTTGGAGTTTAAGTTTTTGCTTAAAAATTAAAGAAATTTATTCTGAGTTTTATGGTTTTCTTAGAAAATTCAAGTTATATATTTAGTTTTATTTTTCTCTTGGAAGTTATAAAAGTAATTTTTGGAGTTTTATTTCTTGCTAGAAATTAGGAGTGTTATTTTTTAATTTTAATTTTGTTTCCGAAAATGGAAGTTATTTTTTTAAATTTCATTTTCTGCTTAGTAAATACAATTATTTTTTTTTTGAATCTTATCTTTTGCTGAAAAATATATGAATTTTGTTCTGAGTAAATTTTGTGCTTGGTAAAAAAAATAATTTTTGGATTTTTACTTTTCGCGTAAAATTAAGAGAATTTGATTTTGATATTTATCTTTTGCTTGGTAAAATGAATAAATTTTTTTAGTTTTATTTTTTGCTTAGAAAATTAAAGTTTTTTACTTAATTTTATTTTTTGCTTAGTAGAAAAAATAAATTTTTGGAGTGTTAATTTATGTATAAAATTAAAAGTATTTTATTTTGAGATTTATCGTTTGCTTGTTAAAATAAAATAATTTTTTTAGTGTTACTTTTTGCTTGGGAAATAAAAGTTAGTTGTGGAGAGTTTTGTTGTGGAGTTTTACTTTTTGCTTGGTAAAAAAAATATTTTTCGAGTTTTAATTTTTGCTTTAAATAAAAGAATTTTATTTTGAGTTTTATTTTTGCCTTGAAAAGTTTAAGTTTATTTTTCGCTTAGTAAAAAAAAATATTTTTGGAATTTTATTTTTTGCTTATCAATAAAAGAATTTTGTTCTGAGTTTTATCTTTTGCTTTTAAAATGAATGTAATTTTTTAAGTTTAATATTTTGCTTGGAAAATAAAAGTTTAATTTTTTGCTTAGATTAATAAAATTTATTTCTGGAGTTTTACTTTTTAAATAAAATTGAAATAATTTTGTTCTGAGTTTTATCTTTGGCTTTAAAAATTAAAGTAATTTTCAGAGTTTAATTTTTAACTTGGAGAATAAAACTTAGCTGTTAAATTTTTTTTATGAATTTTATTTTTTGCTTAAAAGAAAAAAGTTATATTTAGTTTAACAAATAGGAGTTTATGTTCGGATTTAGGAAATTGGCTAAAAAACTTTGATTTTCAGAACAAAAATAAATCTCAAGATATGGTCCTAATTTCCAAACAAAAATTATATTAAAAATTAAAAATAAAATTAAAAAAAAATTAAAAAAAAAAATTAATTAAAAACAACTTTGGTCTGCTGAGCATAAAAAAAAATTTTTTTTTCTCAATAATAAATAAGACTTAGAAAACAATATTTATAATTTCGGGTTTTAGTATAACCTAAATAAATATAAATAAATTCTGGTTACTGGATTAAAAAATAAAAGTTTTCAAAAATCACTTAAAGCATATTTCTATAAGTGTTTAATACGCCAATCAACAAAGTTGGCCACCAAATCCAACGATTGCCCATCGATTGTACGTAACATTTTTTATTGACCTAAAGACAAAGTTAGGTAAGGGTATTGATTTTGCAAATACTCTCGATTGCAATTATATTTAAATTGAAAGAAAATGCCAAAAGCGCATTGTGAAAGAGCCAGTATATTTATTTGTACAAATCTTCATTTCCCTACCATCACAAACAAACATAAATTCTTGAAAGTATGAATGAAATTTCGAATCAGCTGTTCGCAGTCATTCATTAGGATACGAAAAACAAGAAAGAGAGCGAACAAGAATGAGAGAGGGAAATAAAATCTCCCAATAGTCTAAGAGCAAAGCTATTGGAAGACCAGCGTACTTTATAACTATTCGATTTTACTGCGAATGTTTTTCGAACATCAACAGTCAACGTTTCCTCAGTGCTTGTTGGAATTTCAGAGTGTAAAGTGGAGTGGTCAATAAAATGCTAAAAAGTTACTAAACCTCTGACCGAGATGCAATGGCGGCGGTTTTCATATTTTCCTTGTCTATTAAAAATTTTTGCTTATGAAAGATTTTGCAAACGTATTTGGGTGATTCACAAGGCGTCATAAATCATAAAGTCATAAAATTTTAAGTTTCAAAAGTTATATTTTTGGATTGCATTGAAATAACTAAGCAATTTTTTTTTTTTTTTAAATTTTATGACTCAAAAACGCACTCTTCTATTTTTAAGCAAAAAAAATCTACAACTACTTTTATTTTCCAAGCTAAAAATGAAATTATAAAAATGCCTTTAATTTTTCAAGCCAAAGATAAAACTCAGAACAAAATTCTTTTAATTCAATGCAAAAAATAAATTTTGTTAATCTAAGCAAAAAACTAAATTTTTATTTTCCAAGCAAAATATAAAACTATAAAAATTACATTCATTTAAAAAGCAAAAGATACAACTCAGAACAAAATTCTTTTATTGATAAGCAAAAAATTAAATTTCGAAAATAGTTTTTTTTACTAAGCGAAAAATAAACTTAAATTTTTCAAGGCAAAAATAAAACTCAAAATAAAATTCTTTTATTTAAAGCAAAAAGTAAAACTCGAAAAATATTTTTTTTACCAAGCAAAAAGTAAAACTCCACAACTAGCTTTTATTTTCCAAGCAAACCATAAAACTAAAAAATTAATTCTATTTTAACAAGCAAAAGATATCCCTTAACAAAATTATTTTATTGTTAAGCAAAAATATGAAATTTCTTTACTAAGCAAAAAGTAAAATTCCACAACTAACTTTTATTTTCAAAAAAAAAAATAAAAAATAAAAAAATAAATGTAAATAAATGACTATTTTTTTATCAAGCAAAAAATAAATCTCAAAACAAAATTCATTAATTTTTCAGCAAATGGTAAAACTACAAAAATAAATTTTTTTACTAAGCAAAAAATAAAATTCCACACTTAACTTTTATTTTCCCAGCAAAAAATAAAACTAAAATTATTACTTTAATTTTACAAGAGAATAATTTTTTTTTATTTTTAAGCAAAAAGTAAAACTCCAAAATTTTTTTTTGTTGCAAACAAAAAATAAAACTTCACAACTAACTTTTATTTTCCATGCAAACCATAAAACTAAAAAAATCACTTTTTTTTAGCAAGCAAAAAGTAAATTTCAAAATAAAATTATCTTATTTTTAAGCAAAAAGTAAAACTTCAAAAAAAGAATTTTGTATTTTTTCTAAGGGGGTTTCAGATGGGACGTCAGCTACTGATTGCATTATCTGACAAATATTTGTGTGTTCGATGAATACAGTGGGTAATGATAACATTTTTTTTTTGACTTTTTCGAAATAGACTTTAATTAGTTCCTGGCATTTGTATGACATTTTGTCAAGTCACATCAATTGCACAACAACTGAATACAGTAGCGACCTCCGCCATGAATTTCAAGACAATGCTAAGTCAACTAATTTTTTTTTTTTTTTTTTTCAAAACAACCATTTTTAGCTATAGGGAACTGCAAGCAGTTGACCAGCATATATTCTTCTACAAAAAGAAATTGTCTTAATCCAAGTAGAAAGTCATTACTCGTGCTTGTTTATGCCAGCTCAGGGGGAAAAAATTAATATGCGACTTAAAATGGAAATAGAAAACTTCGACAAAAGAAACAAAAAAATGCGTTCATTAAGCTGCTTCTTTATATTTTCTAAAATCGCATTTGATTACCATGGTATTTTTTTTTTTGAGTATAAATGTGATGTAGACAACTTTTTCTAAATATTTGCACTTACATACAAGGCATATAATCAAAGAAACAAACTGAAAAACAAGCGAGGATTTTAAATTCACTACATGCGATTTTTATGGCGCTCTCTTCAGAATCAAACAAAAACTAGGTACAAAAATAGCAGTACATTAAATAAACGAGCAAAGGCAGCAGCGTGTTAACAATTCCATTGCTCATTCCATATTTAAAATGAGTTTTTTTTTTTCTGTTGCCTTGTTTTTATTTTCGTTTGGCTGCTGATTAACTTAGCGCGCGTTGCAGGGACGTGCCTGATGGCAGCCGTTGCAGAATGTCGAAGTGGTGACAAATTTTTGTTATGTAGATTAAAAATTACGTTCACGTTTTTATATTGAAATCTCGTGTTAAAAAGAAAGATCCGATGCGCTTTAATCTCATGCAGATATTTACATAGTTATAGCTATTTTAATTTAAGCGCAGACTGTCTTGTTTAAAATATATTACTTTTAATTCGATAATACATTTAGAGAAGTTACGAAAGCGTTAATTGAATTAGTTGGTTTGAGATTTTCATTATTTGCAAAATTAAATGGACGATGCAAACTTTTAGCTGACATATATTGAAATTGAAATCTAATAGAAGTTAAATCTATGCAATTTGTAAAGTACTTTTTTCCTATACCAAGGAAGTGAAAAAATAATGTCTTTTAATACAGGATGCCTTCAAAATCGATTAGAGAGTAAATAGGTGATGGAATTTATTCAATGACCTCTCAAATCGAAAGGTAAATATATATAAAATAAATCAAAATATAAAATATAATAAATGGTGCAATTTTTAGAGAGGAAAAACTTTAAATTCCACAAAAATAGTGTGTGTTAATAGCTGCTACGGTTAATTTTTATTGTTTTTTGGTCAAAATTATGTTTGGCGTTCTGTTTTAATCTATATAAAGGGCATATACAGATTTACCATTTTCATCCAAACTACTGATATTAGTAAAAAAAAAATAAAACACGTGTGTACCGTGAAAATAGTAGTAGTGATCAGTAGTAGCATAAGTAAAAAAAGTAGTAGGAACTATTAAAAATAGTAGTAGTTATTAGTAGTAGCATAAATAAAAAGAGTAGTAGAAATTAGTAAAAATAGTAGCAGGAACTGGTAAAAATAGTATTATTATAAGTAGTAGTATATGCAAAAATAGTAATAGAAATTTGTAAAAATGGTGGTAGCATTAGTAGAAAAGTAGTAGACGTTTGTTGGAATAGTAGTAGTAATAAGTAGTAGCATTAGTATAAATAGTAGTAGGAACTAGTAAAAATAGTAGTAGTTATTAGTAGTAGCATAAGTAAAAAAGGTTGTAGATATTTGTAAAAATAGTAGTAGTAATCAGTAGTAGTATTTGTACAAGTTGTAGTAGAAACTAGTAAAAATAGTAGAAGTTATTAGTAGTAGCATAAAAAAGAATAGTAGTAGAAATTGAAAAAATAGTAGTAGTATCTAGTGGTGGCATTAGTAAAAAAGTAGTAGACATTTGTTGAAATAGTAGTAGTAATCGGTAATAGCATTAGCACAAATAGTAGTAGTCATTAGTAGTAGTAAAAATAGTAGTAGTAATATTAGTAGTACCAGTAGTAGTCGTAGTAGTTTTAGTAACAGCAGCGGTAATCGTAGTGATAGAATTAGTACTAATTAGTAGTTGAAGTAGTAGTAGTTAGTAGTACTAATAAATAGTAGTAGGAGTAGTTTTTAGTAGTAGTAGAAGTTGTAGTAGTAGCAATTGGTAGTTGTAGTGGCGAACCAGTTCCGAACTAATGAAAGGTTCCGAAATGGTCCTGTAATAGCCAGTCCGAAAATAGTGCCGAAACGGTCCAGAGCTTGTCCTCAATTTTAAACTAGTGCCGAGATACTAGAAACACTTTGGAGGATCTCGTAGCATTTGCTAATTTTCTTTTTTTGGAAATCTCTCTGGATAGAGTCGACAGCGAGTCATTGACTTGTAACATGTGGAACATTACACAATATATGCTCTGGGTTACCGTCAGTCAACCCCAAAAAACTGCAACCCTTTTCTTCCACTTGTCCCATTTTACAAAGATGGTATCTCAACTTGCAGGTAACCAGTAAAGTCGTTCAGAGATTCTTCAAGAAGGAGATACTAATCTCTATTTTTCACTTTATCTTATCCCCATATTGGTTCAGCGGTGTAGCCCTTAGCTGTCCAATTCTCGGCCACTCTTGCATGCAATGGGAGCCGCATCTCGTCAATTGTTTTTCGAATGTTGCCCTTCATGGCGCCTGAAGTTCACAGTTCATTCGAATGATTCAGTGACTTCACAGTTGCTTTAATAAATCAATGAATTTCGTAAGATAACATTCTGATTTTATAAGGAAATGGAACCTCTAAAAACTCCTCTGTAGATGTCAGACGACAGCGCCGTCTGTGTGATAAGAATTTCTTTAAGAGTCTTATCTTTCCTGCCAACTAGCGAACAAGAGCCATGGTACAGGTATGGCTCCGCGTTTCATTGATGTGAGAGTAGCTAAAGAAGCTTTTGCTCTACTTAGTTTCATCAAGGGTCGAGTTTCGCAATATTGGCTTCTGATTTCTAATTGCAGTTGGGAAATTACAAATGCCATATTAAACGGCAGAAGTGGATTATTCTTTCTAGATGCGCTGCCTCCTAGCGAAATTGGCAAAAACGTCTCACAACAATTTTCTGTTAGCTCACTTTCGTTCACAAGATTGAATTGTTTTAGCCCCCGCTTCATTAGGTATTTCGACTATATTATTAGGTATCGAACGAACAACCCACGTGGGGCCTTAAAAGTGCCATTTGCTATGCATTTCTCGGAAGCTCCAAAGTGCAATTTAAAGCTTCTTGAATGGCTACAGCTATGAAAATTTCCATTGCCATTGTTTTGCACGAATCCATCATGGCTCATAAAGAAATCACTTGAGGCGCTTAATCGAACTATTGCAGTTATGCGATCAAATGTACAACTGTTAGTGGGCGCGCTTATTTTATTATCAAATGGCATTCGACAAACTCTTGCAGTGAAACTTATAATAATACCAGCTGATAAGACAAATGAAAACAGCCATTTATTTAACATTGGCGAAGGTAAAGTGCAAGTAGACGCAAAGTTGTTCATGTAATTGCCACCACACTCTAAAAAAACATAAATGGCTTTGCGAATATGCTTGCCTAAAACTCGTTTAGACAAACATCGTTGTCGTGTGTAAGGGACTTAAGGGGTGTAGAGCGAGCACTCCTGCTATTGCCGTGTATCGAAGTGTAAATAATCGAAACCTGATAAAACCGTCACATTGCTTGTGTGTTTTAATTAGAATTCGCCTTCCTTTTCATTCCGATCCATTCGGGCCATGCTTTTATTTTTCCACTAAAGACGAATACATATGTTATTTCTTGGTCAAAATATATGTTTTAAAGACGAAAAATCAAGTTGAATAGAACTTAAATTCAATTAAGGCCCGAACAAGGGGGGTGTTACGCGAATATAATGTTTTAAAATTATCCTTATAAAGATGTAAAAAACTACAAAGATTACGCTGTCGTATGTTGAAATTAACTTTTTCCAAAAGAAACAACTGCTCTTTGTGTCACCACAGATGATATGAAAAGCAAAAGAAAGCGAGAGTATGAGAGTACTGACCTTTTAGCTTTCAAAAACTTTAGGTTTATCAAATGCAAACGAAATTTATATGACGGAATTGGGTCATCAAAACTCAACGACCGTAAAGCATGTTTTAGAAATTTTTTTTGGATATTCTCAATTCTAATTAACAAAGAATGACAAATGGCATAAGACGTCGACAAGATATAAAGAGCTTTTGAATACGTGACTTTCAAACTTTCTTTTTTATGTTTAAAAATAGGCAAAAATAAACGCACCATAGAGGCAGCTGTCAATGTCGTTTTGAAGCTTAAACGTATAGTCCGCCTTCTCAATTCTCGAAAATACTTTCAAATCATTGGCGTTGCGCAAAAATTGCGTAAATCTAAAGCAGTTACTTATATGTATATATATTTATAAAAAAACAAATAGTAACGAGCCTAGTATACTCCCTTGGGGAACCCCAGAGGAAGCAAAGATTCAAACGAACGGCGGCCAACCGTTATCACACAACTTCTTTTATATAAATTAATAGGATTCAATCCATTTAAAGAACAAAAAAAAAACTGAATGAAAGAATGTGAAACTTTATCAAAAGCTTTAGTGAAATCTGTGTAGACGCAGTCAACTTGGAAACCAGCAGAAAAAGGCGCAATACAATATTCACTAAATATTGCAAGATTCGAAATTGAAAATCCGTTAGGAACAAACCATACTGAATCGGCGAAATCTCTTTCTCTTTCTCTTTGAAATGGGCCTCTAATTCAAAACGGCATTCTTTGTTAATAGGTGCAATGAAAGTAAATTATCAACGATCAATGAAAATTCCTGAAATCAGTGGCAAATTAAAGATTTTATTTTGGAGGTAAAATTAAAGCCGGAAATTTTCTCAATAAAATAACTGAAAGCCCATCAATATCCGTTTATGCAGAAGGTTTAAAATTAATAATGCCAGTAGGAACACCATCAGAAGACAGCCTAATAGAACCAAAGCTTAAATTGTAGCTACAGTTCGAGGTATAGCTAGTTGAATGATTCCTACAATCAGCTATGAAATTTGAGTTGAAAAATTCCGCAAACATATTGGTTACGTCATTTGCAGGCCTTGGATTCGATTTAACATTCTCCTCCATTCCAATAATATATTTTCTTTAAATCAATTTATCTAGACAGTTAAATTATTGTGAGTAGCATCGATACTTAACCAGAAAAATTTGGCTACCAGTTGATTTAAACTTTAAACAAAATTATTCCTAGATTTTTTCAACTTTTTCAAGTTACGGTTGTATGGGTTTTTCTTTACTACCGGAATGTTATTTCAACCAAAATCAAACATTAAATTTTTAAAAATATTATAGCATCTAGAAATCTCAGTGCAGGACAATAGGTTATACCCATTGTATTCCATTTAACAGAGTAGTATTTAAATCAAAATCACAGGCAGCAAAATTAAAAGATATTCTTTCATCAGAGGCACATTACTCGTATGCTTATAACAAGGCGTTAAAGTAGGCAAAACTATAGCTCAAATTATCACTAATAAATAAGAGATCAAGAATTTTATCCAAGTTGTTAACAAACCCAGTTAGCCACATCTCTATCCTTTCGGATAACAGTAAACAGATTACAATCAAAATACTCTTCATCAAAAAAATTTGAATTGGGCCAAGTTGCAATAATGAAAAATATATCATAATCAAGTTGCGAACTAATAGTGCACACTTTGTCAGATTTAGTTCGTAGGCCGGATGCATTTTGAAAATATACATTCAGACCATTACATTTGCAAGTGGTTATACATAATTTTGTTGTTGCTCTCCTTTTTGAAACAAAAGAAAAAGGCGTATGAATTGGGTTGCCACCACTTTTTTCGAACGATGATTTAATTCAATTAGCAAAGTAACTAAAATTCTTCAAAACACGTGTCAATTAGATAATTCGACTAATTATCTCAAATAGTTGTGACATAAATTACAGTTAATACTTTTTCTACATCCGAAGCTTTGAGTCTAGCATTTTCAAAAAGAAATAACTGCTAACATTTTTCTGTTTTCTTAAAGCCCTTCACGATTTCTTGATTACGTGAGAGCTGATCCTCTGGTATTTTCTTTATTAGCCAAATTGGCATTCTAACTATATTCTTCTACTGTAAATAAAGTGATTATGAAAAGATAGCATTAGTAATTTAAAACTGTTCTTAATATCTATAACTAAGTAGATGCCCCGACGCTCTTCGCTACACCCTGCAAATACATGCCCTAAAATTTACTCAAATGAAACTGTGAATATGGGGGTTTGAGATATTTCGGATCTAGCGCCATATATCGGCTAATTTTTAAACACAGTTTTTTATTTATTCATGGGGAAAATACATGCTATGAATTTGAAATAAATAGCAATGTAAGTAATGTTTTTAGAGATACTCCGGCTACAGCGCCATATATGGGTACCATTTTTATCTAAAACATTTATATTTATGTGGCTAATACATGTTTTGAGTTTGAATCAAATCGGACTGTAAATAGGGCTTTTAGAAATATCTCGATACCAGCGCCACCTATCGGTTATTTGCACAATAGTCAGCTTTGCAAATTACTCCTATAAATCTGAGGACACTCGGTTCGGTTGCTTTTTTCACATATTACTTGTGTATAATTCAATAAAAAATTTCAAACAGGTGGCAACCCTCTCAAAAACATTTTTATTCATTTATAAACCTTGAGCTCGCCGAGATAAACCGATTGAAACTCATATTAATATTTTACATACTTGTGTTAAATTTAATTAAAAGCAAGTAAAAACAGCGCTGTCTTCGGCTATGCCGAAGGCTTCATACCTTTCATGAATGGAAGAATAGTAAAAAACGTGTTATTGTATTACAATTTCGTATTACCTATAGTTAAAAGCGAAAATTTCCTTCAAATCAATAAAAATAATTCTAGTAAAGGCATTGTTATAAATTATTTAATGCTTTTCCTTATGTAATTAAAAAGAACTATGTTTTAAGAAGGGAATGGTTTTTGAATATTTTTAATATCGTATCGACGCTTGATATTCAACATTTCAAAAATACAAATAATTAAGTATTAATATGTAAGACCTACATATGTCGGTCTTTGAAAACAGTTATCAGATCCGTAAATAGTTCCCAAACGTTTAACGCTATGATTCATGTGATATTGCGCTGAGCTTATTACTTTTCGCAATAAATATTTGTCCTGAATTTATCTTGCCGATTTACACTGTGAACTCCGATCTTGATGAATACTAATATATAGCTAATAATGGTTGATGTTTGTGCAAAATTTCAAGCCTTTAGCTGTTTAAATGGAGGAGTTATGGTGCAAATGCAATATCTGAACAATCGGTTGTATGGGAGCTATATGTTATATTTCTCCGATCTTCATGATTTTCAATACTGATACGTAGCTAATAATGGCTGATATTTCTGCAAAATTTCAAGCCTTTAGCTGTTTAAATGGAGGAGTTATGGTGCAAAATGCAATATCTGAATAATCGGTTGTATTATATGTTATAGTCACCCGATCTGGCCGATTCCGACAAATGTTTAATCATTTGTACAACGACACCTGCTCACCAAATTTCATCAAAATAGCTCTAAAATTGAGGGACTAGTTTGCGTTCAAACAGACGGACAGACGGACAGACAGACGGACATGGCTAAATCGACTCAGCTCATCGTCCTGATCATTTAGGTATACTTTTTGATGGGTCTATCTCTTCTCCTTCTGGCACTTACAAACATCGGACCAAACTTAATATACCATTTCATTCTCATGAAAGGTATAAAAAAAGGTTTAAGAGCGCTTTGTTTAATATTTAATTTTCAAAAGGGGTTGCCATATGTTTAAAAAACTGCAATTAAATTAAACACAAGTTAAAGAAAGCAGAAATTTATAGTTATATATGAAATTATTACAGGTGTGAACCGAAAGAGTTTTAGGAAGGCTCAGCCTCGAATAAATTTTGAGGGGTTGCCAACTCTCTGAGAAATTAAATGCAAATTTATTTGTGATATTTTCAGTTCGATTTAGTTCAAATCATATTGCTCTAAATTTGTCAGCTAGGCAAGCTAATTCCCTCCAGCTTTTGAAAATGAAAAGAAATGTTATTTTAATCTGTTGAAAGTTAACACGATAAGTGTCACTAATTTAATTAGATTTGAATTCTGTAAGCCTCTTAAATCAATGCGATTTATATATTGTATTTTACAAAGCAAGCAAATAAACATCAGTTAAATGCTTAAATAAAGACCTCAACTTTCGCTTTGAGAGCGAAATTCCTTCAAATATTTGCTTTTTTATTTAGTCTAATCTTATTTCCCTTTAGTAATACAGCATCTATAGTTCCTGCAAAAGTCTGCGGGCAATAAACAGTATGCATAAGGGTGGGTGGAAAATTCGATTTTTTTTAAAAGAATTTTTACTATACTTCATTTTTTTTAAATTTTTATAGTAATATAAAATATATGGGTAAAAAAACTATGGATAAATAGCGCATTTTATAGGAAATTTAATTGCCTTTATAAAGTTATTTACGATTACGAATAGTACCGAAGATAATTGTGCTTTGTTAAGAAAATCGATATTTCTGCCCATGAACGAAATATTTGTAGATAAAAAAATGACACAGAAAAAACCGGGTTTCAATTTTAGATTAAACCCGCAGATGGGTTTGTAGAAATTAGCTCAATTTTTTTTTTAAATTTATGGCCTACTAAGCTTGCCGTTTCCCGGCCTAAATTGTACTCAAAAAAGTGAAAAAATGAAAGGTTAATCTATTTATACACACGTCAAATTTTAAGATAAATACTTTCATAGAACATTTTAACCCATTAACTTCTACTTTAAAGTGTTATTTTAACCCTTACTTCAAGAAAACCTTCAAACAACATACGTGGAAAGTCGTTCGAGGTTTAAAATGTTCGAAAAAATTATTCACTGGAAAATTTTATTAGTCGCATACTCAGACAAAATCTGTGTGGGAATAAAGCTGAAATATACATGAAAAAAACAACAAATGGTTTTATATGAAACTTAGATAAGAGCTCTGCTAATTTGCATTGTTAATGTCAATGAAGGAGAGCATACACAAATATTCCGATACTCGATGAATTGAGAAAACGAATCCTCGATACAATCTCTGATACTCGTATCGCCGTTCTCGCGAGAAGTTTGGGGTATTTAACGAGACGAGTGTATTTTATTGTTTCATTGTTTAAGGTAAAAATAAGTGAAAAATAATAAAATGCGTATGTAGATTAAATGTTTATTACCCTTGGTTGCATTCATGAATTCAAGTTGAAACCAGTAGGCGCAGAGTTGCATTCTAGCTTGTTACCAGATATCACATTTTGGAGTTACCACACGTACTATATTTAAATTAAGTAACGAAAAGCTCGCTAGCATTGCGAGATTTTCGATGCAGGATAAGTGAGAAATCGTTTCTTTCGAGAAATTTCTTCTCAAACAGTAACAAGAAATCTTAGATTTCAAAATTTGTTTGGTTCGCCTGCTTCACTCACTGTATTTATTGTGGGTCAGAATATGTAGCGCAAAATTAGTGCTCAGAATCCAGTTATCTTATCGAATCGAATATCGAGAGGCTCGCGAGTTGTACGAGCTTTTCGATACACGAGAAGCTCGCGAGAACGCGATCTTTCACGAGCAGTTGCGAGAAATCGAAGACACTAATATTAACCGAAAATTTTCATCTGCCGCACTGATTTCTTTTTCGAAAATAAAGAGCAATATTTTTGCTATTGACAATAAGAACTCTAAATAACGAATTTCCACCACACCCTAATACACATACTTATTTAGTTATGTAGCAGGCATTTTCTCCGGATTCGGCCATCAATAAGTATGAAAACCAGTGCCCCTAAACACATTGCTTGAATTCCTATAAGAAGTTCTTATAATGAAATCTTTGCACGTAGGTATTACTTAGTGCGAAACATTTTCTCTATTAGAATTGTATTTGCGAAAACAGCGTCAAGTTGATTCCCATAATCCACTCAAAAAAGTTGAATTTTCCTTTAACGAATTGGCGACACAGCAAGGTCATAATGATTCAATGGACACTCACTTAGGTAGTAAATCCTCATCAAATGACCCGCATTGGGATTTTCAGCTGAGCAGGTTTTGTGTGAATTAAGTTACTTGAAGAATATACAAACAAACAACAAACATTGGACCAATACAAGGAAATATATGTATGTATTTAATTTTTATATACAAGCCATGGGCAGTTACATACAAACATACATATTTACATACATCTATACGAGGGTTGCCTTTTATATTTTGCGCCTTCGCAACACTACATGTGATGATTAGCTGTAATTAGATATTTTTAACGTAAAGTTTGGTATTTTCTGGCATAAACTTGCATATAACGTTTTCACTTACGAGTTTTATTTGTGTTTTTTTATAGTGAGTTTAAAAATTCATATTGCCTAAAAATGGAATTAACCCGTGAACATTTTCGTGCGATGATTTACTACAATTTTCGACGTGGGTTATCGAGACAGGAGTGCATCAAACAACTTACTTCTACTTTTGGTGTTGAATCACCTCACTTAGCCACTGTGAAACGATAGTACAACGAGTTCCTACGTGGCCGCCAATCTTTGCAGGACGAATTTCGTGAAGGTCATCCAAAAACGGTGGTTGTGCCAGAAACAGTCGATGCTGTGTGTCAATTGATAATACAAGATCGTCATGTGACATATCGCGAGATACAGGCATCCTTGGCCATTAGTGGGACCAGCATACATTCAATATTGCATGCACATTTGATCGTAAAGAAGATTTGTTCTCTTTGGATACCGCATAATTTGACAATTGCCCAAAAAAGGACTCGTGTCGATTGGTGTAAAGAAATGCTGAAGAAATTTAGCCGCGGTGGATCAAAGTACGTCTATGACATCGTAACAGGCGACGAATCTTGAATCTATGCATATGAGCCGGAAACAAAGCAGCAATCGACTGTATGGGTGTTCCAAGACGAGCCTAATCCAACAAAAGTTGTTCGCCCAAGAAGCACCTCAAAGCAAATGGTCGCCTGTTTTTTCGGAAAATCTGGTAATGTCGCAACTATTCCACTAGATAAACTTAAAACGATCAATTTTGAGTGATATACAACCATTTGTTTGCCAAAAGTTGTTAGAGAATTAAGGAAAACCAACCGCCGAAGACAAATCATTCTTCACCAAGGCTCTTCACCGAGCTCTCACGTATCGATTCACACAAGAGAGTTTTTGAGTACTCAAAAGGTCGAATTGATGGGTCATCCGCCTTACAGCCCTGATTTGGCACCTAATGATTTCTTTTTATTCCCAAACATCAAAAAAAAAATGCGAGGTCAACGTTTTTCAACGCCTGAAGGAGCTGTAGAAGCCTTCAAACAGCTCGTTTTAGAGGTATCCTCTTCTGAGTGGCAAAAGTGCTTTGAAAATTGGTTCAAGCGAATGCAGAAGTATATTGACTTGGATGGAGAATATTTTGAAAAACAATAAAACTATTTTCCTTAATATTTGACTGTGTTTTCATTATTAGGCGCAAAATATAAAAGGCAACCCTCGTATATATAGTATATATTTGGTTTATGTTAGTCATTTAAGTGCTATTGAAGTCAATCTTAACCAGCCTCGGGGTTAAAAATATATTTAGTCTCATTGCAATATTCTGAAGTGTTTGTGTGGTGTTTACTGATTTAAAGACTTAAATAAATACATACATCTTGACATTTGTCTATGCTCGGTGTAAGTTGGTCTCGGCCATTTTGCGGAAATGGCTTCCCCAAGCCAAATAAGAAATGATATCCATTGGCCACACAATGGCCGGCCAGCAATGTCACATCAAGTGCAGCACAACAAGCCGTTTTCCCAAACAACTGACCGAGCATTTATTTTTTTTTTTAGGTTTTTTTTTTGCCCGCCACGCTTGCCCTCTTTGTGGCAAAGAAATGTGCCAATATATTCTGATTAAAATATCGAAATTTTCTTCGCATGTTCAGCTTATAGTGATTTGTAGGACGTAGCGTAATTTCAAGAATGCGAAAGCAAACGTTGTCACAATAAGCGGATTTATTACAAGTCATGAGAAATCAAATACATACACACACGCATTCCATTCAAATAAATAACGTACGTATCTAAAAATACAATACATGCCGGCGAGACTCAAGGACAAGCCTGCACTTCAACCATTGACCAGATGATGGTGAAGTTTGGAAATCTGCTTTAGAATTTCGATAAGCAGCTGCAAAATTGATGAAGAAGCAGGGGATGATTAGAAGCATGCGCTATACGCCATTTCTTCTGGGCAGTCCTTGGAATTGTAGTGAAAAAAGGGGGAAAATGAAAAGAAATTAATGAATATATCCAAATCAAATATTTAAATCAATACTTCAATACCAAAGTTAAATGAAACGGGTGCAACCGAATTTTAGATATCCGGCGCATGCTTTCATTTCACATAAAACGGTACTTGTTGTACACAATAACAATAGTTAATATAATATTCGACTTTGTGAAAACTTTAACGACTTCTATTTATTTAAATGTACCGTATATTTGACTTTTTGTATTATGAGTATTATAACTTTCGAAATTCTACTTACGGAGTTGAAATGTAAATGCTGTTCCAATTCTGATAAAATTTCGGTGATTAGCCTTGGTTTGAGCAAATTATCTTTGCTAGTTACTAAAATATCGCACTTATTTGTTTTTTGCCCGATTTCCATTTCTTTCGAAATTACGCTTATTAATAATAAGTAAGTAGTTTCGAAGATATGACTATTTGCTTTAAAGTGGGCGGTGTCATGTCAATTTTTCAAAATTTTTTTTTAACCCTCAGAAGATTATCAATACGACTACTAACTATCACTATTACTATTTAATAATTTTGACTACTATTATTACTAGTAACTACTAGTATTTTTACTAACTTCTACTAGAACTTTTAGTAATGCCACTACTGCCATTTTTCCAAATTCTACTACTATTTCCACTAATGCTACTATTAATTATTTCTACTACTTTTACTAATTTCTCTTAAAATTTTTAGTAATAATACTACGATTTTGGCTTACTTCTCCTACTATTTCTACTACTGCTACTTCTAAATACTACTTTTATTTTAACAAATTTCTACTACTATTTTTACTAATTCTAACACTAATAACTACTACTACTTTAACTAATAACCACTACTATTTTTACTAACTTCTACTACTATTTTTCCTACTGTTTTTACTATTGCGACTACTAATATTTACCCCTATTTTTACTTACTCCTACTAGAATTTTTACTAATATTACTACTGCCATTTTTTCCAAATTCTACTACTATTTTTACTAGTGTTACTATTAATTATTACCTTTACTAATTTCTCTTAAAATTTTTAGTAATACTACTACGATTTTGGCTTGTTTCACCTACTGTCTTTACTACTGCCGCTTTTAAATATCTACTTCTACTATTTGCACTTATTTCTACTACTACTTTACTAACTGTACTACTAATATTTTTACACATTTCTACTACTATTTTGACTATGCTACCAGTAATTACTACTACTATTTTTACTAATAACCAGTACTATTTTTATGAATGCTACCACTACTTACTAAAACTATTTTTACGGATTTCTTCTACTATTTTTAATAATACTATTTCTAAATACTACTATTATTATTTTTTCTTATTTCTGCTACTATTTTTACTAATTGCTACTATTATTTTTACTAATTTTTTTTTAATTTTTCGTAATACTATTACGATTTTGACTTATTTTTACAATTGCTACTTTCAAATATATACTACTACTGTTGTTACAAATTTCTACCACTAGTAGTTTCTCTTGCTATTTGCACCTATTTCTACTACTGCTTTACTGATTAATACTACTCTTTTTACTAATGCTATCTACCTCTTTTTTTTATTAATTTCTATTACTGTTTCTACTAATATTACTAATACTATTTTTAAAAAATTCTACTACAATTTTTACTAATTGCTGCTATTATTTTCAAAACCGGAATCAAATCTGACCCACGGAATTAGGTCCACTTTTGTATATTATACATGCAAATAGTATGCTTAAAGCACTTAATAACTGTGAAGTATTTGCTTACGCCGATGATACAGCAATTGTGGTGCCACACAGAGACCTCCACACCGCAATAAATATAATGCAAAGAAAATTAGATTTAATAACCAAATGGTCGCACGATAATGGACTAGCAATAAATGCAACAAAGACGAAATTAATGCACATAAGACCACCGCATATTCACCGCTCTAAAATAAAACTTATATTTCATAATTACGATTGCCTTCATAAAAACCTGACACCCTGTGACTGTACCAAGGAAATAGACATCGTTAATACGTACAAATATCTCGGTATTATACTTGACGAAAACTTTAAGTGGAATGCGCACATATCTTATCTTCAAAATAAACTTCGATCTACATCTTACTTTTTAAAACACCTGAGTTATTGTAGCAATTATGATGTATTGTATCAAGCCTATTTAGCACTAACAGAGTCGTATCTAAGACATGGGATCACGGGATGGGGTTCTTCGATACACTGTAGGAAACTACAACAAAGCCAAAATTATATTTTAAAAATACTAGCAAAGAAAAGAAATATATACACTCCGAATCTTCAGCTAAATAGGGCATTGAAGGTGCTTGACGTTAAGTCGATTTTTAAATTAACGGTTCTAAATGAGTTTTACGATGAAAATACTTTCAAGATACCGATTGCTCATAAACATGGAACACGAAGATGTCTAGAGAATAGACTAATAGTGCCAAAGTTTTTAAACAACTACACCAAAAATTCACTTTCAGTTTTGCTCCCAACACTTTTTAATGAACTGCCAATAAATTTAACGAATCTACCAAACACAGCCAAAAGAAAATATTTAATTAAAAATCATATCAAAAGCTTATTGTAATAAATTTCTAAACAATTAACAATTAAAGTTATGTAATATGTATGAAATCATTTAAAATTATTTAGAATTCAAAATTAATTTAAATTGAAATTAAATCGAAAAAATTGTACTAATCTTCACATATAGATATATAAGAATAAATGTTAATGTCAAATAATTATAAACCTGCAGATAAGCATTGTTGCTTCGCGGGTTGCATTTTAGTATTTTAAGTCTTATTGTAAATGAATAACGAATAATAAATAATAATAAAAAATAATAATAATTTCTACTACTGCTTTACTGATTAATACTACTCTTTTTACTAATGCTATCTACTACTTTTTTTTATTAATTTCTATTACTGTTTCTACTAATATTACTAATACTATTTTTAAAAAATTCTACTACTATTTTTACTAATTGCTGCTATTATTTTCACTAATTTTTTCTCCTATTTATTACTAATTATTTCTTTTTACTACTACTATTTTCAATGTTTTCTACTGCTATATTTACTAATGCTATTATTAAATACTACTATTATTTTTCCTTTCCTAGTTTCTACTACTATTTTCACTAATGCTACTACTAATTACTACTACTATTTTTACTATTTCCTACTACTATTTCTACTCATTTTACTACTACTATTTACTACCACTATTTTTACAATCTCTATACCTTTATGAAGTCGGCAAAGACGATTTATTTTACTATACTTGAATAGCTGCTGTGTTTTACCTTTAGGTTGCACCACTGTCTTGTTATTGCTGCCTTTCGAATACGAATTGCAATTGAACTAATGGACATGATCTTAGTATATCAGTATGTAAATTTAAGTTGTTGCATCTACTATATTTCTCTCTAAGTTCAACCATGCAATGTGGCTTTCCTATTACCTAACACAAAATAAATACAAAGCATAAATATTGACTATGAATGGCCGCAGGTGTGTAAAATGTAACTACTTTGCACTTACGATTTTCGAGATGGCAGCAATATGGGGTCCAAGTGAAGCAATGCAAACCTTTGAAAATGTATTGGAATGTACATAGGCGCGTGCAGCTGACTACATTTCAGATAAGTATTTGAGTTTGTGTTTAGTTTGCTGTAGTGAATTTATCCTTATTTGCATTGCTATGTTAGCATGAGGTGTTGCGCATCTACCAAATTAGAGATTTGTACATACAATACATACATACATAGAATTTTCTATTCAAAGTAATGTCGAAGGCATCTAAGTATTTAGTACAGGGTCATATTCAAAATATGATGTTTAGTTTATTTAAACGTGGCTCGATGATAAGTGAACTATTTCATTTGTTGGAACAAAATCTCTCTACTCTCGATGGGGCCATGTGCGAAAACTGATATAGAGAATCGATGATAAATATTAGTAGTAGCATTTGGTACTTGTATATAAAATTATAGCAGCTTTCGTTATTAACAATCATTTTGTGACTTTCCCCTTGTTGCAGAGCTCTGCAGCCGCACAGGCCTCAACCGCCGCTGCCCCCTCATCTGCCCCAGACAGGAACGTAGCTCAATCTCCTGCAATGGACGCCAGTGCAAAATCGAGGAGATAACCGAACTTCAAGTAGACATGGTCGACGGCAGGGATACCATACTAGAATTTCAGGGTATTAATATTCGGTCAGACAATGTCGAGCTGGAAATATTTAATATACATATATGGACCTCTTGTCACCTGCTGCCCAGCAGGATATCACCCTGAAATTGGTAAGTCCCTCAGAGGTGAATACCGTTTGGTAGTAGGTGAGTTCAGTGAGCACCACGATCTCTGGCATTTAAGCCTAGTAAACGATCGTAGGGAAAATACATTGGCTGAGCAGATAGACAGATTGGACATTCTGCACAATCAGCGACGACGCTCCCACCAGGATGGGAGTAGTTGCAGTAGCTCGCCTGACCTAACAATTGTCAGTGCAGGTCTGATAAATAGCATAACGTGGCGGTCTATGCTATCTCTTGCATCACCGACTTTGTCTCCGCAGATCGAAAGGCTTTCATGAACTTTTAATAGGCTGATTGGTGCGGATTCGCGGAGCTCACCGAGAGTGACTTTTGTGCCTTTTCTGCAAGGTTGTCACGACCGCTACTGTGGAACAAGAGGGAGGAGCATCTAAAGTCCTGCACTTTTGCGGCAGGGGTACCGTAAGGTCCTTCTCTAAATCGGCGAAGCGCGATGATGGAGTGGAAATTTCATTCGATAACCAAGGAAGGTCACCAGAAAACTACACAAATTGTCAAAACCAAGCGCGTCACTTAACTTCAACTGCGGCGAGGTTGCGGTATCCATCGGGAAGGCGAAAGCGTCCTCGACCATTGCTTCTAATGGGCTAAGCCGTTGTCGATGCTGAAAAATTTGGGCCCCACGGGAGTAGCGTACCTGACAAAAATCCTCAACTTGTCTATGGCCACCCTCATCATTTCAGAGAGCTGGAGAGTGATGCCATAGAAAAAGAACTCCAACATATTAATCAATTCTTTTATAAATGAGACCTTAAAGTGTGACTCTGAGTTGTAGCATTTAATAATGAGTTCAACGATAATTAATTATAAATGCTTCTAAGGATTTATATTAAGAAAAAAAATGCTTTAATTTTGGAAACGTGGCAACTCTTTTATGAACAGCTTTAAAAAAAGTTAAGTAAAGTTTCCGTTACCTATCCAAAAAATTGAATCAAATATCTTAAAAAGGTTAGGTCGCTCATCAAATATGTTTTCGTATAAACTCTTTTGGTTCAGAGGAATACAAATAGCATTAAATTCATGTTTTTAAACACGTGGCAACACTCCTTACATATACTTTCATAATTAAGTATTTTAAGTTAACATTCTTTGAATCTTCTTGCGTGACATTTTCGTTAACTTAATAATTAAATTTAATTTACTATTTTAAACAGGTGGCAACCCTCTCCAAAATTATTTTCAAAATAAAGCTATCTAAAAAGTTTTTGTTTGAGATCCATAATTCATAATTTGATTTAACTTATTATCATTTTAAGTAATTTTTTCAACAGGTAGCAACTCTCACCAAAATTATATTTGAAATTGCATCTTCTTTAAATTTGCAGCTGGGCACTCGTATTATAAAATATCGTTTTTTTTTTTAATTTAGTTAATTTGCATTTAAACAGGTGGCAACCATCCTTGAAAACATTTGGGAAGCGAAGCTTTATTAAGCTTCATTCGTTGGATGCCCATATTGGAATATTTTATTTCATTCATTGCTTAAATTGAATGCAACCTTTTAAACAGGTGGCAACTCCCTATAAAAAATTGATATTAAGGTAATCTATTTAACGGACTATATATGTACGAGTATGTACTAAATCGTATCCAATATTTATAAAGCAATAAGTGATTTAACTTTTTAATTTAGTTGACTACAACTTTTTTAATAGGTCGCAACTTTTTATATATTATAGCCTATATTCTAGCATAGGGGGTTAGGCTATTTGTGCGCTAAATTTTATACAATTCCGTTCAGCCGTTTGGGCCTGAGAAGGTAACAAAAATAAACTCACACTAACTCACGCACACAAACACAAACTTTCAAGTTTATAATATAAGTAGGATTTATACCAAATATATTACAACCATTAATTAATAGGAAATAACATTAATGAAAAATATTAATGTATCAACAGCTTTTTGCACTCATAATGAAAAATACTTCTTTTTAATTTATTTAACTTTTCAGATAGATAACCATGCCTTTTATATACATACATACAATATTTGCAAATGAAAGAATACCTAATTAGCAAGCCTCCTTTTTACACGAAAACTACATACTTATTTATCTCTTTAAATTTCTGTACTAAAATTTTTCTTAATCATTCATTGCATCTTCATAATTTAAATAAGCAACAAAGTGCAGCTCTTGCTAGTTAAATAATCCTACTTCTGAAATGGCTTTGTTAAAATTTAAAATCGTACACCAGTAAATTTTGCGCTTCTCAAAAACACTGACACCAATTAAACACAAAATGTGATGCCAAATTCTACTCCATTTCCTAGTTGTGTTCGCCATCCAGTTCTGCCGTCAGTGTCATTCGTTATTCAATTTTCTATTTTGCTTGCCAAAGTCTTAGTTGCGCATTGATTTTTTTAGCTCTAGAATGTTTAATTTACCACTCAAATTATAAACTTCACCGAGCAAAATTTTCTAGTATTTGTTTTGAAATTGTAACGCATATCATTTACATTTTGTTATGGTGAGCATAAAGGAAACATTCATCATTTCATCTAATGAACATCATTCCAGAGTTAATTTCGCTTACATTGGGAACAGCATTCACTCTTTTCAATTACTATGGTTACGTTTGTTCAATGCAAATGCAAATGCAAATGCAAATGCAAATGCAAATGTGCAAACAATTGTATAGAACCGTGCACAATTTCATTGCATTACGAAGACTTGGAGATATTTATGTGCATACATAAGAAATATTAGTATGTTTGTTTGTATATTAAGGTGTAGGTTGTATATTAGGGTTGTTTGTATATTAGGGTGTATTTTTCAAAGTTATACAAAAAGTACACATATTCTCTAATTATTTTTATTGCGTCATATCACACTGCAAACAAAAAAACAATAGAACCTAAGAAAAGAAGAAATGAAAGTTCATCTTCAAAATGTTATATTATCCCCCTAGTGAGTAAAGTTTTCTGCAAAATGAATAAAAACTTACATAAAATGAAAACTATTTTCACTAAAAGTAGTAAATATTTTTTAAATGCCAATTTATTCCTATTTTTTTTTTATTGTATGCCATAACTAGCTCTGTTAGTGAAGAAAGTAAACAAAGAAGAAAGAGGGTATAGGCAAAGATTTGTTTACAAGCAAAAATTTTCAGAGAAAAAAAACAAAAATTTTCAGCGCATGATGCGAGAATGAAAAGTTCTGTACGTTGGCAACGTTTCACTCTAAATCCGCCAATCTTGAACGCCACCTGAGAACCATAACTGCCTTTTTTTGCTTCTTTTAAAAAAAGTACTAAAAATCCGACTTTTCGGTACAGCGAAAAGCGAAGTTGGCATTACTGAATCAGCTTACGGTGATTGCCAAGGCTGATAGGGTAGAAGGGTTACGACAATTTTGAAATCATCAATGGAGGAAGTTAATTTAATTGCATATTTTGGTCTAATGATCCATAAACTGTTATCATTCTTGTAAAAAAATAATAATAGTTTGTACAAAATGTTTTTTAAAACAGCAGTTTTCCACTTCAATAACATATTTTAAACTGCAAAAATACAATACGTAAATTTTAATTTTTATTTTTATTTTAATGAAAAATTTCTATAACCCGCAACTCAAATACTGTACGTCATTTCTGAAGACCAGCAGACGTATATAAATTTATTTCAATTAATTCGAAACTAAAAGGCGTTTCACTCTAAATCCGCCAATCTTGAACGCCACCTGAGAACCATAACTGCCTTTTTTTGCTTCTTTTAAAAAAAGTACTAAAAATCCGACTTTTCGGTACAGCGAAAAGCGAAGTTGGCATTACTGAATCAGCTTACGGTGATTGCCAAGGCTGATAGGGTAGAAGGGTTACGACAATTTTGAAATCATCAATGGAGGAAGTTAATTTAATTGCATATTTTGGTCTAATGATCCATAAACTGTTATCATTCTTGTAAAAAAATAATAATAGTTTGTACAAAATGTTTTTTAAAACAGCAGTTTTCCACTTCAATAACATATTTTAAACTGCAAAAATACAATACGTAAATTTTAATTTTTATTTTTATTTTAATGAAAAATTTCTATAACCCGCAACTCAAATACTGTACGTCATTTCTGAAGACCAGCAGACGTATATAAATTTATTTCAATTAATTCGAATTCGGGCAAGGTGCATTGGTATCGGTTCGCGCATAATTTTTACATAATATAAAATGCTTACCAAAAATGGTAACTAGTTACAGTACATAGTACGGTAGTACGGAGCTGGTATGGAACTAAATCGAGAATGGCTTGTCACAATTTTGGGAAATTTCATTTCAAAAGTATCATTTTGTCTCTACACTCTTCTTCATACTTCCGATTGCGTGTGAAATTATACCAATTGAATAGAATATGGAGACATTTTTAAACATGCGAATTCAAATCTTTAACCTTTAAATATTTAAATTTTCTATGCAAGATATAATTCGCAAATGGGGCCTTATTACCAGACCTTCGCAATTTTATGTATATATGTATATGCCTAATTGAGAAATATAAAATATTTAATTTTAATAAAAATAATTTCATGTACGATTTCTAATTGTCGTTTGCCTGAGTGAATAAAAAGCGAATTATTTAATAATCACCATTGCCTTTCCTCGCCCCTGTTTTTGACACAAAAAATATATCAAAATATGGGAGGCAATTTCACATAATTGGATACTTTTGATTCAGACAATATTATCTTATTTTATTTTAAACTGATCGGTTATTTGATTGTTTTAATTACTAACATTTTAAAATATGTTGACTGGATTTATTTTATATATTTCATTTTGCATTGAGGTCAAAAAATATTATTTTAAACCACAAAAAAGGCCATGCCCGTCGAATGTATAGAATTCTCTTCAGGCTCACAAAGTCTCTGTATGGAAAAATATCATTGAAATTACAATCAAATGGATTAAATATTGTAATAAAAGCTAATGAATTACAGCGTTTAAATTTCATCATTTTAGTTTTGCTAAGTAACGACGTTTTATTTATTTTCCGTTTCTATATTATTAAATTGTATTATTTAGATTTAGGATTCCCCGAAAATGATTAAGTTATGGCTTAAAAACTAAAATTTAAATTTGTTCATACGGAATAACTTACTTACTTAGTACAATAAATGTGTGAATTATCTATTGAATGCGCTCATGTTTTACATTTTAAATTATACAGATATTTTTTTCTAGCTATTCAATCAAACATCAAAGTCACACATTTTTGTGGAATTTTCATTTTAAGAGATTGTAATTAAAATTTAATTGAATAATTATTTCACATCATTTAGTTTTGTGTTTGTGTTCGTTTCTATTTACTTGAGAATTTAATTACTTCGATACTTTTCATATACATATGTATGTATGGGGTGTTTTTAGTATTTGAATTCGAATCAATATTTGCAAGTAAAATCACAATTCCGTTTGACAATAATTTTATGAGTGATTGAGCATGACACGATGATGTAAACAAACATAGTCGAATGCAAATAGACGAGTAATGAAATCAGCATACGGGAAATTTGCAACCATCGACAATGAACTCTCTACACCTCGCCGTTCCCCACCCCCTCGCTAAAACATTACGAACAAATAATAAAACCACATTTATACGAAAATTCATTAGAATCGGTGATGAGTTGCACCCACACTTAGTTAGTAAGTTTTCACAATTCTTATATGAACAAAACTGGACCAGAGATGTGGTTTTTATGAATATTTGTACCCCTGCGCCACCTAGCGTGGATTCTTTTCCACACTTATTTTATTAAATATAAATGGTTTATGTTTTGGATTTAAACCATATAGGACGGTTTGTAATTGAGAATATATACCGTTGCTTTCTCAACAAGATATCATCTATGCTAAAATAAAAAAAAAATGTCTTTTGCTCAACGGGATAGCAAGTTGGGTAAATATCTCTGAAAAAGTTTGCTCCGTTGTTTTGGTTTTTTTTTTATATAATCCAATTCCATAGTAAACGCTTAAGCGATTTTGGCCGAATTTCTCCTATAATTTGTGGTGTGTGTCTTGATTTTCTAACACTAATTAAGAGACCTACAATTTTACGCCGACTCCGAACGGCGAATGATTTTTTTTGTGAGAATTTTTTTTATAGCAAAAAGATACTCGGAGGTTTGCCATTGCCTGCCGAGGGGCGCCCGGTATTAGAAAAAATTTTTTTCTATAAGTTTTGATGTTCACACGCTACACGCTCGGCTACGGTGGCCGCCAATATATGGCATTCGAAAAAACGAAAGAGTTTTGAATTTCTACGGAACGAGCTAGTCCAGAATTCAGCAGGTATACAATTTATAATTATAATTTTTTTATAAAGTATAATTGCTAGCGTTAATTCTTTTTAATTTCCTCTATCGCATTTTGCTGCCTTATTGCACGCGAGTGCCTATTTTACCTTTTCTTCCACAGTAGAATAATGCAGTGGAATATTTATGTTAAGGTCTCAACCAAACCAACTTCAAATGTGCGATAGTCAAACCTCAAGACTTTTGAGCAACATCTCATTACAATTTTCTTTTTACAGTGGGTTAATGTTGAAATTATTTTATTTGAAATATTACTGTATACACATAAGACGAAATCAACGGGTAAAAGCAAACACCCCTGATTGCTAGGAGGAATACGCAGCAAGTCTAACGAAGTATTGTAAGGAAATCAGAAAATCAAAAATGGGAAACTGTAAAAGCTTCTGTGGCGACATTGCTTCCACTTCTTGCTTCTCAGAGACCAAGAAAAAGGAAAAAAAGAGACCAAACTAACCATTAAACTACCGGACGGTACGTATTCCACTAATGAGATGAAATAACGTTGGCTCTGCTCTCCACTCACTTCCTGGATGGATCCACATCTGGCATGGTGCCCTGGTCACGGGAATCGAGACCATCATGACAGCTTTAAAAAACACAAATAGGACCCGAGATTTCATAGCAATAGGACAACATCCTACTAAGGAGGAACTTAGGATAGAATATAATAACTTAAATGAGAAACACCGGCAACTTGAGCCAAGGTTACGCCAGGCGAAGTTTCTACTGAGAGGATACGAGCGTAAATGCTTTAAGCAGTTTATGTACCTTCTCAAAACACATTTTGGGAATGCTGATTGACTTTCTCACAGGTCACTGCAGGCGACTTCGGATAAGCTCGGAATATGACCAAATGAGTGCTGTCGCTTTTCGGCCCCGGAAACCCCGACGCATCTGCATTCTAATTACGACGCTATGTCTGGAAAGCGGCTGAGGTATCTGAGCGCACATAGCCTAGGGAAAGAACTTGCACGCTCGTTCCTACCAACCATCATGTTAAGCTTCCTAAGGGTGGTGGGGTTAGACGAGATACTGTAACGAGCAGAGGGCACAAAGGATCTGAAAGGTCATAGCCCAAACTTCTATATAAGTATATTAGGTTTAGTAAATCTAAATCCATTATTTTCGCATTAAGATCAAGATTTTGTTTAGCTTAATGTCACTCTCATGGAAAGCATCGTTCCCATTGGCAAACAACTAGAACTGTCAGTTTTCACAAGCTCTCTTGAGGAGAATTTCTCACAGGAGGAGATAGTAATCACTTGGTGTCAGGTCCAGATTATAAGTTGGATGCATAAGAAACCTCCCAACCAAACGCTAGGAGCTTCTGGCGGGTCACTATCGATTTGGTTCTCCTGGTTTTCAGCCATATTTAAATGGTTCCAATTGGTATCGACGAAAAGTAATAAACACTGTTCATAAAATATGGGGTATTTACTCTTTGATTATGGCCATCTTTGACGCGTGCTCAAACAAAACTGTTTGAAAAGTTTCTTTTTTAGTACGAAATTTATCTTTCTAACGCACTTAGACAACGCGAGATAGATACTACTGAAGCTATCTATTGGGAAAATAATGGATTTCTTTTTATAGGATCTAATATATATCTATCTGTCCATACACATGTAATACTTCCGGTCTCCAGAGTCCAATAGTAAAACTTGCTGAGACATTTTTTTGTTTAACATTTTAGTCTCTTGAGTCTCATCGGAATTCACAGAAAATTTCCCCTGGGCTAATAGTGTATTAATACCGATTTAAATTTTGGCCATTATTCTATCAAGTTTTGTGAAAGCAAAAGTGCATTTCGGATAGTAAGGCCAATTGCACATAATTCCAATGCAATAATAAAATATTCACTTTTTTTCTTATTTGCGAGCTACTTATCCCCTTAGTTTACTTGCTAATGATGTTAAACATTATTTTAAGTGGCGATATTTTTCATAGAATTTTATACTAATTGTAAAATCGATTGGAGATTCTTAATCTCTATTAATTTGTAAATTTAACACAAATACTCATGTCTAATTACTTCCTTTATTTAATTCCGGAAACTTCAAACCCATTATAAATACGTTAAATTGAATTTTATGCAGAACAAGGCTCTTACATTGCATTCGGAACGCAATAGCTTTGAGCCAGAAATTTTTATTTTTTCTTCACTAATTCAGTTTTCCCAATAAGCATGCACTGTAAGCTATTTGTGACTATCACTAGCTGAAGGCATTTAAAGCATACGATGCACTCATTTATTTGCAAGAAAAGCTTTTGATGTAGTGGAGGTAAAACGAACCGATTTCGTTTTAAGAAGATTTAATTTCCTTTTTTCCACTCCATTGGTTTATTTTCGGATTTATATTACGCATACGCCTAGGTGTACAAAATAAACGAAATCAAATATACATACATACATATGTATCTGAATAAATATTTGAGTGGCATTTACGATGTTGCCGGAAATAAATCTACATATAGTAATGGACGGCATTTAAGCTTGAATGTATAAAAAAAATATATGTATATATATATATTTGTAATTATGAACATTTTTGTATATTCGCTTTCTGCGTATGGTGAAACTTTTCCATTGAAATACCCACTTCAATTTTAGCGGTGTATACAAAAAAATAACTTGTTGCACAGAAGTAGCTCAAGGAATCAGAACGTTAAATAAAACCTGTTTAAATGCATTTTGCACGCAAGCTTTAAACGTTGCCAACGTTTTGGACAAAATATTTTGTACAAAAATAGCCAGCAAATAAATAGAAAACACTTTTGCATCTTAAGGTGCGAACCACAGGTAAAACTTCTTTGCCGATTCAATAAATAGATGGATACCAAGGTGGGGTTGTGTTAATACTATTAGTAATTAGAAAAAATAGTGTTCGTTCGTTCGAAGTAATTAGTAGCAGCATTGGTAAGAGTACTAGTAGTAATTATTAACCGCATTAAGAAAAATAGTAGTAGAAATTAGTAAAAAATACTGGTTATAATTAGTAGCAGTAATAGTAAAAAGTAGTAGAAATTAATTAAAATAGTAGTAGTAATTAGTAAAAATAGTAGTATAAATTAGTAAAATTAGTAGTAGAAAGGAGTAAAAAATAGTAGAATAAATTAGTAAATATAGTAGTAAAAATTATTTAAAATAGTAGTAATAATTAGTAGTAAAAAAAGTAATAGTAACTAGTAAAAATAGTAGTAGAAATTAATAAAAATAGTAGTAGAAATTAGTAAAAATGGTAGTAATAATTAGTAGAAATAAGTCAAAATGGTAGTAGTGTAAGTAGAAAAAACAGCAGTAGAATTTAGTTAAAGTATTAGTAGAAATTAGCCACAATAGAACTAGTAATTAGTAGCAGCATTAGTAAAAAAAATAGTAGTAATTAGTAAAAATAGTAGTGGTATTAGCTAAAATGGTGGCGGAAATTAGTAAACATAGTAGTAGAAATTAGTAAAAGTAGTAGTAGTTATTATTAGTAGTGTTAGTAAAAATTTTAGTGGAAATTAGTAAAAATAGTAGTAATATTTAATAGCAGAATCATTAAAATAGTAGTAGGAATTAGTCAAAATGGTCCTAGTAATTAGTAGTATAAGTAGAAAAAACAGTAGTAGAAATTAGTAAAAATAGTATTAGCAATTTGTACAAATAGTAGTGATATCAGTAAAAATGGTGGCAGAAATTAATAAAAATAGTAGTAGAAATGAGTAAAAGGAATAGTAGTTTTAATTAGTAGCATTACTATAAAAAGTAGTAGAATTTCAAAGAATATGTATTAGAAATTATTTAAGGCATATATATTTAATTGCTGAAAGTGGGAAAACTGAAATTTGCACAAACAAAATAAACGTATGAAACTTTATTCATTTTTGAAAATTATTTGCATGATGAATGAAAATTTATTCATTTTTGAAAATTATTTGCATGATGAATTAAAATTTATTTTCGTTTATATTAAATTTTCTCATAACGCCCATCCCTAGCTGAAAAATAAGCTTAAATTTCTCTAAGCTTTCGATAGTTTGACTCAGTTATCAAATTAAAAACTAATAAATTATATAAAGTAAAAGTAAAGCTCTTTTATATTAAGCGAGAAAAAAAACAAATACAGATTCAAATATGAAAATTAAAAAAAACCAAAAAAAAAAACAAAACGGATGACAATGATTTATATAAATCGATGTACACGGTATATAACCGATATAAATGATGAAATCGATTAAAATATTTTGATCTAAAATTAATTCGCTAAGAATTTTCCGAATCACACTTTTTACATATCACATTATGACCATTACCTTTGCTGTGGATATCGATCATGTTAAATAACTGTAGGTTAAAATGAAATATTTTACTTTATATAGAGAATATTATATTAATTTATTTATTCTACCATTCGATTCCGTTTTAGTTACTATTTCGTCTTTTCCAATTTGTTTTCACTTTCGATAACTTACCGATAAAATTCGAAATTCGATTTCGATAATATACCGATAAAATTAGAGAAACTTCAATTTATTCACAATGAGTGGAATAATTCAAATTTTCAAAAGTTTTTGTAGAATTTGTAGATGTGTAAATTTTCCAAGAGCATCTTACGTCACGTGGGAACATGGTATAACATTACGTTCTCGGTTCCATTACCTTTTTCATATTATTAGTGATTTTCGGTATTCTCAGCATTAACGAAATGGCTATCGTTGTTGAGATTGCTGGTGTAAGAAATATCGTATACGATATTAAAGACTCAAGTATTTTACTGTCACTATTGTCACCGTTTTTTTTTTGTTTATCATAATCGCTGTTCATATTTTTTTAAACCTTTTTTTCGAAGGGTTGCCACAAGTAAGCTTTTTCTAAGTAATTTAAGTTTAAGAATTTCATATTTAAATTTATTTAAAGCATATGACCTTCCATATCTGCAAATATAAAAAGATGTACAGGGTGGCTCATATGGTGGTTATTTTTTAAATAAAAAATGAACAAAAATCCACTCTTTTCTTTGGGATATTAATTATTGTATTATTGTGGGTATACCGAAAAAAGGTTCGAAATACCAAAAACTCTCACAATTTCATTCATTAAAATCAAAATTGATACCAACCTACCACACTGCATTAGCTTCTTCCATGGAGGAAGTTGTTTTGTTTGTCGAGATGAAATTGCCGTTGCCCATTTTGTTTGCATTATTCCCCAACGTTGTTCAAAAGCAAAACGCGATTCATTTCATTATGCGGAGATATGATACTGACTTTATGTCATAATTTCCAGCAGGAAAGATTATTGTTCGCTTAGTTTTATTATAAACTCACAAAAAATGCTCTCTCTTTCTCTTGGGTAAATGTTTTGGTTTAGCTTGCTGCTCAAGAAAGAAAAACACAAACAAATTAGGACTTTCATAACTTTCATAACTTTTCTGCTTTCACCAAACTATCTGTCTGCTTAAAATCATATTTTTTTGCCATGAGCTAACTTAAATGGCGACAATAAAAAAGTTCGTTCAGTGCCATGTGAGGAGATTTAAGTAGATGGCGGACAAAAGCAACTTTTAGGTCCGTAAAAAATAAAACCAAAAAGAAGAAAAATAAAACACAAAAACAAACAATTGGCAGCAGTTGCCATGGTGCAAGAAGCAATTATTTTTTTTTTTGGCAAAATGCTACTACCGAAGCTCATGCAGGCGTACTGAGGAGCCAAGCTTGCCTTTGAGCCAAACACTCCAAAAGTTTTATAGCGCACATTTTAATTTACTCAACGTCATCAACTTTCGAAACTTGGCATTTGTGTGAATTTCTCAAATTTGCTGCAGTGCTAAAGATAATTTGCATACATTATGCAACGTGCTATTGCAACTAACTTAAAGGATGTATAGCAAGTATTGCAAGCACAAATGTGCACGTGCATACACACACACACACCCATACATACATACATATATTGTATTTGCATTGCACATATCCGGCCCATTTGTTTGCACTTTCCAAGAGGAGTACCTAGAAGCCATTTGCATTTCCGCGTAGTTGCATCGTGATATGTATGCTGAGAAGCTCCTCCCGCCCTCGCGTGTAAAATTTGCTCTTCCTTAGCTGCTAAATTTGTAACTTTGTAGTTAAATGTAAATACTTGTATCAAGTATGGCATCCGCTTTAAGATTAAGAGCAATATCATATTCTGAGAAACCCCAAATATCAGTAAATATTTGCAACTTGTAGGATCTTTTGAATGTGACTAAGTGAAAATGAAACATTATATGATAATCAAAATTATAATGATAATGATAATCATAATTATAATGATAATGATAATGATAATGATTATGATAATGATAATGATAATGATAATGATAATGATAATGATAATGATAATGATAAAGATAATGATAATGCTAATGATAATGATAATGATAATGATAATGATAATGATAATAATTATGATAATGATAACGATAATGATAATGATAATGATAATGATAATGATAATGATAATGATAATGATAATGATAATGATAATGATAATGATAATGATAATGATAATGATAATCATAGTGATAATGATAATGATAATGATAATGATAACGATAATGATAATGATAATGATAATGATAATGATAATGATAATGATAATGATAATGATAATGATAATGATAATGATAATGATAATGATAATGATAATGATAATGATAATGATAATGATAATGATAATGATAATGATAATGATAACGATAATGATATTGATAATAATAATGAAAAGAAAACTACCCTATGACATCTGTTCATCATTTCTTAAGCTAAATTTTCTGCTGAATCGGGACAGGAAGATTATATAAAAAAGTACTACAGGTTTTTAAATATGGTTAAATTTTGATTTTTTTGGAATATGAGACAAAAATAAGTTATTTAATTGTAATTATCTCGCCACATAATTGACCGATTTCTACTTACTTTTAAATTGTGTATTTACAGTTTAATTAGTGCAGTGATAATTAGGGCGCCTTTGCTTACGTAACAATCTGAGTGACAAACGGCTGTTTAAAAAAAAAAAGAAAAAATTGTTCAAACGCTATATGAAAAATGTATTTGAAATGTTACTATGTTAATCTCAAAGGTATTCATTATAGAAAATTGAAACATTTGTGTTTGTATTTTTTTAATATCCACGCGGCGCCCTTTAAAATCCTTGCTTTTTTCGGTCATAAAAGAGCAGCGGTTTTGTATTCTTCATAGAATTGCTAATATCGTAAAAATTTTTTTTGCAAACATTTAGCAGAAATTGCACACACCGTTGCGTAACTCTCACAGTGATTCCAGGTAGTTATCTTCGCGCTCAGATGATTTTGGCCATGATTCAAGGCCTATGCAAAATCGTTTGTTGACTTCGGAAATCTAGTTGTTTTTTTTAGCCATACAGTTTTCCAGGTATCAAATTGTAGGAAAATAAATTATGCTCTCCAGTTTTTGCTAGTTTTGTTTTTTTTTGGCAGGTTAGCAGAAAACGCTTTTTGTTTATTTTTTGGAATAGCAGCAACTCTAGCATCGGTTGGGGTAATTAAATTTTTATTACATTTTTTAAAAAGAAAATTTTATATTTTAGACAGTGTGACCCAAAACTAAGGACATTAACAAATGCTATTTGACTATATTTTTATTAATGAAAGCGATGAAAAAGATGAGTTCGTTTAATAGTTATTTGCGCTTTAATATTTTTTTGAAGTATAAATAATTAGTTCATTTTTGGATACGTGTTTATCGCCAAAAGGCCTTGGAGTTGGCCTTATTGGCTCAGGCAAATTTTAAGTATTTATTATTATTAATTATTAATAAAATGTCTTAATTGGATTGCCACTCCACACATTTGCCAAAGTAAAATGCCGCCTGCAAATGGGTTAATATATTTTGGGTCACTCAGTATATGAATGCAAAAAAGGATATGCTTACTAATTGCGCTTAAAAAGTTCATCAAATTAGATTAATTTACCAGCTAATATTCTCTACACAAAAAGTTGCTTCAAAGTACAAACCACTAATGTCATTTGCAATACACTAACAAAGTTTAACCAATTTTTTATGGCTAGTAAATTTTTTTTGCAAAACTTTCGCACTTTCATTTTTTAACACTTACTAATACACACACACACGCATACATACACACACATGTACACACATACGAGCAGTCTATGCATGAAAAATTACAAATACCAAAACATAAACATGAATGAAATTTCAAAACAGCTGATTGCCAAGCACAAGAATTGCAATGCAAGTAAATAATCGGAACAAAGAGCGCAAGAAACATCGAAAATGAATACGGGGCTCGATTATATGTAAATAATTTTACTCACAATGAAAAGCGTAAGATAGCAAATAGTGAAATACTTTGGCGCCAATGACCATCAATGATGTCATCATGAAAAGCACGTGTTACGAGTATGCACGTCAGAAAGCAGCGTCGATGTAAAACTTCGAAAGGGGAATGTGACATGAACTTGATGGGCAAATTTTGGTAATTGACTTCTATAAGAAATAAGTAAGTTCATAATACATAATTTTGCAGCAATTTTTCGTGCTCAAAAAAAAAAATCTAAAAAAAAAACATTTTTTTTCTTTGAAGAAATGTTTCATCTTCGATGCTGAAAATCATAATGGATGTGTGTAAATTCTACTTTTTTTCCCCACCATTCATTACTTTCTACTCTCACATACATTCACCTACATAAATAGTACCTATTTCGAAAATACTCACACTCCGAAAGCGTTTGGAGGAGAATAACATCATCTACATATCTAGCTATGCCGGCTGTTAAGGATTTTCGAAATTAAATTCATGTTCAGTTGGATTCCAACCTCAGGCAGTGACGGTACGTGTGCGAACACTGCCTAGAAGTAGCGATTTCGATGAATTTGTATTAAACGAATAGAATAGCTGAAAGAGAGCAGCAAACGAAAAATATCAAAACAAAACCAAACAAAACAAAAACAGAGAAGCGGAAAAGCGTCAACAAGCGAATGTATGTAGTACATTAGTCGACGGTGCGAAAGGAAAAATAAAATTAATGTGCGTTTTTGTATGCGCGCGCGATTTCTGGGTTCACTAGTAGTTTTATTTTTGGGCACTTTTCGTACATTTGACGTGAGAGAAAATGATGAAAATGCGGATTGTGCTAAAAGTGAGGTGGCTGTTGAGGTGTTAGGTGTGTAAAGGGGTGGCGGGGTGCAAGTGGTAAAGCGGTAAAGCATAAAGGGGGGAAAGGGAGTGAGCCGATGACATAAAGGCTATTAATTCTTTGAGAAGTGAATGGTGTTGGGTGCTTGGTGATTGGTGGTTTTATTTTCTTGGCGATTTTGCGGATGTCGCCAACAATGCGCCTTCTTCGCGTTGAAAGTGTAAAGTGTTAAATGAAAAATGTAAAATTTGTTTGCACATGCAAATGCAAAAAATAAAGGAAATCGATGATTGATGAAAAAGTTGAAAAGTGATATACAATAATTATTTGAGTTGTGTGAATTGAGCAGAAATAAATCTCTCATTAAAATTAATATACATATGTAACTTCTAGTGCGTGAAAAAATTTTTTCTAAAAAAAAACCGAAAAGAAAAAATTTTTATACGATATAATAAATTGTGCTAAAATTAAATGCGGTACATAACATAATCTATTACATTTATTATATTTTATGAATATTTGATTTATTTAGTTTTGTTTGGTTTTTTTTTTTGTCGCGTGACATTGACAAAGTTAATTAAGTAGCTGCTCAGTAGTTCGGCGTACAAAGCATAAGTGGCTAAATTATCTCATAAATACGTTGAAAAATACATGCATATACAGTGAGTCAAAAAAAACGCTTACGAAAATTCGCAATATTTTTTCATGGAAATTTTTCATTAAAAAATAATTGCAAAAAACCGAACCATTCAAATTATTGTATAAAGCTAATGAAAAATTTGCAAAATTTTTATTACAATTTAATATTTTCAAATTTTTTTAATGAAATGTGTAAATTTGAAGTGACTGAAAATAGTCGTTGATTTTATTTAGAACAATTATAATTGCTTATTTAGCTCCAAACTGGCAGTCTGAAAAAAAAATATTTTTAAAAAATGTCTTACGAATTAAAAAGAATAATATTGATTTTTTTTTTAAAAAGGCGTCGAATTCCTCGGTACTTATAACGCTCAAGACCGTGTGCAAAAACAAAAATAAATAAAAGAGGTTTTAAAAAACAGATATCGAAAAAAGTCTTTAAAAAAACATTTGTACGAATTTTCCACAATTTGTATTAAAATTTGTTTTTAAATTTTGTAGATAATGTGTTGAATTCCTGTACAAAATTCACGCTCAAGACTCTCAGCAAAAGGCAAAAATATTGAAAAAAATTAAAAAAATAATAATATCGAAAAAGGAACAAATTTTCCACAATTTATAATGGGAAACTGCTTATCCCGAAAATTTCCAATAAATCGCATTGAAAAATTTTTTTTTTAAGAAATGTGTCAAACTTTTCGAAGATTTGTAGAAAGTTTAAAATTTTGATTAAAATTATTATTTTTTCTTTATAGTGTAAACCAACTTAATACGACTTCGTTCACTTTAATTTTCGAAACCGCCAAAACTACCGCAATGTAATTTGTTTGGAGTTTCCAAGGTGGTATAATCTCATAGTAATGAGAAGAGAAAAAATTTACCGCTAGATGGCGCTGAAATGCAGTCATTACTTACAACTTTATTTATGGTCCGATTTTGCGCTTATTCGAAGAATGTATATAAATTAACGCAAAGATAAATACTTTTGTAAAAATGACATGAAGAAGGCGCTAGAGTGAAGTTATTACTAAAAATGTTATTTATTGTCCGACTTGTTTTATACCGTTTTCTATCTTAAATTGCCCAGCTCGATCGACTGCCCCTTCGAAATATACCAAATTAGCTTTGCTATATCTTACAAAAAAAAAATTCTGAATTCGAGTTAAATAAAACAGTGAATACTGCTTTTTAGGATATCTATACCCCGGGACCATCTACCAGTATAATTTTCCAAAACAAAAAATTATAGTTACATATGTCTTTTCAGTTTGCATCAAATCTGATTGTAAATTGGAAACAACTCGAGCACAGCGCCACCTATTGAAGGGTTTTATTTGCCCTATGTACAGTAGATGCCATTGCATATATCGGGTGTTTTTTTTAGGGGTATAGAACTTCGAATTGAAATAAAACACAAGAAAATCGTTTTAAGGTCCATCAATTTGACTTTATTGGAAGGATAATTTTATGCCATTAATGTTTAAATATGATTTCGGGCATGTGGCCGCCGCGGCTGGCTCGAATAAAGCCAATTCTACAGGTCCAATTTTCAACCACTTTTTCGAGCATATGGGGCCGTATGTCGGCAATAACGCCACGAATGTTGGCTTCCAATTCCCCTAACGTTTCTGGTTTGTTGGCGTAGACGAGCGACTTCACATATCCCCAAAGAAAATAATCCAATGGTGTCAAATCACACGATCTTGGTGGCCAATTTACAGGTCCATTCCGCGAAAATATGCGCTCATCGAATGTTTCCTTCAATAAATCGATTGTGACGTGCGCTGTGTGGCATGTAGCGCCGTCTTGTTGGAACCACAACTCATCCACATTCATGCCATCCAATTCGGGAACAAAATAGTCGGTTATCATGGCTCTATACCGGTCTCCATTAACGGTAACTGCCTCTCCAGCATTATTGCGGAAGAAGTATGGCCCAATGACTCCACCAGCCCATAGAGCACACCAAACAGTCAGTTTTTGTGGATGTAATGGCGTTTCAAGGGTCTCATGTGGATTCTCTTCACTCCAAATGCGGCAATTTTGCTTGTTGACGTAGCCATTCAACCAAAAATGAGCCTCATCACTGAACAAAATTTTGCGATGAAAATCAGCATCGAGATCAATCTCATTTTCGGCCCATACACCAAAATCACGACGCATTGCATGGTCTCGCGGCTTTAATTCTTGCACAAGCTGGATCTTGTAAGGTCGCAAGCCAAGATCTTTGCGCAAAATCTTCCATAAAGTTGATGGACAAAGCTCCAATTGCTGTGCACGGTGGCGAATCGATTCATTCGGGTCCTCTTCAACACTTTGCTCTACAGCGGCAATTGTTTCTTCGGTGCGCACTGTTCGACGTCTCTGCGGATGCGTATTATCACATAGAGTAAACGTAGTGCGAAAACGATCCATGGTTAACCGAATTAATTGCTCTGATGGACGATTATGTCGACCATAAAATTGACGGAGCTCGCGGTAAACTTCGCGAACTGAACCATTATTTTCGAAATAAATTTGCACGATTTGCAAGCGTTGTTCTTTTGTCAACATGTTCATGATGAAATGGCAAACCAAACTGAACATAAATGACATTAGAGTTGCCAGATTTGACCACAAAATGCCAGTTTTATCTCTATTCGAAAAACAAACCTGTAAAAAAAACACCCGATATATACAAAAGTCCAAAATGCAACAATGCATAAACCGTGGCCACTCAACCCTGTCGGAAATAAAATTATGTACTTTAAAACCAATGTAGAAAGTATAAAATTGTAATTTTTCGTTTAAACAAAAATAGATTTTAATTTGAATTCAGTATACAAATTAAAAATAATTGCACCACTATTTCGAGCATCAATTCTCAAAAGTATTGTGAGTGTCGACTTCTTGTTCAATTGTACTGCCTTACAGACAAAAAATTAAAAAAAAAAATCAGATTTGAGGGAGATTATTTATTTATTTTCATTTATTTTATTTACAACAGTTTACACAGTAATGAATTACAGAATGAACTTAGAGAAGACACTAGCTACAAGGCCGCCAGTCTTTTTTTTTTAATACCAGGTTATGTATGAATTTATTCGTTAAATTTAATAGTACAATAGAAAAAAATGATGATGTTTACTATGGTATCTTAAACTACGCTAAATTATGTTAAAGTTATTGTTATATTTGAGAAAACTATAGATATGCATAATGTTGTCGCGGCTAGGTGTTGATAGTGCTTCCAATAGGGGATTATTGCCAGTGATCTCAATCTCTCTAGTATTAGGACATTGAGATATCTGTAGTGCGATTCACTAACTTTAAACGGTTGCACTCACGATTGTCCGATTCACTAACTTATTCTTAACGGCCCCTAAACAGCTAATAAAGAGTGGTGGCGCCTCTGTCAAACTAATTGTCAAAATAAGCGAAAAGCACAAAGAGGAATAGGGAGAAAAAACAAACGAATACCTGCTGTCAAATCACGATGCAGAGAAAAGAAGGTGACGACAAAAGCACGTTTATTATATTTCATTCAAGTGAAATATGATACTAGTTTCTTTCAAACTACAAACATTTATAATTTTCTTTATATATTGCAATGTTCCATTGTAGCAGAATTCCGGACACTCGTCTGAGTGGTTTGGTAGAATAAACATCAACTCGACTCCAAGGAATATCCGGAATCACCTGCAAATATGTCATGGTTTTTGTTTTCCAAAATTCGCGTGGTGCTCCAGCGTATTTAGGATTTACATTGTATATTTACAGTTTTTTTTAATTAGAAACATTTATCTTTTATTGTATATTGCTAGGTTCTAGCGGCTTTGAGATTCTTCGTAACTGGTTGCTATCAACGACCCGTAAGTCAGCAATGGGGAATATTTATGAGCCAGTCAGTCATCCGTAAGCCGGCACTCATCGGATAACGGATGCAATCTATGATTCGTTGTTTCACCATGACTCGTCATGATTAAAACTAAACTATACTTCTGTTTTTGTACTTGGATCCTTGAAGAAGCCTCCTCATATTTCATGTTGGTGGCAAAATTGAAGCATGAGTACAATCGACGGCCCCAATAGTGCTCCCCACAAAAGGTGACGACACTGAAGCAAACATTTCTTTAGCAGCTTGGGTCACAGGATACCTCACTTTCTGTTGCATTCAAATGAAAGGGATTGTCCACATCTCGAAGCAAATTTTTGATCCACTGTTGGAGCGCTTACTTCTTTCGTCACCTCGTGATAATTTATAGCCAAATATTCAAAGGACATTATTTAATGTTCCGCTTTTAATTTCAAGAAAACAAATCACAAATTTTGAATTTTTTCTTTTATTTAAGTTGAAATCACAAATTTTTCTTTTCTCGATTGAGTTAGCAACATGAAATTTGTCGACTAGCTAACAACAACAGCTGAATGCGAAAATCATTAAAAAAATGAAGACTGAATAGCAGCGTCGTTAAAATTTTCGTTAAGATGAGTTAACCATGCGAATATCGTTACAATAAGTTAGTGAATCGCACTACAGGTGTTTAACTGTATTTTGGCGGTCGTAGAAGGGCAGCAAGGCGGGCTACTCCTACTTAAAAAGTGAGAGTGGCTAAATATGCTGTGATCGAGTCTAAGACGTATGTACGGCTTCAGGATGTTGGTTGCCAGATTTGCAGGATAAATTGCGGTCATTCTTCTTGGATTAATTCCAATATAATGATGGTTACATGGTATCCAGTCCGTGAGTTCCGCATTTCCTCGTTTTGCTTTATAATAAATCTGAAAATTTCCTTAAGAAGTCAAGCATTACTACTAACTTCTTCTGCGATACTATTACCGCATCCATTTCCTGCGAACCCCACATGCCCTGGGATCTACATAAACTTAATTTTATTTCGAGCCGCAATGAGGGAGTTTTTGATTGATGAAATTATTTTAAGGGGTACTGACAGTTGATCGAATTGCCGCAATGCATGATTTACTATCAGTGCAATTCAAGTATTTACCTTTGTTTTTTTTTTTTTTGGTATGCCCAACAGCTAGTTCTGATGGCAATGCCATGTTTGTACCGTCAATTTTTTTTTTTTTTGCAAGAATTAATCAATCAATTATAATGCTTACAGGCAATACATTTAAAAAAAAAATCAGGTATAGGGTAGGTAAGTATGTACCTGCTAAGCTCAAACATAAATTTTCAAAAAAATTTTGTATGGGTAGAGTTTTGTGATGGTGGTAATTATGCGCTGACATAAAACTTGTAGGGACTGGTTAAAAACATAAATTTTTGAAAATTGTGATTTTGAAAACATTTTAAACATTTTTTTAAATTTTTTTCAATTTCTAGCTTTAAAAAAAATAAAATAAAAAAAGTCTGAAAAAAATAACTAAAATAAAAAACTAAAAATAGAATTTCAAAAAATTTTTCAAAACCAAAATTTAAAAAAAAATTTCGACTCTGCACAACTTTGCATGTAGCTAGTATTTGGCTACAAAATAGTAATTAATAACACTAGTTACATTTTATAAAGGTATTTATAACTTACTTATTAGGCGCTATAACCGCTTAAGCGATTTTGGCCCAAGTTCTCCCACAATTTGTGGTAAGCGTCTTGATGTTGAGGAGCCTACAATTTTTCGCCGAGTTCGAACGGCAACTGATTTTAGTGAGAAGTTTTTTTTATGGCAGAAAAACATTCGGAGCGCGATCGCTATTAGAAAAAAGTTTTTCTATAATTTTTAATGTTACTTGCCCCTGACAGAATTTGAACCAATGAAGCGCGCACACTTACGACCGCCGTACATACATACATATATACTTGATGCAAGTTATATCAACATAATTAACAACAATACAATAAACAACAGCTGACTTCCAATTACTTTTTTCAATTGGTAATTTTTTTAGACTATCTGCTTTTACCGACAGGGATGATACATACACATCAATCTTTGATATCACTCCACGCATATCGAACAGAATATGCATACATATGTAGGTACACAGTTAGAGTTATATTTTGGTATGTAGATATATACATATACTATACAAATAAGTAGATATGTATCAACTGAACTGAATGCGTCATAATGTTAACTGTGGGGAATGGAAGCGAACGCTGGCGCCGGATATCTGTCACATAAAGCATAAAACATTTAGTCATCACTAGGACTAGAAATCTCATGCACTAAAATATCGACATGTTAACTGTGAGCATAGATATCGACAATGTGCGCATATATTTAATATGCACTTTAAATTCAAAAATTTGCGCTTAAATGAAATAAAATTTGCAAGTAATAATATTTTTCTGGTATTTTATTGTCGGCAAAAAAACAAAATAAATATTGTATTTTAATTATTAAGAAAGGAATGAAAACAATTAGTTTGAACCTATCTTATATACAATATTAAAAATCGCGTATCACGGTGTTTGTGATCGAACTCCTCCGTCATTTGATTTACATATAAATATTATTGCTTATTTATTTATAAAGATTTACTGCTTATTACCTTACTTACTTACTTTAAGATGTGTTATGTCTTATTATTGTGACACTGAAATTTGTTGTACTACAATATAAAAGATTTTAATAACTTATTATACTAATTTGCCCTATTAAATAAATAATGAAATAATGAAATGAAAATATAATCAATCCAAAAGCATTACTATTACTATTTCTATGTAAATTAAGAAATAATATTTCAATACATGAGTTGTTAACGAAGGTTTTTTCTTCTTCTTTTTTCTCATACAATAATATTTAGTTACATATGTTCATGCTTCAAATGAAGCCACAAATCTTCAAATGGTTTTCAAAGTACATGTCGCCCATGATTCAATAATGAAAGGTTTGATACATAAACAGCTTTGCTCCTCACTCTTCACATGACGTCGCCTTTGACTAAAAAAGTGTTACTTCTTTGAAAATTTAATGTATGAATTTTATCAAATATTTTTAAATAGTAGTAAAATTTAAAAAAAAACAAACAAAGTTTTAATTCGCTGATATTTTTCTGGAAACAGTGACAATTTGAGGAAGTATTCAATAATAAAGTAAATATTTTTTATAAGCAAATACATATGTGGTTTTATTTGTAATTCATTAGGTAATTTGTGCATCTAAATCGTGATTGGTATACCGAGTGACCGTTTGCCTGCATCTTAGCCCATTAAGCTCCATTTCCCAGTTCATTTTTATCTCCACCCGTGTGCGAGCGCGAGTTAGCAAGACCTTTGCTGTTCCCTATCCTTTTATAGGATTTCTTTGCAAAGCCCACTGCTTGTTGTGTTCGTATCCCTACTCTTTTTCGCCTACACCCTTGTACCACTGCACTATGGTCTGAAATTCAAATTTTTTGGCATAAATTAGAAGGAGTGGTAGTAGGCCATTGAAATTTGACTTAGTTAAGAAAAATTCCAAGAATGGATGAAATCGGTCATTCTCCAGGGGTAGCTCCCTTGGACCTATAGTAAAAATTTTTGAATTTCAGCTCCAAAAATTGCGATATCTTCACGAAATTTGGTAAATATGTTATTCTAGTAATACGCATCGACGATACCAAAAATATTTGAAATCGGCCAGTCCCTAGGAGTACCTCCCTTGGACCTATAGTAAAAATTTGGTTTCATAAAGGCAAAAGTGGTCAAATAATTTTATTATCCAAATATTTATACATATGTTTTTACTGAAACAATTATTTTTATAATAACATTGACTGTACATCTGAAATGAGAGAGAAGTTACAGAATTATTAAATTCACTTGAATATAATATAAAAAGTTATATGTACCAAGCAAATCATTCGAAATCACAGTCTTCCGTATCTAAAACTAAAGCGTTCTCCACAACGTCTGCTTCCGATATATCGGAATCAGAATTATCCGAATCGTATTCAGATCCCCGTGGCAAGTGGTTGAAAATTTGAAGCTCACTTGAAGGTGTAAGCAATTGTATTACTTCTTCTGGTAGCTTCTCTCTTTTCCGATATTTTTCTCTAGCGGATAAAGACAAGCTTGAAAGAAGGAGGTCTGAAGAATCCATTGCTCTATTGAAAACATCAGTCATATTATTTTTTCTTGTATTTTTTCTTGCATGTGCGTTGCGATCTCTCTTGTATAATTTATTTCGAGCCTCTGACGCATTTTCACCAAAACAACCAACAGGCATTACGCAATTTTGTATAATCTGTGAGCCGTGAACAAATATTTTATGAACTGTTGCTGACATTGGAAACCATAAATATTTTTCCATGTACAAGAAGGCAGTTCTTTTGCAAAAATCTTCAAACTTTGTGGTATCTATAGGATACTCGCAGGAAATAGCAATTAATATAACTCTAAAGTTATTCAAAATTTCTATATCAATATTTGTAATTAAAGAAAAGAGTTCTAAATTGTTACATAAATGCTTTCCTGGCAGTATTGCCGTCATTTGATGTTCCACTACCATTTGCTTTAGGCTTATCTACATGAAGGCCCATTTCTTCCCAAAACCTCTTTTGTACTTCTTATTTACGAAGTTGGAATGCTTCTTTATCTGAAGCTTCCCTTATTTGCCACTTTTTTAATTCGATTCTATAAGCAATGTGTACAACGAATTCAAATACTCGAATCCATGCATGTAGTGGGCTAATACCATATCTAAGGGATGTAAGTTTGGGTTTAAAAACATCAGAATTCAAATTTTTAGTTGTTACGAATTGTTTTGGTGTAGCACCACATATTGGGCATTTTTGATTAGAATTGGTGTTTGTTATAACATTTAGTACTTTTCCATCAATCAAAGTCATATGCAAATCATAATTGACAATAATTTTTTCCCCGTTATCAAGGTAATATTCAAATGGATTTAAATAAGATATTTTCATATCTAGCTGACTATTTTCTGATAGAATTAGAGCTGTAGATTCTTTTGCTAATTGCATTTTTAATGGCCTGCAAAACCGCACTGATTGCGTAGTGCGATTCCTCCAAATAATTTTGCCAGAACTGTCCAACATTTGTAAAGGTATAATGGTAGTTACAAACAGTGATTGGTCAAAAAGTTGAGGTGTACTTGTCTCAAACCTTTGTTTAAACATACTTTGTCCCGTTGTACCGTCAAACCCATAGCTAGCAATTAAAACAACATTCGAAATTTCTGCCATGACGTGCAAAACATCTTTTTGGAATAAAAGAATGCGTTGTGCGGTATGGTCTAAGAGATTTTGCAGTGATACTTCTGCTGAAGACTCCGACACAGATATCTCCTTAGGCCGGCAAAGTAGCTTGCATTTAATTACTTCCTCATAGCTTGGATATATATTGCAATTCCTTTCTTTATTTAACAACCTCATGTTGATATATTGTCTTTTGCTTAAATCATTTTCAAGTAAAAATGCGAGAGCTTCTTCCGGAATGAGTGGAACTGCTTCGGGTTTTTTGGAGGTAATAGCTTTTCTTATTTCGCTTTGTTCTGCTTGATGTGCAGTTTTCTTTAAAATGAATGCTAAATCACTTTGTTTTGATTTTTTTGCCGCCACAGTAGCTGCATGAATCAAAAAATCAACATCGTCATTGTTTTCACAAGAAAGATCACTTGCCAGCTTCCTCTTAAGCCGATCTTTTGCATCTGTGTAGCTAACCTTTGGTCGTCCTGCTTTACTTGAACAGGGTTTTTCAAAATCATTCTCAGAAATTTCAATAATAGTTGTTGCGGAAACCCACTGGGGGTATTTCTCTTTAAATCTATTAACCATACGATTACATTTTGATAATTTTTGGCTAACATATGCTAATAAATTTTGTATTTTTTTTCTTATTTCATCTTTTTTCTTTAAACTTAACTCATTAGTATTAATTTTTTTAAAAACCTAATCCAAAACAACATTAGTTTTGCGATCGCCCTCTATCTCCAAACTCCAAGCATTTCTTCGTGTGGGAATTTAAAGGTTGCTGAAAATTACAAATATACTTAAATGGGGAAAAAACGCGTCAATGTTACATACATGATTTTAAAGAACATACCCCAAACTTCCACCGAACATAAAAATCTGGAACAATACGGTACAATACACACAACTTTCACTCCACAGAACACAGGTTAATACGAAATTTTCGGTTAAAAAAGCTATCAAACAAAACTCCACACTATACAGATATAACACAATAAACCACATTTTTTTCCATTAAGTTAAAAAATAGATACCTTTCTTATATTCTTCCATTATAAATTTATTTCTTTTTTTTCCTTTTTAACAATTATCGAACAGCTGTTTTCTTACAATATTTTACTGAACTGTTTACAAGTTTGTTGTTGCTTCAGAAGCATCATGTTTTACAGCTCATATTTAGAACAGAGTTGCCATATCCAAATAATTTTTTGTATATTTTAGACCACTGAAATGTCTCAATTAATACTGCGTACCTATTTTTTTGAAATAAGAAAAAATAATTTTTGGATTTATGCCAAAAAATTTTAATTTCAGACCATAGTGCACTGCCTTCTTGGCAAAGTGAGTGGGCAGTCCAAATTTCGAGAATTTAAATTAGTATTTAACAAAAAAAATCAAATATTTTAAAATAAAAGTTAATATATTTCTTTCATTAGGACCTTAGAGTGTGTTTGCCATTAGGATAGATGATAAGCATTTCTGTCCAAGTTTCAACAATTGAGACGTGGGGAGTTTGTGTGAGTTTTTATAAGAACAAATAACTTTATCACAGAATTTAATTGTACCAACAATTTCATATATTTACCACTAGATGTAGAAAATTCAATTTTATTTATTGTTCTTATAATTTTATGCAACTTAAATTCTACAACTAGTTACATATTTTGCGTAGTTGTTGAAAAAATTTTTCCCTTTTTTCTTCCTTCACAAATGCAACCTTTTGTGCGGGAGAGTTGGAAATTGGCGGTCATTATGTATCAAACCTTTAATAATTGAATCATGCATGTCGCCTGTATTTTATTTTAAAATATTTTAAAAGCCAAAACTGCAAACAACATATTTACATTCATATAGTATTTGAGCAATGGATTTGCTTTTTTAATGCCTCTTAATTTCAGCCGCCAGCAAACAGTTCTGAAAGATTACAAGTACAAAACACTTTCATTTCTTAATTCACTTATATTCCTTTTCGGTGTTTCGCTTTTCAAGGCTTAAGAGTGTGATAAACGACAGACAAAACTCGGTTGCCATAGCACCGTGTATGTATGTAATAAAATAAATCTGTAGCTATAAAGTTTTCACGAAGTTTAACACTCCTAGCGTCATATTGCATTTTAATGCATTTTTTATCTTTTTTTTTTTGTATACCTCTTATGAAGATGAAATGGAAAACGGGCAGACTTAGACATTTAAAAAAATCGTTTTTTTTTTTTTTTTTTTAATCGATAGGTACTACGCCTTAGATTATCGTATCAAAGTTTCAATAGCTAATGCTCGAAATTGCGGAAGAGATGCTTCTCAGAAGTGACTGGCGCCGACTCCATCGAGCTCTGACTCCAAAGCTTTAAACAGGGTTTTTGCGAAACCATGTTTTTCAAAATTTTATAACGGATTTTAGAATTCAACATTCATTTTGAAGAGCATAAAAACTGTTCTATATGGACTAAAAATTTGAAAACCAAATAATTTTTGGACCCTTTTTGATTGCAAGTGCAAAGATTTTTTTTTTTCAAAATCGTAACTTTTTTTGCCTAGTTTTCGAATATCGCAGATATTTTAGTCTACATATATACGATGCAAAAACACTCTTGAGTAAGAATATTTTTGGTTTGTTGATTTCAGATGAAAATTGCGGTCAACATCGCTAAAGCAATTTAATTGAAAAGTTTGCTAATTTTCAATTTTCACTTTTGTAAAAAAAAAAAATTTTTTTTTCAATCTCAGACATCACTCTAAATAAATAATATATTTATTTGAAAAGAACTGTCTTCATTTCGCCACAAATCAACTGCAAAAAAGAGTTTTTTTCTGCCTCTAAATTTAGCCACGGCCTGTCGGTCTGAAACAAAGCAGCATTTCCCCAATTTTGAAGACATCTGACTGAAAATTAATAGGTATATGCATTTTAATATTTTATAAGCTGATACGACAGACAGAGGCGAATTTATAGAAGGTGATGGCATAAGAGCAGCTGATTTGATTTTTTTTATTCACCTACATGTATTTTGTTTTTGCTTTTGCGTATGAGCTTTCAAAAGCCGTAAAAGCAAAAACAAAATGTATTTAAATTTTGACAACTCTTACGCAGAAACAAAAACAAAATACATAGGAATTTTGTAGTTGTATTTATAACACACCTTGTATGGATTCGCCCAAGGTGTATCCATAGAAGGTGATAGCAAGATAAACAAAGCGAATTCGCTGTGTATTTTGTTTGTGTAATTTTGCGTCTGAAATGTCGAAATCTGAATTCGCTCAGTTTGCTCATGTATTTTGTTTGTGTAATTTTGCGTCTGAAATGTCAAAATCTGAATTCGCTCAGTTTGCTCATGTATTTTGTTTGTGTAATTTTGCGTCTGAAATGTCAAAATCTGAATTCGCTCAGTTTGCTTGTGTATTTTGTTTGTGTATACAAAACAACCTAGCGAATTCGGAGAGAAGAACTAGCATTCAGCTCATGGGATGCTATCACCTTGTATGAATTCGCCTTGGATTCGCCTTGCGACAGAGCAATAATTGTGTTCATACTTTTTTATATTTGTTGCCCCGAAAGAACGTCATTTGAAAAAAATTTTTGTATATCTGTATTTTTGCCAAAATGTGTTTGGAGTATATTCCTGTTCCTGAGATTAACGAGCGCAATGGCTCTGGTGGCAGGGCTCATGGTTAACTTTTCCATCTGTACAACACAATCCAGGGGTTTCAGGTTTGAATTTCATTAATTTACAATATGGGCACACAATCCACATAAGGACCTAATAACAACATATTTATGTGTTCTGTAATCGACTCTAGCGTTGTAACCGAAAGCAGCTCGATGATTATTTGATGCAATGTTTGCTCCGATGAAGCCTCATTCGACGCATATTATGCTCGTTAGAAGCCTCCCTTTTGTCCTGCGTGCTTGCTGAGTATGTTTGGGATTTGCGATTTTGCTCGATTTAATATCTATTCTAAATATATCAGTTCAAAATATCTCAGTTTTCCGATCAATTCTATGAATTTTTGCTTCGAAGATCAAACATAGCACGCGGGAAGGTAAAGATTTAATCAACCACACAGAAGTATTAGAGCAGAAAAAAGTTAAAAATCAAAATAAATAGATTCGTTTGGAAATATCTCGACCCCTGCGACATCTTTTGAATGAAATCTTAACTTCCTATCGACTAATTATTCTCCATTTCTAATATGAAAACTATAGGTCCGTAAAAAAAAAGCTGTTAACAAATATGTAGACTTTATTTCCACCTACCACGTCCATTTTTCCCAAAAAAAAACATTCCGAATATGAACTAAATGAATTTATAAATACAATTTTCGCACTACAGCACCATCTAGCTTTTTTTTTGCAGAAACGTTTATCTTAGCCAGGCCTTCTTACATAATGAATATGAATCGTCACGTAACGGCAATTTTTTATACAAACATTACGAATACTACTACTACTACCAACTACCAACACTACAACTATAACTTCTACCACTACTATCACTATCACTATCACTACTACTGCTGCTACTATTTACTTCTATTATTTTTACTAATGCTACTTCTAATTACTACTACTGTTTTTACAAATTTCTACTACTATTTTTGCTAATACTGCTACTAATTTTTTCCATTACTGCTACTACTATTTACTACTATTATTTTTACTAATGCTGCTACTAATTACTGCTACTGTTTTTACAAATTTCTACTACTATTTTTACTAGTGCTACTACTAATTTCTTCCATCATTTAATTTCTAGAGCTATTTTCACTAGTGCTACTACAATTACTTCGATTACTTTTACCAATTTCTGCTGCTACTATTACTACCATTTTTACTACTTTTTCACTAATTTTACTGCTGATTCCAACAACCATTTTTAATAATTCTACTGCTATTTACTACTAATATTTTAAACAATGCTACTACTAATTGCTCCTACTATTTTTACTAATGCTACTACTAACTACTACTACTATTCTTACTAAGGCTACTACTAATTTCTGCAATCATGTTTACGAATGCCACTACTGATTACTATTAGTATTTCGAATTTTCACTACTATTTTTACTCATGCTACTACTAATTACTGCTCCTATTTTTACTCCTTTTTCCTACTATCCTACTAATCACAACTAACTGCTATTACTACCAAGTACTACTAGTCACTTTTACCAATACTATTTACTACTACCACTACTGCTCCGATATTTAATTTTAGAATCGGCACTGCAGTTTTACTTCTGGCTCGCGCACTTAGCTGCCCCCTGATTTTTTTAATTTTTTTATTTTTTTGTATTCATGAAGGGTATAACGACCGAGTCGAAGTTCGCACTCCCTTTACTCGTTTTTATGTGTTACATCATTTTCTCTTTTTCACTGCAAATACATTTTTACGATCTGCTTTTCATAGCTATATTTACACAAAATTATTTACAAAGAACGACTATAGTAATTTTATCGCATTCGCCTGCAAATTCAGTGAAGAAGGAAACAAATTAAATTATGGATTTATATTGATAAGTTTCAAAGACGACGCCGTCGACAGATTGCATTGCACAAGTAGAATACCGTTTTAATGTAACATTCAACATTTTGCATTTTACAATCGAAAATAAATGTGAATCAATTTATCATGCGCATTTTATTTGCCTTTGTATTACATTGAAACCTAAAGCGATTCTCAATGGCAATTGAATTTCATAAGAAGCTTTTCAGGGCTTACCATTTTCTATGTGCTCCTCGTTGATTCCGGAAATCGAGCTAACTTTTTTTTATACACTCAGAAAAAACATCACTGGAGGATAGGAAAAAAATCCTTTCTTAAGGAAAATTACCTTGGAATGGCTCTAGAGACATGGTTCAGGGAATTGATAGTTTTGTTTTGTTGTCATCTTGAGGAAATGAAAATTACACCAGTATTGCTATGAGGCAAACTCAAATTAATAATTATAAGTAGAAAAAATTTATTTTTATCTATCTGTTTGCCTGTTTGAATTTAGTAATCTTCGAAACTACTGAATGGATTTTCATGGGCCTTTAACAGATGACTAAAGGAGGCAGCCGATTGGCTACTTACCAATGTAATGCCCTCTAGACGGGCCAACATTTATTCGGATAGCCAGGCCGCTATTAAGGCCTTAGGATCGCTAATGGTGAGATCAGAACTGGTCAGGGAATGCCTGACTTCCCTGGCAGGAGCCTCGGAATATCTCGACATTAGACTAATTGGGTACCGGACCATAGCGACATTGCAGGGAACTGCATGGCTGATGAGCTTGCTCGGCAAGGTACCCTGGAAGTCATTTCTCCTTGCAGGGAGGGGGTGGGGGCTCCTTTGACTGCCTATGGTGGGCTTCTCCTGGACAGATGGGCTCTATGTCGTCTCAGCGAGCGCTGGGAAATTGCCACGACATGTAGAACTGCAAGGTCCCTCTGGCCGAGAGTGGATCGTGGGCGCTCAAAGGAGTTGATGTCGCTTAATAAGCGGCAACGCTCGACCCTGGTTGGTGTTTTGACTGGGCATTGGGTATTCACGCGGTTAGGCTGAAAATAGTCTCTGACCCTTTCTGCCGCAGCTGTATGGAGGAGGATGAGGTGGATTCATCTTGTCATTTTCTGCTCAGCTGCCCTGCATTTGCGAGACTGAGGTTCAAGTACCTAGGCTCGTACTTCTTTAGCACTCCAGAAGACCTTTCAGGAGTGGAGATTGGTAATTTGCGTGACTTCATTCGGGGCACGCAACGTTTCTCAGGTTAATCTTTCCTGACTTTCCGATTCACGTTACCGTTCATAATTTAGGTGGTATCACAACGGACTCTTACTATGTCTATGTGAGTTCCCTTTGGGGAACTACCACAGTAACCTAACCTAACAGATGACTAGACAGTAGAAATGCTCTACAACCATTTTCTTTGCACCACATCCTTTGCTTTAAAAGCACTGACAAAATTCAAAATTAGGGAAATTTAAGGAAATTATTACTGAAATTGAATAAATTTACTTCCAATAGCAATATTTTCAGCGTGAACCTGAATTAAGGAAAAAATTCTAATATTGAGGTAACGTTTCGTAATATAAGGGAGGAAACGTTAAGTCTAAAGAAGAAAGCTGGTTTCAGGTTCTGAGTACATGGTTGTATCTTCGAGTTAAATGATTTATGGTTATTCAGTTAAAAAATTAAGTGGTTTCACTTATTCAAATATAGCATACGAAAAAGATGCACAATATTAATACAAGGCAAACGATATGAAAGTATACATAATTTTTTGTTAGGACTAAAGCTGCTGATAAAAAATTTTGAATAAAAATATTATAAAAAGGCGTCTGTGAACTAAAAAAAAATGTAAGTGTTATTTTAATGTAAACTAAGATAAGTTATTATTCTTTTAACTTGTTATTTTCAAAACTTTTCATTTTCGCACATTTATTTCTCTGCACATGGAGGTTTTTCCCCCCAAATTCTACAATTTTTCAAATTATGCGTATTCAGTTAGAATCTTTAATGTGCATAAAATCACGCAGTAGTTTCGAACAGGGGCGGCGAAACGTTCTGAGCCTGGATGTATAGTTCTGTTGGTAGTTTGAGGTGAAGGGCTTGGGTCGTCGATGAATTAAGAAGGTCAACGTGTTTCGGGAAAAGAACTTATTGTTCTTCGTATAATAAGTTTATTGCTCATAAATAATACATGGAAATAATTATTTGGAAACTTTTTCACTTCTACCGTGATAATATAGCCATTCGTTTAGAATTCAAAGAAATGATATCATTCATAAGGATTTCTAGATCTAAATTATCAACTGCATCCTAGACTTTTATGAATCTTCGCTGATTCAGTGTCAAATCTACTTGTGAGTGAGTTATATTCTTCGGAAATAATCCTCAGGCGTTGTAAATGTATGATTCTTAACATTGCTGTCATTTACGCGTTTGGAAATTTTGCGTGGCAAAACAGATTCTTCAATTCCGAATTCTTCAGTATACCTTATACTACGAGTATTAAGCCAAATTTACTGAAACGTAAGAGTCACGGGAAGGCTCTAGTGTATAGGTAACAGCGTCTGTTTTCCGAACGAATCAACTACGCAAAGCTCCGACTATTGAAGATCTTTATTGAGTATTTCGATTCGATCAAAAATTGCAATCATTGGAATCAGCATAAACAAGAATGAAAAGGACTCCATGCGCTCCAAATTTTTTTTTTCTCGAATTCCGAGGTGGAGAATTACCCACTATCGGAAATTTCAGGTGGGTAGTACTACCCACCATACCCACATCTTCCGCCGCCTCTGGTTTCGGAGGTAAACCAGTTGGGCGGTGCCACGCTAATTTTCTAACTTTTTTTTTAACCAACCCCATTCTAGTGATTATCTTTAGTAATTACTAAAACATTTTAGTTTTTGATTTTTACAAGTTACCGTTATTTAGAGGTGGGCTTGGTTTTGTACAACATTCGATAGAGTTTGGTGAAATAGTTTCTGAAATATAAATAGTTACTATAAAGTGGACTGTTTCAAGCGTATTCCTATCTCTAGCGTAATTCTGTTTAGCAAATTCTTTTTTAGTACTGGTATACCGCGTATTTGTAGGTATGGTTATTATGGTTTGTTGGCGTAGACGAGCGACTTCACATATCCCCAAAGAAAATAATCCAATGGTGTCAAATCACACGATCTTGGTGGCCAATTTACAGGTCCATTCCGCGAAAATATGCGCTCATCGAATGTTTCCTTCAATAAATCGATTGTGACGTGCGCTGTGTGGCATGTAGCGCCGTCTTGTTGGAACCACAACTCATCCACATTCATGCCATCCAATTCGGGAACAAAATAGTCGGTTATCATGGCTCTATACCGGTCTCCATTAACGGTAACTGCCTCTCCAGCATTATTGCGGAAGAAGTATGGCCCAATGACTCCACCAGCCCATAGAGCACACCAAACAGTCAGTTTTTGTGGATGTAATGGCGTTTCAAGGGTCTCATGTGGATTCTCTTCACTCCAAATGCGGCAATTTTGCTTGTTGACGTAGCCATTCAACCAAAAATGAGCCTCATCACTGAACAAAATTTTGCGATGAAAATCAGCATCGAGATCAATCTCATTTTCGGCCCATACACCAAAATCACGACGCATTGCATGGTCTCGCGGCTTTAATTCTTGCACAAGCTGGATCTTGTAAGGTCGCAAGCCAAGATCTTTGCGCAAAATCTTCCATAAAGTTGATGGACAAAGCTCCAATTGCTGTGCACGGTGGCGAATCGATTCATTCGGGTCCTCTTCAACACTTTGCTCTACAGCGGCAATTGTTTCTTCGGTGCGCACTGTTCGACGTCTCTGCGGATGCGTATTATCACATAGAGTAAACGTAGTGCGAAAACGATCCATGGTTAACCGAATTAATTGCTCTGATGGACGATTATGTCGACCATAAAATTGACGGAGCTCGCGGTAAACTTCGCGAACTGAACCATTATTTTCGAAATAAATTTGCACGATTTGCAAGCGTTGTTCTTTTGTCAACCTGTTCATGATGAAATGGCAAACCAAACTGAACATAAATGACATTAGAGTTGCCAGATTTGACCACAAAATGCCAGTTTTATCTCTATTCGAAAAACAAACCTGTAAAAAAACACCCGATACATACTATGAACTATATTTTAATCCGCTAGGTGGCGCATAATATGAGATTATTTATAATACTATTGCGATGAAATTAGAAGCGTTCAGAAGGTGCAATGAGAAATACTTTCTCAGACAGTAAAGAGAATGAATAATCTCTACAATATTCATAAAAGCTCTGATCCTGTAAAATTCTTTAAAAATGTCTAACAGCAAACTACTCTCAAGAATGAGTGCAAAGAGAGACTAACAACTAAAAAGTATGGGAACAAAAAATAACAGTTTTCTTGTAAGAAACGTCAACCAGTTCACTTTAAAATTAAAACTAAATTTTATTTCGTTCAAATGCTGCAAAAAATTATTACAATATGCTTAAATATTTTTCGCTATAAATTTAAAAATGCACAATTTTAGTTTATTTTTGCGCAACCACTGATCGTTTGATACTTTTTATGAATTTACCAAAAGAAAATGTTGGGGTAGAAAGGAGCCACTTCATTCTTTACACAACAGTACAGGAACAGAACTAAAATCTGTATTTACCGAGGTGCGATGAGAAATGCTTTGATGGGCAATAGGCTCACTAGGTGGCGCTGCAGTCGAGATGTTCACAAAGTGCTTATTTTTAATCTGGCATCAACTTGTTTTTTTTTTTTTATAAAAAAACAATGAAAAAGTTTTAGTACGAAAAACATTGCGAATATTATTTTATACAAAAAGCACTTTGTGAACGTTTTTGTAAAACACTATATATACATTTATTTAAATATATAGTATATGTAGATATAAATATATTTTAAGTGTACGCTATAATTATAGTCCAACCTTATACTGACGGGTTTTGACTATTTGCATTTTTTTAAATTTAATTTCAGTGTTTTCATTTTTTTGCAGCAAAAACAAATGTTTAAATGCAAGTTTCAAACTTTGTTCAAACGGGCGAAAAAATTCCAAAAAAATTTACACAAAACATTTCAAAAAATTTTCAGCATATGCAATTTGAGTGTAATAAAATGCAAGTTTGAAATTACTAAAAAAATCGTTTAGATTTTTGACAATATTTTTTTTTGCGTAGATCTGGTTTTTTGAATACGAAAAAAACATATATATTATCAAAAATCAAGAGTAAATTGTTGCTATTTCAAGCTTACATTTTATTATAATAAAATTCATTGTCTTTTTTAATTTTTTTGGAATTTTTTTTTTTTAATTTTTGAATGCATAGATATAGCGTGGTTTTTGAATACAAAAAAAATATGTATTATTTGTTGCTACTTTAAGCTTACAATTTATTATACTAAAATTAATATTCTTTGAAAAAATTTTGCTTACAATTTTTGAAATATGTATAATGGTTAATTGAATTTTTTCCTACATTTAATCATAATTTGAATATAGTATTGAAACGGTTTTTCTTTTTGTAGAATGGAATATACATATATTGATTATACAAAATTTACAATTTATATTATTAAAATTAATTTTTTTTGTAATTCGTTTTGTAAAAATTTTATTTAAAATTTTTGAAACCTGTACAATATTTACGGAAGTTTTTTCTGAATTTAAACATAACTTAAATATTGGATTTGAAAGATTTTTCTTATTGGAGAATGAACTATATTTTGATTATAACAAAGTTACAATTTGCTTTACTAAAATTAATTTTTTTTTGTAAAAATTCTAATTAAAAAAAAAATATTTGGAATCTGTAGCAATGTTTATTGAATCTTTTGCGCCATTTCGGCGTAATTTGAATACTGGATTTAAACGGGTTTTATTTTGTGGAATGTACTTTATTTTGATTATAAAAAAGTTACAATTTGTTATACTAAAATTAATTTTTTTTTGTAATATTTGTTTTTGTAAATATGTATTCAAATTTAAAAAAAAAATTTTAAATCTGTGGCACTGTCTATTGAATTTTTGTCTACATTTAAACATAATTTGAATATTGAATTTGAACAGATTTTGTTATTGAAGAACGAACTATGTTTTGATTATAAAAACTTTAGAATTAGTTTCGCTAAAATTACTTTTTTTGCAAATATTCAACTCAAAAAAAAAAAAATTTTTTTTGAAATCTGTAGCAATGCTTATTGAATTTTTCCGCTATTTCAACGTAATTGAATTATATTTAGTTTATAGAAAATAAAAAAAAATTAGATAAAGAAAAAGAATTAGTCGCACCATCTTAATTTGTGGTGGTGCTATAGTTATTGTATTCACTGTATATGCACAGCACCCAAACAGCAAAAAAACACAAAAGTGAAATGTCGCGCAGTGTAAATGAGACAACAATAAAAATGAAATAATATTATGTAGCAAAAAGCCAATTTGAATTAATAAGGAAACCTAGAAATTGTGTTCGTGTATATGTAGATGTGTGTGTGTGTGTGTGCATATAAGTAGATTTATATGCTCTATATGTTAATCAGTGTATGCTTAATTAATATACTAAGCAAACTCAGAAGCATCCAAAAAATCTGAATATACATTTTTTGTTAGTTCCATTTGCAAGAAGCAAAATGAGAAGTGAAAATGTGAATGTATTTTGCGGTGAAAAGATTTAACAAGAAATGGTTGAATAAATAAACATATAATTAAGCATATACACAGCATATACAAATGAAAACAAAACAAAAAATAAATAAAAATACAACCAAAGTGAAAGTGATTTACAGCTGAAAAAACTAATTAGAAAAAGTTAAATGCGTCAAAATAATGAAAAGTATGCCAAATTTTTAAAAGTATGCTAATTTTTTTGTTTAGTCTTTCAAGCAATTGCGAAAATTTATTCTTTACAGCACAAAAAAAAACCTCAACTACAACACTACTTCCAAAAAGTACATAAAATATTTCGAGTAACATATAAACAATGCGAAAAAGTGAAAAAAAGTGATAAAGTCAATTTAGTGCACAAATTTATAATAGACATAAATAAGTGTGTATCCTGCATACATATCTACAGCTATATATGCAGTTAAATAGAATCCAACACAAATAAATACAAATATCTAATTTTTTTTGGGCTTTGTTTTTTTAGTTGGCGATGATGCAAACTGCTAAAGAAAAACAACAACATAGCCACATAAATTGAAAAAACAGCGCAGGAAAACTATTTTCAATTGTTTGTATTCATGTGGAGATAAACAGCAAGAGGAAAAAATTTAAAAAAATAACAAAAAAGAAATAATAACAAAGGCAACATCGTTTAGATATTAAGCCAAAGAAAAACAAACAAAAATTGATAACTACTAATGACTTCCCTTGAGTCAGCATACTATAAAAAAAAATATATATATACCTACATACCTACATACCTACATAGTTTATATCCTGCGTGCGTTTGTGCCACTCCTCTCAATACTGTGATTCATCAACAGCAGCAGCGTTGTGATTGTGCGCCATAAACCAGAATGCCAATGCGGCTGAGTGCAACCTATGGCAAGTGGTATTATTATTTGTCATAAAACTCAACAAGGAATACACAGCAAAGGTAGGTTGAGTTAGATTTGCTTATAGCCAAGTACACAGTATGAACAGTAGACAACCATTTCGGTTTCGGTTTACTTTTTGTTTTTGTACAATAATTTTGGCGAAATTCACCATTGGGCAAGATTTATAGGGTTGCTGTGGCGAGTTGTTTTTTTTTTTACCTTCTCCAGTTTTAGGGGTTTGTGCTGCCAGAAAACAGTAAATGTTTGTTAGAAAATGTTTATTAATGTGTTTGAATCGCAATATATTTTCTAACAATAAGAAAAAATGTCACAAGTGTGAAAAATTAATCTGAAATGCAATGCTTGCAAGTCCAATAACTTGCGGTCATTTTGGCGCATTTCAAGTGAACTGCGCGATCGCAGATGTTGCAATGGATGGTGTTTTGGCGGTTAATCTTTTTCGGCATACATTTCGTCCAAATTATCGATCGATGCTTTCTGAATTTTCACCTGCTTGATTGTCTCCAAAATATTGTCAAAATCGAGCGATTCGTCATTTTAGGCATAATAACGCGGCATTGTGTCTGAAAAAATTTAATTAGATCAAAAATCGGTATCTATGTGAAGTCGCCAACTTTGTAAAAAAAAAACTGCCCGAGTCTGTCTGGGTCAAATGTCAAACTCTAACCTCAATCATACAGGTTTTGTAACCAAAAAAATAAAGAAATTTACATTACAAAATAATGTTGTGTCTCAATTTTACATTAACAATAAAAAACAAGTAAAAACAGCGCTGTCTTCGGCTATGCCGAAGGCTTCATACCTTTCATGAATGGAAGAATAGTAAAAAACGTGTTATTGTATTACAATTTCGTATTACCTATAGTTAAAAGCGAATATTTCCTTCAAATCAATAAAAATAATTCTAGTAAAGGCATTGTTATAAATTATTTAATGCTTTTCCTTATGTAATTAAAAAGAACTATGTTTTAAGAAGGGAATGGTTTTTGAATATTTTTAATATCGTATCGACGCTTGATATTCAACATTTCAAAAATACAAATAATTAAGTATTAATATGTAAGACCTACAAATGTCGGTCTTTGAAAACAGTTATCAGATCCGTAAATAGTTCCCAAACGTTTAACGCTATGATTCATGTGATATTGCGCTGAGCTTATTACTTTTCGCAATAAATATTTGTCCTGAATTTATCTTGCCGATTTACACTGTGAACTCCCATCTTGATGAATACTAATATATAGCTAATAATGGTTGATGTTTGTGCAAAATTTCAAGCCTTTAGCTGTTTAAATGGAGGAGTTATGGTGCAAAATGCAATATCTGAACAATCGGTTGTATGGGAGCTATATGTTATATTTCTCCGATCTTCATGATTTTCAATACTGATACGTAGCTAATAATGGCTGATATTTATGCAAAATTTCAAGCCTTTAGCTATTTAAATGGAGGAGTTATGGTGCAAAATTCAATATCTGAACAATCGGTTGTATTATATGTTATAGTCACCCGATCTGGCCGATTCCGACAAATGTTTAATCATTTGTACAACGATACCTGCTCACCAAATTTCATCAAAATAGCTCTAAAATTGAGGGACTAGTTTGCGTTCAAACAGACGGACAGACGGACAGACGGACAGACGGACAGACAGACGGACATGGCTAAATCGACTCAGCTCATCGTCCTGATCATTTAGGTATACTTTTTGATGGGTCTATCTCTTCTCCTTCTGGCACTTACAAACATCGGACCAAACTTAATATACCATTTCATTCTCATGAAAGGTATAAAAACATCAAACACGTTAAGCTATCTCGGTAAATGTCAAGAAGCGAGTGGCTCACAATTCTCCGAACCCTTGTTTTTTCAAAATAACCAAAAATAAATTAAAAATGCTAACTGCATGAAAAATTTCTTTTTTATTTCGAAAGCCTGAAGTCAGATGAATATTACCTGCTTGAAATCGTAGAATAGTGTTGCAATAATGAACGTCACACGGAGTCAAAATGATACATCGATATCAACAGATTTTAATCTATTAACACTACAAAGTAGCAATGCCCCCGGTTCACTGACTTTGGAAATGTTAGGTTATAATGAGGCAAGTCGATAATAATTGTTACAGCTGTAATGATTCACTAGGAAAAAAGAGATGGCAGTGCCTCACGATTCCCCGTGGCTCATAATACCCCGGTCTCCAATATATATATGTATATAGATAATTGCTTGAAATACAAAAACACATATGTTTATCAAAATGCACTTCGACTAGGCAATGTTAAAATGTTCTATTAACTCAGCCAGTACTTAATATCAATTCACCACGATTTCGGTAAGAGCAAAATGCCATCCTCAACACATAACTCATTGTGTTCAAGGAAAATCCTCAAATTTGTATTATAAATTTAATCGAAATATATTGGAAAGAATTTTCGCATGTGAAAAAAGAAAAAAAAAAGAGTTGGAAAAGCATAAGATAACTCATTCATTTTCATTGTGAAGTAACACAAATAGCTGAAAAGGGATGTAATATTCGGAATCATGAGATCTTTTAACTTTGCTTATGCATTAAAGGAATGAACTCAGATTATAAAGCAAACATATCTCCACATTCAACATTTCAGCATATAATTCGAATTCAATGCCTCTTAATCAAAGTAAATAAAAAAATCGACCTATTCGAAATTATGCGGCGTATTCATAAACAAAATTAAGTTTGGTATGTACTTAAACTTATACGGGTATTTTGTAAGCAGCCTCTAGTCACTAATTGAGACTATTCGGTATTCTGTAAGCCGTCGCAAGTCTCTAGCCTCAAAATAAAGTCACTAATTTGCCAGCTGATCCTGAGCAGGTTACAAAACAAAGAAATTGAGGAAAGTATTGAACAAAGCCGAAATTAAAATATCACTCGATCTGTCTATTTGTTGTACGCTATATTTTGCTTAAAAAATAATACTTCATTTTCATAAGGCATAATAAAAAAACTATTTGTTATGTATCTGCCCTTTTGTTCGAATATGCCTATGAATAAGTAGCTGGATTTATCGATTGTTGATAGTTCTAATTTTTACACATATTTTATATAATCGGTTCACATAAAATGCAGTAATAAGAATTTTGAATGGTTAATGTTAATGTTAGTTTTACGATAACTATATTTTTAAAATTTTTAAGAGCAATAATGCCATTTACAAAGTTCACACAAAAAATATCGATGAGCACATTTTCATTGAGGTTGTTTGTGCATCTCAACATACCATCAGCTGATTGCCTATATTGCTTTTCACCATAGTCTTTGGTGAAATTTTTTGAGACTGTGGCTTACTGACTACTGAAATCGTCTCAAGTCACAAAAAAAAACCCTCAAATTGAAAGTTTCAAATTTAGTGACTTGAGATGTGACTAAGTTACGGAATACCGACATTAGTTGCAGTTAAATTGGTACAACAAACTTTGAGAATCAACGTATTGTTTTACTAAGAATATGCCTCTTTGTCATAAAGCTACGATCAACTATAAAGCCAACTATAATTACGCACCAATAAGTTTTTCTAGCCAACTTTTCTTTCAACAAATAATCGATTTTAAAAGGACTACAAATTTTTTATATTCATCAAGAGCAATAAATATTTAATAAACTAGTAATTTATTGCAACGAAAGAAACAATGTGATCTGGTTACATTTAAATACAACCCTGGGCTGAGTCAGAAAAGTGAAACAAAATTAACGCAAACGTATAAAAAATATAGAAATGCACGAGATATATATATATGAAATAATATATTAAAATAACTGAACGCTCTAATTTTACCACTTGTTACACAGGAATTAGCAAGTGACGCGAATTCACCTCAATAGGAACGCAGGCTAGCAGGGCTGCATTTGTATGGAAACATTTTTCTTAGTGGCGCCGCTTCGAGCAATCCGATAATCAATTTTATTTTACAAAAAGTATGGGAAGAAATGAACTTACTTTTACGATAAATATCGATGATGAATATTTTATAAAAATTATTATACGAGCCCTTAAGTAAAAATATGTGTATTATATTATAATTTTTTGCTCAATTTGTTACGTTAATTTTTCTTGTTTCCAAGATCAAGCCATGTGTGGTGAGAATGGTTTATACGTTTAATTACGCCCCTGAAAGGCTCAACCCCAGGCAAGGTTTGGCCTCAGCTTGTCTACTGGTTATAACTGTAGCCAATTAGTTACATAGTTGTGAAGCAAAATATCCGTACGCCACTACCAGCAATTTTTATGCAGTAATTTTTTAATTAAATAGTACAATATTTTTCAATATTTTCCAATATTATTTCCATTGTATACTTTTCTTTTGTTTACTTTGATTGTTTTTCATATTTTTTGTCTGCCATTCTCCTTTGCCCTATTTTCAAGTAATGACTGAAGGCTGAGGCTATTTGTTTATGGTTTATTGTCGCCCAAAGGCGTTAAATTGCACGCTAAATGAATTGTTTGCCATTGACATTACTACATTGACAATTCATTAATGTTGTGGTTGTTGTAGTTTTGCAGCTGCAGCTATAAACAATTTTTATGCGGTTGTAATTTATGAGTGGTTTTATATTTTTTTATTGATCCTTAAATAAAAGTATAATAGTGCGTTTGATATCATAAAAAATGCTATATGAGATTTAGACAGGGTTGTAATGGTCGCCGTTGACAGATAAATGAAAAAGGTGAAAGTCGAATTTTATTACAAAGGTCCAAGGTAAAAATAAAATACCCAAAAATTCGCTAACAGTTCACTTAATTTAAAAAAAAATAAAAATAAACTTTTTTCCCACCAAATATGTGCTTTGAAAATGGTAATACAAAAAAACTTAAATTTTCTTTGTTATTCAAAAATATCAGAGATTTTATTAAAAAAAATAGAATATTAGTAGCTGTGGAAACCGAACCTTAAAAAATATCCAAAAGTGACCAAGAGCTGCAAAAAAGTGTAGTGTTTAATTAATATTTGTTTTTGAAAAAATAAATGTTTGCTTCAAACACATTTTGCCTCTGTGAAGATTTAAAAAGCAAAAAAAAAATATTTGCACTGAGCGTTGCCCATTCCACGCAAAAGTGACAGCAGTGCACCAGAAAATATTTATTTAATATTTAACATTTTTATTCGAATTTGTTCTAATGATCGAAAAATATGCCTTTTCTCTTTTGCAAATATCGATCATATCAGAAATACATATATAAACTGCTGATAACTTTAAAATAAGAAGGATTTAAATTCACCTTAAGACATCAAAACATATAACCTATGTATATTCTCTTCCCGCCACCCGTGCATTGGGGGCATTCCCATTTGCCTAAGAACATCATCTACGAAATAAGGTACAGTTTTCGGTAATAAAATTAGCATTAGTAGAAATTGTAGTAGTAATTGGTAGTGGCATTAGTAAAGAAGTAGTAGAAATGAGTAAAAGTAGTATAACTAGTTAGTAGTAGCATCGGTAAAAAAGTAGTAAAAAAAGTAAAAATAGTAGCAGTAATTAGTATTAAGATTAGAAAAAATAGAAGTAGAAATTATTAAAAATAGTAGTAGAAATTAGAGTTAACATTAAAAAATTAAGCAAAAATTAGTTAAAATAGTAGTAGTAATTAGTAGTAACACTGATAAAAATAGTAAATGCAATAAGTAGTAGTATTAGTAAAAATTGCAGTAGAAATTAGTAAAACTAGTAGTAGAAATCATTAAAAATAGTAGTAGAAATTAGAGTTAACATTAAAAAATTAAGCAAAAATTTGTTAAAATAGTAGTAGTAATTAGTAGTAACACTGATAAAAATAGTAAATGCAATAAGTAATAGTATTAGTAAAAATAGCGGTAGAAATTAGTAAAACTAGTAGTAGAAATCATTAAAAATAGTAGTAGATTAGTACTGGCATTAGTAAAGTAGTAGTAGAAATGAGTGAAAATAGTATAACTGATTAGTAGTAGCGTTAGTAAAAAGGTAGTAAAAATTTGTTAAAATAGTAGTACAAATAAGTAGCAGTATTAGTAAAAATAGTAGTAGAAACTTGTAAAAATAGTAGTAGAAATAGTAAAATTAGTAGTAAAAGTAAAAATAGTAACATTAGTAAAAATTGTAGTGGAAATTACTAAAAATTGGTAGTAATTAGTAGTGGCATTAGTAAAGTAGTAGTAGAAATGAGTGAAAGTAGTATAACTGATTAGTACTAGTAGCGTTAGTAAAAAGTTAGTAAAAATTTGTTAAAATAGTAGTACAAATAAGTAGCAGTATTAATAAAAATAGTAGTAGAATTTAGCAGCAATAGATCTAATTATTTGTAATAGCATTTGAAAATATAGTAGTAGAATTTCTTATACATAAGAGCAGAAAATAACAAGGATTAAAAAACCTTTGCGATAAAAACACAATATCTTAAAATTTTCAAAACACGATAAGTTCCTTCAAAATTGTCTTTCCGAGACATATGAAGAAGAAGATGACGGGCAGTAGATTTTAGTTACGTAACTAAAATTTCAATAGCAATTTTAGAGATGCTCTCTTTGTTTATATTTTTGGTACATTCCATGTTTTGAATTTAATTTGCGTTTTTAATACATTTTTATTTTTATTTCGCAAACTAGACTCCACGTGCGCCATTATGCTTTCATTTTTTGTTAATTTTTTTTTTACGTGATTCTTCTAACTACAGAAATGGCGCACACGTCAGTTGAAAATTTTCAAAAAAATAAAAAATAAACAATGACATACAGAGGATGCCGTTGAAGAGAATAAAATTTTATTCAAAAGAAAATGATTCTAAACCAATAATCCTAAAATAAAATAAAAAGTAAAAAACCCTTTTCTTTTTAAAAAGAAAATTTCGACCTTGCCACTCCACAACTTCACACAGTGAGCGCTATAAGAGATGTGAGCGACAAAAATTACCGTCGTTATGTTTGCAGATATAAAATTGCATTACCATATGTTGAACTGTTCAATGGCGATACGTGAGCTGAAAGCGAAGGAAATTAAGAACAGACCCCTCCGGCAGAATTTTGTTTTTGACACTTACATTTGTTTTTTTTTGTTGCGCACATGGCTTGATATGTATGGATATAAAATAAATTAAATCAGCAAAAATAAATAAATATGCACATGTAAATAATAAGGCTCTGTAAGTCAATGGAGCCACATGAATAATAACTTACATTTTACATTACGAGCGCGCGCACAGATAATAGGTTTTGCATTTTCTCACCTCACATATTTGGATTTTTTTTAAATGCACATATCTAAATAGATACTTGTACATATGTCTAACGGTATGCATGTATGAGTATGCATGTATGTATGTATGTGTGCCCCACGATTTTATTTTAAATTCAAGCGACACAAGTCAATGTCTCCGCAGGCAATCAGAGCGCGCATATAAAAAGCCAAAGTCGCGCGAATATCTTACGTTTCTTTTCGCACAATATATGCATGTATGTATGTGTGTATGTGCATATGGGCGTGTGTGTATGTTTTGATTTCGCGTATTTATTTATGAAATTTTTAAGTTTAATGGTTGTATATTTAAATTTATGTATGCAATTTTTGATTTCTTTTTTTGTTGTTTTTTGATGCTTCTCTGAGCGAGTGACGGCCAATGCCTTAAAGCAGCATTGAAGCTTTGTGCTTTACAAAAAAATTGTAAAATTCATAATTTGTAAACAGACATAGCAGTGTGCATATAAATATTGTTAAATTAAATCTAATGAAAACCAAAGTCAAGTTCATAAGTTCCCGTCAGCGCATTGGATACAAGAAAAAAAAAAAATAATACAAAAATAAGTCAAAAACAAAAATAAAACATGCCTAGAAATGTCAAGTTCGTGCAAAAATGAATTTTCTATACCCGGCGCATGATTTGCGTAAGCACTAAATCATTAATGGAAATGATTCTTATAAACGGAAAGCATGGCTCAAATCGATGGTTTTTCAAATTTCAAAGAAAGACCACTCCTACTGCTAGAGAAAAAGGCAGTTTCTATACGCAGCTGCCCGCTAACTTCCCGAGCAATTTTTGCCTCTATAGATATCAGATTACAAAACAAAAACATTTATTTATTTGGCACAAAATTTAAAACCAACTGCATCTTTATTCAGCCCCGGAAAAATATTTTTCATATTATCCCAAAATTTTTTAAAAGTAATAATTTTATTCCTGGGTCTACGGTAGTTGCCAGCGCTGCAATAGAATTAAGAGATTTGGAATAAATTGTGAAGAAAATCCACATAAGAAAATATCAATGTAAAACATTGCTCCAAGTCACATCGTATGTGTAGCGTTTGCATCCCTCTTGCACAAATTATAAAAAGTAGTAAAATTATATCATTGACGGCCAACGATCTTTTAACTTATCAAAATCATTTAGGATATTTAGCCGCTCTAGTAAGTAACAGGCACGTAAATTACATAACAATTATAATTTTTATTAAAAAAATCATGATGTAAACGCTATTTTGTGATTTTTATTTCTTTTGGTCAAACTAATTGCTATGCTTAAAATTTTTCGATATTTTTTTAATTTATTATTTTTTCCATTTAAATCAAAGAATATCAATTATTTTTGATCGAAAAAAATGAAAATAATGAAATAACGATCAAACTCGATCAAACAGGTAAAAAATAAAAAAATAAACCCCTCCTCCAAGCTTAATCGAAAAAATAAAAATCCAAGAAGAACGATTATTTATGATCGAAAAAATAAAAATCACAAAATAACGTTAATGCAATGTTTTTAAGCAACAAAATTTTCTAAATAAAAATAAGGCTAGATTTGTATAAGATTGGTATAAGGATATACCGATATAGTCCAGCTTTGTTTCGAACGAGAATTTTTCTCAATGATACTTTTTTCCGAAAAAAATCAGAATAACGATTATTTTCGATGATTTTTGATCAAAAAAATAAAAATCACAAAATATCGTGGAAAACAAAACTTGAATATATCGATCGAATCTTTATATCATATGCAAATCTGACCAAATTTTTATTTTAAAAGTAATACTATAGTATAAAAAAGTAATATAATTCAACTCATTATTGTCTCACATATTTACTACGTCTTTTTGGTTCTTTACTTGACTAATACCTAAAATATTCAAATAAGAACAGAGTAAGAAGGTCGCCGTAGCCGAATGTGTAGCGTGTGCGTCCCTCGGCGGCCAATGGCAAACCTCCGAGTGTATATTTGCTATATAAAAAAACTTCTCATAAAAAATATTCGCCGTTCGGAGTCGGCGTAAAATTGTAAGTCCCTCAATTTGTGTTACAACATCAAGACGCACACCACAAATTGTAGGAAAAGTTCGGCCAAAATAGCGTCGATTAAGTAAGTAAGAAGGTAAAAATGTTCTACCAATATATTCACTGTTGGGTGATTCACAAAATGCCGTAATGTGTCATAAGGCGTGGTGTCATAAAATTAAAAAAAAAACACAATATTGCTTAGCTTTAATTATTTGTTTCAATACAATTCGAAAACCTATCTTTTGAAGTCTAAAATTTTTTGATGTGACATCATGATACCTTGTGAATCACCCATATGAGAAATTTACCAAGGAATATATTGGTAATTCATTTTTCGATAGAAGCTTCGTTGCAAAGTTTTGTCACACCCTTTCTGTGTTAATTCAAATACATACATAAATATTTCTAAATATTTAAAAACTCATACTTCGTAAGAGTGTAACTTTCATTTGACTGATATTTTGAAAAAACATGAGAAGACTAACCCTCTTTGTTGACTATAAAAAATAAAAAAAATCATTTCGTATTTATTCTGAATCTTCCTCTTTATTTTCCCCACGTATTCGCCATTGATTCCAATTTCTCAAAATAATCTTCTAAAGCTAGCTTTTTGAGCTTATCAATTTCAACATAATTATTATTTCGAGCCAAGATTTATCTTGAGAAAAGGTTTTACGCGCTCAGCAAAAAAAAAATTGTGCCGTCTGGAATCTTTGCCATTACTTAAAAATAGTCTGTAGAGACCACAACAAATATTTAGTCTTTGCAAGAATACGAATTCATACTTTGAGAATTTTCACTTATTTTCTGCATCCTTTTCTTCTGCTTTGTTTTGATTCAAATGTGACGTGATATACATATTACACTTTAATAATTGCACACATTTTGCTTCAATTAACCGGGTAATCAATTCACCGATAATCGTTTAATTGAACGGTTCACGCCATTATAGGAATTCCGCTTAATTGGAAATCCTAATCAAATAAAAGAAAATATATACATATGTGCACTTAAACCGCCCTGCGCTGATGACATGACAAAATCTATCAACCTAACAGTTGTCAGGATTATTGCGCTGAAAACTATGTCGGAGAATACAACGATATTGTCCCGTACTCAGTAGGACATAACAACTATACTCGTAGCGGCTGTTGACATCATTAGATGGTTTAAACTCATTTTTGCCGCATATTTTTAGGCGCTGTAGACCTGACAATTGTCTGGTTTTTGAGTCTTGTCAGTTAATCAGCATAGGAGCGTCCATATGCTCTATTCGGAAAAGAAAATCCTGCGGAATTTTTCTCCCTTTCCCATGTTAAGGCAATGGGAGACGGAAACAAATTCACCAGGAGTTTCTATTCGTAACAGGGCTGTATGTAATTAAATTTAAGCTTTAAACAAGTTAAAAGGCATTTCATATGCCAATTGCTGTTGGAAATTTAACCATTTCAAACATTTACGTATGTACCTCAATATGAATCCGAGTGCATACTTTTTCGTGCTCCGTAAAAAAATTTCACCAAAGACTATGGTGAAAAGCAGCAGAAGCAATCAGCTGATGGTATCTTCCAGGTAGAGATATACATATAATCCCAATCAATAAATATGTATTAATAGAATGCACACAATGTATGTTTTTAAAATTTTTTGTCAACAAAAATAGTGTTCTTTAAAAATTAAACAATTGAAATTACCCGGTAAAAATGCTTATTATTGTATTTTGTATAATTGATTATTTAACATATGAATAAAAATTAAAACTAAAAGAAATCGATAAATACTGCTAATCATCTAATCATCGAGTGCGCATAACTCGATAAAAATGACAGAAAAAGCAAATAAATTGTACAATTAAAGACAAATAGTTTTTTCTTATTATATTTTTTTTCTTCTAGTTTTAATATTTCACAGAATCGATAGCATATTTTCTTCATTTTCTTTGTTTTCTGATCTACTCAAAACCAGCTGACAAATTAGTGTTACTTTAGATAACAAAGAAGTTACATCACTCTCACTGTTTCTCTAACAGAAAGTCTTGTCCGATTTCACCATACCAGAACTAATTTGACTTTTGCTGATTTATATTAGAAACTGATAAGAGCCAATTGGTTTGTGGTGTGGTAAAATAAGACAACATTTCTTGTCACAGGAAACAAAACGTCATGTAACTTCTTGGTAATCTTCGTCCTATGTGAATAGTCTCAAAATCGATCTCACCACAGAAAAATCACAATTAGTGTCTAGAGAAAACTAACAGAATACCCAGAATACCAACAATAACTATGAAGAAAACGGTTTCCTTTTAAAGTAGTTTTCACTATGATAATTCACAAAGCCCAAGTCCAAACCATTGGTAAAGCACGCTTATATTTACCTAGCCCCCTGTATTTTCACATGAGCAATTATATTTGGCTTTTTCTAGAGTCAGATGATTCGAAAGTTTTACTTTTCCAGTCCAAGAGACAAATAATAACAAATTAATTTATTTTCACCCCGAATGCAATGTATTTAAAGAAGTGTTGTAAAATGATTTTAAGTTACCAAATATGTAGGTAAGAATCTTTAATATGAATATGTAAATTCCGTCATATATATATATGTGAGAAAAATAAATATGTAGCTTTGTACCACTGTAATTATGCTTTCTATTTTGGCCCGGCTGGTTCTAAACACAGTGTTATAGAACTGGATTTAGTGAAGCTGCTACAAATAACCGCTATATGAAAAAAAAATTATAATATCTTTGTCTATAAGTGCGAAATGAAATAAAAACAGATTTAGTGGTCGCAGGCGAAGCGACACATACATAGCACATTTACATACATACATGCTCGCATATATGTATATTTATAATCTTATTTTATACCACACACATGCATATGGACACTTGCATTTCTCGAATATAATAAAATATTTCTTTATGTCTGTTTAACGTGTGGGAAATGTGAAACTTGTTTTTTTGTTTTTGTTTGCGTTCGCTGGCTGAAAATTTATTTTTAGTGGAAAGCTTCAAGGTTTTTCGTGGATTTTCTTTAGTACATTTAGTCATCAGAAGCAGTGCATTAACGGATAGCATGCAAGGCGGAAGAAGAAAAAGACAAGATGTTTAATAAGTAGGTATATTTATTTTTTATATATTGTACGTATGCCCATATAGTATTATCATTATATGTAGCTTATATTAAATGGAAGTAGGCAACCATCAACAATGTTGAACATCCCACTTGCTTGTTAATGCAGATGTTAGTGTTTTTGTTTTAATGGAACTGCATACAATCGCAAGTAGGAGTAGTTTAAATGCATTCGTAAGATATGCATGAAATTAAAATACTTAAAAACAAGTAGTAGTATTGTCTTTGGCCTTGACGAAGCCTTTATAGCTTTCATTAATATACAAAAAAAAAATATGAATTGTTAGCGTAAAAATATTCAATTGTAAAATACCTTTTTACTTTTCGCAACAAAAAATAAAGTAAAGTATGATAAAATATTTATGGGAATGTAGTGCTATTAGCCGATAAAGGTATGCAGAGTTCTTTGCTGCTTTAGTGGCAGAGTTATGACACAAAACCTCATATCTGAAAAATCAGACATATCGGAGCTGTATGTTATTATTATTAATGTATTTTAATTGCTGCACAGAATAATAAATTAAACAAGCAATGTGGTTTAATCACTAGCGACGAGGCCATCGGCTTTCAAAAAAAAAATGTTCTGATATTTGTCGTCCACTTACTTAACTAGATCTTAGACTTATCATATCTAGATCTAGACATAAGTAAAGTATCACAGTTCAAAAAAGATATTTAGTATTTAATCCCTGGGTCCGTCGGTGGATTTTTACACCGATCAATTCTCCTATATGGGGTGATCGCATGGTGGCCTGCATTAGAAAAAGAGGTTAACCTCAGGCTACTCATCAAGATGCGAGGATCTAGTATGATCTGTATAAGTGGGGCGCTCAGAACCACGCCAAATGAAGCCTTGAAAGCCATTTTGCACCTCCTTCCTTTAGATTTGGTTGGACAACAGATGGCGGCAATGACTGCTTTGCGAGTAAGAGAGACTTTCCAGTGGCATCCTGAAAGCCAAGGGCACTCTTGTATTTTGAAGAAGTTCTGCTCTATTCCGAGCAGCACGGATCGGTGTGCTTTGACATCGGTTTCTGAAAATAACTTTATTACACGAATTCCAAGCAGGAAGGAGTAGTAACTTGAGTTTCATACTCCACCTGATTGCATTGCCATCTATACACATCGCTCGAAACTCGATAATAAGGTTGGAGGAGTCGTTTTCTCACGAAACCCTCTTCTGAAAATTTCCTTTAGGTTACCACATCACTGCAGCATCTTCCAAGCTGAGGTTCCAGCTATCATGGAGGTGGTAGAGAAGATTGGGACCGGGATTATAGGAAGAGATATATCTTCATTTTTAGTGACAGCCAGGCTGCAATCAGAGCTCTGATCTCTTTTACGTTTAACTCGAACATCGCGCTGGACTGCCGCCTATCTCTCTCTACATCTCTAGAGGAGATGGCCAAGCAGAACAGACTGTACCTCATCTGGGTCCCTGATCACCGGGACATAGAGCGAAACTGCATTGCAGACGAACTTGCAAGACGAGGTACGACCAAGCAGACTCTTCAGGATAAAGAACGCATTGGTATGCCGTTTGTCACTTGCTAACTGCTACTCAGAGATTGTACATATAAACAAGCTGACAATAGATGGGGGCAAAATATGACCTGTCGAACCTCAATGCCTAAATGGGATCGGAAACGTTGGCGCAGCATTCTCTCTCTAAGAAGGGAAAGCATTTCGAACGTTATCAAGGTTCTAACAGGGCACTGTCTTATAGGAAAACATGCTGAAAGGTTGGCGGTGCCCTGCCGAAGATGCCGCAGGAACTGCAGGAATGACGAGGAGGAGGAAATGATCTTGCATTTACTGTGTGAGTGTCCTGCACTGTGTAAAAGCAGAATGCGATATCTGGGTCACCGTTTCTGGATGACCATAGTCAGGTTTCAAGCACCGAGGTAAATTGTCTGTTGAGGTTCATCAGTGAGGGAAAAGGGTTGGTGAGGGGTAATTTTCTTCTTGGATGGTACAAAAGTTTTCTTTGTGGTAACACAATGGGCCTCCTAATACTGGCCTAGGTGAGCCGCTGCCACTCCAACCTAACCTAACCTTACTTCGTGGCAGTCAGAGAAATATTACAAAATTAGACGTTAGACGGATGTCAAACATTTACCGCTACGTCTAAGGCGAATTTATATAAGGTGGTATTACTACAATAACTCATTTAATATTTTTTATTCGAATTAGCGTAAGAATCGTCAAAATGAATTATTCTGTTTGCATTCTTGTTACTTTCTGATAGAAGTAGGTAGTCAATTGTTAAAATACATGTACATAAATATTGTTTTTGTTCTAATAACATCACCTTATATGAATTCGCCTTGGCTACGTCAATGAAAGCAAACAAAACAATTTGACTAGATATTTGGCTTTGGATTGAAGGCACGCTAAAAATTCGAGAGTTTCTGGCTTTTAAACTTTTGCATGCCACGCATACACCCGTACATAATTTTACTAACACACACCCTTGCATGCACTGCCATCGCTGCTGACCGGGTAAAACGGCAAACCGTGGCATCATCAGAATCGATACAGGTAGCTTTGCTTTATGTCGTGGCTTGTCTGGAGCTGCGTTAACTGGAAATTAACAACACCATGTTTGCGGCTTACGATTTTTGCGGATATGGCTGGGCATTAGAGCGGGTCAGCCCATACATGAAAGAAAAAAGTTGGCAATTTACTGCGACAATTTTGGAAGCTTATGCAGAGAAGAAAAGGGACAACATCAAGACACAGTTATATCGTTGGAAACCTAATTTTGTGTGCTATGTATATATCCTCCTAGGATTATTTTACGTTCGAGGGGCTCCTTAGGCTACTAGCTTTAAATAACTAAATTTCGACCCTCCATAAAACAACTTTACTCTACGAGTACATAGAATATAAAGTTTTAGTAAGCAAAATGTATTTCTTTATTTGGAAATGTAACAATAATGTACTCAAAACTATATTTTCAACATATATCTTGAATTTTGTAATAAATAAAGAGGCTATGAAATAAATTCGACGTGTCAAGGATGAAAATCTGTGTGCTGCTCCTGAAATCCTGTGAAAGTGAATCTTCAAATCTTCGGCGACTTAGTCTAGTGGCGATCCAAATTTAAAGAAAAGTTTGTAAAAAACAGTCATTTTGAAAGCTTTTTGATTGTTAGTTCCCTTTGGATTTTCGAAGTTTTTGTTCAGGCTTTAGAAAACAGAACTTCCTCTAGTACTGATGTACCAATTAAATAAAAATATTTGGTGGAAAGCCAGTCAAGTTTTGATTAAAGCACCTTCATTGCTTCTACATTCCAACTGGATTCTGTTTCAAATCTTAGAGCGCCGTACTGAAATCTCATTTCTAAAGGGATCGGTAGTGAACCAGGTAATAATTTGGAGAAGCGTGTTCTGTAAGTCTAATGAATTTGAATTCTTTGAATTCCATGTTCGAATTAGCGTAATTTGTATTCGATTTATTTATGAAATTTCCTTCCAATAAATCTCTTTGATCCCTGAATATCGCCAATATGAGTTTCCAGGGTTATAAGCAATTTTTATTATACCTTTCATGAGAATGAAATGGTATATTAAGTTTGGTCCGATGTTTGTAAGTGCCAGAAGGAGAAGAGATAGACCCATCAAAAAGTATACCTAAATGATCAGGACGATGAGCTGAGTCGATTTAGCCATGTCCGTCTGTCTGTCCGTCTGTCCGTCTGTCCGTCTGTCCGTCTGTTTGAACGCAAACTAGTCCCTCAATTTTAGAGCTATTTTGATGAAATTTGGTGAGCAGGTGTCGTTGTACAAATGATTAAACATTTGTCGGAATCGGCCAGATCGGGTGACTATAACATATAATACAACCGATTATTCAGATATTGAATTTTGCGCCATAACTCCTCCATTTAAGCAGCTAAAGGCTTGAAATTTTGCAGAAATATCAGCCATTATTAGCTACGTATCAGTATTGAAAATCATGAAGATCGGAGAAATATAACATATAGCTCCCATACAACCGATTGTTCAGATATTGCATTTTGCACCATAACTCCTCCATTTAAACAGCTAAAGGCTTGAAATTTTGCAGAAATATCAGCCATTATTAGCTACGTATCAGTATTGAAAATCATGAAGATCGGAGAAATATAACATATAGCTCCCATACAACCGATTGTTCAGATATTGCATTTTGCACCATAACTCCTCCATTTAAACAGCTAAAGGCTTGAAATTTTGCAGAAATATCAGCCATTATTAGCTACGTATCAGTATTGAAAATCATGAAGATCGGAGAAATATAACATATAGCTCCCATACAACCGATTGTTCAGATATTGCATTTTGCACCATAACTCCTCCATTTAAACAGCTAAAGGCTTGAAATTTTGCACAAACATCAACCATTATTAGCTATATATTAGTATTCATCAAGATCGGAGTTCACAGTGTAAATCGGCAAGATAAATTCAGGACAAATATTTATTGCGAAAAGTAATAAGCTCAGCGCAATATCACATGAATCATAGCGTTAAACGTTTGGGAACTATTTACGGATCTGATAACTGTTTTCAAAGACCGACATATGTAGGTCTTACATATTAATACTTAATTATTTGTATTTTTGAAATGTTGAATATCAAGCGTCGATACGATATTAAAAATATTCAAAAACCATTCCCTTCTTAAAACATAGTTCTTTTTAATTACATAAGGAAAAGCATTAAATAATTTATAACAATGCCTTTACTAGAATTATTTTTATTGATTTGAAGGAAATTTTCGCTTTTAACTATAGGTAATACGAAATTGTAATACAATAACACGTTTTTTACTATTCTTCCATTCATGAAAGGTATGAAGCCTTCGGCATAGCCGAAGACAGCGCTGTTTTTACTTGTTTTATATTAATTTAATGAAAAGATTTCAAAGCAAAATCTTAATGAATTTTTCAGTTCTTCAGATTGATGAAACTAGAAAAATGATAGAATGATGGCTTAGGAAGATGCAACTTCGGTGCTCAAAAGGATATTAACAGGAAATACATGAATCTTCAAGACTGGCATGTAATTTTTGAAAATCTGATGCCAAAAAAAAACGGCGGTTTTTGGAAGTATCAATAAATTTTGTATTTTTATTTTGCCAAATACCGGAGAGAAGTTTGAGCACTTTGTTTTCGTATTTTCCGTTTGGCAACCGACCCAGCCTGTTAGGCGCTATGATTGCCTGTTTCCACTCCCACACGCCATTTTGTGCCAATGACTGGCTATTTAATGTAAAATGTCGTCAACTCCTTGTTTCAGGAGTACTCTCTGTGTATGTGTGTGTGTCTATGTTCATATTCAGCCAAGTACGTAAGTGTATCTAGAAATGCTGTGTCGGTGTTTTTGTTCATTTGCTTCTTGCTCATTCACGCGTTGAAGCGGCCTGCAATTATTAGAAGCTTGCCTAGCGACGTGATTACGATGCCCTCTAAAAGCTTTTGCAATTAGAGATGTGCGAATATACCTTACGTATCGATACTTTTACTCAGATGTATTTTTGGTTTTTTTTTTTTGAAAAAAGCATCGATTCCAAAACGATTCTAATACAAAAGAGTATACATGTACTTTTATTTACTTCTTTTCAGCCAGCTCGTTTTTTACTTATACACAAAAACTGCACCTTGTTGCTATAGATCCAATTAAAGTTATTTTATTTCCAGGCTAGAAGAGAATGCATATTTTATTAAATTCCTTACAGCTCTTACGCTACTTACAAAACTTTGTACGATTTTCACATATAACCTCGAAAATATGGTTCGCATTTCCGCCCAATACTCAAAAGGCAATAAACTAATGCATGGTTTTCATTATGTCAAATTTGACATTAAGTGTTGTCATTTGAATGAAAACAGCAAAAATTTTGACATATTTCGATATGACGCCAATGCAAAAATATAAAATGGCAGCATGTTGCCATTTCGTGTCATACTTTGTTGTCAAATATTTGAGCTAATGTAAACCAAGCGTAAAAGGTGATGAAGTGTACGCTAAATAAATAAATCGATACAGAATTTATGTTTTCCGTATGCTTTTAAAGCCTGCACACACTAATGGAATTTATGTCTAATTAACGAAGAAACTAAGCAATTTCGCCTTGTAAAATCTGTCAAAAAATTATGATGGAATGAGAAATTTTATCATAAATCAAGAGCCGCATCACGAACAAATCGGTGTCGGGCTCTAAATTTTATCGATAATAATCGTTAAATGCATCACTCAAATGTTGCTTAATTTTCACTGCCTTAAAGCTTCCTAACGTGTGTTTTTTTAGACTGATAGAACTTTCGATAGGGATAGCTGTCACTTCACAGCTGGTAAATGACATTTCTTTTTGACATTTCTGTCATCATGGAAAGAATGACGCCGCAACAACGTTCACAAATTGTGGAAATTTACTTTAAAAATCAGTATTCTGTTCGCCAAACTTATAGAGCACTTCGAGCATTTTATGGTCCACATAATCGTCGAGCTCTTGATAAATTCCGAAAAACATTTACTCTACTCGATGAAAAACCAACAACAAGTCAAAGAACTGTACGTACAGAACAAAATATTCGTGCTGTTGGAGAAGATCCGAGTTTGTCCATTCGCCGCCGTGCTCAACAAGTTGGAAATTTTGCAGTGGTTCAGAATTGGACTGATCGCATCCGATTCACCGAAGCTAGTCGTGGCCGGACATATGCCATAAATCGTTTTTAAATATTAAATGTCATAAAAATATCTTTCAAGTAAAAAAATTTGGCATCATACCTAATTTTGTATGTGTTTTATTTCAATTTAAAGTTCTATCAGTCTAAAAAAAACGTTCCATATTTCATAATCGTAAATTTGAAAAAAAGATAATATCTTAATGAATTTCTAATATATTCAAAATGTACAAAATCTTGCACATTTTTCCTTTGATCAAACAACTAAGCAATCCTGTGGCTACAGAGCTGTCAAAATAAATTAGGAATGGCTAGTGTGTAAAATAATAAGTACATAATTTACGTTGTTATGGTACTTGGCGAATGAATCGAGTACTTGATTGCAACATGAAAGTATCGAGTACATTGTACTTACTTGTATCAGCACATCCCTCTACCAGCAACTAAGCTTACGTGCAACAAGAGCACCAACTGCAGACATTAATGCTTCTAACTTTTTTCACATGCGTAAACAGTGCATTTCAGAACTGTAGTGGTTGGTACATTGACAAGTTTTGACTATTAATTTTTATTAAATTTTTTAAAGTAAAACTTTTTTAACGGTATGAGAGTGATTTTCCACAACGCGTCACAAAGTCGCGATACGAAGAGGGGAATTTGGGAACAATTTTCCGGAACATTGGGGGACTAATTCAAGAATATTTTGGCAACAGTTCATTGGCATATCAGGACTAGTTATGGACAATTTCGGGACAACCACTAAGTTTAGGATCATTACAGGGTTAGTTCGGGATTTGTGCGGTACCAGTTCAAGACCATTTCAGGACTAGTTTAGTTGACTGCACTTGAGGATTAGTTCAAGACTGCTTTGAACTTAGTTCGGCCCCTTTTCGGGACTTATTCGGCACTGGCTCGGTTAGGGAACTAACCCATTTCCAACTTTAAATGCGAAAGCTTCAATTAAAAATGAGAATAGTTTAATTTTAAATGAGAAAACATTAAATTGAAATAAGAAAGTGTTAATTGAAAATAAGAATGATGATTTTTTTGAGAAAGCGTCAAATTGAAATGAGAAATTGTCATTTGATAATAAGAATAGTCAATTGAAAATCAGAAAACGTTAAATGAAAATGAGAATTTTTGTAATGGGAATGAGAAACTTATTTTTCTATATTTTTTTTTCAAATAATAACTGCAAAAAAATTTGTATGTGCCCACTGGCATATTTTGATTGGTGATTGCCTTCGCATTGGACGATGACTTCATCCAAGAGTTTTTCTAAATACTGAAGCCGCTGATTATTTCTCATTTTCATTTGACGCTTTCTCATTTTTATCTAACATTTTAACATTTTAATTAAACGGTTTCTTATTTACAATTGACCGTTCTCATATTCATTTGACGTTTTCGCAGTTTCAAATGACAAACCTAATTTACAATTGAATTGCAAATGACATTTTCGCATTTCAAGTTGATCCTTTCTCATTAACAATTGGAAATGATCTAGTATGGGACTAGTTTGAAATAACTTTGGGTTCAATTCGAAAATAGTTGGGGAACGATTTGTGTATATTAAATATAAATATAGGACTAGGTAAAGCTACTTTGGGATTGGTTTAGAACTAGTACAGGACTGGGTTGTTACTCGTTCGAAAGTAGTTTGTAACTGGCTTAAAAGTAGTGTTGGGATTGCAGTTTTATTTCCCATTTAATTTCAATACACTGCATATTCGGAGTTTTTTTTCGTATATGGAAAAACCGCCCACTGCCGCCAGCAAAAAAATTGCTAAAAATCAAGGATAGTTTGCTTGCTACTTAAAACTTGCACTTTATTAGACTAGATTCAAATGGGTTCAAAAACTGCATACTTAACTCTTTTTGAAAAATTCTGATTCAAAATTTCGGAATCTTAAAAATGCTAAAAACTGTGGCATAATACTTTATTTAACATACAATTCTTTCATGAACTGCTGTCAAAAAATTTCGGATTTCTAACAAATTTGTATTCAATTTTGGAACAGTGGCAACCCCTAAAATTTTTTACGAGACTATGTTAACTGTAACATCGAACAGTTCAAATTTGTATGGGAATGCTGCATTTATCTTATAAATTTAGTTGAATTAATTTTTTTTAACAGGTGGCAGCCCCTGCAAATATATTGCACGAATAAAGCTTCTTTAAACCTTTTTTTTATTTGACACCAGTATAGTAGAATTTCAGTTACCTTATCAATAAAATTGAATGAACGTTATTGTTAAAAAAATTTCTTAGAGAACGCTATCATTTCCCACCAATACTACAGTATTGCAGTAAACTTAGAAATTAAATTAAATTAATATTTTGTAACAGCTGGCAAGACTGATTATGTTTTCTAAATCCTATTTCCGTGGCGTAATATTTCCTTTAATTAAGTAATTAAATTTTTTTTTTTAGCAGGTGGCAACTTTCATTAAAAGTTTTTCCAAAATAAAGCTTTTTCAACCCGCTTTGGTTTGATATCCTTATTTTAATATTTGATTCAACTGACTATAATTTTAATTTATTTTTGAAATCCGGCTTTCCGAATGATTTAATTTAATGTAATTTTTTAATTTTTTTCTATATTATTTTTAACTCAATATATTTTTGTTTGAGCTCAAGGACAGTAGCAGTTAATAAGCTTTTGTAAATAAAACTGAATTCAGTTTTTCTTGTCGACCAGGCGCAGTCAATAATTTCTAAAGATGACTTCAAATTGAAGTTGAAATAGCGATGAAAATAAAATTAAAACAAGATAAAGTTAATTTTATTTTATTTATAAAGGTTTATAATTGAAGTGAAACTCCTTTGCGCTCGTTGGGCTGTAATTCCAATATCGAATGAAACGAAAAAGCGACAGGAAAAGGGAGGGGATGGCACGCGTGGTGGAGCAGTCGGACGGAAGGAGACATGGGAGAGAAACGAAAACGTGACAGATTCGGAGTAGGAAAAACGAGAGAGGGATAGCAAAGCGCACAGAGTGTGGCAATGATTGTTCTCTACATCACTCCGAACCAGAGAATTAACGATATAATAAAATTCATACATAGAGCATTATTGGCATATACTCCCTCTGGTGCAGCAGAACTAGGAGAAGATTTGTACACTATGCCAATGATTTTAAGCGGTGATTTTATTGTCAATTTTGCCTTGGAAGAAGCTCAACCACTTGTACAATTTTTAGAAAGTAAATAATCCCAAAGACTCAACAACCAGATCAGGCACGACAATAGATGCAATTTTCTCAAGTTATTTAAATAATTTACTATCACGAGTTTTCATTTCTATATTTTCATACCACAAGCCAATTGTATCTTTTATTGAACATGAAAGTATGGAAGTGAATGAATAGATTTTTTATAAATGGAGGCGAAAACATCAACTATCTTTTTTCATTAACGTAACACCCTTAAACATTCCAGAATAATGAATAGTGGCTTCTGTTATCGGGGAAATTTTTCTATCTCATAAAACTTGTTGGCTAGGGATTCACCCTTTTTCATTTCAAGTGCCCATCGAGATCGATAAAGTTTCACTTCTGTCGCCTCGCTTTCTAGGCTGACAATTTTTTAACTTCTGGCCTTGAGCTCAATCAAAAAAAAAAAAAAATTTATACCTTTGGAGCCCGAAAAACCACCCCAATCATTTTTTAATCAAATTAAAATTAATGTTTTAATGAAATTGAATTAAATTTTCATTTTAAAGGAACCATTTTTGAAACTTAGCTTCATAGAATCTCCTTCGTTTGATCCCCATATTACAATATTTGATTTCACTCTTTGTTTTAATCGAATTTAACCTTTGCAAAAAATGGCAACTTCCTTCGATACATGAATCGAATTTCGCAATTTTTTGTTATGGTTTATTTTGAAACTATATACATTTACGCGTCGAATGACACGAAATTTAGCTTCCTAGGTATAATAGAAGTAATTAATTTTATTTTTTGAAAAAAAAAGAATTAGTCATTTTTCGAATATTCACCTTCAAAGTTCTATATTTCCATCAATTCTTCAGTTAGGATGGTCTAATTAGTCTCAAAATGTTCGGAAATCAACCAGGAAGACGCCTATATGCATAACTCCAATACCGCCGAAGTGGGCCCTTTTCACGTAGACGCAAACATATAATAAGCTATTTATGAGGCAAATTTTCTACAAATCCACCCAGCCGTTTCGGCATTTTTGTACTTTCATATATTATTATTAATTTGTTGCCACAAAGTACTTTTATTTCCTTGTTTTATTTGTTATGTGTGAAAAATATTTCGTTGATTGGGTTTTGTGCAACTCTTTGGTTAGCATATTCTACTTGTACTCGCGTGACTAACAAAAATAAATACGATAAAAATAATTAGAATTTTTTTCCAATCCAATACCGAGAAAAATGCGTTTTTAAAATTTTTTTGTAGACGTTTTCAATTTCTTTTCCAAAGAACTGCAGTAAACAAACAAAATTTAAATCGTAAACTTCACATATAATTGAATTTTTCTATTCGCTTTTTACAATTTATTAAGATTTTTTGAAATTTAAGTTATTTACCTAGCATCAACATTAAAATTATGTGCACACCTTCACATAAACACATTCCGCATTTTACAAGCAGTTTCGGTTCTTTTTATGAATTTCTTATTGCTTCTGAATATGTGAACTTATAAATCAACAGAAAATACCCAATTAGTTTATGTATCTTTCGGCAAGGTATTGATAAGGCTATTTATTGAATGTAATGCTGTGAGGAGGAGGGGGCATGCAGAAAATACAAACCAAATGCGATATTTTTCCACCATGTGCGTTCAGTTTACTCCAACAGTTCGCGCAAGCCGGCTCGGGCCTCTGCCTTTTGCACATAGAGCAGGTAGCAGAATTGTTGTTGTTGCATGCCCAGGTAATATATCATTTGAGCAACGGATATTGTCGTCTGCAATGTTGTGCTAATGATCCGTATTGTATTGTGCTAAGGGCAAAAAACAAAAAAATACAGAAAATACAAAAAACAAAACCCAATACAATTTTTACACTTTACTAGCTCTGAAAATGTTACTCATACGCCTCCCCCAACTATCAGCCATTTGTATAAATCATAATTTGCTTACTCGCATTGCACTGACAGGAAATGTGTGCGTTATGCTTGTATGTATAATGGTGTCAAGGTTTAAGTGCCATAGAAATTTGAAAAATACCAAATTTGCATTTTGTTTTAATATTTCAAGCTTACTAGAAGTAATTTTTGATTTGATATTTTGTGGCAATCGGTAGACATAACCTAAGACGCAGAGCTTTATAATTTCGAATTTATAATTTGTATATTTCTTAAATTTATTACAGTTTAGTAAAATGATTACATTTTAAAAGTTACATTTTTTTATGTTATTTATGAAATTTCTTAGAGTTAATTTTCGAACCAATATGTTATAAGTACAAGCAATGAATTTTAGTGAAAATCGTACAGCGAAATTTTTTCTTAAACTTTTTTTTCGTAATTCCCTCTTGGTAATTTTTTTTAATAAAAATATACCCATCGAAATTCAAACAGAAATTGGAAAAAGTAGTGTTCTCTGTTCAATAATGAAACATAAGTACGCAAATTTCCAAAGATTTTTAAAATTTAAAAATTTTAAATTTTTTTTGTTTATTTTCATAAAAAATTTTTTTATACAAAAGTTTTTATAAAATTTGTTTGTTCCTAAAAGAATTTGTAGTATTGAATTATATTTCGACCGTGTGCGGCCACCAAAACTCGGCTCGGTTTGGCTGCAACCGAAAAAAATAACGCACATTCTATGAACATTTGTCAAATTTTATTAACTAAAATTTGTTGGAAAATTTTGGTATTTTAACATAAACAAAAATTTTATAAAATTATTTAAAAAAAATTTTTTTTTTGGATTTTTTCTAAAGGTCTGAATCTTTGATTTGCATACATAGTATGTTTTTTAAATGAATGTAAACTTTGTTTATATAAAACAATTACCAAAATTTAATTTGCAAAAATTATGTTTGAGTTTGAATAAGAGCAGAGAGTTTTGAAAAGTTTTTGGAATTTTTATGTAATAATACTTACCACATATAACTCGCTATCTGACCGAGCTTCTGCTACAATGAATTGATTTGCGACGATATTTGTGTTGCTGTACTTCGAATTGAAGGGCCTACAGTGCACACCAAACGTCTAATAACTTTTTCAAAAACTCAAAACAAAACAAGCTTGACGTTGAAACAAAGGTAGCGGTCACTTATCAACCTACAGCTCGTGCTTTACGGCCGAAATCATAGCTATCCCTGAAGCCATCCAACTAATAAACTATAAAGTAGGGAAATTTGCAATATGCACTGATTTTCCCTTCACCTTATTCGAAATACAAAATCCTGAAAATAACTGCTATTAGACAAGCACAATAAAAACTACAGTTCCAGGCGAAACCAGGTTTTTGCAATGTTAATTACTTAAACGACTTTTATCGATTTGATTCTAGACCAAATAAAATTAGAATGATTTTAACGTGCCACGCCAATTTTTGGGTTTGATTTTTTATATTTCTTTCCCTAAATCAATTCTTTGTATTAGATTTGAAACAATTTTCTAGATGATTTAGTAAAACAATGGTTATATTAATTTGATGTAAATTACCGTTATATTAGGGGTAGGCGTGGTTTTCGTCGGAGTTCTACATTTATTAAAAATGTGCTTTCTAAATAGAAGTGCGAAGTGTGTACGAAATTGAATACAATTTGACAAAGAAGTTTCGAAGAAATATACCTTTTGTACTAAGTGGGGCCGGACGTCCCAATTCCCAACATTTTTGATTTCATGCCTATTATTCTCAAAACCCTAACCTTGCATACTTAATTTGAGAAAATTAATTTTTATAGATATGAAAAAATCGGATTCTTTTTATACAATGATTGAGCGTGGGTTTTGTCTGACTCATATAATTTTGATACATAATGTTCTTATTGAGTTGAAATGAAATTTGATTGAGTTTAATGAAGTGGGTTCGGAGATGGGTGTATAGCTCTGAAGTGGGCGGCGTCACGCCTATTATCAAAACAAATTTATTTCCGTATACTTCGCCTTCCCACCACATCTGTACAAAAATATTGATCAAATTATCTCCATTAGTTACCAAAACCATTTTTTTTTTGGATTTCGATAATATACCGTTATATGCGTAGTTTTTGTACTATATTTACATTTTTCGAAATTTTGTTTATCTACTTGAAATGCGTTGTTTGCCACAAATTTGATGGAGCTTGATAGAGTAGCTTCGGGGATATACCTATTTGCTCTAAAGGGGACTGCGCAAAACTTATTGTTCAATTAAAAAAAATGTCGATCCTTCGAAACAAATTTGCGGTAGAGCACAAAATTTTACTCATAAACTTTTACTAGGGATTAACGAACCAATTGACTTACTCACCCACCCGCCTAACATCCATTAATTGATCAATAAAGTTAATCAACTATGTACTTAAAATATTGCAACGTTTGTTTACACGAAAATATTTATAACTAATGGAATTTAATATAATGGGGCATATTTATTGACGTATGAATTCAAAATTATCGCAGTCTAGCAATTTTTATCAAAGACGCTTATGTTTCACATATGTGGAAATACTATGGTAGGCTCCCACTTTGCACCACCTGTTATAACCTGTATGGTAGACAAATATTTACTTCCTATTTTAAATGATAAAGTGTTTCTCTAATACGCGAGCTACAATATTCACTAGTAGTGTTGCCATTTTAGCCTTTTCCGGCTAAATTTAGCTTTGTTATTTTCTTTTAACCGGAAAATTTAAACTTAGCCATTAGCCATTTTTATAGCTTTTTCTTCAAATTATGTATTTAGCTTTTATGCTCATGCTGTGAAGCGAAATATTTTTGATTACTCAGCTCATGAAAAAGTAAATTCGAAATTAATGAAATAATTGCTATCGAAATGGAATGGACAAAATTAGATATGAGTGGAAAGATCTAAAATATACTATAGAGTTTTGTGCAAAAGTTCTTTGCCTCTTCTTCTTTTCCTTTTTCTTTTTAATTTGCGGTCACCGTTTCATCGGTTGCGGTATTAATCATCGCAAGGACGTATTAGTTTTGCAGAGATACCAAATTCACAGATCGCGGCATATAGGCAACTTCTTCTCGTGCTGTCGAAAGCTGATTTAAAATCGACAAGGAGATGGTGTGTGCCGATCCTCTTCTCACTAGTCTTTCCAATATTTGGCGTAATGTGAATATCTGGTCGTTGGTCTAAAGCCACACACTGACAAGGCCCAATCAGCCCGTTGACGTTTGGCTTGAGTCCTTCGCACAATACGCTCGATAGAACCTTGTTATGAATAGCTCAGCTGGTAGCCATCAACGCCCGCGACTTTGTTATTTCTTAGCCGCGCTATTGCTATCCGAACTTCGTCATGGTCGGTGACGGAATGTTAATGCCGGCAGCAGCGATTTGAGGGTCGGAATCGCCATTTTCTCCAGCGATGCGCTGTACTTTGGACATCAGTCACCAGGTCGACGATCGGTCTTAAAACCTTCCGTAAATCACCGCAAAGGTTGGTATAATTTTCGAAGGCTTCTACTTTCAGCTCTCAAGCTCTTGGCACGCTTGTATTTCAACCTCTCATTTCTTTCTTCGAACAACGCGTCTCTCTTGCTTTATCAACTCCCGGTCGCGTTCCCACACGGCTCGCGCTACGCCCTGTAGGGTCTGCTTCTTTACTTTCCCTAGAGGCGCCGCATTCCTCATCGTACTAGTTGTTTTTTCTGGATCGCTGACAACCAGTGACCCGGTGAGCGGTGGCTCGTAGAGAGACAGAAATATGATCCCAAAGCTCGCGAATTCCGGTTTTCTGAGAAGCAATCTTAGTGAGCAGGTGTGAAAGTCGCGTGGTGAAGTTTGTAGCTTTCCTTGTGTATTTAGAGTCACGTTCTTTGCTGCGTTGAGGCGAATGCGCATCCTAGCAATGATCCGAGCCGATGTTAGGTCCTCGGAGTGTTCGTACGTCTAACACAATGGAAGTATTCCTTCCGTCTATCACAATATGATCGATTTGGTTTCACGTTTTTCGATCTGGTGACAGCCACGTGGTTTGTTGTGGTTTTCTCTGCTGGAACATAGTGCTACAAAACACCTCGTTTTGGGCCCCGGCAAAGTCGACCAGTCTCAATTCGTTGGCGGAGGTTTCTGACAGTGCTTCCCACCCTGGAATTGATGCTTTCTAGGCGCTCATAGAAGTGATCCTTTATCACATCGTTCTCTTCTTCTGTCGCAGCGTGGACATAAATCAGCGAGATTTTGAAGAATGGAGACACGCTCGTCCACCGGAGTGAATGATAGTACTTGGCGACGAAGTCTCTCTCCCACCAAAAATCCAACACCAAACTTGCGCTCCTTTACATGCCAGTTGTAGTAGACGTCGCAAAGTCAAATGCTTTCCTTACCTTGCCCGTCCATTTCATTTCTTAAACCTAATAACTCGGAGTGGCTCCATTAAAGCTCCCTCATGAATATAAAAACGCGATTGATGATAAAACTTTAGCTGCCCTTGTACTTTAATTCTTAATTTTTTTACGTTCACCCTTCAGCAGTGCAGGAGCTGCAGGAGGTATTTTTGGAGCTATTAACATTGTCCAAACAAAATAAAAAATATAATTATTGATAAAATGTCAAATGCAATTTTAGGAATCAGATATGGTGAGAAGGGGGAGGGAAGGTATTATCATGAGATCTTGTCCAAATGATGAACAATTCTAATAGATACTAAAAATTTATTTGCGCCATGAGCTCCTCCGGTGAGAATGTCGAATAACTTTTGGAAAAAAACAATAGATTTAGATTTGATCGATAGATTTTTATTTAGCTCATGCCTTTGCAATTCACGTAGACTACTTTTTAAAAACAATATCGACTAACTTTATTGACCAACGCAAACCGTGCTTTTTTTCGGGCATTTCCCTTCACTTCTTGGAGCATCTCGGTCGATGTGGCAGCTATTTCGACACAAATATTGACCTTGGACTTAGGAGCGGGTTTCGGGTTGCTGGCGAAAACTTTACTCTTTAAATAACGCAACCGAAAGAAGCCTGAGGGGTTAAATAAGATGATCTTGGTGCCCAGTCAACATAGCCACTTTTCGATGTCAACCGAATTGTTTGTGTTGCTGTGTGGTATGGCGCCCTGTTATATGTTTAAGCTTAAAAAAATACGACCATAAAAATAATGTTAGAAATTTGTAGTAGCAGAAGTAAAAATAGTGGCAAAAATGAAAAATAGTGGTAGAAACTAGTATAAATAGTGGGAGAAATTCAAAAAATAGTGGTGAAAATTAATAGTAGCATTAATAAAAGTAGTGGTAGAAATTAGTAGTAGCAGTAGTAAAAATAGTGATAGAAATGAGTAAAAATAGTGGGAGAAAGTTGTAAAAATAGTGGGAGAAATTAAAAAATAGTGGTAAAAATTAATAGTAGCATTAATAAAAGTAGTGTTAGAAATTAGTAGTAGCAGACGAAAAAATTGCGGAAGAAATGAGCAAAAATAGTAAAAATATTGGGGGAAATACCAAAAAATAGCGGTAAAAATTAGTAGTAGCATTAATAAAAGTAGTAGTGGACATTAGTAGAAATAGTGGAAGAAATTTGAAAAAATAGTGGTAAAAATTAGTAGTAGTATTAATAAAAGTAGTAAAAATAGAAATTAGTAATGCGATTCTGACGCGACTTTCGTTACGCGATGTAAAAAATATATCCCTGCTGCTCAAGAAGTCTTACTTCAAAAATATTGATTTAACCTTCTTCAGCTTTTTTATTTTTCAAAATGTTATGGCAACACTTCTCGCAGTATACTTAGGTATACCAATACTGAATTTGGAATTTTGTCACCCACCAACTCTTCATATCTCAGTCACATATATAACTAACAAAATATGTACCTAAAGTTGTGAATGCAAATATTCGTTAATATTTATATAAAATTGCTGTAAATCAGTTTACGTAATGCTACAGGCTAAAAGTTCACACCAATTATTTCTTGTCGCCTCTACACTCGGAGTCTAGACATGATGAGTGCGGCTGTTTTACGAATTTTTCATTTTAATTCATCAAAATGCCACATTGTATTACATGTCAAGGTGTTTGCACAAAGTAACTGTACATGTGTACATACATAAATAAATAAGTGAGGTGTGTTTGTTTTGCTTTCTTTTGACGTTTTTGCAGTGTGTCTGGATTTTGAAATAAGGCTCAGTGCAGCGTTAATTTGCATATTTATAGTTTGTTGAGTTAGATGGAAGGGAGTACGTAGTATTAAGAGTGCAATTTATTTGGAACTCTGCATCAACTTTAAATTTGAACTCTCAAAAGATAGCAGATGTTTAATAAATATCTTTTTATGAGGTAGGCTTATTTATTGTATAAAATATTATGGTTCGAGTTTAAGAGTACTGAGCATATTATAGGCGATATGACAGGCTGGCCAGAAACGAAGCTGCATCATTTGGCTAACTAAGTTAGGGTGGTGGAAATAAATTTATTGTATTATTAAGGACAGAGAGATAGAGAGAGCAACGTGATTTGCAGAAAGCTGAAAATTATTAATATAAAATTTTGTAATAAACATATCTTAAGCCATGTTTTTTGGAGGCGAAATCTTGTGATTGTTTTGGAAGATTTGTTGTCGAAAATGTTGACAGACTTTCCCACTCCGAGTTACTTATCTTTCTTGAGTTGGTGCCGAGCTATGTTACTTATTCCTTACCACTGGTGGGCGGAAGAAAGAATAAAAATACATAAGTACCCTATCGACAGTTATGTGGAGAAGTTTACTTTTATCTATAGCGAATTTTCACTTTCCAAATTGGTTTTTTTTTAAATATTCCGAAAGCTTCTATAATTACAAAGCTGGGGCTATAAAAGAAGAAAACTGTGAAACAAATACTTGAAAAATAAAAAAATTCAGAGTTTTACTAATAAAAAAAAAATCTTCCACCTTTCACGTTAAGGTTTAGAATTTCTCAAAAACTTCTTTAATTGTAAAACTGCGGCCACTGAAAGAAATAAACTTTGAAACAAAAACTTGATAAATAAAAAAGTTTAGAATTCTGAAATATTAAAAAGTAAGGCAAACACAAGGTCATATTTTGAATTTGTACGTATTTATTTTAAATACCTCTCTCTAACTGACTTTAAAAGATCCTGAAGTTCTCAAAGTATTTTTTTTTCATTAAAAATATGAAAAATATATTTGTATTAATTTAAAAAATTTCAAACATTATTTAATAACCCGAAAGTATTGTAGCTGCAAAAATGGCTCTGATTTTGTTTAAAAAAAACTCAAAATTTATGAAATTTAAAAAATCGTAAAGATTCTGGAATTTTCAAAAAGTTGTATTTCTTTCATTATGATCATAAGCTTCCATTTGTCAATAACAAAGTTTTACTAAAAAAAAAATTTTACCTCTCAATTTAATTTTTTCGATATCTCGAAAATTTCCATAATTACAATAATGGGACTGTAAAAATAAACTTTGAAAAAAAAACAAAAATTTGAGAATAGAAAATTTCTGAATTTTGAAATTTTTAAAAGTTGAGATAGTAAAGCAAAGCACAGTCATATTTTGAATTTGTACAGACATTTTTTTCAATACCTCTAACTGAGCTTTAAATATCACGAAATTCTGAAAGTGTTTTTTTGATAAAAATATGAAAAGTAGGTTTTTTTTAAATTTAAATTTATTATAAATTTATTTTATCTAATATCTCGAACAGGATTGTAGCTGCGAAAATTTGGCTTTATAAGATTCAGAATTTTGAAATTTAATACATCGAAATGATTTAAATAGTATATTCAACTTTTGGCAAAATTTGTTGTGCGATGATCCTAACTGACTTTAAAAGATTTTGAAACTTTCAATACAAGATTTTTTGAAAAAAAAAACATAAAATTTGTTGACTATTGAATGTTTGGAAAATCATTATAGCGCAAAAGTGGCTCTTGTTTTGTTTTAAAAGCTGATATTTGGATTATAATTTGAAAAAAAGAAATTCAAAAAATAAAAAAATTAAAAAAAAAAACTAAAAATTTAAAAAAACTAAAATCATTAAAATCTTATATTAAGTTTCTAGCAAACATTTTTTATGCAATACATCTAACCGATATTGAAAATTTCTATCGTTGCAAAAGTGGTTTAAACTTTGTTATTGTTTGAAAAGAAAAGAAAAGAAGAAATTTAACAAATTTCAGAATTTTGAATAGTGTCACGATCTCCATACTATATACCAACCCTCTACACCTACGATTTGCTTATAATACAAGGACTCACCATTTGCACTTTTGCTGATGATACTGCCATTGTAGCAGAGCATACTTTGACTTCGCTTAAATCTCAAGGAGGTTTAAAAAAGGGCAGTAAATTCTAGTATCCCGTAAACCCCCTAAGAATAATTTCAAAAACAATTTATTATGTTAGAAATGATTAATTACGGCGGGACCTTAAGGTAAATGCTGTCCGCAAAAAAATTAGGAAACATGCTGCTTCGCATAACTTAATAGATGATATCGCATTCAAACATTTTTAGCCGACTCATAACAAAGCCAGAAAATATATTCTTTGCGAATTATGTAAGAATAGCACGTTAATTCGTTAAGACAAAAAAAAATGTCTGAATATAACATTCATATATCTGTATACAGTTGCGGTACAAATTGGTTAAAGAAAGCATTATTAAAAATAGTAGTAGAAATTAGTAGTAACATACATGAAAATAGTAGTAGAAAGAAGTAAAAAGGTAAGCAGTAGTAGGACTGGTACAAATAGTGGTTGAAATTTTTAAGAATAGTGGTGGCAATTTGTAGTAGAACTAGTAAAAGTAGTAGTAGCAATTAGTAAAAATAGTAATATTAATAAGTAGTAACATAAGTAAAAATAGTAGTAGAAATGAGTTTAGCATAAGTAATAGTTGTAGAAATTAGTTAAAATAGTGGTGTTAATTGGTAGAAGTATTAGTGAAAATAGTAGTAGTAATTAGTAGTAACACTAGAAAAAAATAGTACTAGAAATTAGTAGTAGAATAAGTATTAGTTGTAGAAATTAGTAAAAATAGTGGTGTTGATTGGTAGTAGCATTAGTGAAAATAGTAGTAGAAATTAGTAAAAATAGTAGTAGTAATTAGTAGTAACATTAGTAAAAATAGTTGTAGAAATTGGTGGTATAAATCAGTAGCGGCATTTGTAAAAATAGTAGTAGAATTTAGTAGTTGAATAAGTAATCGATGTAGAAATTAGTAGAAATAGTGGTAGTAATTAATACTAGCATTTGTGAAATTAGTGGTATAAATCAGTAGTGGAATTTGCTAAGTTAGTAGCAGAAATTATTAAAAATAGTAGCAGTAATTAGTAGTAACACTAGGAAAAAATAGTACTAGATATTAGTAGTAGAATAAGTAATAGTCATAGAAATGAGTAAAAATGGTGGTAGTAATAGTACTAGCATTAGTAAAAATAATAGTAGGGATTAGTAGTAGTAGTTGGTAGTAGTGTAAAAAATCACTATCATTCCCTTAACGAAGTTTTAGTTAAAACAATAAAATGTTGCTTTCTGCTCAACTGCAAAAATTTTCTTTATCCATCAAATTAATTTAACTGTAAAATCTCAAAAAAGTAAATCTTGATATAAATATCTTTCTTATTCAACAGCAACATGTATGCATTTATAAATTGACCAAGAAACAGAGTTAAAAACAAACAAGGACACCCTTACCCTTAAATGTCATAAATGTAAAAGAATTTATTTTAACAAGCAAACTTAAGAGAGTTAAGTGATTGAAAGTTTTTACACACACTTCCGTCGATTGGTGTCAGCATTTTAAGCTTTCTTGTTGAAAAGTTTTTAGTTATAGCACAACATGAAGTACAAAGTAAGTAAGGAGAGAAAGATTAAGTAGATGATATGAAGGCCATAGTGGTGAGTATCGTGAAAATATTTTCAAACAAATCATATAACTAAAGCTGTCATAGTGCGCACATACTTTCGTACTTATCAAAATATGCACAGACGTGCTTGTGATGCATTGCATCTCCGTGGGGCAAAGGTAATGCATAAATTCATGTACGTAAAAGTTTCATAATCTGCACATTACATTGTGGATGGATCTTAGCACAGTGCATGTTCAAGGAAAATAAGGTGTCGCTTGATATATTTGTCTTATTCATGTGTTTCTTGGTTGTATTTAAAATATCTGAATCATAGCTCATACTTTTGCTTTTAATGCTATACTCTAAAATTGTAAAGCTTAAAATAATTTAAATAAAAACTTAGTTCAAATTACTTTCAAAGAGATGTTCTATGCCCACTTCTGCGAGAAACGACTTGGAGTGGGGAGTCGCAAAAAATGTTTCATATGCGGATGACGTAGCAATTGGACTCAGGGAAATGCAATGAACCCTTGGAGATGTATCCAAGTGGTCCTACCGTGGTGTACTTAAGGTCAACTCAAATAAGGTAGAACTCGTTCTCTTTACGAGACAGTTTAAAATGCCTTCGGCAACTCCACCGGAACTAAACGGCGTCCGGTTAAGTCTTGCTACAAGTACAAAATTTTTAGGCGTTAATTTAGATAAGAAGTTGAACTTGAAAGAGAACACAATTCAACGTTATGAAAAGGCTTGCGTAGCCCTCTATAACTGCAACAGAGCCATAGGCAAGAAATGGGGCCTTAATACCCGGATCTGTCGGTGGACCTTTACACTAGTCGATAGACCGATTCTCCTATATGGGGTGATCGTATGGTGGTTCTAGGAAAAGTCGCTAAACCCAGGCTACTTACCAAGGTGGAAATATCTAATATGATCTGCATAAGCAGGGCGCACAGAACCCCGCCAAATAATGCTTTGAACGCTATTTTAGATCTATATCTAAGAGATATATATCCCAAGCTTTGCTTTATCCCAAGCAGCACGGCTTGTTGTGCAACGACATCTTTTTCTGAAAGTAATTTTATTACAAGAATTTCAAGTTTGGAGAAGTGGAAACTAAATTTTAACACTCCAACTGATAGTATTGTCATCTATACAGATGGCTCGATACTCAAAAGAAAGGACGGAAGAGTTACCAGGCCACTGCAGCGTTTTCCAGTGTGAGGTCTTAGCTATCATGGAGGCGGTAGAGAAGCTTGGAACCGGAACTCTAGAAAAATACATTTTCATTTTTTTGATAGCCTGGCTGCAATTAAAGCTCTGAGTTCTTTCACGTTTAACTCAAACATCACGCTGGACTGCCTGCCGCCTATCTCTACATCTCTACAGGATATGATCAAGCAGAACACACTGTATATCGTTTGGGTCCCGGCCACAGGGAAACTAGATGGCAGATGAACTTGCAAGCCAAGGCACTGTTTCCTTAATTTTTGATGTTACTTGCCGCAGTCAGGACTTAAACCTGGAACCTGATGAATGAAGTGCGCCCTATCGATGTTTATATAGCGAAAAACATACAACTTGAAAGTGAAAATAATTTCGAGATTTTCGTCAACTGCATTTGAACACCGATATGCATATACATACATAAAACCCAGGTACAATTAGTACATCGATAAGCAAATTAGAACGCGTGAAGCTTGTGTCAAGTTTGCATTACTCATTCACTTATCTTAAGATACAAGTTTTCGTACAACTGTTTTCGTAAATTTTCGTATTGGGTCACCCATTTTAACACTGGGATATATTAATCTGCTAAGTTTTGTCAAGTTCAATGTTGTGATATTAAGTAATTCGAAATGCTGGTTAAGAACTCGTACAGCTTAAATATGTACTTTTAAAATGACATTTTAAAAAATTTGTTTCGATATGAAATATAACATCTCGAGATTAAAGAAAAACACAAGCCGAGTTTTGCTAAACGGTGGCGCTATTAAAAATTGAAAGAGTGGAGAAAAAATGATTGTTTCATAGAAGCTTACTTTCCATTACTTACAAGATGTATGCACAGAGTAATACGTCTCTTATATAGGAAAGAAAATTTTTGAAGGGAAACTTCTTATGCGACGAATAGTAAATGGAGAGTAAAATTTTTAAATCTGATTTCGTTACACAGCCGAGACGAAGGATACAGATAAAGAGAGAATGCAAAAGAAAGCAACGAATACTTTATATTAACAATACTGTTAAGGTCTGCAATTAGAAGATGCCGCTGTAAGCCAATCGCTGATAGGACTCGTTACTTGCTTTGCTTTTGCGCGAGTCCTGTTAGTTGGGCCCTTTGCCAGATGAGGGGCTATAAAGGCGACCGGCGACTAGCGACGCCTCAGGTGGGTACCAACCTACTTGCGTGTACATCGTTCCAGACTTTTTTTACAGCAATAAACGGCAACTTACATGCAAATATAGATTTTTAATTTATCATACACACGCCCACAATCGAAGAGAAAATCGGGTAATTATTTCTTTAAAAGGATCGGCTTTCGTTCTCAGATCCCCATTTCCAGAATTCACGTGGAATTTTGAACCCTAAATCACCTCACCCCGGTCTTAAAAAATACAAAACGATAGAAGAAACATAATTTATGATCATCTAATAATCTATTTTTTATTCATCAACAACTGACAGCGCTTTTACTAAGCAAAGAGTTTCGTATCTAGTTCTCTATGTATGTTGGCCAAGAATGATAGAAAACCACAATTCGACAACGCCGGCAGCATGCAAGTCACTGCGGTTCCTGCCACAGGAATAGCGAGAAGACAAGGAGTTGTGATAACTGCACTTGGGCGTTTTATTTGCACTTCAACTGCTAAAATACAAAACTCGGCATTTCACATTTCTTTTTCTGTGTTTAACATTTTATAAAAATCACTCAAAACTCTGAAAATTAAACTTTTTAACAGCAATTTGTGACGTCAATACTTCAAACGAGGCAAGTACGAATTAACGGAGGTGCTTTTGCCATCAACTTCTTTTCTCTGCATCATTTATGTTGGCGGCGTATTTGTGTAAAGATGGGCATGAGCGGATGAAGCACTCTCTTTTATTCGCTTGCATCTCTATTTTTGAATTTGAATACTAAGCAAATCATTGCTATATTCGGTTTTATAAGTTGCATTACATTCACCGCTCCGCAAACAAAATATTTTAGTTTCGTTTTGATGTTTTGTTTTTCCGAAAGGGTGAAGAGAAAACTGACACTGAAGATGGCACAATGACGAAACCGGTTTGTCTCTAAGCCATACTTGACAATTTTTTTTATTTATTTCATTTCATTTGTTGATAAAAAATTATTAGTACAATAAGATTTAAGATGATCATTTATAGTACAATCTAATATACATTAAAATATTTTTGCTTTTTTAGCCTTATCAAAAAAAGTCTCTGATTCTTATTAGAATCTAATTCAGCGGTGGATGCATATAAGATAAAGAATAACTGTTTTCTTGTGTCTCTATTTGTTTTTATTCGTTTCGTACAAGATTGTCAGAAATAATAAAATTTTTACCCGACCGCAGTAGTACCCAGGTGCTATAACTTTGTTCACCTAACGATTGTGTTTAACAGCATACACCAATCGAGTTAGATATAGACTTACATATAGTATATCAAAATATTCCCAATGAAAAGATAAATCGATTAAGTCATGTTTGTATGGCCTGGGAGAAATAATAACCATACCTACAAATACGCGGTATTCCAATACTAAAAAAGAATTTGCTAAACAGAATTACGTTAGAGATAGGAATACGCTTGAAACAGTCCACTTTATAGTAACTAGATATTTATATTTCAGAAACTATTTCACCAAACTCTATCGAATGTTGTACAACGGTATATAATATAACGGTAACTTGTAAAAATCAAAAACTAAAATGTTTTAGTAATTACTAAAGATAATCAATAGAATGGCGTTGGTTAAAAAGAAAGTTAGAAAATTAGCGTGGCACCGCCCAACTGGTTTACCTGCGAAACCAAAGGCGGCGGAAGATGTGGGTATGGTAGGTAGTACTACCCACCTGAAATTTCCCATAGTGGTTAATTCTCCACCTCGGAATTCGAGCAGAAAAAAAATTTGGTGCACATGGAGTCCTTTTCATTATTGTTTATGCTGATTGCGATGATTGAAATTATTGATCGAATCGAAATACTCAAAAAAGATCTTCAAAAGTCGGAGCTTTGCGTAGTTGATTCGTTTAGGAAAACAGATGTTGTTACCTATACACTAGAGCCTTTCCGTGACTCTTACGTTTCAGTAAATTTGGCAAAATACTCGTAGTATAAGGTATACTGTAGAATTCGGAATTGAAGAATCTGTTTTGCCACGCAAAATTTCTAAACGAGTAAATGACAGCAATGTTAAGAGTCATACATTTGCAACACCTGAGGATTATTTCCGAAGTATATGACTCCATCACAAGTAGATTTGACACTGAATCAGCGAAGATTCATAAAGGTCTTGGATGCAGTTGATAATTTAGATCTAGAAATCCTTATGAATGATATCATTTCTTTGAATTCTAAACGAATGGCTATATTATCACGGTAGAAGTGAAAAAGTTTCCAAATAATTATTTCCATGTATTATTTATGAGCAATAAACTTATTATACGAAGAACAATAAGTTCTTTTCCCGAAACACGTTGACCTTCTTAATTCATCGACGACCCAAGCCCTTCACCTCAAACTACCAACAGAACTATACATCCAGGCTCAGGACGTTTCGCCGCCCCTGTTCGAAACTACTGCGTCATTTTATGCACATTAAAGATTTTAACTGAATACGCATAATTTGGAAAATTGTAGAATTTGGGGGAAAAAACCTCCATGTGCAGAGAAATAAATGTGCGAAAATGAAAAGTTTTGAAAATAACAAGTTAAAAGAATAATAACTTATTTTAGTTTACATTAAAATAACACTTTAATTTTTTTAGTTCACAGACGACTTTTTATAATATTTTTATTCAAAATTTTTTATCAGCAGCTTTAGTCCTAACAAAAAATTATGTATACATACTTTCATATCGTTTGCCTTGTATTAATGTTGTGCATCTTTTTCGTATGCTATATTTGAATAAGTCAAACCACTTAATTTTTTAACTGAATAACCGTAAATCATTTAACTCGAAGACATCACCATGTACTCAGAACCGTAAACCAGTTTTATTTTTTAGACTTAACGTTTCCAACCTTATATTACGAAACGTTACCTCAATATTCGAACTTTTTCCTTAATTCAGGTTCACGCTGAAAATATTGCTATTGGAAGTAAATTTATTCAATTTTAGTAATAATTTCCTTAAATTTCCCTAATTTTGAATTTTGTCAGTGCTTTTAAAGCAAAGGATGTGGTGCAAAGAAAATGGTTGTAGAGCATTTCTACTGTCTAGTCATCTGTTAAAGGCCCATGAAAATCCATTCAGTAGTTTCGAAGATTACTAAATTCAAACAGGCAAACAGATAGATAAAAATAAAGTTTTTCTACTTATAATTATTAATTTGAGTTTGCCTGATAGCAATACTGGTGTAATTTTCATTTCCTCAAGCTGACAACAAAGCAAAACAAAACTATCAATTTCCTCAACCATGTCTCTAGAGCCATTCCAAGGTAATTTTCCTTAGAAAAGGGTTTTTTTTCTATCGCCCAGGGATGTTTTTTCTGAGTGTATAAAAAAAAGTTAGCTCGATTTCCGGAATCAACGAGGAGCACATAGAAAATGGTAAGCCCTGAAAAGCTTCTTATGAAATTCAATTGCCATTGAGAATCGCTTTAGGTTTCAATGTACAAAGGCAAATAAAATGCGCATGATAAATTGATTCACATTTATTTTCGATTGTAAAATGCAAAATGTTGAATGTTACATTAAAACGGTATTTTACTTGTGCAATGCAATCTGCCGACGGCGTCGTCTTTGAAACTTATCAATATAAATCCATAATTTAATTTGTTTCCTTCTTCACTGAATTTGCAGGCGAATGCGATAAAATTACTATAGTCGTTCTTTGTAAATAATTTTGTGTAAATATAGCTATGAAAAGCAGATCGTAAAAATGTATTTGCAGTGAAAAAGAGAAAATGATGTAACACATAAAAACGAGTAAAGGGAGTACGAACTTCGACTCGGTCGTTATACCCTTCATGAATACAAAAAAAACAAAAAAAAAATCAGGGGGCAGCTAAGTGCGCGAGCTAGAAGTAAAACAGCAGTGCCGATTCTAAAATTAAATATCGGAGCAGTAGTGGTAGTAGTAAATAGTATTGGTAAAAGTGACTAGTAGTACTTGGTAGTAATAGTAGTTAGTTGTGATTAGTAGGATTGTAGGAAAAAGGAGTAAAAATAGGAGCAGTAATTAGTAGTAGCATGAGTAAAAATAGTAGTGAAAATTCGAAATACTAATAGTAATAGGTAGTAGCATTCGTAAACATGGTTGCAGAAATTAGTAGTAGCATTAGTAAATAGTAGGAATAATTAGTAGTGGCATTAGTAAAAATAGTAGGAGTAATTAGTAGTAGCATTGTTTAAAATATAAGTAGTAAACAGCAGTAAAATTATTAAAAATGGTTGTTGGAATCAGCAGTAAAATTAGTAAAAAAAGTAGTATAAATGGTAGTAATAGTTGTAGCAGAAATTGGTAAAAGTAATCGAAGTAATTGTAGTAGCACTAGTGAAAATAGCTCTAGAAATTAAATGATGGAAGAAATTAGTAGTAGCACTAGTAAAAATAGTAGTAGAAATTTGTAAAAACAGTAGCAGTAATAAGTAGCAGCATTAGTAAAAATAATAGTAGTAAATAGTAGTAGCAGTAATGGAAAAAATTAGTAGCAGTATTAGCAAAAATAGTAGCAGAAATTTGTAAAAACTGTAGCAGTAATTAGTAGCAGCATTAGTAAAAATAATAGAAGTAAATAGTAGCAGCAGTAGTAGTGATAGTGATAGTAGTGGTAGAAGTTATAGTTGTAGTGTTGGTAGTTGGTAGTAGTAGTAGTATTCGTAGTAGAAGTAGGAGTAGTGTAGTTCGGTGTCAACTGTGCATAAGTCAAATAGAAATTCCGATAGATGGCGCCAAAGTCGCGATATTTATATAACCCGTATAAAAGAGGTACCAATTTTTCACTGCTTTAAAGTACGAGTTCTAATGCCAAACTTGTGATCCGATCTTATCGATTCCGACAAATGATAAACCTTATACTAAATGGCGTTCCTTGGCCATCACACCACGTGAGATTGGCTGAACGAATTTGGCTACTTTTTTTTATTTCTACTGTAGCCCGGGTAATGTTTGTATAAAAAATTGCCGTTACGTGGCGGTGGAGTGGAGATATTCCGAAAAATCGTATTTATAGATCGATTCGATTCATATTCAAAATGCCGGCTAGGTGGTGCTGTAGTGCGAAAATCGTATTTATAAATTCATTTAGTTCATATTCAGAATTTTTTTTTTTTGGAAAAGTTGCCTTGGTAGGTGGAAATAAAGGTTACATATTTGTTAACAGCTTTTTTTTTTACGGACCTATAGTTTTCATCTTAGAAATGGAGAATAATTAATCGATAGGAAGTTAAGATTTCATTCAAAAGATGTCGCAGGGGTCGAGATATTTCCAAACGAATCTATTTATTTTGTTTTTTAACTTTTTTCTGCTCTAATACTTCTGTGTGGTTGATTAAATCTTTACCTTCCCGCGTGCTATGTTTGATCTTCGAAGCAAAAATTCATAGAATTGATCGGAAAACTGAGATATTTTGAACTGATATATTTAGAATAGATATTAAATCGAGCAAAATCGCAAATCCCAAACAAAGGGAGGCTTCTAACGAGCATAATATGCGTCGAATGAGACTTCATCGGAGCAAACATTGCATCAAATACTCATCGAGCTGCTTTCCGTTACAACGCTAGAGTCGATTACAGAACACATAAATATGTTGTTATTAGGTCCTTATGTGGATTGTGTGCCCATATTGTAAATTAATGTAATTCAAACCTGAAACCTCTGGATTGTGTTGTACAAATGGAAAAGTTAGACATGTGTCCTGCCACCAGAGCCCTTGCGCTCATTAATCTCAGGAACAGGAATATACTCCAAACACATTTTGGCAAAAATACAGATATACAAAAAATTTTTTCAAATGACGTACTTTCGGGGCAACAAAAATAAAAAAGTATGAACACAATTATTGCTCTGTCGCAAGGCGAATCCAAGGCGAATTCATACAAGGTGATAGCATCCCATGAGCTGAATGCTAGTTCTTCTCTCCGAATTCGCTAGGTTGTTTTGTATACACAAACAAAATACACAAGCAAACTGGGCGAATTCAGTTTTTGACATTTCACTCGCAAAATTACACTAACAAAATACATGAGCAAACTGGGTGAATTCAGTTTTTGACATTTCAGACGCAAAATTACACAAACAAAATACACAGCGGATTCGCTTTGTTTATCTTGCTATCACCTTCTATGGATACACCTTGGGCGAATCCATACAAGGTGTGTTATAAGTACAACTACAAAATTCCTATGTATTCTGTTTTTGTTTCTGCGTAAGAGTTGTCAAAATTTAAATACATTTTGTTTTTGCTTTTACGGCTTTTGAAAGCTCATACGCAAAAGCAAAAACAAAATACATGTAGGCGAATAAAAAAAATTCAAATCAGCTGCTCTTATGCCATCACCTTCTATAAATTCGCCTTTGTCTGTCGTATCAGCTTATAAAATATTAAAATGCATACACCTATTAATTTTCAGTCAGATGTCTTCAAAATTGAGGAAATGCTTTGCTTTCATACCGTCAGGCCGTGACTAAATTTAGAGGCGGAAAAAACTATTTTTTGCAGTTGATTTGTGGAGAAATGAAAACAGTTCTTTTCAAATAAATATAATATTTATTTAGAGTGATGTCAGAGATTGAAAAAAAAATTTTTTTTTTTACAAAAGTGAAAATTGAAAATTAGCAAACTTTTCAATTAAATTGCTTTAGCGATGTTGACCGCAATTTTCATCTGAAATCAACAAACCAAAAATATTCTTACTCAAGAGTGTTTTTGCATCGTATATAGACTAAAATATTTGCGATATTCGAAAACTAGCCAAACAAAAAAATTACGATTTAAAAAAAAAAAAATCTTTGCACTTGCAATCAAAAAGGGTCCAAAAATGATTTGGTTTTGAAATTTTTAGTCTATATAGAACAGTTGTTATGCTCTTCAAAATTAATGTTGAATTCTGAAATCCGTTATAAAAGTTTGAAAAACATGGTTTCGCAAAAACCCTGTTTAAAGCTTTGGGGTCAAGAGCTCGATGGAGTTGGCGCCAGTCACTTCTGAGAAGCATCTCTTCCGCAATTTCGAGCATTAGCTATTGAAACTTTGATACGATAATCTAAGGCGAAGTACCGATCGATTAAGAAATTAAAAAAAAAAACGATTTTTTGAAATGTCTAAGTTTGCCCGTTGTCCTGGTTTATAATTCCATTTCATCTTCATAAGAGGTATACAAAAAAAAAAAGATGAAAAATGCATTAAAATGCAATATGACGCTAGGAGTGTTAAACTTTGTGAAAACTTTATAGCTACAGATTTATTTTATTACATACATACAAGGTGCTATGGCAACCGAGTTTTGTCTGTCGTTTATCACACTCTTAAGCCTTGAAAAGCGAAACACCGAAAAGGAATATACATAAGTGAATTAAGAAATGAAAGTGTTTTGCACTTGTAATCTTTCACAACGGTTTGCTGGCGGCTGAAATTAAGAGGCATTAAAAAAGCAAATCCATTGTTCAAATACTATATGAATGTAAATATGTTATTTGTAGTTTTGGCTTATAAAATATTTTAAAATAAAACACAGGCGACATGCATGATTCAATTATTAAAGGTTTGATACATAATGACCGCCAATTTCCAACTCTCCCGCACAAAAGGTTGCATTTGTGAAGGAAGAAAAAAGGGAAAAATTTTTTCAACAACTACGCAAAATATGTAACTAGTTGTAGAATTTAAGTTGCATAAAATTATAAGTACAATAAATAAAATTGATTTTTCTACATCTATTGGTAAATATATGAAATTGTTGGTACAATTAAATTCTGTGATATAGTTATTTGTTCTTATAAGAACTCACACAAACTCCCCACGTCTCAATTGTTGAATCTTCTCTAATATGTTTGATTTACGTTTTGGTCGGTTTCGCGACGTAAGTCAAAACAAGGTTATTGATGGTTTCAAACGAAGTAAAGTGTTTTTTTTTTAATTATATTACGCACAGAAAAATATATGATACAAAAAGTACATGGGCAGAAAAGTAGTCCAAAATGGCGACAGTGCAGTTCGGGAACACAAGTTATTAGCAACCTACTAAGAAACAACAAATATTTACACTAATATTTCACTTGGACAGAAATGCTTATCATCTATTCTAATGGCAAACACACTCTAAGGTCCTAATGAAAGAAATATATTAACTTTTATTTTAAAATATTTGATTTTTTTTTGTTAAATACTAATTTAAATTCTCGAAATTTAGAATGCCCACTCACTTTGGCAAGAAGGCAGTGGTACAAGGGTGGAGGCGAAAAAGAGTAGGGATACGAACACAACAAGCAGTGGGCTTTGCAAAGAAATCCTATAAAAAGATAGGGAACAGCAAAGGTCTTGCTAACTAACTAGGAAATGGAGCTTAACGGGCTAAGATGCAGGCAAACGGTCACTCGGTATACCAATCACGATTTAGATGCACAAATTACCTAATAAATAAATAAAACCACATATGTATTTGCTTATAAAAAATATTTACTTTATTATTGAATACTTCCTCAAATTGCCACAGTTTTCAGGAAAAATATCAGCGAATTAAAACTTTGTTTGTTTGTTTTTTTTTTTTTAATTTTACTACTATTTAAAAATATTTGATAAAATTCATACATAAATTTTCAAAGAAGTAATACTTTTCTAGTCAAAGGCGACGTCATGTGAAGAGTGAGGAGCAAAGCTGTTTATGTATCAAACCTTTCATTATTGAATCATGGGCGACATGTACTTTGAAAACCATTTAAAGATTTGTGGCTTCATTTGAAGTATGAACATAACTAAATATTATTGTATGAGAAAGAAGAAGAAAAAAAACCCTTCATTAACAACTCATGTATTGAAATATTATTTCTTAATTTACATAGAAATAGTAATAGTAATGCTTTTGGATTGATTATATTTTCATTTCATTATTTCATTATTTATTTATTAGGGCAAATTAGTACAATAAGTTATTAAAATATTTTATATTGTAGTACAACAAATTTCAGTGTCACAATAATAAGACATAACACATCTTAAAGTAAGTAAGTAAGGTAATAAGCAGTAAATCTTTATAAATAAATAAGCAATAATATTTATATGTAAATCAAATGACGGAGGAGTTCGATCACAAACACCGTGACACGCGATTTTTAATATTGTATATAAGATACATAGGTATATTCAAACTAATTGTTTTCATTCCTTTCTTAATAAATTAAATACAATATTTACTTTGTTTTTTTGCCGACAATAAAATACCAGAAAAATATTATTACTTGCAAATTTTATTTCATTTAAGCGCAGATTTTTGAATTTAAAGTGCATATTAAATATATGCGCATATTGTCGATATATATGCCCACAGTTAACATGTCGATATTTTAGTGCATGAGATTTCTAATCCTAGTGATGACTAAATGTTTTATGCTTTATGTGACAGATATCCGGCGCCAGCGTTCGCTTCCATTCCCCACAGTTAACATTATGACGCATTCAGTTCAGTCAAGAGATGCGTGGTAATGTCGTGCACAGTAAAAGTTTATACATGATACATATCTACTTATTTATATAGTATATATATCTACATACCAAAATTTGTATAACTCTAACTATGTACCTATGTATGCATATTCTGTTCGATATGCGTGGAGTGATATCAAAGATTGATGTGTATGTATCATCCCTGTCGGTAAAAGCAGATAGTCTAAAAAATTTACCAATTGAAAAAAGTAATTGGAAGTCAACTGTTTTTTATTGTTGTTGTTAATTATGTTGATATAACTTGCATCAAGTATATATGTATGTATGTATGTACGGCGGTCGTAAGTGTGCGCGCTTCATTGGTTCAAATTCTGTCAGGGGCAAGTAACATTAAAAATTATAGAAACACTTTTTTCTAATAGCGATCGCGCTCCGAATGTTTTTCTGCCATAAAAAAAACTTCTCACTAAAATCAGTTGCCGTTCGAACTCGGCGAAAAATTGTAGGCTACTCAATTTGTGTTACAACATCAAGACGCTTACCACAAATTGTGGGAGAACTTGGGCCAAAATCGCTTAAGCGGTTATAGCGACAAATAAGTAAGTTATAAATACCTTTATAAAATGTAACTAGTGTTATTAATTACTATTTTGTAGCCAAATACTAGCTACATGCAAAGTTGTGCAGAGTCGAAATTTTTTGTTTGAATTTTGGTTTTGAAAAATTTTTTTAAATTTTATTTTTAGTTTTTTATTTTAGTTATTTTTTTCAGCCTTTTTTTATTTTATTTTTTTTAAAGCTAGAAATTTAAAAAAAATTAAAAAAATTTTTAAAATGTGTTTAAAATCACAATTTTCAAAAATTTATGTTTTTAACCAATCCCTACAAGTTTTATGTCAGCGCATAATTACTACCATCACAAAACTCTACCCATACAAAATTTGTTTGAAAATTTATGTTTGAGCTCAGCAGGTACATACTTACCTACCCTATACCTGTTTTTTTTTTAAATGTATTGCCTGTAAAGCATTATAATTGATTGATTAATTCTTGCAAAAAACAAAAACCAAAAAAAAAATTGACGGTACAAACATGGCATTGGCAAATACCTTTATCAGAATAAATACAGGCAAGACACCATTAAGGGTACCATCGAATTAGCTGTTGGGCATACCAAAAAAAAAAAAACAAAGGTAAATACTTGAATTGCACTGATAGAAAATCATACATTGCGGCAATTCGATCAACTGTCAGTACCCCTTAAAATAATTTCATCAATCAGAAACTTCCTCATTGCGGCTCGAAATAAAATTAAGTTTATGTACTAGATCCCAGGGCATGTGGGGTTCGCAGGAAATGGACGCGGTGATAGTATCGCAGAAGAAGTTAGTAGTAATGCTTGACTTCTTAAGCAAATATTCAGATTTATTATAAAGCAAAACGAGGAAATGCGGAACTCACGGACTGGATACCATGTAACCATCATTATATTGGAATTAATTCAAGAAGAATGACCGCAATTTATCGTGCAAATCTGGCAAGCAACATCCTGAAGCCGTACATACGTCTTAGACTCGATCACTGCATATTTAGCCACTCTCACCTTTTAAGTAGGGGTAGCCCGCCTTGCTGCCCTTCTACGACCGCCAAAATACAGTTAAACACCTGTAGTGCGATTCACTAACTTATTGTAACGATATTCGCATGGTTAACTCATCTTAACGAAAATTTTAACGACGCTGCTATTCAGTATTCATTTTTTTTAATGATTTTCGCATTCGCTGCTTCAGCTGTTGTCGATAGCTAGCCGATTACCGAAAACTAAACGACAACAAATTTGATGTTGTTAACTCAATCGAGAAAAGAAAAATTTGTGATTTCAACTTAGATAAAAGAAAAAATTGATTTGTTTTCTTGAAATTAAAAGCGGAACATTAAATAATGTCCTTTGAATATTTGGCTATAAATTATCACGAGGTGACGAAAGAAGTAAGTGCTCCAACAGTGGATCAAAAATTTGCTTCGAGATGTGGACAATCCCTTTCATTTGAATGCAACAGAAAGTGAGGTATCCTGTGACCCAAGCTGCTAAAGAAATGTTTGCTTCAGCGTTGTCACCCTTTGTGGGAGGCACTATTGAGGCCGTCGATTGTACTCATGCATCAATTTTGCCACCAACATGAAACATGAGGAGGCGTCTTCAAGGATCCAAGTACAAAAATAGAAGTGTAGTTTAGTTTTAATAATGAGAAGGCATGGTGAAACAACGAATCATAGATTGCATCCGTTATCCGCTGAACGCCGGCTTACGGATGACTGACTGGCTCATGGATATTCCCCATTGCTGACTTACGGGTCGTTGATAGCAACCAGTTACGAAGAATCTCAAAGCCGCTAGAACCTAGCAATATACAATAAAAGATAAATGTTTCTAATTAAAAAAAACTGTAAATATACAATGTAAATCCTAAATACGTTGGAGCACAACGCGAATTTTAAAAACGTTTGCAGGTGATTCCGGATATTACTTGGAGTCGAGTTGATGTTTATTCTACCAAACCACTCAGACGAGTGTCCGGAATTCTGCTACAATGGAACATTGCAATATATAAAGAAAATTATAAATGTTTGTAGTTTGAAAGAAACTAGTATCATATTTCACTTGAATGAAATATAATAAACGTGCTTTTGTCGCCACCTTCTTTTCTCTGCATCGTGATTTGACAGCAGGCATTCGTTTGTTTTTTCTCCCTATTCCTTTTTGTGCTTTTCGCTTATTTTCACAATTAGTTTGACAGAGGTGCCACCACTCTTTATTAGAGCCAGCTGTTTAGGGGCCGTTAAGAATAAGTTAGTGAATCGGACAATCGTGAGTGCAAACGACAAATATAATCGTCAAAAATTGCGATTGTCGCACCGTTTAAAGTTAGTGAATCGCACTACAGATATCTCAATGGCCTAATACTAGAGAGATTGAGATCACTGGCAATAATCCGCTATTGGAAGCACTATCGACACCTAGCCGTGACAACATTATGCATATCTATAGTTTTCTCAAATATAACAATAACTTTAACATAATTTAGCGTAGTTTAAGATACCATAGTAAAACATCATCATTTTTTTTTCTATTGTACTATTAAATTTAACGAATAAATTCTTGTTTGTTAGTCATGTAACATAACCTAGTATTAAAAAAAAGACTGACGGCCTTGTAGCTAGTGTCTTCGCTAAGTTCATTCTGTAATTGATTACTGTGTAAACTGTTGTAAATAAAATAAATGGAAACAAATAAATACATCTTTTTGCCTGTAAGGCAGTACAATTGAACAAGAAGTCGACACTCACAATACTTTTGAGAAGTGATGCTCGAAATAGTGGTGCAATTATTTTTAATTTATATACTGAATTCAAATTAAAATCTATTTTTGTTTAAACGAAAAAGTACAATTTTATATTTTCTACATTGGTTTTAAAGTAATTTTATTTCCGACAGGGTTGAGTGGCCACGGTTTATGCATTGTTGCATTTTGGACTTTTGTATATGTATATGTATACATTTGTTATGCATGTGGTATTCATTGAAAGGAATTCATGTGAAAGTTGGTTAGGTTATTCTGCGAAAACAGTCAGATATAGGTAGGTATATATGTATGTATAGTCAGGTATGTAAGTGAGTTCAAATAGCATTCCATTGTGAAAGCGTAGCGATTTTAACATAGCACGCCAGTCTCTACTTTGCTTTGCTAACGGTCGCCGAGTAGATACCCCAATTGAAGTCAATTCCTTCTCCATCGGGTTTTTCGAACGTAGAGGAGACGTTGAATACTCTCAGTGCTGGCTTTTAATGGGCTGAACTATGAAAATGTTGCTAAAAGCTCATACAGCTAATTAGTTCATCTAAAAAAGTCCCACAAATTTTTTGGAGAATCTTTCTCTCGAATACTCCAAGGCAAGGACCATTTCATCTGATGTGGACAGCGTCCATTCTTCTGCGCTCTACAATACCACGCGCGGTGGAAAACTTCTATTCCCTACTCCGCTTGACCTAAAATATGCTCCTCTTTTTTTCTTTTTTAGCAATCACTGTCATAATATACTATATTATCAAAATTTTATGGTAACCTCTTTAATTTCAGCTCAATAATTTCTAAGGCAACTACCAAAGTTTTGTAAAGAATGTGTTTTTTTAGACGTGTGGTTTTCAATGAGGCAATACTTTTTTAGAAGCTGTTCTTTTTGTCAGCTGTTACTAAATTTATACTCAGTTTGGTTTGCCATTTGCAAGAGTTGAAGCCGAACGACCATCAATCGCGTCGCACGTTCAGTGAATGGGCCCAAAACGAGATGGCAATGAAGCTCACTTTTGGTTGAGTGTTGGTAATCCATTAGCCATTGTTGATACGTCGTTACATTCTCTATGGGTAGAGGGAATCATTGGTTTATATATCTTAAAAAGTTAAGCCGGTCGTAATGGTAAAGCAAATGAGGAACGCTATAGAGCCATGATTAATGACTTTTGATGTTTTGATGTGAACAACCCTTGGGTCCAAACAAGACGGCGCTACATGCCGAAAAAATTTTTAGAGCATAATCGCAATTGCCCCAAAAATACAAAACTATTGTAATTGGAAGAAAAAAGGCCATTGTAAAAAAATGAAAACCGTACCGCATAGCGCAAATTATGCAAAAATTAACTTAGTCATTTGGGTCGACACGAGAGCTCAAACTTCTATAGAAGAAAGGAAAAGGTTATTAAAAATCAGACTTGTTTTTAAGACCTCGTCGCATAAACGGACGCAAATCTGCTACTGGAAGATATAAGAAAGAAATATGTAGTTTTCTCTTATAATAGACGAATGTACAGACATTTTCACTAAGAAGTGCCTTGTCTTAGTTCCCCGATATAGGAAAAAATATCAACGACAAGTGTTTTGCAAGGATTAAACTATACGATTCGACGGCAAACTTAATGTCAAACTCCTGACCAAAATTTGATGTAATGTATTTTCAGGCAGTGCAGGCGTAGCTAAATTTATTAAACCCTAAGCTTTTTTATTTGGGTTGTACTTAGTTTTCGATATGATCAGTCCGATATAGTCCAATTTTGGCACTCAATAAAGGACCAGAAAAATGTTTTGGAATAAATGGTGTATGTTTAGCGATTTGACAGAGTATAGAGAGCTGACGTTAGTCATTTCGCCCTACAGTAGTGTAAATACAGGGAACAGCCCTAATGTCGAAAAAGTTGAAAACTCAATGTTCGCAAAAACTCTTTTTGACAAAAGGTCAACAATTTATACGTCGTCCGATGACTTACATACTTAGTATATGTTTAAAACATTTTAAATTTATTGATTGGGAGTTTGTTGCGGCAGTTAGTTTATTAAAAAAAAAGAAGGTTAATCTGCTCCGAAAGCCCTGCTTTCACTCCGATTTTTCGAGTCATTTACTCCGCAATCGAGTTTCAGTAGTCCGAACGCTGGAGCGCGGTTTTCGTTCATCCAGGGAGAGGGCTTTATTGCTTATTTGCCTACTCAGCCGAAAGTAGCACGTCAAAAAGAGAGCGCATGGAAAGAGAGATTCCTCGTTGGATTTCGACTACTACTAGTTACTACTGATTTCTACTACTTTTTAAAATTATTTCTACTTTATTTTTACTCATGCTACTACCATTTTTACTCATTTCTACTACTATTTTTTACTAATGAGACTAACTACTACTAATACTTTGCTTTATTAATTTCTACTACTATTTTTTTTTTACTAATTTCCACTACTTTTGTTTTACTTACTTCTACTAAATTTTTTTACTTATGCTGCTACTAATTACTATTACTATTTTCACTAGTTACACCAACTTCTACTACTATTTTTTACTAATGCTACTACTTATTACTACTTCTATTTTTGCTAAATTCTACCACTATTTTTTACTAATGCTACTAGTAATTACTAGTACTATTTTTATAAATTTCTATTCCTATGTATAATAAGGCTACTACTAATTTTTACTAATGATACTACTAATTACTACTACTATTTTTAAAATTTCTCATACTATTTTTTATGCCATTAATTACTACGACTATTCTTACAAAATTCGACTACGATTTTTTACTAATGCTTCTACTAATTACTACCACTATTTTTACTAATTTATACTGTTATTTTTTACTAATAATACTACTTATTCCTACTACTATTTTTTATAAATTTCTGCTACTATTTTTACTAATGCTCCTACTGGTACTATTTCTAATAATTTCTACTACTATTTTTTACTACCTTCTACTACTTTTTTGACTTACTTCTACTATTGTGTTTTACTAATTACTACTACAATTTTGACTAATTTATACTACTATTTTTAAAAATTTCTGCCACCATTTTTTTGCTAATGCTACTACTAATTACTACTATTATTTTTATAAATTTCTATTCCCGTTTTTACTAATGCTCCTACTAATTGCTACGACTATTTTTTACCAAAATCTATTATCATTTTTTATAATTTCTACTATTGTTTTCACTAATTTCCACTACTTTTTTTTTACTTATTTCTACTACCATTTTTTACTAATTACTTCTAAAATTTTGACTAATTTATACCACTATTTTACTGGTCAGAGACTCCTTTTTGATGGAACCAGGAACTGCAAATAACGAATATTTCTTGAGTTTTGTGTTTTGCTCATAAAATTATCGCTATTTCTTGAACTCAAGATTACGGTCCTTTGTATATAAGTACTGTAAGTATTGAATTCGTATTTGCATATATTTTATTTTATATTTAAATTAGCAGAAAATTCCGTTATTTACTACCAATACACATTCGAATTACTTGTAACTTGTATTTCATTTAGTCCAACGGTGAACATCAATATGTGCAACTATTGTGCCATTTTTTACATGTTTAATATTGCGAGTATACTTTGGAAGTGAAAAGTGTGTTTAGTATATCCTTTATCTACGTGTATTATTTGCATGTTTTTATGCATTTGCGTATGTATATTTATTAAATGTTATTCAGATCCAAATCTAAGCTATGTAAAAATCAATTTCTAAAACTACTACTACTGCTATTGAACGCAAAATAAATGAATTGATGTTGGTTCTCGAAAAAAAGATAACGTAAATTTGCGCGCATGCATATTTTTCGTGTTATAGTTGCTACGGTGCACCTGCAGCAATCAGTTTGCAATCGAATAATAATGGCGTGTCTAGTCGCAAATACACTTGCAAATCTACTGAATGTTATTATTTTTTATTTTGAAAACTATGAAAGAGTCGAGTACATATGTGTGTGTGTATGTGTGCGTGTGTGCTGCTATGTTTGCAATTACATATCTCCATTTGAGTCAGTGAATATTTATGACATACATATGCTGTGTATTTGTAATGCACTATCTATAAGTACTATCTCTACGCGCAAATCTAGTAAACAATCTATTTATTATTATGAATGCTTTTACGAGCTTGCTGACAATTACCATGGGCTACTGTTGCTGCTCACATATTGTAGATATCCATACATACATATACATATATATATGCACATTTTTGGAAATTTGCTAAAAGGACTTATCTCGTGTTATCACTTTTTTGATATCGAGTCTAAAGTTGGAATGCTTTGATAAAATATCTCAACGGTTAGTTAAACAAAGGTGCAACTTCTGCAGGCCATCTTCGTAAGGGTTTTTAATAAAATATTGAATTTTTTTGTGAAAAATCAGAATTTAATGATCTGAAAACAAAAAAAGCGGGAACCGTAACAAACAATAGCAAACGTTTCCCAATCGTTTATTTTCGTTCATGCAAGGTAATGGAACAGTACCGATTCAAATCAATCAGAAACATTTTGTGAGCTCCAGCAACTTTATTCTGATTTTGGTTGTGATGGCTAAGGCAAAAAAAAAACAAAGCAATTGTATACAGAGAAATATATAGAAAATATAGAAGCAAACGAAACACAATGTTAGTGTTCACAATACAAAACGAAACCAAGCCGAATTCATGTAAGGTATAGATACTATGCAGCCGATTTGATTTTTTTATGCGTACTACGCTCTCAAAAGCCGTAAAAGCAAAAACAAAATGTATGTGAATTTAGACAACTCTTATGCAGAAGCAAAAACAAAATACGTAGAACTTTTGGAGTTGTATTTATAACACCACCTCATATGAATTCGCCTTGGAGGAAACCTTTCATATCAATTAAATTATATAAAAAATTTGAAATTTTTAACGGCGCGTGTTTGACGAATGATTCGTTGCTTTGTTTATGTGTTTTGTTTGGATTTTGCTTATGACGACAATTTTTATATTAAACGAAACTAAGCTTACCGAAGTGTAGACTCCAAGTTGCTACTGTATTGTATCTCTGCGGTTACTTTCGAAATGAAATTGGGGATTTTCTAAAATTTTCGTGTTTTTTTTTGAAAATATTAAAACAAAGCAACCTGTTGAAATACCCTTTATATATTCGCCTCGGTTTGCCATAAATATTGTATGTAAATGAATAGATACATATGTATGTACTTATGTTATATTTAAATACATGTGTTATATATAAGGTAATTTCAGTGAGAATTTTTAAGAATTATTTAAAAAAAATACCGGAAATTTGTCATTGAAAAACACCACTTAGACGAATTGTCAAATTACTTTTCGATGCTTACTTCTTTATATGTATTGTTAACAGTGCTAGATGTTGTCAGTTCATGTCAAGTGTTTTTTTTTGAAATAAAACTTCTTTAGCGGTAGTGATTTATTACATCGTGTAACGAAAGTCGCTACCACCACTATTACTAATAACTACCACTATTTTTTACTAATTTTTGCGACTTTTTTCACTTCTTTGTACCACTGTTTTTACTCATTTCTACCACAATTTTTAATAATTTCTACTAATGGTAGTACTAATTTCTACCACTATTTTAAAAATTTTTACCACTCTTTTGTTTACTAATTTTTACCACTATTTTTACTAATTTATTCCACTAGTTTTACTAATTTCTACCACTATTTTTTACGAATTTCTTCCTCTATTTTTACTAATGGTACCAAATATTTCTACCACTATTTTTACAAATTTTTACCACTATTTTTTGTACTAATTTTTTCCACTATTTTTACTAATGCAGCTACTAATTTCTACCACTATTTTTACTTATTTATTTCACTATTTTTACTAATTCTTACCACTATTTTTTTATTAACTTTTACCACGATTTTTACTAATGCAGCTACTAATTTCTACCACTATTTTTACTAATTTCTTCCACTATTTTTACTAATTTTTACCAATATTTTCTACTAATTTTTACCACTGTTTTTACTAATGGCACTAACAATTTCTACCACTATTTTTACTAATGCTACAACTAATTACTACGACTACTATTATTAGTATCTACTAACACAAAGAAGTTTTACTTCTGTCCCTGTCTGTCTGTTTCTATGCTTTGGCCAAATTAAGTTGAGAGTAAGCCTACTGTCGTAAGATGTATCTGTGAAGAAATTAAATAGAAAATGTATTTAGTTATTAATCAAATCGTAAGACATTATACTACTAAATATAGTAAATAAATATATCAAACTTATCAAAACACCATAATTCTCCAAATCCACCAGCATATTTTCTGTATATTGAGGGCTCTACCCTTCCGGCAGTATAAACACTCTAAGTTACCGTAGTCCTTCTCAGGTTGGAATTATTCTGCCCAGCCAGTTTCAAACTACTTTCGAACGAGTATCAAATCAGTGTCAACTAGTTCCATACTATTACGTAAACAATCTCGAGACTTTGCCGAATAAATACCGATCTAATCTCGAGCTACATATATCCAAAATAGTCCTGAACTAGTCTTCTACAGTGGTCGAAGTCATCGCAAACTAGTCCCGAGCTAGTCCAGAACAAGTCCCAAATGACTTTGAAAAGTTCCCAACCCTGTAATAATTTCCAAATAGTCCCGACATGATATCGAAATAGTGCTGAAATGGTCCCGAAGTTATTACTCCCAAAAATGTCCCGAAATGATCCAGAACTAGTACTCCAAATGAGCCTGAATAATGGCCGAAATGGTTCAAAGGTTTATATGTACAAATGTATGTTTATTTTAACTCACAAAAGCGTCGTATCGTGACGCAAAAGTGTGACGCGACCTTGTGTGTAATGTTCGTGTTGTGGTAAAGCAAGAACCACATGTGGCATACCGTTAGATTCAGTCATCTCTGGGTTTGCGTAAAAACGATACATATTACATGGAGATTTGCCAATAAAGATAATTTGTAGAAAACCGGAACATTCAGAAAGGAACTCAATTCGTCTTGGCGATATAGAGGGAGCCATTTTAGCCATTCTCTTTCGTTTATGCACCGAAGTATATGACTTGAGCTCATAAATCGAAATTGTTCTCACCAAGAGATGTCAATTGCTGCCATTTTTGCAGATCAAGCCAAAGGAGCTTTGAAGTGAATTTTTTAAGCCTCGATTTTAGCAAATTTGATGCTCCGAGCAGAAATGAATACTATAGTTCTTCAAAACAATGATCGATTTGGTAAAAATTTTGCTTAAATCAAATTACTATTGCCCTGCATTTGTCGATAACATCGCGAGCCACAGCTGACTTTAATGCAATGCCACAAATCAATTTTTGTCCGATTGATTCCTGTATTGCTATGGCAATATTTCCAAAATTTATTTTGGCTACTCTACTTTAGCTTGCTTTATGTTTGTTATATTTTATAAAAAAATAATTTCCAAAACTATTCCAAGTATGCAGATTTATAGTCCATTAAATTCTAGTATTATATAATAATGTGAAAGTTTCAGGTAGCTAAAAATTGCCGCATATTTTCTGCAATATATAAAAAAAATGTTGGAAAATACTTTGCAGTACTGGGAGAATAGTGATAAATTTGTTTTTTCGATTATATTGAAAAGCTTTTGGTTAACCGTTCGGATAATCGAAAGGAAGTAATCGATTAATTTAACGGTTAACCGAAAGAAAATAATTGATATAACCGTTTCTTCGGTTAATCGTGCCATCTTTAGTTTACATGCCAATCAACACCATGTCCTGTTACAAAATTAATCGGATATCCAATTGTAAGATTCAACTATTAATCTTAAGCTGCTTTGAACATTGGAGAAATTTAGCATGAATGCTGATGGAATATTGCAGTGTTAAATGTCATCTTATTCCCTACCTCAGGTGGAGGGGATAATAAGGATAGACAGCTGCGGAATGACCTGGAAAAGTGTCTATTAAAATTGATGTATATTGGATTTTCCGTTATCCCTTGTCAAGTTTGGTTCGGTGACAAACCGGTTTCCGCATTGTGTGCCATCCTCGGCGTCATTTGTCGACTTTGACAAGGGATTGCGGAAAATCTTTTCAGTAGACATCAACTTTTCACCCCATCGGAGAAACAGAAGATCACAAAGAAACAGTTTATTCAATTCCTTACGATTTACCACTGGTGTTGGGGGGAGTAGAGCTAAAAATATTTAAGATGTTATTAGTTGAGATTCTAAAATGTTGAAAAATCTGACAAATTGGAAAACAATATTTTTTTGTTTCGTTTTAGTAGTACTTACACTTCAATTATACAAAATTTGCCTAAATTGTGAGCAATATGTTTTTATTTACTTTTAAATAGCATGTTTTTTAATACTTTGTTGTACTCCGCTATCTGTCTTTTAGACTATACACTCTCTTGGTCATAGAATCATACAAATCTTTTAAATATTCAGTCGTAATTCTCTCATATCATACCTTTCTATTGTAGTTGAGCCAAGGTAGGCTCTTCCAGCACTTAGTTATCAAACCACAGCCACCGCGATACTCCAAATATGGTGCCATACCCAATGAAGAGGCCAGTAGTCCGCAACGTGGTAGACCGCACTCAGCGGGCTCCTGTAACCGGAATAAAGTCCCCGTCTAACCGGACAGACACCATGTTCAGTTAAGCTCCCATCCCGCATCCGGACTGGTAGCCATTAGTCCAGAGTAGTGTTGGAGTCCGACCGGCAGCAGCCTTAACTACAAAACCAAACAAGAGATCAATTCGGCAAAAGCGGGAAACGGGAGTCAGAGAGTGCTCATCTTCGTTGTTGCATCGCACTCTCGCGATTCCCACTTCTCGCGCTACATAGGACATGAGCCTCAGAGTGTCTAACCCAGTGGTTAGATCTCACACAGAAACTCACCGTCTCGCCGCAGCTCGAATCTACCACCAGCCGAGCACACTCTGGACCTTCGTGCGTTTAACTTCTGATATTGTAACTTGTTTGCAACTTTGGGCGGTAGCCCCTACATCGCCCCAACCAAGGATTTTCATCTCCGTCCAGTGCCTGCATCAAAAATACCGCCCTCATCAAACACCATCTTTCGAGTTCTTCCTACACAAGCAATCCGACCTTTATACTTCAACCACAGACGTACCTCAACATTTACACAGCAGGCAAATCCAGCAGCGGCTCGAGCATGGCAACACTTGGACCGCCATCCCCTTGCATTCAGAATCCCGGGTCCGAACCATTCCCTTCATAGTTTACAACTCGCAATCAGCATTTTTATCCACCTATTTTAAAGTCGGGGGATGGGGCCGTGTGTAGAAGTCCACACAAGTGGGGAAGGTCTCCGGTCGCCATTCACCTGGGAGTAGCCAGAACGATTCCTCTACGTGCGATTCTTCAAGCAAATTACAACCTCCAGGGGATCTTATCCAAGTGTCCTCTGGGTAGCTCCCGAACATCCGTTTGGGGTGAGCTAAAGTGAGAAGGCTAACCTGGTGGGGTCACTCCGACATTTTCGGTTTAGTGGTGAGCCAGGGTTTTGTAGCGCCTGTTCATAAGTAGGTGCGGCTGCGAGCGGGCATGTGACTTGGAGAAAGCGGTCCGCTATATAAACGTGCCTTAAATAAAAAAATTCACTAGAATCTGGTTGTGCGCTGAGCTTGGTACCCGCTTATACCTAAAAAGAGCTTCCGCTGGTAGCTAAAAACAGCTTCCATTGAAAAATTTCAACAAAAAACCTCGGATGAGACCCCACTATTCTGATGACGACCACGGCAAACGGTTGAAGGACCGCAGACGATGGAGCGATGACCTTTACCGCAATAGCGAGTTAAGATTCAGCGGCTACGTTAGCTAGGTCATTTTGTACGTATGGAAGGAAATGCTCCTGCTCTGAAAGTATTTAACGCGGTACCAGCCGGGGTGGTGGTAGAGGAAGAGGACGGCCTCCTCTGCGTTGGAAAGATCAAGTGGAGAAAGACTTGACGTCACTTGGTATTTCCAAATGGCGCCAGTGAGCAGGAAAAAGGAGTGACTGGCGCAATTTGTTAAACTCGGCCAAAATTTCAAAAGAGCTTATAGCGCCAATTAAGTAAGTAATTTTTAACGTCTTCTCCGACAGGTATCACCAATGCCCATTAAGGGCAGTGGATGTAGCTATTTTGAGAAGTAGAGGTTGTGGATTCACATCGCTCCTTTTTAATCTCTTCTACACTTGGGATCTCTAACTGGCGCCAGTTAGGAAAGTAGAGAAGCAACTGGCGCGCCATGCTGAAATCGGTCAAAATCGCCAAGGCGTTTAGAGTGCCACGTCACGATAGCCACTTTTCCCCCAAGTTTTCTGCATTTCAATATTACTGCAATTGATTACTAAGTACTCTGACGAGTTTGCCAAAACATACTATCAAAAAATTTTTTGAATGATTTAAATCTAAAAATAAAATTTCTTATTTAATATATCGCTATACTATGTGCGCATATTGACATTTCTAAACAATGATTGATGTACATCTGTGGGTAAACAGATATGTGCAGTATATTTGCATATTTCGATATACCCTGCAGTGAAAAGCCAATCCATCAATCAATTCAACAAATTTTCCACCCAATTCACAAACTGGTATTTACTGCTTGGCTGCCGATAGTGCCTTATGTTCAACGCCATCTCGCTATGAACCATTTGAAGTTTTGTAAAGTTGGAATGAAAATGCCAATAAACGCATTCCTATGCACATATGGATACCAAATAGAAGATTCGAAGAGACGATGGCTGAATGAAATTTGGAAGTAGAAATTTTTGCATAGTTGAGTTGGTACTAAGCTATGTAGTTTAGACCTAGTGAGTTTACCTGCATCACATTCGCATATACTGGGTACAAACACCCATGTTTATATTTTGAAAAATGTGCTTTCAATTCTATCGATTTTATAATAGTAATAGCCGTCAATCAATATGCGGTTAACGTCATGTGGTTGCCAGCAAATATGGCAATGCAAATGCTTCTTCTTATTTTTCGCTTTATATAGCAAATTTATTTATGCACACATGTACAATGTACATAAATATGTTAGGCGACATGTTCAATATTTGTCAGCACAATTTTGTAATTTTCATTCAACAGCTGATTGACAATTTAATATTACCATTTTTTCGCCATGTCATACTGCAAGTGTGTCAAAGTAGCGACAATCTGTCCGTCTGCGTTTCGTAGCGCATTTGTTGTTACTTTATTTCATTAGTTATGTATCAACCAAAAATATATACATATGCACAAGACGGCCGTATACTGCTTATGTGTAGATATGTATTAAGTTAAATCATTGCCGCTTGTTTTCGAATATGCGAAAATGCAGTGTGTAAAAAAAGTTAGCTTGCAATTTTTTTTCGTTAATTTTGTTGCAAAAATATTGTTCATACTATCTAGAAACTTTATACAAAAATTTCAGATACCCAAAGTTTTTTTTTATAGAAATTGTAAATTCTTATACAGTGCAAGTTCTTCTGAAGCAGGAATCGCAAATAATCGTTATTTTGAGATATTCTGATATAAAAAAAAAGATGACAGGGCAAAATTCGCCCGAAACAAAGTTCGAAAATATCGATCTTATCTTTATGCCATTTGCTATACAAATCTGGCCTTATTTTATTATTTCTATATTTTCGATCAAATTGCATTGAAATTTTGCAATTTTTATATTTTAGATCGATCGTAGTTGATCGATATTTTGTCTCTTTTCGATAATATGATATAAGTCGTGTTTTTGTTGTTGCAGTTATTTTTGCCATCGCCGGCAATTTTTTTTGCCTTTATTATGATCAAAAGATTTTCAATCCACGAATAACAATTAACTTTGATCGAAAAAATACAAATCATAAAATATCGACCAAATATGATAGGAAAAATTAAATTCAAGAATATCGATTATTTTTGATCGAAAAATTAAAAATCACAAAATATCGATATCGAAATATCGATATGCACGGAAAGGGTTAGTTCCAAGAATATCGATTATTTTTAATCGAAAAAAAAAAATTACAAAATATTCATCAAATGCGATCGAAGAAATGGTAATCTCTAAATAAGGTATAAATCATGATTTAAGTATTAAAAATTAGGGTAAGGCGTGGGCATTATTTTCTGAAAATATTTATATATGTACAATAAATGAAAATTATTTACCACACAAAGAGCCAATTTCAAAAAAGATAAAAACTTTTATTTTTAAATACTTAAATTTTTTCCTCAAATAATTTGCACACAAGCGGGGCTACTATCTATCGAAAGCTATTAAAACGATAGTTAGTTCCTAGCAAAATTATTTTGCTATGCGCGTTAAAATCGAATGAGCTTTAAAATCGCAAACATATTTGCTTTCAATTTCCAATAAAAAAAAGTGAACTTTAAAAAAAATTTGTTACTCGTAAATTTGGGCCACAGTTTGAAACCTAGGTTTAAATGGGTTTTATAGTTTTATAAGACAATTAAAATTAAATAAAGGAAAATAAACAATTGCCGTTATAGACACAATTGTTATGATATTTTTATGCGCACACAAAATTAAAAAACAATATAATCGAATGGCCCTTTTCAAAAACAAAAGAGAGCGCTCAATTACTTTCTAAGCAGCTTGAATCTGTTGAGAATAAAGTTAGATTATTTATTAATTTTTTCTTACTTGCCATACACTATGTACAAAATTATTTATTTAACTTAGCAAGACTACGCTGATAGTTTGCAGAAATACAAAAAATATTTAAAAAACAAAGAACCATCTTCAAAAAAAAGAGCACAAAATTAAGTTAAGAAGCAAAAAAAAAGAACACTCTGGTATGGAAGTGTTATAATAAATTGGCTAATAAAGTTAACATCTCTCTGTATTTACCTATTCAAACAGCTGGCAACCCGCTTCAAAAATATTTTCGTAATCAATTTGCGATATTTAAATTCAGCTTCTTAATAAACTGTATTTAACTTTTTATATAGGTGGTAACTCTAACCAAAAAACAAATTCATATAAAAAAGCTTCATTTGATATCCAAATTGTAGTATTTTTTACTGTTATTAGTTTAATTAAAATAAATTTTTCGAACAGGTGGCAACCCTTTCAGACTATTTTTATATAAATCTCTATCGTAAAGTAAATTAACAGGTAGCAACTCTATTGACAGATATTTTCTTATCGTTTTGCATAATATTGTAATATTTCAATTAAATTCTTAGTAAATAGAATTAACTAAATTAATTTTTTAAAAACATTTTCGAAACTTGGCTTTCCTAAACCCCTTTCGTTTGACACATATATGCCAGCATTTAAGTTAACTAGTTAATTAAATTGATTTAGCAATTTTCAACAGGTGGCAACCTTTTTTCAAACATATTTTCGTATAAACCTCGTTTCACACCATTGTAATATTTCAGTAAACTTATTAATATAATTGAGGACAAAATTTTAATTAATAAAATTTAATACAACCTAAAAAAAGGTGGCAACACTTTTCGAACAAATTTTCGAAACTAAGGTTTCTAAAACTCCTTTAGTTCAACACCAATATAGCACAATTTTAGTTTACTTATTAAATTTAAATAAACTGGTGGCAACCCCCTTCCAAAATATTTTCATATAAAACTCGTTCGTTTCTCACTATTATTATAGTATTTCAACTACCTTATTAATAGAATTGAGTTTACCATTTTAAGCAGATAGACACGCTATCAGAAACATCTTTTTTGAAACTTAGCTGCTGTAAACCGCTTGCATTGGATACCCAAATTGTAATAACGCATTTATTTTTTTTTTGCGAAGACGTGGCAACCTCTTCAATATATATTTTTTCTAAATCGGGGTTTCACCAAAATACTAGCATTTTAGTTAACTTGTTAATTAAATTTCAATAAACAGGTGGCAACCATTTTTACAAATTGTTTCGTTTAAGTCTCGAAAATTTCATCATCATTTCAATTAATTAAAAAATTTTTTCCTTGGTAAAAAGCCTGAACATATTTTCCATTTTCTATTTTATTAGTTAGTTTTCGCTAGGCATATGCTGATTTTTTCCGGCAGAGCAAATGGAGTAGAAATAAAATGTCCGAAATTTCAGCATACGATGTTTCGTGTTTTCTATCTGAAAAATGAAGATGCATACTTATATAACCATAGTCTATCCTACATATAGTAACTGGTGGCATCATTTCATTAATTTTGAAAATTATCTAGGGCAGGAAGTCAGACAGAAAATAATATACTTCAGACCTTAAAACAAATCCAGCATCATCCTGGTTCCATTTTACGCAAAAGTATTTATTGTCATTTACAGAGTTAATATAAATTCGACCTCACATTGTTCTGAGTTGTGAAGTTTTTGCATGTAGTGTGCTATATACAAATTATATACAACCCTGTATAGTAAATATGTAGATAACTCCTTCACCGTTTTGCATAGCGAACAAATACAATAATAAATTTATCCATCCAGTAAGTGATTAGCTGACGTCAAATACATGATTTTTATTTTTGGCTTTCGTTTTCAAATATTACGCGAAATACTTATTTTTTCCCCAACTGCATGGTTTTGTGGTTTGTTTTTTTGGATTTCTCGGACCAATCAACTCTCAGCGAATTTGTAATATTATTGGTTTTACTATCATCATATTTTCCATTTTGGTTTTCATCAACTTGAAATTGCAAATATTTTCAATGAAATTTCTCTCTTACGATCGTTAATGCAGATTTTAGTTTTACTTTGACTTTTAACCTTGTATTTTCTTACTGCTATTTTTGCTATCGAATGGTTTGAATACCAAAATTCCAATTTACACTCTTATACCATCTGTAAAGAAGACTTAAGTTAATTGGATCTTGTCGATTGGACGCCAAGCGGTGGTGACTTATCTGAAGGTCTTCGAGAGCTGAAAAAGAAACTTGATTATTTTTGTGGCGGTTAAAAGAAACGTAGCTAAGTATTTGCGTTGATATTTTATGTCAGCAATATATATATATATTTATTTAACTAAAAGATGGCTTCGCAATTTGCATTTTATCAGAGACAGAAGGGATGGAAAAATCTATTTAGAAATCATGGTATAAAATTTCATGTCGAATCGAAAATCCGCGAGCTATCGGAGTTTCATTTTTCGATTGATTGATGAGCATGAAAATGATGACAGAATGAGTCGTTAGCAATCAAATTTGAAAAATAAGTTTAGATAATAGTTCAAAGATGAAGATATCGGTAAATAAAGTAAAGCAAAATAAAATGTGACCAAGATTTTTTTAATCGAGCGTTAACAATATATTAGAAATTTCTTTTGTTTGTGGGAAATGAATACCACGAAAGGTATTCAGCTTCCTGTCTTGCCATACCATGAATGAGCATGCCATTTTTTTCCTCTGTTTCATTTTCGCAATCAACCAGCGTAAATTGCCCGCATACATCTTCACGGTGTGGCATTTCACAGTTCGAAGCTTCATTTTATCAATGGACCGTAGCAAACAAAGCAAACAATGGACAATGTCGTTACATTTTCTGTGCATGCATTTTTCAAATGTTGTTTTTTTTTGTTGTTCGCTGGTGCAATAATAGCAAAAATTACGAGTGTAAAGTGAAAAGGACAATCAATGTGTCACAGGAAAGTTGCCATGCGAACCGGGGAAAAAAGGATCTACTGTTGACTGTTGAGATTTTTTTTTTGTGAGCACGTTACTTACATGTACGAGTAGTTGTATGTATCTTTGTTTGGTTGAAGTAGTGCTGATTTCAAAGTGTAAATTAACATTTACGAAGTTTTAGCAATTCTCCAGTGTAGTCAACATTAAGGCGCTCTTCAAAAATAAAAAAAAATAGAAAATGTTATCTTTTCCAAAGGGATAATGAAAACGAGCAATATATTCCTCCAATGTATTTTGTTTCAACACAATATAAATTGCAAAAATATTTGCTAGAACCCGTTTTGCATGCTTTTGAGAAAATATTGTAAATAAGACTTTAAGATTTAGTATCTACCTTTCATAAAGTTAAAATGATATGATAACTTTGGTCCGATGTTTATAAACGTAAGAAAAATAAGACCTAGACCCATACCAAAGTACATATATAAAAACTATCGCGACCACGAACAGATTCGACTTCGCCACGCCCGTCTCTCTACTGGAACGCAAACTAGTCTCTTAGTTTTAGACATATCTGAACTCCCATTAGCTCTTACAGTGCCGTTTTAATACCCCATACCCGCTGTCGAATCAGATAGAACAGAGAGTAAAGAAGAGAAAAGAAAAGCGAGAAGAACCCTTGCATCGCCGTAGATCCATCACGTGGAGTTTGGGAACCTAAGCAAATTATTTAATTCCACATTACCCAACTCTTCTAAAACGGGATTTGCCCAGAAACCTCATTCGGGTTTTGGAAAAACCTGAACAGCGGCACAGGATTTGTTCGATCGCAACTAGTGGAGTACAGCTGCGTTTGTAGGCGTTGTGGTCCAATCACATTCGGGCAGCATACTCGTAAGTACCCAGCGCCCAGTGACCGATGAAAACAGCGTTTAGCCTGGATACGTCCGTCCGATTGATTTTAATGAGAATATAACACCTTTTGGCATTGAAAGAGGGCTAGAGGCTCTTGCATAACCTGTACGGTTCTAAGTTCTTCCCCGTGTAGTTAGCCTTGCTCTTCCGGTGTTGGGAGATCCGTGTCCTGATGAGACTCAGAGGCACGAAATCCCCTACGGCTTCTGAGATATTTAAGGCAGAACCGTTTCGGTCCAGCTCTTCGGGATTTTCTTTGCCGTGAATGTTTCGACGCCGCGGCACCCACATCACGGTGACGCTGTGCCGACGAGCTAAGTTCGCAACGTACTCCCTGCTTTGCTTCACCAGGTAAGATGCCAACATTCCGGTGCTGAGAGCAGGGATAGCTGTTTGGCTATCTGAAAAACTAGCGATACTAGACTAAAGTGACTCGAGCATCACACGAGTTCTTCTGGTCGCCCAGATAGCAAAATCCTCTGAGTGAAGGACACTCGTAGAACTGGGAGAAGCAAATATGCCTCTATTTTAGGGTCCGCTGAATAAATTCCCGCATCTACTCCACTTACCATTTTTTAACCAGCTGTGAAAACAGATACAAAATGATGAAGCATCTGGATAGGATTACTTCTGCGTAAATATAGTCCGTTGTTTTTTAAGGATCGCTGACGGACTGCAGTATGGGTCGTTGGCCAAATGCACGCTCTTTCCGAGGTGCCACTCTGAGAAACAGATTCCTTAATGAAAAGATGTATTGGAGGCTGGTGACAAGTCCGTCCAAGGCCTTCAACATCAGACACTATATGTAGCTACAGTATAACTGATTGTTCAGATATGAGGGTTCCCATTATTACTCCTACAACAAAGCGGCTGGAAACAATTTGGCACTCCTGTCCTGTCTTGTAATAAGTAGGAAGTATAAAATGAAAATCCCCACTATAACTTATAGCTCCTATAAAATTGATGGTTCGGATAACAAATTATCCGTCATAAATCGAGGAAAATCGTCGAGATCGGGTCAGTTTCGGGCCAACGAAACAGCTCGACCGATTTTTATAAAATTTTGAATTTATATTTTATAGACGTGAGAATGGGTCGTAAAGTATACTTCATGATATAGTGAGGGTTGCCACCCGCTTGAAATGTCAAATTTAATTAAATCATACACAAATTATATAAAATACTTTAATATGGGTGTCAAGCGGTTCGTGTCCGAAGGAAGGTTCATAACTAACTTTTGTGAGGGTTGCCATCTGTTTGAAAATCCGAATTTAATTAAATCATACTTAAATTGTATGCAATGTTAAAATATGGGTGTCACACGCTTCATCGCGGTTCCTAAATATTTTTCAGAAATAGTTGCCACCTGTTTGAAATGCCGATTTTAATTGAATTATAAACAAGTTATATGAAACATAAAATTGTTGGTGTCAAACCGTTCGTTGCGCTGAGGAGAACATTCATAGATAGATATATTTTGAAGAAGGTTGCCACCTGGTTGAAAAGTCGAATTAATTTAAATTATATACAAGTTTTATGAAATGTTTAAAATATGGATGTCAAACAGTACTTCTCGGCAAGAAGATGGAGAAGGCTTATAGCATATAGAGGGTTGCCACATGCTTGAACAGTCGAACTCAGTTAAAATTATACACAACTTATAAGAAGTCGTAAAATATGACTGTCAAACGGTTAGTTTTGCTTGGAAGAAGGTGTATAGCTAGCTTTATTGTAAACAAGGTTGCCAGCGAGTTGAAAAGTGGATTTTAATTAAATTATAGGCAAGTTATATGAAATAGTAAAATATGGGTGCCAAATAATTCGTTTCGCTAGCAGAAAGTTTATAGATATATTTTCAAAATGGTTGCCAACACTTTTCAAAAGTTAAATTAATTTAAATTACAACAAGGTTAAAATAATAAAATAAATAAAATAAATAAAAAAACAATTATTAAATCAATAGATATACGTAGGCAGGCCAATATCTGCTGGGTTTTCTAGTTTTTCTATAAAAGGAAAATTTATTTGATCACATTTTATTTAATTTTATTGTATTTTATTTTATATGAGAAAAATTAGTAGTATTTTATATTTTATATTTAATATTTTTACTTATATTCATAAAAACTTTGGTTACTTATTTATAATTCCTTTCATTTCCTAAACCTACCTGATATTTTTGACCATAACCATCGTAGGGCATAACAAAATTTCTAAACACGGTAATATTCATTTTTATTCTGCTCTTAGAAAAGCCTGATTTTCCATAAGAGAAAAATCACATCGGTAACTATTGTAATTTCTATAGGCCCATGACGCTAGAAGATATTATCTGATACATTCGACTATCCATCGCTAATCTTCTTCTACATTCTGAAATTTTAAGATAAATTTGAATTTAACTACTAAGAAGTCTTAACTTAACACAAAGCTTCCAAACATATGCCACCCTAATTTATACAAATTACTATGCTGCTAAGATGCAAAAAGCAAGAAGAGCACAAAATTGCCTTAGAAATTCCATAAAATATTGACACATTCCTAGAAATTCCTAGACAAAAGCTTTTGTGAGCTTTTTCTGTTGTCACATGCATGAATCTCATTTTTTCCTACATGTCAATTAAGTTTACAGATTTTACTGTCTTGTTTTTTCTTTTTTTTTGAGTTTGTCTGCAATGCAAATGCGAGCCTTGCCTAACAGCTGCTGGTATTTTCATTTAAAAGTAAGGATACTTAATGTTTGTTTAATGACAACAAGGAATTTACATAAAGCTTAAAGCATGTATAGGATTTCAGCATTCATTAAACCCTTTATTCAAGGTGGCCGTTTTTTGCGCGTTACAGTATCATTGTAGCACTAAAAGTGATGGTGGATAAAATCAGGGTCGTAGCCATAAAATAGGCTATAAGAGAGGGAGATGTGGACAAAAATGCGAAAATTAAAAGCTAAAACTCAAAACTCGAGTTTAGAGAAGTTGTTTGAATATTTTTTTTTTCAATAACTAAGTGGTCTGTAAATTTTGTACAGCTTCTGAAATTAGCTATAATTTGTACAATCCTTTTCACTTCGACGCTTGGTATAACTAAGTTAGTATTTGTGGTAAAAAATTTGTTAAAAATATTTTTTTTTTCATAGCTAGATCATGTTCTTGATGCTCTTAAAGTCAAAATTGAAGACTCAACAAGAAATCTTTTATAAAATATAACCAAATAAATTTTGTTTATTATTAAATATTTAATTAATTATTTGCACACTCTTTTTTCCAAGGCCCAAATTATATTTGCTCCGCCTTTGCCGCCCCGTAATAGAAATTCATTTTAAACGAACATGCACGTTTTTCGTAATTGTTTCGGCTTTTATTTATGCGCACTTATTGTATTGTGTGCAGAATGTGAATTAAATAGAGCAATAAAAAAGCAACAACAATCGCATATTAACTTCAGCTGTCAATTTGATCTTCTTCATTTTCATTGCAATCCTTTCATGCACTACATTGACTTAATATATATTGCACTAGTGCACACAAAAAAAAAGAACTTCAATAAAAAATGTTTTTTAGACTAATTTTGGGGTTCATCCGTTTCTCCAAAAAATCGTTTTCGAGCTATAGACAAAAATCTTGTTTTCGAGGTATGTTTAGAGTTATTACCAAAAAAAACTGATATATCACTTGTCTAAGTTTGACATTCCGGAGTTTTTTTTTGGCAATAAAAATATATTCGGTACTTGGTAGAAGGTTGCCACCTGTTTAAAAATCAAATTTAACCAAATTATACACAAGTTATATGCAATATCAAAATATGGCTGTGAAACGCTTCGTCTCGGCAAGAAGGTTCATAGCTAACTTTGATGAGAGTTGCCATCTGTTTGAAAAGTCAAATTTAATAAAATTATATGGAAGTTATAAGAACTTTTTGAAGCGTCAAATTTTATTAAATTATACACAAGTATATAAAATATTAAAATAAGTGTATCCATCAGTTCGTTCGGTTGAGCAGAAGTTTTAAAACTAGCTATATTTTGAAGAGGGTTGCCACCTACTTAAAAACTCGAATTTAGTTAAATTATACACAAGCTATATGAGATAATAAAATATGTGTGTAAAACCGTTTGTTTCGCTATGAGAAAGTATACAGGTATATTTTGAAAAAGGTTGCCACCTTTTTAAAAAAATAAATTTAAATAATTTATACACAAGAATATAAAATGCGAGGACAATGTGCGTACTTATAATTTTGAGAGCGTTGTCACCTGGTATATGTGGCAGAGTTCGAAATACGTTTTCTAGTTACATAAACAAAGGGCAAATAACAAATAAATATAAGCAGTATAACATTTACTGGGGTTTTGTAGTATTTATTTGAAAAAAATCGACAATTTGTACCTTAATTTTTTAAATAAATTTTTACCGAAATAAAAAAAGAACATGTATGGGCTCCTCTTCTAAGAATTTTATTTCAAAAATTGACACTTAATCCTTCTAACATTATAAATGTTAAAACACATGAATAGCTTATGGTAAGGATTTTAGCTAGGGGTTTTTTAAAGAGAGTTGCCACCTGTTTACAAATTTAAATTTAATTAAGTACATAAGTTAAATCCCTTATTGCAACATGACGGTAGAATAGTCCATAATCTGGATCACTATATAATTTATTTTTTGAAGGAGTTGCCACCTGGTAAAAAATGCACTGAATTTAAGTGTTAAGTTACATAAATGAAATATTGCGACATGGTATTCAAACCAAAGCTTGATCACGCAAATGTTTTCAGACAGGGTTGCCAACTGTCTAAAAATATCAATTCAACTCCGTTATTACGTATACTCAGATATAACAATAATAGTGTGCAACGAATGAGTTAGATTAGGTTGAGCTCTCCTATGTTGCCAGAGATTATACGTCCATGTAGTATATCCTCTTGTACCAGAACTATTAATGAATGATGCTCATTTGGCAAACTGGAATAATCTCTTTAGTTGTAGTTCAGACCTGTTCAAAAGGTCAAATTAAATTTAGAAGTTAACTAAATTATTAAAGTATAAGTGCATGCAAAAAATCTTAAGAAAACTAATTTTCTAAAAGGATAGGATTTATACTTTGTAAAAATAAACGAGCATTGCCACGTTTCTAAAAATGTTGTTTCAATTTATTTGGTGAGGTAACTGAAATTCTATTCTATTGGTGTCAAACCAAAAGGGATTGAGAAAGTGTAATTTCAAAAACTATACTGTACAGGGTTGCCACCTTTTTAAAATTGCAAACTCACACAATTTGTAAGAAATTTGAAATATTGGTGGGAATTGATGGAGATTTCGAAGGAGTTGCCGAAAAGCTAATTACATAGAAATTTAATAACTAGTAACGCTTATAAAATCAGAAAGGCTAACATATGAATTTATTATTAAGAAAGTACTCGGTAGTAGTAAATAGTAGTAGTAACAGTGTGTTTTGATAAAATAGTAGTTAATATTACTTAGTACTAGCTAAATAGTAGTAGAAATCAGTAAAAAAGGAGTAGAATTAGTAAAAATAGTAGTACATTTAGTGAAAATGTAGTAGTAATTATTAGTACCATTAGTAAAAGTAATAGTTGAGGTTTGTAGAAATAGTATTACTAATTAATAGCAGCATTGGTAAAAATAGTAGTATTACTAATTAATAGCAGCATTGGTAAAAATAGTAGTAGAAAAAAATAAAAATAGTTATAGAAATAAATAAAAATAAGAGTGGTAAATAGTAGTAGATTTAGTATAAAAAAGTAGTAGACATTTTCTAAAAATGGTGGTATTAATTAGTAGTAGCAATAATAAAAATAGCCGTAGAAGTTTGTAAAAATAGTAGTTGTACTTAGTAGTAATATAATCAAAAATAGTAGTATAATTGAGTGCAAATGGGAGTAGTATTTAGTAGTAGCATAAGTAAAACTAGTAGTAGCAATTGCCTAGCATTGTTAAAAATAGTAGTAGAAATTAACGAAAATAATAGTAGTAAGTAGTCGTAGAAATAAATAGAAATAGGAGTAGCAATAAGCATTAGCATTAGTAAATGTAGTAATAGAAACGAGTAGAAATAGTAGTATTACTTACAATAGTAGTAGCAATCATAAAAATAGTAGTAGAAATTTGTAGAAATATTAGTAGCAATTGCATATCATTGGTAAAAATAGTAGTAGAAATTAATAAAAATAGTAGTGGTATTTAGTAGTAGCAGTAGTAAAAATAGTAGTAGTAATTAGTAGTACAAAAATCGATTCTATTTTTGAAAACTATGCAATAAGTCGAAGTGCATAAATAATAACATACCCAAAATTTGTTCACCATGTGGCTGTGTAACACATCTTTATTGTTAACTTTGAATTTCCATAAAATCTTACAATTTATTACCACCAAATCTGATGACATTTTCGTAGAATTCAATAAAATAATAAACAAATAAAATCTTGTTATTACATAGTAGTTTTTTGTTTTTGTATAAGCTAACACAAAAAAGATATAATACAAGCTCACAACATGTGTGCCAGAAACACATACTCACAATTGTTTGTTGTTTGCGAAAACAATAGTAAACTAAAATACTTTTCATATTTCTAACACAATAAAAAGAGATAATTTATTATTTGAATGCTTGGCACACGCAACATGAAAATTCTATGTATCTGAATAACGTCAACTGGCTGCTATTTATAAATAAACCCAAATGCTTTTCCACTTCTGCTATTGTACAACAAAAAAGTCCTATCAAAAATGTCACAAAAACGACTGTAACTAAAACGTCAAGAATATGAGAAGAACGTGAACGATAAATTATTAAATGAATAAACTTAATATTTTCTGCGCTTAATTAAATATTTTCTTTAGATTTTTTATACAAACATAATTACATAAGTGCGTGTCGTGTCGACACATATTGGTGATTTTTTTTTTAAATTTTCTTCTATTGGTATGCTGAGACTGCTGGATGTGTTTTGTTTTACTTTGCATTGAAAGCTTCTATGGTTAAATATGGTAGCTTTAAATTCAGCCGATGCCATCAGTTGTGAGTCTCAAAACACACAGTATGTTCATAAGAAAAATTGAGCACGAAAATTTGGTTATCATGTCCATGGAATAAAAATAAAAAAAAAACACTAAACTTTGAGCTCACATGAATTTGCTGAGATTAAAAATATGCAGGCTTTTTCTTTTCGCAACCTTTTTGGCATTGGTAAAAATAGTTTAACAAAATTTTTGATTGTTTCTACCAATCTACCGCGCAGTGGAAAAATATACTAAAAACATGGCCAGAATTGAAAATGTTGTCCAATTCTGTTGCTGACTTCGAATTTATTATTGATTCCACCGAAAAAAATGACGAATAAATGATTTGCTTTAAAAATTGTAAACTCCGAATTTTTAGACCATTGCTTATGGATTCATTATGAAAATAAGAATAATGCTGAATTTAAAGTAGCAAACGACATTATAAAAAATACATACAGTTATTGCAATTTTGTTAATTTATTCGCAGATAAAAAATTTGAACCAAAAAGGCCAAGAAGTTTCTAGAAAATACCACTCGTCTCCTGTGCAACTTAGAATAGGGGGATGTTCGTGATCACTGAATACGTATTTGTATTCAACAGTCGTGAAATACAGTTCATGATATAAATAAATTCAATTAATAATTATAAAGTAATCAAACATGGAAGGCTTCAGGAATTATTTATAATTATTAATACTGGTATTTTGAGGCTTTTGATAGGGACTCCATCAGGACGACATCCTGCCGAGGTAAAAATGAGTCACACGGACAGTACTTGAGATATTCTCATTCGAAAACATATTGTAGAAAAAATTCTTTTTTTTTTTGGCACTTTTGACCAGATTTTTGGGATTTTTGATAACTGTCATATAAGGTTTTGGGCCATTTGAAACTTTAAACCGCCTCAAGGGCTTGAAGAAAGGCTGTTTTTAATCAGTTTGCGTTATGCACAGATTTGGGGGGTTAGCTTCGATTGTGTTAAGTAAAAAATATGATATTTTCTTTTTCCAACAGGGTGGTGAAAAATTAATGTATATTGGAATGATTTTCCGTCATCCCTTGTCAAGTTTTGTTTGGAGAGCCCAGCATAAAATGTGAATTTAATTAGTAAAAGGACCATCTGGTTCGAGTTATCAAACTACGAGTGTTGCTCTGCGAACATTTACAGACATTACTTGCACAAATCGAGGCAACGCCTAATTCACGTCCTTCACAGCCTTTGTGTAATGACCCCGACGGATCTTCAGGCTCTTAAATCTGGAAACTTTATAAACCTGGACACTATTGGTTTATCTTTGACTTTTGAAAAGTCTAATGTCAATATCAGATACGGCACCGGTTAGAGGTTAGGCAACTATGGAGAGCAAGTCAGCGCATGGTGAAAACGGTTTGGGAAAGATAGCGCGGTGAATACCTGGCATAACTTCAGCAGCGAAAAGAGATGCCGAAGAAGTTCCGAATGAGTGCAACTGGAAGAATTAGTGCTGGTAAGAAGCGAGAATTTTCCTACTGAGAAGCGGGCATTAAGGCGCCACATCGAATTTTGCTAAAGTACGGATAATTCGGTATGATCCGTGACAGGTCACACGTCGACAAATATTCTTCGTAGGCCGGTGCAGATGATTTTGATCTATCTATATGGGTACCATCGACGCAATTTTTTAAAGGGAATTATCGCCTGTTTAGGAGGTCAAATTCAATTAAGTCAATGGGAGAAATCAAATAGTGCTGAATGCTTATCAAACGAAAGAGGTTCCTAAAATAATTGAATGGAGGTTGCCACGTTTTTAGAGGTAAATTGAGTTAAAATAATTAATTTAATTAAACAACTTTTTAGAATATATTTAACACCTGAAAATAAATTCTAAATTATAATGATATAAATCTTGAAATATGAGTTTCAAGCTAATGGAGAGAGATGGTTGCCACCTGATTAAAATAGTAAATTAAATTAGATAATTAAGGTTAAGGAAATGCTGGTATGGACTTCAAAGGAAATGCAGGGTTGAGAAAACTTATAAATGAAAATGTGTCGAAATAGCGTTGCCACCTTTTTCAAAACATTAACAACATTTAATTTTTCAGCTTATGTAAATATAGTGTTTTTATTTAGTATTGGAAAATGAAAACGTTTCTACGAAAATCTTTTGAAAAGAGTTTTATGGATTGTTGATTGAATTTCCTTTTTAAGGTAACCGAAATTCTACCATACTGGTGTCAAACCAAAAAGATTTAAAAAAAACTTGCCAACTGTTCGAAAAATTTAAATTCAACTGTAGTTTTTTGAACTTCTGGAGGCTTAGAAAAACATAGCCTTGAAAAATTTTGAGGGGTTGCCAATTGTTTCAAAATTAAATACAAATTTATGAATACTTTCATAATCTTGAATTGGTGTGATTACCCTATTTTTGGGGGCCTCATAATATTTTTCTCATAACTTGTAACATTTCTAAAAAGACAATCTCGTATACGATATATAATATGACATATAATAATAAAAAAAATAACAGGACTATCAAAGCTATCTTAAGAAAGTTTGAAATTTTTACATATTTAATTTTTTTTTTTTAAATTTTAAAATTGTTTTTCATATGATACTGTTGCCAGATTCTAAAATTAAATTTAACTCGTTATTACATCAAAATTTTATCTTAGAAATTATTGTTTCAAAGTAAAAATATTGTAATAGTTTAAATTGTAAAATTAATATATAAAATAATATAAAATGGAATATGTAAAGAATAAATTTGCATAGTTTTGATTTTCCAAAAATATTTCTGTGCTAAAATTGAATATCGATTCAGAAATTTTAAAGTTATGGACGACAATGTGATTTTGACCAGAATTCCACATTTTTAGGCTGTATTTGGTTCTATAATTTTTAATTAAATAAGTTCTTCTTGGATTTCTTCTGCAACTTTAATTTGAACTTTAATTTAAGTATTGTTTTTTTTTTGTTCTGGGAAATAACGATAGAATTTATTAGCCAAAATTTGCCCAGGACATTTGATGTTTCCTTCTATGTTTCCACTAGTTGTCCGCGGACCATTGGTTGGGAAACACTGCTGTAGAGGAATGAATGAATTTATGTGAAAGCGCCATGGTATCTTCTTGAGTGGCCTGGGTTCAAATATCGGACAAGGCGTGAAACATTAAATTAAATTATACTTTTGGTTATAATTGCGTTTACCCCTACCCCTCGGCAGGCCATCGAAACTCTTTAAGTGCATTTCTGCTATAAAAAAAAAACACCACTCACAAAAATTCTTTGCCGTTGTGCGTAGGCGGGGTGCCTCCATTTGTGGTACAGCATCTAGGTATACACATAAACCACATTTTGATGTGCGCACATTAAATGATTTAGTATTATTATCATTGGGTTTTGGTTGGGTAAAATTTTGCTCTGAAACGAGTAAGTGCCAAGCATTTTATAGCCAATATGTAAACTTGCGCTGTTATATAAAACCAAATGTGTTACTTTACTGGTATAAATAAAGTCCAAAAAAATGACCATGGAAAGGAAAAAAAATCTGTTTTCTTTTTAAACAGATGCAGCTTAGGTAGCACATAAAACATACTTAACATGGATAGACACAGTGCGTAGTGTTGGAAAATTATAGATAGTCTGCACATTCGATGGGTTCGATGGCGATATTCGATATTCGATATTTTTATTTTTATTTATTTATTTAATTTATTTTTTATAATAATATAATACTCAGTAAATAAACAAGCATCTATTTCGCTAAACATTTATAAATTTATGAATAATATTTGAATAATAAAAGTAAGATAGCAATATTTTATAAAATATTTTATCGAAAAAGCCATGAGTATTATTTCTTAAACGTGAAAATAAGGAAAATTCAGCGCTTGTAGTCTACTGATTTTTATAAAAACAAAGTCACTTTTTGTTGCACGTCTTGGAGAAAAACCTTAATAATTGGCATTAATGTAAATGTTGATTTTTGCCTAGAATAATAGAATAGAAGATTGCACCCCTTTAAAGAGAATTTCTGAGATAAATTTTGCAGTTGCGAATCAGTGATGATGAAATTGCTACAATTTTAATTTTTTGGTTCAATTTGAAGCCGAAAATTACTTTAAGTCCACATAGACTTTTTTGGTACAATTTTCATAGAATGTAACGCAGTTTATATTTTCTTTTGCTTTCAGTTAAACGGCCGTGTTTTGAATATCGAAGAAAAAGATTTTCGAAATTGAGTCGTTTCGGAACATATCTGAAAAATCTCTATTTTGTCAACTTTCAACTTTTATAAACTGGAATTGGGTGAGAGACAATTTGATTTAACAACATTACAACAATCCCATTTTTTATATGCGATTGCAAAAAATTCAAAGGCAAAATGACAAAAAATTAGTTCACAAATTTATAAAAAAGAAAATAAAGAATCCGATTAATATAAACAAAATAATGCCACTAGGATTCTGAAGAAATATTTGCAGGGAATTTTCTCCGTTTTCACATTTTCTCTTTCCTTCTTTCACACTCGAACTTCAAAGTGAAAGAAAGTAGGTACGACGAATATCAGGAGAAGAGAGAATTGTTTGATGTGTTTTGTGAGTAGTTTCCCCAAACATTTGAAAGCGAATTGAACAAGTTTTGAAATAGAGATATTAATTTGGCTTTATTCCCCTTAGTACTTTTGAAAACTATGTATATTGAACAAATTCTGTTCCAGTTCGTTATTTGTAGGTTTAGATTAGATATTTGAACAGATGAACGGTATTTTTATCTCTCCATGTCAGAAATTTTTAATTGGATTGCGTTTTTCTCTAGGAAAATTTCAATTTATTTTTATTTTCATTTTAATACTTATTTTTCTAACATTTTTTACTAACCAATTTATAAATTTTTTTTGACATTTGGCACAAACAAGTGATAATAGTTATGATTTCGTATTCTCCAGTAAAAAAAAGTTCTCCAGCAACTTGCTGGGAACGAAACTTCTGAACGCAAAATTTTCACTCAAAGAGAGAAGCATGCCAGAAAGTACAAAAACCCAAACAACCAAGAAGTTACAAGTTTTTGTTACAGCTGATTTTTGTTTGGCGCAAAGTTTAAAAAATACATACTTAAAATAAGTGAATACCTCCACAATTCATAATTTATGTCTCACAATTGTTAATTGCAGCCACTGAGGCTGCAGATGCAGGATTATTTTTGTAAAACACTCACATTCTGGGCACCTTACTGAAATATATAAGTATGTACACAATGAACTTCATAAACTTGGTGTACGTTTCTTTATTTACTCGCTTTTTTTATTTTTTAGTTTTTTTTTATGAAAATAGTTAGCAATTTTAATAATCGTTTTCTGCTTGTGATCAACTGAGTAATTTCAATCAGCTGTTTATCTCACTGCCAAATGCTTGCTAGTAGAAATTTATCCAATGAAACTTGCTAGTTCAACTGTCAGTTTCGCTCTCTCAATTGTCTCTCTTTTGTTGGTTTCTTTTCTTCTTTTCTTTCTGGTTTTTGCTGGATATTCAATACGGAAACAGAACTAATGTGTGCGGTATGTGACTCGTATATTATTTTTCGATGTATTTTTGTATTCCATTCTACTATCCGACGAAGTGTTGCTTATCTTAGGAACAAAGGGCTCGATTTAATGTAACCGACTTACAGCTCAAAAAAGCAACCCTGTTAGCATCTTTCATGAAGCAAAAGATTCATTTACTGCTATTGAAGAACAGAAAATAGTTGTGTTGGCAAATTGTTTGTTGATTTCATCATATATTTAAATAGACTATGCAAATGGAAACGAATTAGGTCATAAACTAAAATTTCCTATGCCTATTCTTCCGGCTCATTCACAATAGCGTAGTTTTTTAACTTTCCAACGCAACATATCAGTTTGGATATCATATTACCGAGTTGGCTCAATTCGAATATTTTTCCCAGTTACTGTTGTTGTTTTACATGCCATTTCTTATACTACCTAGTGCTCGTTTGCAACTCGGATACAAAGAAACGGGCCTAAAATAATAAGCCTAATACTATTATCTTTACCTTTATTTTCAATGAAAGTGAAAACATATTTCTTATACAAAAAACCACGCCAACTTTTGTTATATAGAATATATTATTTTTCAAACTTTCGCTAAGTAGAGACAACAATGCATTTAAAAAAAAACGTTCGTTATTTAGAGCGTTAGCTATATAGGTGGGCGCAATCTCTCCAATCATGAATTTTTCCTAACAACTGAATGATTCGTCACATTCGCTTGCTTAAGAATGACACTTCTATCGGAAGTGAGTTACTCCACTTTAAAGGACATAAACTATCGAAACTATCCCTGAAATAGCTATAACTTCTATCATTATTGTATTTTCTACAAATATTCCCAACAAAAATTTCTTTGAGCCCATAAAAAATATTGTTCATATAAATAATATTCCGAAAAATTATTATTTATATGAATAAAGTGTTGATAGTTTCGGACACCATTCGATAGTGATGACAAAATAAAACTATCGATAATAATATCGATAACAATATCGATAATAATATCGATAATAATATCGATAGTACCATCGATAGTTTTCTATCAACTAACTCCGAGTACTAGAAGTTGAAATGCATTTAACTTTCTTCGTCTATCGTAATGAATTTTTACAGTGGGCTGTGAGTGTATAAATTTTTTGTTAATAAATTGTTTTTAGAAAATTATTATTAAAACTATGCAATCTATGCTCACTAAAATGCACAATGAAATTCTATCGTTAACAAACGTAACTCAATTATGAATAAATGAAAATAAATTTAGTCACATGACAAAAGTCTAATTTGAAAATTGAAATTTCGAAAATTGCATAGTTTCGTTTATAATTGAGTATGAGTGGTAAAATTAAATTTGTAAATATTTGCACCCTATCACTAAACACCTTCAAATTTTAAATTTAATTACTACATAAATTTTAGCTTATTAAATTATTCACGATCGAGCGTTTCTAAAATTTTACATGCTTGTTTTAGACATTCAAAATAAAGTAAAAACCAATTTCCATAGCTACGTGCTGGGTGTTTTTTTGAGAATTATGCAAAAATTTAAATTTATTTTTATTGCCCATAATGTCTAACAAGAGCACTTCATTGAAATTTATGAAATAAATTATTGCAGCAACCGATACATTACCGGTGAGTGATGGATGGCTGGCTGTGTTGCTTAAGTTTGGCCATAAAATGTGATGTCCGTTAAATGTTGAGTGTCGAGGTGTAAAATTTGTAAACATATTTGATACGAGTGGAAATAAACCAATGGAAAATGGTTGAAAATAAAATATTTTGTATGGCTATATCTGTGTATATACCATGCAATTAAATAAATAAATAATAGCAGTGAATCTAAAAATGCTACTTTTTTCACATTAAACCGCCACAACAATTTCCTTTCCAAACGAACTAATAAAATAAGTACATATGCATATTAAATATTTTTGACCAAATATTGAATTATTTATGGGCTGTAGCATGTTGCGAATTTATATTTTAATTAATTTCATATAGTTATTATAAAAATGTATATACAAATTTTTTCACTAATTGACCTCATATTGCATGCCATGGAAATTTAATATGCATTTCTATCGAAAGTTTCAAAATTCTGTAGAATTGCTATTGCGAAAAGAGCCTATTTTTGGTGCAATTTTAGGCTAAAATTTAAGCGATATTTAAGTAATAAATTTTTGCTTTAGTTTTGAGAATTTTCGAAAAAGAGGATATTGCACATATAAGTACATCCTAAGCAATAATTCTATAACTGTGGAAATAAGTTAAATCACATAGTACCATATGACGAATATGACGACTGGACTGGATTTGGCACATAAGAAGTCCGCTATGTGGGTTACCATAGAAATCCTTTTTGTTTTAAATAGTAGCCGCCAATTTAAAAGTCTCAATTCCATTCAAACAATGAAGAAGGCTTTATTTTCAAACTGTTTTGAAAAATTAAATCGAATTAAAAGATTAAATGCAATATGAGTATAAAAATAAAAGTTTTCACCAAGCTTAATTTCAAGCATTTTTTCGCTGCAGTTTCCACGTGTTTAAAAAAATAGTTAAACTCAAAATAAAATAAATTAAATATCGATATATGGATCTCAAACGATTTAGGTTTAAGAAAGTTTTATTTTGAAAATTTCTTGCACTATTTAAAGAGTGTTGCCAGCTAATTAAAAATATTAATTTAGTACAATTTCTCGGCTTTTACCCAGTCCGAAAAACAGAAGATAAAAAAGGAACAACAAATAATTCTTTCCTTGTTTTAAAATTTAGCTATTTTTCAATTTAGAAATTGAAAACTTTTATTAAAAAAAAAACACACTCGTGCACCTAAAGTGCGAGCCGGCAGTATTTCATAAAAAAGGTAAAAAGGTTTGGTAGTATTTAGTAGTAGCTTTAATAAAAATAGTAGTAGAAATAAGTAAAAAGAGTAGTAGTATTTGGCAGTATTTATTGATAAATATAGTAATATAAATTAGTCAAAAAAGTAGTATCAATTAGTAGTAGCATTAGTAATAATAGTAGTAGAAATTAGCCAGTAGTAGCAATTAAAAGTGTCATTAGCAAATATAGGTGCCGAAATTAGTGAAAACAGTAGTAGTAGTAGTTAGTAGTCGCATTTGGTAAAACTAGTTGTAGAAATTAGTAACAATTGTAGTAGTAAATAGCATTATTGAAAATAAAAGTAGGAATTAGTAAAAATAGTAGCAGAAATTTGTAGTAGGATTAGCAAAAGTAGCAGTAGACCTAAGTTAAAACAGTAGTAGCATTATTAAAAATAGTAGTAGAAATTAGTTCAAATAGTAGTAGATTGTGTAACAATAGTAGTAGAAATTAGTAAAACAATAGTAGTAGTAATTAGTAGTAGCATTAGATTTTTACTAAGTAGTAATAAGTAGTAGCATTACTAAAAATAGTAGTAGAAATTAGTTAAAATAGTAGTAGAATGTGTAACAATAGTAGTAGAAATTGGTAAAAAATAGAAGTAATAATCTGTAGTTGCATTAGATTTTTACTAAGTAGTAGAAATAACTAAACACAGAAGTAGTAATTAGTAGTTGCATTACTAAAAATAGTAGTAGATCTTAGTGAAAATAGTAGTAGAATTAATAACAATATTAGTAGAAATTAGTACTAGACATATAAAAAATAGTAGTCGAAATTTGTAAAGGCAATAGTATAAATTAGTAAATAATTGTAGTAGCAATTATTGGTAAAAATAGTAGCAGTAATTAGTAATATCGTAAATAAAACGAGTCGTAGAAATGAGTAAAAATAGTCGAAGTTATTAGTAGTATTTGGTCAGGGCGTATAAACCGACCTCTTTTTTTGATCTCACCTTACTCTCTAACTGTCATTAGAATAAATTAGGTATAATTGCCATGAGTAAGGTTCGTGACACTTCAACTGCCCACCCTTGTATTTATTTGATGTTACCGTAATGCAGATGTTATCCTTTGGCCGTTTGCTTAACTAGAATAAACGAATGGGCTGCACTTAAATACTTCAATTTTTTTTTACAATATGCAAGTAAATGTACAAATTATATTCCAGCTGATGCAATCATTAAGCTAAAAGCTGTATTTTTTTTTTAATATGCTCTGCAAGCCCACCCATTTAATTGATTCCATTCATTTAAAGTTCTAATCCTCTAAAATCACGCAATGGCTGTGGCTCCTTTGAGTTCAGTTGCGTTGTTTGCGTAGAGTAATATTGCTAGAATAATAAGAGCTCATTGTCAGTCGATATAAAAATAAGCTACATACATATCTGCATCTCTCACTGGCATAGAGATGATGCAGTAAATTGCGAATCAAGTCACAATGCTACGTACAAATTTATATACATACATACACATATAGATAGTACGAGTAATGGAAATGAAACTTTTATCTCCATAGATTAAACGTTTTTTTTATAGCCCGAGATATATGTACGATAACAAAAATGCCTTGCTCCCATGCAGCTAAGCGCAATTTTCCGAGCCTATTTTCTGCGTAAAATTAAACGATAAATCCAAATCACCACCCACTCGTACTATGCGCTTCCGGCGGTTGCTTACACTCAGTGTACTTGGATTGCGCTACCATTGCCATTTATTACAATGCAAGCGATTTTATTCACCAACATCATTGGATATTTGCTGCTTAGTTGGCTACTGTGTGTGTGTGTGCGCGTGTTTGTTAGAGGCCGAAGGGCAAACATTTTATGACCAGCTGGCACTACTTACACAAACAAATCAACTGGCATTGAATGTGGCAACGCAATCATGGGATATCACTTGAATCGGATAAGCGAAATGAAGCCAAGGGGTATATAAAAATGCAGCTTCTATGCAGTGGCGCGTTTAACAGTGTTGCCACTGAATTACGTTAGGAAGAAGGGGAACCCAGCAAGCGCAACCCAAGGAAAGATAGTGGAGTAGCCCATAACGTTACAAAGGAAACAATGTGCCCAGTTTCTTTTCCGTCCTTAAAATTATCTATTATCTATCTTAGATAGACTATCTATCTATCTAATTCACGACAGAATTATTGGGTTTGTTTTAGAATGCCTATTTGTATGGAAAGCCAAAAAATTTACCAAATTACCCAAAGACATATCGAATGAAAAAAATTATCTGTTTCGGGTAAATATAAACAAAATGGCAACACTGAAATTCGTAGGCCTACATTTGTACATCGGTATTCTGAAACATTCAGACACATAGTATACTTACACATACATACATAAATTTACACAAACGCCGAATGATTTGAAATGGTTTTGTAAATTTCGCCCCAGTTAAATACAACGTTCATTTACACCGCACTTAATTGGGGATTATGCTAGCGGTCAGTTTGCGGCATAATATTGGGTCTCTCGAACCACAATATCACATTGGGATAGTACATTTGAGTGAAATTTAAAGGGTGTGTTCTTTTCAGGTTCCATTATCAATTGTGATAAGTTTGATTTGTCATTATATCATGGCCGGATTAGTGCCCGACCAACGCTTGCAAATTGTGCAAATTTACGCTGAAAATTAAGATTTAATTCGACTTAATTTTTGATCCAAAAACTTTCCCACTTGAAGTGCGGAGAATTCACGATAGATTCACGGTATGATTTCGGCAAATGGTGGACAAAGTTTTAGTCCAATTTCGTGGAGGTTAAATTTAGGGAAAACTGCAATATTTCACAAAAAATCCCAGTTTCTCCCATTATGTTTCAGAAATCTGATTTAAGCAGAGACATAATTATTTTAAGAGAAAAGAGTAAACGGTTTATTATGGTAAGATACACATTTTTCGAGTAGTCTATAATTATTATTCAAAGACTTTAATTATAAAAGTCTTTTCATAATAGTTATCGGCGAGATAAATATTTTTAATTTCTCAACGACTTTTATTTTGGAACTTAAGTTGTAAAGGTTTTCTCATAATAATTATCAAGGAGATAAACTTTTTTAATTCTTCAAGGACTTTTATTTTGGAACTCTTGTTATAAAGGTGTTCTCATAATAATTATCAAGGAGATAAATATTTTTAAGGCTTCAAAGACTTTTATTTTGGAACTTATATAATAAAAGTCTTTTCATAATGGATATCAACGAGATAAATATTTTTAAGTGTTCAACGACTTTTATTTTGGAACTTTTGTTTTAAAGGTTTTCTCATAAAAATTATCAAGGAGAAAAACTTTTTGAAGTCTTCAAGGACTTTTATTTTGAGACTTATATAATAAAAGTTCTCTCATAAGAATTATGAGTTAGAAAACGTTTCTTTAAGTTTTCCTAGGTTTTTCTAGGTTCATTTCAGAATAAGTTCGGGACTGTGAAAAAATTTCAGGGCCTATTCGGGATTACTTCTGGACCAATTCCGTACTATTTTAGGTCCCGAAATAGTACTGTTATTCAAAACTTAAAAAAGTTGTCTTAGTCAAAATTATTATACAAAGGCTTTTAATATAAATCTCTATATTAAAGTCTTTGAAAGACATCAAAAACTATTATTGAAAAACTTTTATAATATAAGTCTCAAAATAATAGTTATTATTGATTTATAAATTGTTCTCACTCATTGTTATTATTGCAAAGCCATTTATAATATGTGTTTCAAAACAATAAATATCGAGAATATAAAAAAATTGTCTGACTCATAATTGTTATCAAAGAATTTGGATAATTCTTATCAAAATTAGAATGACTTTTTTAAAACTCAACGGTCAAATAAACATTATTCTGGTTCTTTGGACTTAACTCTGAATTGACAGGAAATGTGATTTTAATTTTTTCGTATCATAGTACTTTTTTTTTTACTTAAATTAATAGGTTAGCGTTTACCTTATTATATATATTAGTATATTTACACTCTGTGTTATTAATTATAATGGAGTCAAATAAATTGATTTCAAAGGTAGAGAATTTTTTTTTAAAGAACTGGAAATTTATAAGAGCAGAACAGCGCAAAAAATCGAGGAAAGTAGTTGAGATGGCAATTCCAACTCAACCAGATATTTTTTGAAAATTCGAAAAAGACGAACATTTTAGAAAGCTAATAAAAAAATTTCGTTTTAAACAATTAAGCAGCGCTAGCCCCAGGGATGATTATAAAAAATACCTGGAGCTAGATGGGCGGCAAACGCCATTTATTGGCTCAAAATATACCTTTTTAGGGATCAATGAATACATTAAGTTATTTAGAGAGCAACGGTATTAAAGGCTGTGGTTTATGCTGGCTCCAAATCAAGACCTGCAATTCTTAAAATCGTTAGTTCTAAACAAGTTTTACAAGTACAAGAAGTTACTAATTTTGTTTCTTTTTGGACTCTAAATTTTTTCTTTTTAAGATACAGATACAGATTTTTTAAATACTGTTTGCGATGTATGGTATAAAAACCAACATTATTTAAAAGCTACAAAAAAAAAATGAAGGAATTGTGAAGAGCGTCAGGGCAGTTAATGATACAGCTGATAGAGTAGTAAAATAAGTATAGGACTTCTTCCCTTCATACTTGACAAAACACAACAAGAACAACGGCGGTTTCTATTACAAGTTGTATCAGAATGTAGGCACCCTTTTCCAAGGACTCTTCAATAGCAAGCAATACCTAAGACTTTTCCTCCTTAATTTGTAATTTTAAATAATAGTAATGTTACGATACGATATACATATAATTTAATAATTTAAATAAAAAAAAAAATTCTTGTAATCGATTATTGAAAGGTTCTTAGACTATTGCTAGAAAATTCGAATTTGATGATAACCACTATGGCCTAATAAAAATAACAAAAAATAGCAAAAATATTGTTAAATTAAAAATTAATAAAAATAAAATTTGCTATCAAATAAAGTTCGATTCAGGTTGCTGGAACAAATGGGTTAGATTTTCATGACGAAAAACTATAGTGTCATTTTATACCACATTGTTCAGGGCAGGTCTTTTTTTTCGCATGCCGATTTTAGGTAAAATGCCCCCTCTCCAAAAGAAAAAAATATGAAGCATGGCATTTTTGGGGGGGAAAAAAATTTACAACGAGATTTGAAAAAAAGAAAAATTAAAAAAAAAAAATGTTACTCAAAAAATTATTTAGTAACGATAGGCTTCATTTATAAAAATCATGATTTTTTGAATTCTAACTGGCATTTTCCCAATAGGGCAAAAATTTACGCAATTTGAAATTTTGAAAGTGAACTTTTTTTGATGTTTTTTTTAAATCATGATTTAAAAAAATCCAAAAATACCACGTTTCATATTTGTTTTTTAGAGGAACCTTTTACCTAAAAACAGGAAAACAAATTTCGAAGCTCGGTAATTTTTCCACAATGTTATCGCATTTTCAAGAAAAAAAATTCACGCGCCAATGGCACGAAATTAGCCAAATTATCGCCGGACGAAAGAACTCAAAATCAAGTAAAAATAAAAATTTCGCGTCTCATCGATTTCGTTGTAGAAATAATACAAATATACTTCATGCCAAAAAAAGACCTGACCCTAAGTGCCTGGACGAGTTGGTATGAAATGACTCTACGATATTTTGTAAAAAATTCGCAACTCTCCTTAACTTTAATCTCAATGAGGTATGTACGTGTTAGCATTTCCAGATTGGGCTGAAACTTTATCAATCCCATTTCCTAGCCTATTGCTACATTTCAGGGGGTGTCTCGTTAGAAAATCCAAAATTTATTACATGTAACCATCCTAATCTACATACATACAAAGGTCAACTAATTAAACAGTTAATGAATTTATGAAATTCCAATTTATAAAACAAGTGCGATTTTATTGAGCTAGAGGCCAGTTTTTATTAGAGAATAATATGAGAAAATAACGATTTCTCATAGTGGTAGAAAGTTCCAATCTAAGAACATTATTCCAATTAATGCGATATAAACTAAGCAACATTATCTTGCATTTGAAGTGCATAATTCGCTAGACATAAAAATTCAGCATTTTTTTTTGGCATTTTGAGCCTAAGTATTCGCATTTGCTCAGACATTTTCATACAAAGGTGTTGCATTTCTATATTTGTTGTGATTTGTTTATGCAAGTTTATTTATTTTTTTTTTTTTTAATGCTTTTTCATCAACTTATATGTATGCACCTGAGCCGCTTTTATGTCATATTATTCGTAAGCCTCTTGTTATTGCCATTTTGATTGTAGTAACTTGTTCGACCGCTAAGGATTTGCACATAAATCAAGGGCACGCGTTGTTTTTTTTTTTTTGTGATTATATGTGTATGTTTTTTGTTGTTGTTAGGCCTCAGCCCCCACACTATTTTTCTACTCCACCTGAAAAATCGAAATGGCATAAAAGTAACCTAAGCGATATGGTGGATTGCTTACTAATTGCCACGAGCATGACCAGCAAGTCAAAATGAAGGCTATTACTTAAATAAACCGACATATGTATGTACCTTTGACATGATTACTAAGTAAGGTTATTTGTTAAGCGCTTTCGTGCTTTGTTTTTATTACTAAGAATTAGTGTGTGTGTGTTTGCAAAACGTATTTGCTTTTTGGTTTGACACTTCAGTAGCCAATTTGTTGTAGTACCAATTTCTTACAAATGTGTTTCAATTTCATTTATATGTGGGTCGTAAGTATGAAATTCTTTACACGTGTACAAATAAGAGGTATACTTTATATAATCACATATATTATTATATATAATTATATACCTATATATAGGCATATGTGTATTAGGGTGCTTCGAAAAAAATAAAATAAAATTTCGCGGCAATTGTAGACTATAATTTTTGAACTTCTAAGTACTGGAAAAACACTAGCAGTCGACGCACTGGAAGTCACTGCTATTTTGAAGATCACCAAATCTCCTCATCAAATCTCTTTATAGATTTATCCAGGTATCGATTATCCTCCCCCCTGCCATACCATTTTCAGGCCAAAACTTGTGCAATAAAGAGGCAGTAAGATACCTTAAAAAAAAAAGCACCCGCGAGGTCGCACGGTAAACATCTTCTCTGATAGTCAAGCGGGTATTCAGGCGCCGTCTTCTACCTCGGTCAGATTCCAACTAGTGAATGAGTGTAGAAGAGAGCTGGCCTCGATTTCTGACACGTTTGAGATTACCACCCTAATATGGGTCCTGAAGTATAGAGACATTAACGGTAATGAAACAGCGGATGAACTCTCATGATGTGGCTCTGCATTGAGCGTGTCCTACGCGGCGAATATGGGTGCCTCGCTCGGAGAGTTAAAAAGTAGACTTACTACTCAAAAGCTAAGCAGAGGTGGAACCATACATGATCGTATAGGATTACGCGGGAGTTCTGGGCATCCTATGATCCGCCTAAAACCCAAGCTCTTTTAGGTGTAAGCAAAGAAAATACCTACAAACTCACGGCAGTCTGCACAGGTCACTGACCCTTAGGAATGCATACCGAAAGAATTTGCTTACCCTGCAACAGGTTCTGTCGCAGCTGGGCTAAGGACTTGGGCTCTAGACAGGCAGTCGAACACATACTCTGTGATTACCCAACTCTCGCTAGGATGCGGCTAAAACCACTTGGAAAACCATTCTAGCAGAACATTTCAGAGTAAACCCGCCCGATGGCTTTAGGTTGCCAGAGTTTTGTGGAATAAAAATGCCAAATTAGCTAATTGCTTGTTTCCTGGGACGAATCAACTTAAAAACCCCTTATGATACCAGTGGCTATGTCGAAAAACATCGCGGTCCACTTGGCGGGCTGAAGTAGGTTCTTTGCCCTTTGTCGTTAGCTAACTGCAGATCATGCAACCATGCTTCGTATTGAATCGTCGCCTGTTCGACGCCAGGATATTCGCATATAATGTGTTCCAACGTTCCGTCCCAATTTAGTGGCATGCGCCGCCCAAGGAGCAATGACCCGCCAATATTCCCCTGAGTGTCTGAAATCCTCTCTTTTCAGAGAAAGTAAAGCTCGTGAGCTTAGTATCGTATAATTTGCACATGATGTTTGCAACCCTACAGCCCTGTGTTTGCTTTCACTCCTTGTCTTTTCCCAATAGCTTCCAAAAAAAAAAAGAAAAATAAAAGAATTGCCTTGAGCTCAAACAAAAAAATAAGTGATTGGTTTCTTATAATATTAAAAAGCGCCGAGGGCTGTTTAATATGTTCATCGATAGCTCGAAGTTTGATGGGATGGTTTTGAGGTGGAGTTTACTGCCGAGAACTCTATCTAAAAAAACTGTTTCTTTTTTCAGGCATAGTCAAGCGGCAATTAGAGCTATGCACTCATAAACGGAGAATGAGGAGATGAAACCATCTCTGCATTTTTTACTCTGTTGCCATGCCTTTGAGTGTCTAACCCCCTATGCTGATATCCTAAAAAACTCATCAACCTGACAGTTGTTAGGCTTACTACGCCTAAAACTATGCGGCAAAAACGGGTTTAAGACCTGTTATGATGCCAACAGTCTTTGTAGTTTTTATGTCCTACTCGGTACGTGACATCGCCATTTTATTCTGTGACATAGTTTTAGGCGCAGTAAACCTTACAACTGTCAAATTGATAAATTTTGTCAGGTCATCAGCATAGGGCGGTGAGACTCAAGTATATGGTATCGCTATATGCTATTAGAATGTTATACAATTAATGCCAAGTGAAAAAATTTTGTTTAAACTAATATAAAAATATATCGGAGACTTTTCTTAATAAAAATACAAATTATATTCAAGCAAAATTGCTTCTTGGCTCAAACTTAAAAATTAAAGCGTAGAGCATTTTCAAATTTTAATAATATAAATATGTATTTCTTTTGATTATACAAAGTAATATTGAACAAAACGCTAGGAGTTTCATAGCGGTCGCATTGACCAGGAAGTTACTTCAGATTTCAAACTTTCACATCAATGTTCGAAATATAAACTAACCACAAAAGCCGTATTCAGCGTAAATAACAACAAATTTTCTCTCATCCTTTAACTTTAACGAAGATCTAGCGACGGATACAAATTGTTTAATTATGCAAAATTAAAAATTTCACTATATTTTAAGACATCAACCAAAATATTTTGCAATAATATTAAGATTTGCGTGAGCAGGACCGATTTGAAATTGCCAAAATAAAAAAAACAGATAAATAAATAAAAATAGGTTTTTAAATAATTAAACAAAAAATCCTAAAACTAAACTGTCAAAAGCTTAAAATGTCTGGAAAAATATATTAAATTTTTTTGAAAGGAATTATATTGATTCTATATTTTTGGTAAATCTTATTATGATGATTTCATAATAAAATAGGAATACTAATAAAAAGGAATACTTTTAATTATAAAAATATCCATTTTTGAAGTATTTTCAAATAGATTCAGCTAACGCGAATCTTAACATTTGTTCGAAATATTTTGGCAATATTTGTAATTCCGCCGAAAAACCCACAGCTTGTTTTGGGGAGGCACCTTAATGTAAAGGCATGTATTTGTATAATTCTTTAAGTTGCACCCAAGTTATCTTAAATAAATTGTAGCAGTAAGCAAATACATAAAATTTAATGTGTTACACCTTTTTGATGCATAAAAAAGTACTTAGATGTTTGGTAGTAAAATATAATAAAATAAACTATGATAAAATATTTATTATTATTTGTACAGACAAATTATATTCAGTGTTAGAACTAAGAAAAAAATCAAACATCATGGCCATTGCAGTAAGTTTCATATGATATGACACAAAAACTTGTCAATAACTAATCAATAAAAAGTGGCAGTATTTTTGGTTGTATTTTTTGTAGTAGTGACATTTTTTTTAGCGCAATATAAATTAAATGATTTTGTGAGAAGTTTTTTTGCAGAAATGCAGCCGGAGATTTGACATTGCCTGCCGAGGGGGGCGGCCGCTATTAGAAAAACTATTCGATAATTTTTTTTTTTTTTTGGCGTTACTTGCCCTGACCAAGATTTCAACCTGGGACTCATGGAAAACGGAGTAAACACACAGAGCGAAAAGACCACCTAAAATGCCGTATAAATCAGAACCAAATTTTGCCCATTTCTCTACGATTTTTTTCCAATAAAGAGGGCCTTTTAATTACGACTGGGTATGCCTTTTCAATAAAATCAAAAAGGTAATCGGTAAAACCAAGATGAAAAATTTTTCAATAAATCTTGGTTTTTTATTAGAATCTCCTCTTAATTTTAGTAAGTCGAAGATCTTATCAATCGAAAATTAATGACACCTAAATTTTTTTAAGCAGATTATAGATAATTATAATAATTATAAGATATAAGAACAACTATAATTAGTATTTATAATAACTGGAACATTACCATAAGTTTAGATAGATAAAAATATTTATTTTTGAAAACACTTACTCATAAATAATCATATTTGATTTCAGAAATCATATTTTATTTTTTGAAATTTTCGGAATTCTATGCATTTAAAACTTCTGGAACAATAAATAGGTAAATCAAAAATTTTCGTTTTGAAAATACAAAAATCCAAAGAGCAATATTCATAATTTTAAACTGAAAACAATTTAAATTAGATTATTGACAAACTAAAAACGTTAAAGGCAAAATTTGAATTAAAAAGAGTTATATTAAAAATCAAAAGTTTTCGTTATTACCGAGTTCACAAATGGCAGGATCTTCTCTTTTTTTTTTCCTTCATATGATTTTTAACATAAAAACGAGGGGATTTTTTCTTAGAGTTGCATATTTTTGAACAAAATTCCATAAAAATTAATAAACAAGAAATTATCTCCTTATTTCCAGCCGTTTTCTTTTAAATAAGTTTGAGACGAAATTCAAATCAATATTAAGAAGATTTTCAAGCGAAAATTTCTTCGATTTTTCCCCCTCTTGCACTCTATGACCATTAAGCTTTTTTTTAGACATCGATCTCTTGAATTATAGGAGAACATTTTAGCTTTGTGTAGTTTGCGTTAAAATATATTGGCGGACGGACCAACAGAAATGGCCAAATCGACTCTGCTCATTGTCTTAATAATTTTTGTTTAATTGAGATCAGAGATGGATGAGATGGATCTCTTACGTAAACTTACAAACATCGGCCCAAAGCTATATTACTATTTCAACGGCATTGTGGTTTCAATTCTTATACTTGTCGTCAAGGCGTTATACAAGGATGGATGGGTTCTCCCATGAATACAGTAATTACTAATAATTGTATTATATTGAAATTTCGACAGAGGTATCACTTTTTATTACCAAGGCTTATTTAGTGGGTATGAGAATAGGTCGAATTATCTTTTATGCTTGGGAACGGGTTGCCACCTGGTTGAGAAATCAAATTTAATTATACTTTAGACAATTTATATGAGATATTAAAATATGAGTGCCAAACGGTTCGCTTTGTTGAGGATATTGATTTACAGCTAGCTATGTTTTACAGAAGGTTGCCACCTGTTTGAAATGTTCAAATTTATTAAATTGTGTACGAGTTTTATGATATAGCAAAATATAAGTTTCAAACTGTTCATTTTTGTAAAGAAGCTAGTTTGTAAAGAAGGTTGCCACCTGTGTGAAATGTTGAAATTTATTAAATTATTTACGAGTCATATGAAATACCAAAATATAAGTTTCAAACAGTTCATTTTTGTAAAGAAGCTAGTTTGTAAAGAAGGTTGCCACCTGTTTGAAATGTTGAAATTTATTAAATTATTTACGAGTCATATGAAGTACCAAAATATAAGTTTCAAACTGTTCATTTTTGTAAAGAAGGTTGCCACCTGTTTCAAATTTCCAATTTTATTAAATTATGTACGAGTTATATGAAATAGCGAAATATAAGTTTCAAACTGTTCATTTTTGTAAAGAAGCTAGTTTGTAGAGAAGGTTGCCACCTGTTTGAAAATTTCAATTTTATAAAATATTACATAAATTATATGCAGTATTAAAATATGGTCATTAGACGTTTCGTCTAGGTGAGAAGAAGGTTCACTTCATCATTGAAGTGAGTTGCCACCTGTTCGAAAGGTCGAAGTTAATTGAATTATACACAAGTTCCATAGATTAGTAAAATATGAGTGTGAAAGGGTCGTAGAGGGTTGCCAACTGCCTAAAAAGTCTAATTTGATCAAATTACACTAAGTTATATGAAATAGTAAAATATGGGCGTAAAGCGGTTCGTTTTGCTGAAGAGAAGATTTATATCTAGCTATATTATTAAGAAGGTTGTCACCTGCTTTAAAAGTCGAATTTTATTAAATTACATGAAATATAAAAGATACATAGTAGTTTCAAACCATTTGTTTCACAAGGAGAAAATTTATAGTTAGATTTTTAAGAGTGGTGACGTTTTTTTAGAAGTTAAATTTCCACCTGTTATATAGGACAGAAACCGAAATGCGTTTTCCCGTAAAATAAATATAGGCAGGACAACGTCTGCCGGGATTTTCTAGAAAAAAGGGGAAAATTCAATTGATATAAAAGCTAAATATTCGCAATGATCTTAGGTATAGCTGGAAAATATGTATTGGCTGGTATTTGATTAAGATGAGTTTATTTAGCTTAAAATAATAAGATCCCTTTCAGGTTGCTCTCATCTTCTTTCAGTTTAATGTCGCCTTCATGTCAAATGGGGCAAACATTTTAATAGCATTATTTACCTTTTGTTTTGTTTTAGCAAGCAATTCTAATGTTTAATATTAAAATGTGTAATGTAACTGAAGCTCTAAAAGAGTCAATAGGCGGTGGAGAGGGTAACTCGGAACATTTTGACATCATTTGAGTGAACGCATTCCTCTACAATATTTGATGGAGTCTAATGTATTGTAAATTTATGTAAATTGAAGTGTCTCATTTTAATTGAAGACAGCCGGTTGTAATGATGCACACCTCCATTGTATCTCTGTAGCAGCGACCCAAATGTGTTCAGCGGCGTAGTCAAACTCATTTTGTATTCGCATCTATTACAATGATAATATTCACAGATATTTGCCTAGCTCTACCTCGGCTGATATCCCGAATGTCGGTCAGCATTTTTTTTTTAAGTCGAATTCAAAACAAACGAATACCAAAAAATAAGAAGACATTTCGCGGAAATTAATTTAAAAATTTTAATTTTTAGTTTGAACGAACTTTTCATTTCAATACAAATAAAACATATAATATTTGTCACATGCTTATTGTGAATTGGAATTTTCCTAAATATTTTCGCGCGCTACAAAATATGAATATTTACAATGTCACTCAATTGGGATAAAAACTTTCCATATGCATCGAAATATTCATTCTGTTAAACTTTTAATTGCATTAAATAACTAATTGACTTTGCATTTTCGCTGAACTGCGTGGTGCAAAATAAGAAAAAAATATGTTGTTTGTTTCGAAAGTAAGTTGAATTTTAGGGAAACCACTATTAAAAATTATATTTTCTGAGAATTTTAAAATCAGTTGTAAATGTTTTAAACGATTCCTGATAATTCCAGCACACATATTCGGAACACTCAGATTTTATGAGTGCAAAAAGAGTCCCACTATGTAAGAGAAATAAGCGTATAAAAAAAATTTGAAGTCCAGTCGACACTTTGTGGATACAAAAAAATTACAGCATTGCAATTTGTATCGAAATTTTTTGCAATTGATTTTTCTCATCATACAGGAATGCATCCTGTCGGACAGTCTAAAAAATTTACCAATTTAAAAAGTAGTTGGAACTCAACTGCTTTGAAAAAAATGTTTATTAAATTGATTATTCAAATGCACCAAGTATATATGTATGTAGTTATGTATATTATTATAATTTTTCGGTGGTAAAATATATTTGCAATAAATCACATATGGGTCATTCCATCCAAAATTTATATATATTTTTTTGTGTTCTTTGAGAAAAAATATTGGACACGTATTTTTTCATTTCAACACAATATGAAGCATTTTTGGAGTCTAATGTGCATTTTTCAATAAAAATAACTAAATAAAAATTTTAAGCTATTAAAAACAAAATTATTTAATTATAAAAAATGCACCTTTTGTTTAGAAAAAAAAAAACGTTCGAAAGAACTTAACGTATTTTTCATAGAAAAGGTGATAAAACAGCGTAAACTGTAGGCCGGCTAGTTATTTTCATAATGAAATACTTTTTTTCATATACGCAAGTGATTTGAGGTATTTTTCATAATGTGTTGAAATAAAAAGAAACGTGCCCAATATTTTGCCTCAAAAAATACGATAAAAAGTATTTAGCACAAAAAAAATGTTTGAATTTAAACTTTGCATTGAATAACCCATACATGTATGTATATCTTTAAAAAAATTTAATTAGTTTTATCACTTACTATTTTTTAGATAAATACTAGCTAAATGCTTAGTTGTTGCTGATCGAAACAAAACTGTTTGAATTTTGATTTTTAAAATATTTTTTTTTTATAATTTTTTTTTAAGTTTTTTATATTAGTTTTTTTTTACATATAGTTAAAGATTCAGAAAAAAGCGAAAATTCTGCAAAAATAAAAAGCAAGTTAAAATTAAAAAATAAAATTGACCAGCTATAACTCTGCAAGTTTTTCACCAATTCCTCCAAGTTTTATATCGTTAAAAGCGCATTGATTATCTTTCGAATAGGATCACATTTAACAATTAAGCAATACGAAATTGTTAATGCAGTGACACCCCCCCCCCCAAAACAAAACAGCACCAAAAACAAAACGTCATCTCAAAACCTTACACTTAAATAAAATTAAAAAAAATTGTGTTTGAGCCAGTCTCCGCTACATATGGGTTTTTCCTGTAGAGCAGTGCAATTGAAAACTAACAATACTTTCGGTAATTATCGATTATTATTTATAAAAATTATCGATTATTATAATTATCGATTATTATAAGTGTTATCGATATTTATGTTATTACAATTGCCGATTATTATAAATATCGATTATTATAATTGTTATCGATATTTATAATTGTTATCAATATCTATAATTGGTATTTCATTTATTTGATATTTATCGATAATTATAATTGGTGCTCTAAATTGGTGCACAAATTATTTTTAATTTGTATACAGAATTGAAATTAAAATGTATTTTTCTTTAAACTAAGATATACAAATTTTGTAGTTATTATAAAGCAGACTGAATGTATTTTTTAAAATTTAATTTTAAATGGACTGGTTTGAAAGTAGTTGGTAACTCGACTGATATTAAAACAAACGAAATTTCAATTAGTTGGAAAAATAACTTTCGTGCAACTGAAAAAAAAAAATTAATTTTGACATTCTTTCCACTAAGCATAATCGAAGGTAGTTGAGATCAAATGCAGAGTTGGATAATTGACTTGCTCCTAGGACATCGCCATGTTAACAAAAGTAGTTGCTTACAAGAAAATATAAAAAATTTCAACCACTTGTAGTTGGTATTGAAGTACTTTTTAAATTGCTTTTAATGTAATGCTATGTATTTCCGACAGGGAGCTTCCACTCATATTTTTCACACATTCTCATCTTTTATATATTTATTAAACATTTTTATGACCCGCAATGCAGTACACACACACACACTTACCATTTTTTGACCTTTATGATAGCGCATTAAAATATTTATCTTATAACAACACCACCCACTTTATGGTAGGGTAAAATTTGCACTTGACAACTATAAATTGCCGCTTAAGAATTTTCATCAATTTTGTTGTAATAAGGTTAGACCCAAGCTACTAAAATATGAATGTATTTATGTATTTATAGCCCACTCGACAAGACCGAAGCGGCTGCTTTCCACTGTGTATATTTTACGATTTTACATATGTACATAAATAAACACATACATATGTACATACAGACATATAAATAAAGTGCCATTCAAAAAGGGTGAAATATTTTTAATAAATGTTTTACATATTTTTTATATTTCATTGAATACGCATAGAGAGAGAGAGAGAGAGAGAGAGCGAGAGAGAGAGAGAGATGTTACTACAATAAGTTGCATACAGTGACAGCCATAAATAAGTGAACGAGTGCGTTTTTGCATTATTTGCGACCGTTACTTGTGCTAACTGTACTTGTTTTTTTTAGATTCAGTTTTCCAGTTTTATTTTGGAAGGCGTATATGACCCCGAGATATTGTTGATCCACTGTGGCAATGTGTAATGAATGGGGTACTGTATTGGTTGAAAGATATTTCCTCTATGGCTTTTCAACCCTATTTTTTAAGGCAGCTAGATTTTGTTTTAAGTACACAAATTTTTTTTAACTTTAAAGAGAGATAAGACTTAAAATACAACCTCATTTTTCAAATAAATAAATAAAAAAAGATATCTGTATATAGTTTAATGATAGTTTCCGCATATAGCTATTGATGTTTACTCTGATATTCTTATTATATTATTATAGAGCTGACGATCCATTGAATTAGTAGAAAGCCATCTGTATGATTTGCCCTCAAATCCCCTTACTTAAGAAATTATGCACATAAGTAGCTGATATGCTACCCAAAAAGTTCTTCTGTAATTGATGAGAGATTCACACACATACATATATCATTGCCATGATTTTTTATCGGAGACCGAAAATGACAGTAATTTTCTTGTTCGACGTAATAAAAGCTCGGGACAAAATATTTTTGTAAACAAAAAATTTGTATGTTCCTTTGTTCCCAGAAGCACCTGACCAAAAATACTGGATTCCTTAATTTCTTTAAATTTGTTAGTCCACTAATGAGAGTTAAACTTGGCTATCGAAATTAAACAAATTTGGTATTAAAGGAAAGAGAACTGAAATAGTGTTGAAAGTGAAGTATTTGAGATAGGATTACCACATATAGATACAGTGCTTCCAAGCCAAAGTCGTAAACCGTAGAAAAAAATTTTCATTCCTAAAAATATTTGAACCAGAGCAATTTAAAACAACCGTAAAATATTTTTTCAATTACTCATTTATTGCACTGCCAAAATATAAAAACAAAACATATAAATTAATTCAGTATTATAAAATGTATAGTAAAACATCAAATAAAAGTAAATTCAATGCACAAGCCAAACTCGGACAGTGGCAACTATCCTCTAAATAAATGCTGGTCTGCCGAAGAATTGCAACCAACTTCAAGTGTAGTGTTTAACAAACTAACGGATGGTTTTTTTAATATATAGTTGGAATTACGGTTTGTGATTTAAAAATGTCTAGGCAAAGAGGTCAAACTAGTATTGAATTGAGAAAGTTGGTTATTAAGCATGCCAACGATGGAAAATCTCTGCGTGAAATTGCTCAAATTGCTAAAATTGTCGACAGAAGTCATTCTACTGTTTGCGATATGATTCAGCGCTTCAAAACCAACAAACAAGTGGAAAACGAGCCTAAAGTTTCCCACAACAAGATTTTTACCGACTCAGATAAGCGATATCTGTTGCGAAAAGTTGAAGAAAATCCTTTTCTTAGTGCACCAAAGTTCGTTGCTATAGTTGAAAATGAGTTGGGAAAGAAATCTACCAGCAGAAATCTACTTCATGAGGCTGATCTAAATGGTAGAACGGCCCGACAAAAGCCGTTGATCAGCAAACACAATCAGACCATCCGATTAAAATTTGCAAAAGAACATGAAAATAAGGATTTTTCGTTCTGGAAAAATTGTATGTTTACTGACGAAAGTAAATTTATTATTTTTGGCTACGATGGAAAACCATATGGTAGGAGGAAATCGAATGAGAAGCTGCAACTGCCCAATCTGAGGCCAACTGTCAAACATGGTGGCGGATCGGTAATGGTAGGGGGCTCATTTTCGGCTTCTGGGCCAGCATCTTTGCATTTTATTGAAGGAATAATGAACCATAATAATGACTATTTTAACATTTTTATTTATTTATTTAATTAGCCATGGAATACATTTAAATTCTTACTAGCTATTCACTTAAAATTAACATCTTCGAGTTTGAAAATGACTTACTACCAAGTTTTTCAATACCACTCCAGGAAATGAGAGGTCGATATCCTCAATACTATTGAGCTCTCTCAAGGTTTGCGCAATTGGAGCATTGACTGCATAATTGACTTTGTTCGATTCCACATAAAACAAATAAAAATGGCGCAAGTTTCTGACAGGTATATTGAGAGGTAATCTTCTCAAGATATCAGTACAATCTATCTCATTTGTCAGCACATTTAACACAAAGGAACACGATAAAATTATTCTTCTACTGTGAAGTGAAGTTAGATTCAAGAGTTGACATCGGGAGTCATATGATGGCAAGGGCTCTGAAAAATTCAGTGGCCGTAAAGCAAATTTAATAAAAACCTTTTGTATGCGCTCAATTTTATTCGTGTGAGTGGCTTGAAAAGGCCGCCAGATAAAAGAGGCATATTCCAACCCGGCCCTAACAAATGCTACATACAACTTTTTGAGAGTGTAAGGGTCTGAAAAATTAGTACTATTACGCCGTACAAAGGCTAAGATAGCGTACGCCTTTGGAATTAAATGATCAATATGGTTTCTGAAAGTGAGTCTAGAGTCGAAAAATACCCCTAAGTCTATGATTTGGTCTACAGATTTCAGTTCCGACCCGGAAAAGAAATCTTACGAAAAAGTCTTGAAAAATTGGATCTCGGTGATGATTGGTATTTCTACCAATACAATGATCCAATGCATAAGGCCTACAAAATGCGTTCTTGGTTGCTTTATAATTGCCACGCTACTCCAAAGTCCTGATATTAATCATATCGAAAATGTATGGGACTATCTTAACACAAAAATTCGACAGCATTCCGTTCCAAGCCAAAATGACTTGAAATCTATCTTATTACAAGAATGGGAAAAAATCGAACCAAGTTTTTGCGAAAACTTAGTTAAATCAATGCCTAACTGGCTCAAAATAATTATTTAAATTATAGGTCTTCATACAAAATATGAGATTTTAAAATATATTTCGATATTTAAAAAAACTGATTGTTGATTGTTCGAGTTTAGCTTGTGGGTTGAATTTACTCTTATTTGATGTTTTACTAGAATATTTTATAATGCTGAATTAATTTATATGTTTTGTTTTTATATTTTGGAAGTGCAATAAATGAGTAGTTGAAAAAATATTTTACGTTTGTTTTTAATTGCTTTGGCTCAAATATTTTTAGGAAGGAACATTGTTTTCTACGGTTTACGACTTTGGCTTGAAGGCACTGTATATATGTATATATATTATATTATATTTTAGTAATACTCTTCAAAAAAGTCCTTGTTAGATAATAAACAAATTACAAACCTACAATACTACAAAAATATGAAATTTTATTAAAAAAATCTTTAATATGCAGGCATACCACTCATTCCGAACAAACTACCGTCGTCGGAAGAAATCTCCCGTCACGAATTCGGGAAAAATGCTATCAACAATTCCGACGTTTTCGTAGTTAGTGCTGCCAACTCTTGTTCTAAGTTCGAATAAGTGCTACCAAATCTGTACACGAAATTCAGCTGTTTTTTGTTTACTTTGTTGGCAGCAATCGAAACAGCAATCATATGATCATATTTTTTCACACCCAATCATTCATTTTGCAAGCAAATATTATATTACAAAAAAGTGAAATGGAGTCTATTGCGGTAGCAGTTTTATCAGTATAAGAAGAGCAAAGATGTTTAAAAATTGAGTGTAGAAATTTACGAGATGTTTGCTATCCTTTCAGTTTGGACGATAAACCCTGAGTTGTTGTAATAAAATACATGCATACATATATATTAAACAAATATTTTATTTTATAGTTTTATAAAAAAAATTTCGTCTAAGGCTGCATTCAAAAACATACTGGATGTTGTGTAAGTTCTTCCTCCCAAAAACTGTGTATATTTTCTTTAGAGGTTTTGGAAAAACCTTGTGCAATGTCTGGCTGACTCCTGTTTGTGGATGGTCTTGACCTGATTGAAAAACATATTTAAATTTATACACTACAGCCATTAATAAACATTTCTTACATTTTTATTCACTTCAGTATAAGATATCAACTTAGTTTATTGGTTGCGTTTATGTTTTATTTTGTTTTATTTATTCTATCGCTTCTCCGATAAACTATAGCGTTCGTATACAATTTTTCCGAAGATCTGTCAAATTAGCCTTTCACTCGGAATCAGTTATACCAATCTCCCGAATTTCAAAATTCATGATCACCTCGGAATTGACAATAGCGTTTTCCGATTGAATCAATGATAGGCTTGATGTTTGGAAGAATCTCTAGTACCCACCTTATTTAGTAGTTTTGCAATTTATAAAGCAAATCTAAGCAGTAAAAAAAAAAATTGTTATACCCTATATTTATTTGGCAATTAATAAATTGTTATGTGAATATTCGGCCTTATCGGGAATCCAGTTGAATAAATATTCCCAAAAATGTAAAACGCAAAATTGTTCTTTATTTATGAATTAATATTTCGGACTCAATAGTAAACTCGACAAATAAATTTTCATTTGCCATCTAAGCATTTTTGAATGACGAATAATTTAAAATTATCTGTAACGCGCAATAAAAAAATTTAGTTATAAACAATATTTAAATGATCATAAAAAAGTGCTATGTAAGTAAATACCCGGCCTCATCGGGAATCCAGTTGAATAAATATTCCCAAAAAATTACAAAGTAAAACGGAACGCTTTTCCTTATTTGTGAATTAATATTTCTGATTGAGCAAGCAAATCGAAAAAGGCATCGGTCTAGTATTGTTAACAAAATATTTTTTAATAAGTGGCAGTTTTGTGGCAAATTTGATTAACTTGTATAAGCAGTTTGTTTACTGTTAGGAAACTACTTTCATTTCGATCTTAAAAAATAGTTGGACAAGATTAACTGTAAAAAAAATAAAAGTCCGATTATTTTATTTCAAATAAAATAAAGCTCCAAAAATAACTTTTCTCTAACGACTTTTATTATTAAACCTATAAAAGTCCGGGTAACTACTTTCAGCGGACATGCCGTTTTAAAAAAAATTCTCTAAAAGTACTTAAGACATGTGCTTTTTCAGAAAACTAAATAATTGATTGACAGAACAATGAGAATAAAGTTTCACTCGCTATTCAAGTATGTAATTGTGAGTGCCGAATATATTTTTATTTGTAATTTAAGTAATTTTTAAAAACGAATAACATTTTATTCATCATACAAATAATTTTAAATAACAATTGATTTTTATGCATCATTCAAACAATTTTGAATAGTAAAAAATAAAATTTTGAATAATAATAAAAAACAATTAAATAATGATGAATACAATCATATTTGCTATTCAAATTTATTTGCATCATGAAGTAATATTTTTTTGTCACTCAGCATTATTTAAATGATGAATAAAAATCTATTCGCTATGCTAATAATTGTGTATGACGAATGCAAATTTATTCGGGATTAAAAGTTACTTAGAAGATGAATAAAAATCCATTCGTTTTTCAAACCGATTTAAATGATGATTGAAAACCTATTCGTTAATCAAAATTATTTGGATCGTTATTTTTATCTTTTTGTTGCTCATTATCATTATTTGAAGAATGAATGAAAATCTATTCGCCTTGCAAAACTATTTGTATGACGAATGCAAATTTATTCGGCTTTTAAAATTATTAAAATGACGAATAAAAATCTACTCGTTTTTTAAAACTATTCAAATGATGATTAAAAATCTACTCATTAAACAAAATTATTTTTATTATGAATGCAAATGTTTTCGTTACTCAAAATTATTTAAACGATGAATGAAAATCTATTCGCCTTGCAAAACTATTTGTATGACGAATAAAAATATATTCGTTACACAAAGTTATTTCAATGTTGAATGAATATCATTCGTTAATCAAAATTATTTGCATGATTTATGAGAATGTATATACTGATAATTTTAAAATTGCAAAATTTGTGAATGCAATTTTATTTTTTACTCGAATAACAAATCATGGAAAGGAGTACAGCCTTTAAATGTATTGAAAGAACTTTAAATTTTATATTTACATATCTTCTTTTTTTTTAGAAGCTTACGCCCTATGCGTTTTTTTTAGTTTAGCGTGATGTAACAAGAAAAAATTCTATCATTTAAATTTCTCAACTGGTATTATGTATTTAGATTATGCAGTTTCATCATTAATTAAAATTTATACATAAATGCTTATGCAATGCCTGTTTATTTGTAATCGCATTAAACGAATGAATGCACCACACCTTCATTCTAATTATCTAAAGCTTAGTGCAGGAGGATTAATGTGAAAGAAATGCATTTACTCGGTTACGCAGAAGAGTTTTACATACATACATAAATAAGTGGCATGTGTATTCAAATTACTCACTTATTTGTGTAAATAAACCGTGTTGAGTCCATCTCAAGCCATGCTGTTAATTAAAATGGTAAACTCTGTAGTTGAATCTATTTAATCGAAAAGAAAATATGTAAATAAAATGTATTGCCTTAATATGCCTTAATGCCTCAAAATATACTCGCAATACGTCTGCTAGCCCATTGATGAGAAATGAATTCGATATCTGAGAGTAGAACTTTATTTGTTATTCTTTTATTTAATTGCCTTAATGTTTACTTCTTAATTGAATTAACGAAAGATATCACTTTTCGTATACGCGTTTATAAATATGTACAATTATGTGCAAAAAAATAGAGACATTTCATTTTTTCTCGATTTATTTTCTTTGTTTTGTAAAAGTCAAGTTCATTACATTACAAACACCGTATAAACCCACATTTCAAACTTTATAGACAAAATTGGGATATGCAACAAAATTGGTAGTAGCATTAATAAAAATATTAGTAGTAGCATTGGTAAAATTAGTAGTAGAAATTAGTAAAAAAAAATAGTAGTAGAAATAAGTAAAAAATAATAGTAGTAATCAGTAGCGGAAGTAGGGAAGATAGTAGTAGAAATTATTAAAAATGGTGGTAGAAATATTTAAAAATAGTAGTAATAATAAGTAGTAACATTTGTAAAAATAGTAGGAGAAATTGGAAAAAATTGTAGTAGAAATTATTAAAGAGAGTAGTAGTAACTAGTGGTAGCATAAGTGAAAGTAGTAGTAGTAATGAGTAGTAGCGTTGTAAAAATAGTAGTAGTAGTCGTAGTGTTAGTATTAGTAATAGCAATCAGCAGTTGTTGTAGTAGCTAATTGTGGCAGTTAGCAGTAGTAGTACAAGTTTTAGGGGTAATAGTACTACTAGTAACTAGGACTTGTAGTTGTAGTTAATTAGCAATAGTAGTAGAAGTAGTAGTAGTAGTAGTAGCAATTGTAGCGGTGAACCAGTCACGAACTACTAAAATATCCTGAAATTGTCCCGAAATCCGAGTCCAAATTTATTATGCTAGAATTAAATGGCTTATCGAACTGCATATTTAGAATTTCTCTTATTGAAAATTTTGAAAATTTGAGCTTCCCTTTTTTCCACAAAGTTTGGAATGTGGATTTAAATATCATACTTTAAGCAAACAAAGGAAGACAAAATTGATTGAAATGTCGTGTATCGCCTATTTAATAACATAACTGTATATTGTAAGTAGGGTTATAAGAAATTATTCTGATTGCCGACGTCACTTTATTAAATGAAATTGTAATGGCATGCGTTAGTAAAAAAATTAGTGTTTATTGCATTGGTAACCTTTTTACTAATTGTATTATGGAGTTAATTCTTATTGATCCAATTCAATTAGAGAAATAGACGTAGTTATTATTTTTTGTGCATAAATTCCAAATATTGTTTGAGGTGAGTGTTGACAAACTTAGTACGAAAAATGCCTTGAAATTCAGTTCAGGCAATAAATGCGTGGAAAATTTATCGAAGAAGCAGTGAAGATTTCAAGGCTACTAAAATTTTTGCATAACGCTTATTGAAAATTTCACGGCAATTAAACTTTCCATTGAACACGAAAGTTGTAAGTTACATTGAGAAATTAAAAAAATATCAGAGATCCAGAATAAAAATTATCTGATCGTTGAGATTTAAAAAAGTCATCCTAATTTTGCTAAGAATTATAGAAGTTTGTTTGATAATAGTTATGAGTCAGCAAAATTTTTTAAGTTTTCGATATTTATTATTTTGAAACTTATATCATAAATAACTTTTCAATAATAATTTGGAGCGAGAAAAATTTTTTAAATCAACAATAAACATTATTTTGAAACTTATATTATACAAGTCTTTCTTTAGTAGTTGTCAGCTAGATACATTTTTTTACGTCTTTCAGAGACTTTTATTTTGAGACTTATATTAAAAATGCCTTTGTATAATAATTATGCCTAAGACAACGAAAAAAGATCCCGAAATGATCCCAAAATTACTTCGGAAAAAGTACCTTCAAGACTTAACACTTTTTTTTATTCATAATTATTATGAGAGAAGACTTTTTTAACATAAATCCCAAAATAAAAGTCTTTGAATACTTAAAAATATTTATCTCGCTGATAACTCGATGAAAAGACTTTTATTACATAAGTTCCAAAATAAGAGTCTTTGAAGGCTTAAAAATATTTATCTCCTTGATAATTATTATGAGAACACCTTTATAATACAAGTTCCAAAATAAAAGTGTTTGAAGAGTTCAAAATATTTATCTCGCTGATAGCTCGATGAAAGGACTTTTATAGAATAAGTCTTTGAATAATATTTATAGATTACTCGAAAAATTTGTATCTTACAATAATAATTGTTGATTAACTTTTACTTTTTTTTTCTTATAATAGTTATGTCGCTGAAAAATGTATATCGTGACTCTATCTGAATTTAAAAAAAAAATTTTCTTGTGGGATAGGCCGATTTAAACAAAGTTAGATCGCCGAAACAACAGTCCTTGGCCGGGTGCAACCCTGGTTATTCCGGTACGTAGAACCGACTGTAGTGGGAATGATAAGCTTGCTTCCCTTAAACTATTTTTTTTCTGCGTGTTCAGGACTTTTTTTCATACAACAATTTTTCTTTCTTGTTCGTCAGTTCTTAGATACGAGTAGTTCTTTTTTAGCGCCAATTCTATGTATATAAAAACAATTGAGCGTATTCAGAATTCTTAACTACTACTACTTAACTACTTTCATAAATCTCATACATTTAATATTTTAATTAGAATAAATTTGATGTCAGTGCATGGAAAGTTGGCACAGAATTAGCGTAGGCAATTATTATAAATATTTTTGTTAACTTAACGCTTTCCGGTTGTATTCTGATTTTCAATTAGCATAGATATCATGTGGCGAATTTGTGAATGCTTTAAATTTATTGCAGTCAATCAAGCTATTGCAGTATTTTATAGAATTTACTGATTACTAGCTACGTTTGTTTTATGTGTAAATCTATATATCTTGAACAATTAAATTTTTGATTACCTTTGTTTGCTAAACTACTATTAATACATTTCACTTTAGTTGGCATTCGACGCATACTCAATTCTTTTGAATTTAGCGAGCTCATATTTATTTTAATTAAGTAATTTGTACAATGCAAGTTTAATACAAAATTTTAGAAGTTTAATTTAGTTTGAATTAATTTGACTACACTCGACTGAATCTGTAAAAGTCTGGTGGCAATAAAATACAATCATTTGTATTTTACTAAGGGCTATAGTTTCAAAGGAAAAACTAATTTTCGAGTAACGTAAAATCAAAATTTATAATAGTAGCTATTCAGAAATATGTGTTGATTATAGTTCGCTTGCTACGGATTCGAAAGCAACCGATATAGTTTTAATGTTTCGAATAGTTATTCGAATATTTTGGCACTATTAGCCGATTTTCTAAACACCTTCATGTTTTTTGGCAGTGAGAAATTATGGTTTTAGTCTCCTTCTTATCGTAAAATTCATTTAACATAAGTAGTTAACGTAAGCATTGATTTAATACTTAAGAGTTTTACTTAATTCCCTATTCAGAGAAATCCCTACATTGTAGACGGCTTTTGCTTGTAGCTTTTTTGCTTCACGAAATTTCGAGTGCAACAAAGTGTCGAAAACTTTACTAAAGTCTGAGCAAATAGCCAGATTATGCAAGTTTTTACTTTAATCGAGCAGTTGGTTGATATTTTTCTCCTAAGTTTACTTTTATAATTTATTTATAAAAATAAACTGATAATAATAATAATAATAATAATGTTATTTTTTCGTTCCGAAAACCATACTGTCGATTTATCGACAAATATTGATATTTTTCTATATTCCCATTATTATTATTTTTTTTAAATTGCAGATTATGTTACTATTGGGTCGTAACACAGAAGGTTTTAAAACTTTTGGAATTATAGATTGGCTTAGACTAAGATCAATGATTTACGTTATCAATGGAGTTATAACAGATGGATTTCTCTTCAAGTCTTTTGCTCTGATTCCGTCGTTATATGGTCCTTTTTTTATCGTCAAGTTTGGAGATGATTGAGAAACCCCCTCTCTTTATTTGTCCTTTCTACATAAATGGAATTATCTATCTTACTATCAAGTGCATTTGTCGATCTAGTATTACTCATTCGATTTATTCTGCCGTTTTCGTTAGATCCTATAACAGAGTTTTTTCTTTTGAAATGTTGTCGAATATGGATTGAATATTCGAATACGTCGTATGAATTTCGGGTGGAATTCCAGTTCATATTTTGTTCATCTCTCTCTTTCATATTTCTATTTTGATTGTTATTTTCAATGGCAATACTCGGAAAAGAAAATACTAATCTGATACATTTGCTTTTCAATGATCAAGGATGGTATATTAATTAGCGCTCTTGCTGACAAAGTAATTTAAATTTTTTGAATATTAAATTTGTTCCTGCATTTCCAGTAACAGACAATTTATTTAAAAACCTTTTTTGTATTCGTGTTTCGAAAGGTGTCAACATTTTCTTTTATTGAAAATTTGTTCACACATTCTTAGTGAAATATGAAATAAGATTAGTGAATTTTTTTATTGAACATTTTGATTTGGTATTTTACAATTTTTCGGATAGGCTATAAGCGACCAAAATCTTTTAATGTTTCTCGTTTTATACAAATTTCTAGTCACCTTTCCCGTATACCTGGACTCGCTTTATAAGTGTATTGAGTATTTCATACGATTAGCTATATAAAATTATGATTTAACAAATGGCAACAATTCAAATAAAAAGTAAGTTGTAACTTATTTAGTTTGGGGTGTCAAAATCATGAAGGTAGAATAGTTAGTTCTTTAGTTAACTTTATTATTAAAGCAAATGATTTTTCACTGAATTCGATTAAGTCATCATCAACTTTGTGTATGAACGGGGCAGAGCAGGAAATTACATATTTTTGGATCTATTGCAAAAAGTAATGCATGTGAGGTAGAAAAAATAATTCCGGAAACTTTTCCAAAATTTAAAGTACAAAACAATATAAGATATATTCGAAATGCAGTTTAATTCGATTTGTATACTACTATTTTTACTAATGCTACTATAAATTACTATTACTATTTTTACTAGTTTCTACTACTATTTTTACTAATTTCTACTACAATTTTTACTAGTGCTACTCTAAGTTACTACTATTTTTACATGTACAACTACTAATTACTACTACTATTTTAACTAATTTCTGCTACAATTTCTACTAGTGCTACCATTTGTTACTACTACCATTTCTGCTAGTTTCTACTACTATTTTTACTAACTTCTACTAATTTCTGTTAATATTTTTGCTAGTGCTACTATAAATTACTGCTACTATTTTTACTAGTCTCTACTACTATTTTCACTAATTTCCACTAATTTCTGCTAATATTTTTACTAGTGCTACTATAAATTACAACTACTATTTTTTACTAATTTCTACTACCATTTTTACTAATTTATACTGTTATTTGCTACTATTGTTACTAGTGCTACTATAAGTTACTGATACTATTTTTACTATTTTCTACTACTATTTTAACTAATTTCTACTACTATTTTTAGTAATGGTACTATAAATTACTACTATAATTTTAAATAATTTCTGCTACAATTTTTACTAATGCTTCTATAAATTACTACTATTTTTGCTAGTTTCTGCTACAATTTTTTACAAATTTCTACTACTATTTTTACTAATTACTACAACTATTTTAACTAATTGCTGCTATTATTTTTACTAGTTTCTACTACTATTCTAATAGTGTTGCTTTTATTTTACTAATGCTGCTAATAATTATAACTACTATTTTTACCTATGCAACTACTAATTACTACTACTATTTATACTAATTTCTACTACTATTGTTATTTTTATTTTGTTTTAATAGTTTTTGCCTACTTTTTAGTTTTTTGCTTATGTGAAAATTTTGTTAAAATCAAAATTAAATTATAATGTGATTACTTATGTACATACTTTTGTATGTCCTTTATATGTTCCAGATATTCAAAATCAAAATTAATGCCAGTAGGGACTTTGTGTTCGCTCAGTTTTATGTATTGATCATTCTACATTTTTTGTTTTTTTGGTTTTCTTTTGCTGTTCACCAGAAATAAATAAATAAATGAAGAGTGTTGTTAGCATAATAAATATGTTCTACGGTTTATACGATGCTAAAGCAATCTGTAATTTTATACTTTGCCCATTCATATTAATTAATTTGCACATAGTATTTGTAGCGGTCGGTAGCAGCTGGTTTCATTCAATCTTTTTGCCGGCATCTGACTACGCAGTTACAAAAAATACTTATGTACATATAATAATTTCCAGGCCTCAATTGCTTTGAGCTTTGCTTTTCTTGTTCATAGAGTAGGTGTTTTTAACTAAAATGCGCCTTGAATAATCGATTTAACTTACTAAATTGTGTTGGCTATTCAGAATACAAAATTTCACTTTTTCAACGCCATTTGCTACGTTTCCATGTTTACGATGGCGAGAGAGAGTAACTTTGAAATATGTTTGAAATAACCGCAAATAGTAATTAATGGTCGCAGTTAAAGTTTACTGCATAGTCTGTCTGATGGTGTTGTGGTTACAATTCATCGGTTCACAGGGTTTGCCAAAAAGCGACGTTATAATTTTGTATCAAATATAATACAGCATAAATATCTACGATAGAAAAATAAATGTTGATTTTATTTACCAGCTTGATAACACTGCCCACCGTTTATTTCTTTTAATTTAATAATCTGATTTTATAGACTTTTTGAAGTAGATGACAACCCTGTCCAAAAGTATTTTCAAAATAAAGCTGTCTTAAAACTCCCTCGTATAAGACTCACATTTCCATGTTTGATTTAACCTGCTAGAATTTCAAGTAATTTTTTAAACAGGTGGCAACCTTACCAAAAACCTGTTTTGAGTTTGGGGCTCAAGTTATAAAATATCGCTTACTTTTTTTAACTTAATTTGCAATTAAACTTTAAAACTATTTGGGTTATTAAGCTTTATTGCGCCTTGCATATCATATTAGTTGGATTTGGCTTAACTTATTGTAATTTTGATTAGTTTTTTAAGCAGATGACAACCCTAACAAAAATTTATTTTTGAAATTACGCGCTTTTTATAAACCGGTGGCAACCCTCTGCACAATTATTTTTGAAATTAAGTTGCCCTAAAACTTTTAGTTTGGCGCTCATATTGTAAAATGCGATTTATTTTTTTGAGTTAACTTCATGTGCATTTAAACAGGTGGTAACCTTCTTTCAAAACATTTGGGAAGTAAAGCTTTAATAAGCCTCTTTAATTTGATACTCATATTGCAATACTTTATTTCGATCATTATTTTAATTGAATTTGACATTTTAATCATGTGGCAACTCCATCAAAAAAAATCGATTTTATATATAATCCACATAACATTATACATATGTATTCATAAGAAAAAATTTGTGTTAGAAACCTTTAGCCTAAAATGTCCGTTTGACCCTTAGTTCAAGAAAACCCACGGTATTATTTTTATTGACGGCTTTTATATATAAAGTTCTTCAATAACAGTTATCATACAACACATATGAGTACAAATCAAAAATAACTGTTATTTTTTAGTACAAAAATTATTAGTTTAAATTTATTGTCAAACTTGATACTAATTTTTGAAGTTTTCGTGAATAACAGTTATTTTCGGTCCCTGCCTTTAACTGTTCAGGAATACCCGTTATATATGTACACACATACACACACACACACACACATATAAATAGTTGTTGCACATGGTGGAAACCACAGTCACGTCTCTTGGCTCGTTGGCTGCCATAACATGCCGGATGTGGCGCCGCCATTCGATGGTTCTATTGCCGCCAACAAGGCTGGACAACTTTTCGAGTTATTGATTGTAGTACACAGAAAGTCCTCTACTAAATCGTGGTTATAAGTGAAGCGCGAAAAATTATTGCCATGTACATATATGGCATGGCTGACACATTTTGTTGGTATTATTGCTGTTGTTCTGGTTGTTGTTGTTGCTATTTAGAAGCAATTACTTTGCATTTGCACATCCAGCCATTTGGGTTAAGTTCGAACAAATTTACGAGCATAGCATAACTATCTTTCTAACTTGACAATGCGCCTACATCTGTTGTACTCACTGTCGTTGCGTGTAGGAGTATGAATTTGAAGTGAGTATGTGTACAATATAACGGTATTTTACGTCACTTGGTACGAGTGCAAAACCTACACTACATTAGAACCAAAACCAAAGTGTCAGAGACATTGTTTGTAGTTGAAGTATGCAACTGGCGCCCACTCGATTTATTTAAAAGGTTATTCATTCCAACTGTGACACGCATATTCATATATACATATTTACATAGGTATATATGTGTGTGTGCACATAGATATTTTTGTATTTCCACCACATGCATGGTAGGGTTTCAGTGCTTTTAACTGAATCTGAATTTTTGTTAATAAATTGCATCCCATGTCGCAATGAAATGTTGTAAATGATATCGAGGACTACGGTTAGTCTCTTTTTTTTTATGTAGTGCGAACATTAGGGCGGTTCACGAGTATAAGTATATTTATAAGAGAAAGGTGATGTGATCAAATTATAACAAGTCTGTCTGTCGTATAAGATCGAAGCTAATGAGGATGGATTGAAAAAAAATTAACTCTGCTATTATAATACTGCAAAAAGGTCGTGGCTGTTCATTGAAGATTTCGTTAAAGGTATAACCTACAGTGATACATGTGCAGCATTTTTAGAATTATTGTCTGTCTGTTTGCATCCCGGAACTCAATGATCTCCAAAGCTACTGAATGGATTTTCATGGGACATTGACTGATGACTAGATCGTAACTTTGGGTATAACATAAGTAAGGTATATTTTATCAAAATATTTAGTGGGGAAAACAATCTTTGCTTTAACACTTTTTTTTAACGGCATGAGAGTGATTTTCTACATCACGTAACGCGAGTCGTGTCGATACAACGTAACGAAGGTAATGTCAATATGTGCTAGAACTACAACTACAACAATTACTTGTACTGCAGTTTCGACTATTACTACTAACTACCACTACCACTACTAATAACTACCACTACTAATAACTACCACTACTGCTACTATCGCTACGTCTACTGCTGCTTCTGCAACTGTTTTTGTTAATGGTACTACTAATAACTACTACCATTTTTACTAATTCCTACTGCTTTTTTACTAATGCTACTATTAATTACTACTATTATTTTGAGTAATCTCTACTACAAGTTTTGCTAATGCTACTACTAATTTCTACTACTCATTTTACTAATTTATACTCCTTTCTTCTCAACTGCTACTATTAATTACTACTAATATTTCTCTAATTTCAACTCCTATTTTTACTAATGCTACTATTACTTACTACTACTATTTTTATTAATTTCTACTACTACATTTATTGATACCACTAATAATTCCTGCTACTAATTTTACTAAATTTTACAACGATTTTTATTGATGCTGGTTCTAATTATAACTACTATTTTTACTAATCTCTACTATTAATTTTACTAATAACTACTACTATTTTTACAAATTACTACTACTTTTTTACTAATGCTACTATTACTTACACTATTAGTTTGACGAATTTCTACTACAAGTTTTACAAATGCTACTATTAATTACTCCTACTATTTTTATTAATTTATACTACTATTTTCGTTGATACTACTACTAATTTTACTAATTTTTACAATGATTTTAATTGGTGCTGCTCCTAAATACTACTACTATTTTTAATTATCTCTACTGCCCCTTTAACTTATTACTACTACTATTTTTACTAATTTCTACTACATTTTTACTTATGCTACTATTATCTACTACTATTATTTTGACGAATTTTTACTAATGCTACTTATAATTACTACTACTATTTGTATTAATTTCTACTACTATTTTCATTAATCTGGCTTCTAATTATTACTAATATTTTTACTGATTCCTGTTACTATTTTTATTAATTTCTACTACTATTTTTTCTAATGCTATTAGTTACTAACTACTACTAATACTAAGTACTACTTACCACTATTATTAACACCACCATTTTCATTTTCGTTATTTGGATTTCATTTTCCATATATATCGGTTTTCCTAAAACTTGCGCTAGGTGGCGCTGTCTACAATTTTTATGCTTTATGTGGTTTTATTGAAAAAAATTGTATTTTTAAGCACAAATTTCCTTCGTCATTGTCTAACTTAAGCTAGACGATGTTACGAAGTCCATTTCAGTATTTTTATAAAATGTTTACTCTAAGTGTTTATGGGTAAAAAACTACTTTATAGAGAACAGGAGTTTTCAATACACATAAGTTCCACAAAAATTGGCTTTCTCAGCCTTAGAAACTTGCTTTAAAGAAATCATAAAAACAGCAAAAAAGAAGGTTTATAACAAACTTTTATGTGGATGCTACCTGTTTAAAAAGGCAAATTTAATTTAATCATTAACACGTTATAAGAAATATGAAAATATGGGTGCCACATTGTTCGATTTGATGAGAAGAAGGGTTATAGCACTCTTGAGAGTTGCCACCAGCTCGAACAGTCGGATTAAATAAAATGATAGATAATTAGTAAAATATGGATATCAAACGGTTTGTTCTGCTGAGGAGAAGGCTTATAGCTAGCTGTATTTTAAAGAAGGTTGCCACCTATCTTAAAAAAAATATCTTTTTATCGGTGGGAAATTAATAACATTTTACATGTATGAATTCAATCGAAGCTAATAATAAGTACAATATATTTCCTGTTTCCCTATAACCAAGAAAAAGAAACCCAAATATTTCGCACAACCCTAACGTTGTTTGGCTACCTTTGGCGTGCAATCTATCCATGTAGTGGTGCACGTACATATGCAGCATATATCCCATGAAAAAGGGGTAAACATAGATGCATATGCTCATTATAAATCCTCAAACCGAATGTGATAAATAATATTTCTGATAATTTTTCGTCAAAGGATTTCAATATCACAGTTCAAAAGTTATTTTTGGTACGAGTGCTTTGTTTTTTTTTTTTTTTGGTTTTTTATAGTAATTTGTTCGACCTTATTACCGCCGGTATTCCCAGGCCGAAAGAAATGAAAATGGAAAACAAAAAAAAATGATGGTCTGTCATTTATATTCGACTTCTTTGATATACAAGATATTTGCGATGAATATGCAAATATTATATGCTGGTTTGTTTTTAATAGTGATTGCAATGAAAGGTGCTGTCCAAATAAATTTCAAAAGAGCATTACGTTATGCATTAAAATCACATACAGATTATTCGGTATCGGCTGCCGCTCGTATAAATTGCTCGTATAAATTTACTACTAAAAAATTTACATTGACTACCGATATTATTTTGACATCAGAAAAACCTCTCACAAAGATCATTTACCGTTCGGAGTTGGCATAAAACTGCAGGCCCCTCAAATTTTGTGAGAAGTTCGGCCAAACATCAAGCCATATGGTTGCCAAATTATTATTGTATTATAATATGAAATAGTAAAATAGGGATTTTTTTTCGCTAGGAGAAAGTCTAAACGTATATTTTTTAAAAGAAGATTGCCACCCTTTTTTTCAAAAACAAATTTCATTAAATTATAATATTAAAATCACTCTAATATGCTGAGTTTAACTTCTGATTATCGCGGAGCGAAAAGATAACACTTGAAAAACGAGTTTCGTTACTTTGTGAAACAGCTGCGAAAAACAAGAAAAGAAAATGCCATTGGTAATAAATAATAAAATGCAGATTTTGAGTGGCAGATACTCCCGTTGATTTTTGAAAAATTTTTTTAGCTGACGGTGTTGCGCACAAAAAAAAATAACTATTAGTAACACTATGGGCGTAAACAAAATTTGTAAAAAATCATCAGGAGTTTTTTACCAATTTAAAACTTGGTCTTTATTATACTAAAAAAATGTATTCCCGAAATTTTTCGAAAAATGCTGATTAAAGAATTTACAACTTTGATGGCATTTCTTTTTAATTTGCTGCATTTTTTATGAACTTTGTAAAAAAAATTTCAGTTTGGTTTTTGTGAAAGAATCAGAGGTGTTTTTATAAAAAAAATTTACGAAAAACTTTTAGCATGGGAAACATAGTGGATGATATACAAAAAATTACTGTGCCAATATTTTTTTCGCAATGTTTGAACTTATTGTATGCTGGCTCCGGTTTTTGGCTTTTGAGGGATAAATATTATTTTAAACTCGAAATTGGTAATGCTGTTTGTTAAAGTCGAAATACATTATAACTTTTTTTGACATTTTTGAGCGAAAATTTTGATAGCGTTTAGGAAATTCCTTTTATTCCCAGGCATAAATCAAACGAGTTCGCAATGTTGTTAAGATATTGATGAGTTGGGCCGATTTAAAATAACCTCAATTTTATGTTTTTTTTTTAAATAAATCTTGATAGCTTTTTAAAATATTTTTCCAAATAATTAACTTATTTCAGAAAAACACTTTAACCTTAAAAGGTTTGCTTGGGTTAGATTAAGCTGGCCGGCCGACAAGAGGCCGCACATTTACCGAGTTGGTCCTGCGGGTTGCCAGAAAACGCAAAACCTATGAAAACCTGGGCTTATGAGCAGCTGATGGTGTCGAAATTTTTGAATGGTATTTCCTGAACCGGGGTTTCTTTGTAACCAACCCGATACACGTTAAAAATCTCATTATTACGATGCTGTTGAACAAAAACTCCATATTTGGAGGAATTTTTAAATTGAGCCAGTACATATAAAAATTTTATAACTCCTTTTTTTTAGTGGCACACCGTAATGTTTGTGTTTTTTTAATTTTAAAATTTAAAATTTTACTATCAAATCCAATTTCATTAAATATTTCAAATTTAAATTCAATAAAATAATTTTATTGTAACCCATCTCTAAATTAAACACCTTGATCTGATATAAATTTTAATAAAAATTTAAGAAAATTATTATTCTAACAAAATATTCTTATAACGACGGTATATAAACTGAAAACAAATTCAAGTGAGGTACATCGTGGATTATCAATTACAGGACAGGTTCCTCTGAATAGACTAAAATACCGCCAAAATTTTTAAGTTTCAAGAACATAACTAATACTACCTTAGTGGATTTAATTTATATTTTAAATAATAGGGTATCTAATCTTAGTTTATTAATGAAATTAAAAAGCTTCAATATTATTTAAATACAAATTTATCAATTTAAAATTTCACTTAATAAATTTAAATATATTTTACAATTACAAAATTTAACTCACACTGAACAAATTGTATATGTATTATTTGTGTAACCGCGGCTGCTGGCACAAATTTAGCCAATACTTAAAGAAATTATTACTTCCAAGTTTCCTTGATTTATAAAATTAATTACTGAGATTATAATAAAATTTATTTATTATTTAAATAAATAAAATTTCACACAAAAATTTACATAAAAAATAAATCAATTCCTAAATTTTAAGCTAAAATAAAACTTTACTATATTGAAGTTAAAATTTAAAAAAATATAAATTATTCATTATATATTATATTATCAAATTTTTATAGTATTAATAAAAAATAAATAATAATAATTATAATATAATATAATATTATAAAAGTAAATTCCTCCCCATAAAAATTTTTTTCAATTTTGTTAATGAAAATTTTAAAAATATTTTTTTTCAATTTTGTTAATGAAAATTTTAAAAATATTAATTAATAATTATTATTTAACTTTAAAATTAACATCTTAGATAAAATAAATATAAAACAAATTTACTAAAAATAAAATTAATTTATACTACAATTCTGAAATAATTAAATAATTATAAATACAATTATTTATAAATTAACAAAAAATAAGTATTAATTAAATTAAATTAATATAAATTAATATAATTATTCTTAATTTATTAAATACTAAATATAAAATCCCCTATTATTTTAATTTAGTTAAATTTAATAAATAATTTTCAGTTATATTTTAAATTTTTATTTTAATATATTTTTTAAAAAAGATGGAATACATTTATTATTATTATTAAACTTTTATCACTATAAAAAAATGTTTATTTATAAATTTTATTAAATTTTTTAATTATAAAAAAAATTGAGATAATTTTATTTATAATTATTTAGATAATCTAAATAAAATTTAAATATTTAATTTTATAAAAAATTTATTTTTATACATTATATAAAAAAATAAAATATGATTTTTATATTAATTAAATATTAATTATTAAATATTTTTAAATAACAATAAATTTCAAAAATAAATTTTATTTTTATATATTAAATAAAAAAATGGGATATTATATTAATATTAATTAAATATTAATCAATAATCGTATAACAATTAAAATTTAATTAGCAGAAATAGGTAATCTCCAGTGAGACTATCTACTATACAAGTAAAACTATATACAATGCTTAATTTTTGAAGTCTTGTTTAATATCGAGATGGTATATCTAGGACATGCCATCTTTTCAATCTTCTTAATGATTCGCTTTTGTCGAGTAGATTAGTAGCTAGTTCATTATAGTGATATCTCAATCTTTGAAAATAGTTTTGAGTTAATCTGACGATTTCTTCTCTGACAAAAGGAATTTTGAGGTCTTGGTGAATGACGTAATTGGAGACATACCAAGTAACATTAACAATACTTCCTAGTTCTTAGGACTTTATTCTGATACCGTTGCAGTATTTCAATATTTGAATTACTCGCATAGCGTATGTCCAAACTGGCCTAAGCATAAATTTGTACAGAAGTATCTTGTTTTCTAAACTGAGTTGTGATTTCGCACCAAGCAGGCGGTCTAGATGGATCCCCAAGTACTTGACAGAATCAGTTTGTGGTAGTTATCTCGATTCCATAAAGTAACACTTTTGGGCACATCTCTCTTTTAAGTGCAAATGTGTGTGTGAGTCGATTTTTGGGCATTGACTTTTATTTTGCATTTGTGCAACCAATCTTCCAACAAGTTAAGTTGCGTTAGCAGAAGTTGAGATGCCCCTCTGTGATCATCGCTTGTTGCTATAAACGCAGTAGATATCATCAGCATACGTTGCTACATTTATGTCTTCTGAGATTGGCATGTCTGCTGTGAATAAAGTGAATAGAACTGGACCCAGCACACTTCCCTGCGGAACACCAGCATTTATGTCAGGAAGGGCAGACGATGAACTTTGTTGCTGCACATAAAAGTATTGATTGCTAAGATAAGATCTAATTATTAAAAAGTACGGTGCAGGGAGGAGCTTCTTAATTTTATAAAAGATGCCATCGTGCCATACTCTGTCGAACGCTTGCTGGATATCTAGGAAAACGGCTGAGCAATACAGTTTTTTCTCAAATGCGTCAGTTATGATATTAACAATTCGGTGGCATTGCTCCGGTGTCCCATGATTTCTTTTAAACCCAAACTGATGTTTTGGTATAATGCCGAGGTCATCCAGCACCCGTAATATTCTCCTTAAAAGTATTTTCTCAAATACTTTAGAAAAGCTTACCAGCTAGCTAATCGGACGGTATGACGACGTGTTGAAGGAAGTTTGATATGTCGTCCTCAACAGTCGCGTTAGTAATTTCATTAGGCTGGAAAACTGAGTGGAGGTGGCTAACAAAAGGTTTAGATTTTTCCTTATCATCTCTCGCCATTGCTGTTTATAATTACAGCGCTTCTTCTTTTAGCCTTTCAAAGACTGTATTGGTCATCTGCAGAAAAAGGGTCTAGTTACCTTAAATAACTAGCAGTGCTTTCATTTTTAATATACTGGAGTTGCTGCTTCAAATCGCTGCTTGCCTTGTTGAACAAACTCGTATCAGCTGGACAAAGGGTAATTTGCCAGATCTGTCGTAACCTTCTTTTGGTTTTTATTAGTTGCCTTAACTGAATCGGTAGATAAAGTTGAGGCTACATCGCTAGCTCTTTTCTTTCAGGCTTAGTGAAGAAATTTCCTGCTTGATGAATTGCGTTTGTAAGGTTTTCGACCGCTATATGTATATGTATGTATATGTATATGTCCATATTTGTTTTAAGTTGAAGACAAATTTTTTCAGTTCACTTGGAAATAAAATTTAATACTTTATACCTTTTGAAGCGGGTAAAAAATACATCAGGTATTTGCTATTAATTTGAGTAATGGAAAAAATCTGAAAAAAAAAGTTAAAGCTTGAATTGTTTCCAATGAAGCAATACAACAAATTTATACATTTTTTTACAACAAAGTAACTATGATATTTTGCTGAAAGGGAATACCGTACAAATCGTTTTTGCTGCACAAATAAATCTATAATCCTGCGCATCAGACTTTTTCGCATATAAGGTTAAATGGGTCACAGTGGGTCTTTGTAGTAAAAGTACAAAAACTAGAAGGTTTGCAGCTTTGACACCTAAGGAAATTTTGTTCCTCGTAAAAATTCTAACATTTCATATCTGCACTACAATTCGCCAGCGTTCATCCTTCCCCCATTTTTTTGCTTTTTTCGAAGGCTACTTTTTTGGCGAACTACTCCACTACAATGACGAAAAAATGATGGAAGGAGTAATGGGAAGGGGTCAAAGTGTAGGTATGAAATTTTTTTTTTTTTCTAAGTAGTATTACTATCTAAGGCAACAAAGCTTGTAACTTTTCAAGTTTTTGTACCCACCGTTAACCCTTTAAGCTTTAAGCGGAAAATAAAAAGCGTAAAAAAAACAAATAAACTGGAAAATTGCTATTGCGCAGTATTATCAATTTGTGCAGTGTGTGCAGGCATGATGTATTTTTTGTGTTACGAGTACACATGAAATTTAGCAACATAGTTGGACGATTTCTTACTCTTATTGTAGTACACTTTTTACGGCATCCAGATTAAAAGCGTACATTTCGACAAAAAAAAATCTTGCTTCCCGTCGGCAATTTGTTTTACACAGAATTTCACTACCTCTCAATGTACGAATGAACACATTTTTATGCAAGTTTCGTGCACAAATTTCCATTCCATTTGCATATCAACTAGGCTCGAATCAAAAAGGCAAATCGCCTTTCATTGCATTTTGCTGCATTGCAAAAAATTTATTACATTCACTACAACAGTTGGGGTTTTAGCTTGAGAGTGGAAGAAAACCTTTATTTTTTTTGTATTCATAGATAGGATAGAGTAACACGTATTATCAGATATGAAAAACAGGCTTACTTAGGTCTTGTTACGCAATATTTATAATTTAACGGTACGAACGAAGGAGGACGGGCGTTCTAAAGGGTGGTTAAATTTTAAGGGCCGATGTTGAATACGAACCACACCTAAACGTCAAGTTTTTTTGCGTTTCATTTGGCATTTCTCAATTTCAGACTAACTCAATTTGAACATGGAAAGATACACAATCGAGCAACGTGTTACAGTTATTCAGGCTTATTATGAAAATTTTCGAAGAAAATCATCTTCAGTGATGGGGGCACATTTTCACCTCAGTGGATTCGCCAATAAGCAGAATTGCCGCATTTGGACGAATGATAATCCTAGAGTGATTGTCAAAAAACCAATGCACCCACAAAGAGTGACTGTTTGGTGCGGTTTATGGGCTGGCGACATCATCGGGCCGTATTTTTTCCAAAATGAGGCCGGTCAAGCAGTTACTGTGAATGGTGTTCGCTATCGTGAGATGATAGCGAACTTTTTATAGCCCGAATTGGAACATATGGATGTGGACGATATGTGGTTCCAACAGGATGGTGCCACTTGCCACACAGCCAACGAAACAATGGCTCTTTTGCGCGACAAATTCAATGGTCGTGTTATCTCACGTGGTGGCGATGTCAATTGGCCACCAAGATCATGTGATTTGACACCGTTGGACTACTTTCTTTGGGGTTATTTGAAAGAAAAGGTATACGCCGATAAGCCAGCAACAATTCAAGAGCTAAAGAATGAGATATTTCGGCACATTAACGGCATAGAACCTCAATTATACCTCAGCGCGATCGAAAATTTGGACCATCGGATGGAGGTGTGCCGCCGAGGTCGCGGCGGACATTTGACCGATATTTTGTTCCATACATAATTGAACCACACCATATTATCATAATGAAAAGAAATTACAATAATTTCCAAAATAATTTGTGTTTTATTCAAAATCAACATCGGCCCTTAAAATTTTCCCACCCTTTAGCTTACCCCCGGACTTGGTTAATGATGATTTCCTTGGAAGTTATACGTCAACTGCAGAGTTACCATCTTTTGTTCCGTCTTCTTTTCCGCACATGTGGAAAGTTGCTACAGTACTGCCTGTTGCCAAAAAGAGTTCTGCTGGTTGTATTAACAATTTTCGTCCCATCAGTATTTTGTCAGCTCTCTCCAAAGTTTTCGAGACTCTGATATTTTACAATATAAGTGTCTAACTAAAAAATATCTGAACACTAAGTTTCAAAATTTTTTTTGGAAAGGCTTTAAAAATCAATTAAAATTATAATAAGTTAAATAAAATATTAAAACGTGGGTCTTATACAAAGGAGTGTTAAGAAAACTTTATTTTGAAAATATTTTTGAAGAGAGTTGCCACCTGCATCAAAAAGTCAATAAAACTACATTACTATTATTAAGTTAAAGCAAATATACGGCATGGGATTCAAGCGAAGTAGTCTTACGAAAACTTAATAATGAAAATTAGATTGCTAAATGTTACCATCGTTTGATTACGTTGGGGATTTCTAACTATAAATCAAGTTTCACTAAACGCGAATGACATGGCATACTGCGCAGTTGCCAAGTTTCAGCAACTAACCGTAATCGGAAATTATGAAGTAGGGGTAGATTTTGTTTAAGAAAGTAAAAAAATAGAAACTTAAACCAAAAATGAATTAAAACTTATTACCTTAGGTGGAATTATTTATTTCCTTTTCTGTTACAAGCGAATCCATAACGTTAAGTCGAATGCCATGCGAGCGAAGCCTTCGGTAAAAGTTAGTAAACTCCCCATGGTAAAAGTGTCTTTTATACTTAGTAGCACATTCTTAAATTAGCTTTAAACATAACATAAAAGTTTAACATTGCTTTTATCTCTCATTTTCATTGCAGCACACAAATCTTCACTTACCAAACCGCAGTGTGGAATCCTTGAGATTTTCTTGTGTCTTCTGACACTTTCCGAGTTTTTATGGACCAATGCAGTATAGTTGAGTAAACCATTTTCGATGTCAATTTAATTTGTGGTGACAATTTTTAAAACTATAATATAGCAGAGACTGGAAACAAAGCAAAAAAGGGGAAAGTGTGAGAAGGAAAGTGAAACATTCACAGTAGCTGGAAAAATATGACAAACAGCTGAAAGCAACAAATTCGCCATGATTCAGGTCATCCACAAGTAACACTCGAAACACAGTATTCGCTGTTTTAACTGTATCGGGTTAACATAGTACATACAGAGAGACACACTCATCCTACTTTATAGATGAATGCACTCGTGTGCTTTGACGGCGATAGCTGTGTGTTGGCAGTTACTGAAACAACGAAAATAAATCAAAGCATATATCGAATGTTTTTCGTGCACACATAATCAACAAAAAATAATATAAAATTAAAAATATCAAAAAAATATACGATTTCCACTTGAAACTTACGGTGCTGTTGAGCATGAAAAATTGCCAATGGCGAGCGATGCACGCGTCCGACTGTTGGTGGAAATAAAAGAGCAGTGGTTTTGTGAAGGCTACATTCGAGCAGCATTTAAAATGGAATTTCATCAATTGCGATTGAATAAATTGTTGAAGTGCTAGAGCGAGCAGTGGCGAAAGGTTGTGGAAATTTTAAATTGGTGAAAAAATAAAAAGTTTAATAAAAGAAAAAAAAAAAGAAATGCAAGCGGAATAAAAATAAATCACTTGAAATTATGCTACCTACAAAGGAATGTTAATTTACATGCTAATATTTATTAAAAAATAAGTAAATGTAGGATAAAGAAAAAAGTTTTAACAAACTCAAGTAGCGAATTTTTCGTCAAACAAAAACAACCTAAAAAAATTAAAAAAAAAAACTTTAAAATTGCTGTATAGGAACAGAAATCGTGCGATTAAGAGAACTAAACGCAAATATTGAAACCAATTAATTTTAAAAATATTTAATATTCAAACTAATTAATTGTAAATTATAAATAATTAGTAATAAAAAAACTTTTTGTGTGCTGCGAAAAATTTCGAAAACGAGAAAAGTTTCGAAAAGAAAGAAAAGCCAAAATTGTAAATATATAACAAAAAATAAAATAAAAAATTGCTGTTACTGTTGTTAAAAAAAAAATTATTTGTTTGCTGTAAATATCAGGGGAAGACTTTGTTTTCGCAATTTTTAAACAATTTTTATAGAAGCTAAAAAATAAAAAATTAGAAAAAATTGTGTTGCCAAAATTTAAAAAAAAATTTTCATGTAAAAAAATTGTAACTAAAAAAATTTTTTTTTGCCGAAATTAAAAGCAAAATTTACAGTAAAATATATTTACTTAGTAACTGTGTTGCTTTAGGCCGCATGCTTTGTGATATTTTCAAATCTCAATGCAGATAGTCACTGCAAGAGTTTGAAATCGAAATAAAATTTAATTTAAAGTTTTGTAAAACATTAAGTAAAGCCTTAAAATATATGAAAGAATTGAAAAGTGTATGAGATTAAACTATAGAAAAAGTTTATTTTAAAATCAGGTATTGCTACCACCATTTCAAAGAAATGCTACTTGAAAAAAGAAAAAAAAGATTTGAAAAAAAGTAACTTGAAAAAAGAAAAAATTGATTTGAAAGGAGTAATTTTAATTTTTTATAAGCAAAGCAACAGCAAGAGATTATTTTCTAATAGTTTAGTCACACACAAAAAAGCCAGGAAATCAAATACGAAAAAGCTCAAACTAAAAACGTATAAACCAATTAGCTAATAAATTAGTTATAGTAAGTACTATCAAAAAAAAAAAAAAACAAAAAAAACTTCAAAAGACTTTGTACGAAAACTAGAAAATTTAAACTTCTCAAATATTACGCATATACTTTACCTATAAATCTTAGCAATAAGTTTTTAAATAGAAAGCGTTAAGTGTTTTTTGTAAACTCTCTCTCCTCTCTCTCTCTCTCTCTCTCCAAGACATCTCTCAAACTATCACCAGCCAGCAAACATAGAACTTTTATAACCCAATTATAACCCAACAATACATAAAGCCACCCCCCCGCCAACCGATGACTGAGTTCAATGCATCGAGCGGCTTTTATCCGAATTTTTTCCATCAACTCAAATCATCACAACGCATACAGGAGCTGCTCCATCAAGAGCCTGCACTGCTGCCACCATCAGCCGATGTTATTGTCGATAGCTCTACGTCGGATTATGATGGTGCGCCAATCAATCTGCAAGATTTTATACACAGTGTATCGGGCAATGAGGTTTTCGTCGAATATATCGCACCCACAGATTCGACAACATTCGCCTTCAGCACAGGTGGAGTGGAGGATGGCACATCCATTTTTCCACAGCTGACACAGAATATCACATTCGAAAATTACTATACCAATGAGTCGTTGCACGGTGTGACGTGCAAAGATGTTTACCATCCGGATGATGATACACAACTTGAGTTTTGGGTATGTGGTGTTGTATTGAATATTGTTGGTATATTTGGCATTATTGGTAATATAATTTCAATGATTATACTCTCACGTCCACAAATGCGTTCCAGCATTAATTATCTGCTAATTGGTTTGGCGCGTTGCGATACAACGTTGATCATTACATCTATGCTACTCTTTGGCATACCATGCGTCTATCCATATTCGGGTTATTTCTTTTACTATTACAACTATGTGTATCCATTTATTTCACCGACGGTCTTCCCCATCGGTTTGACAGCACAAACGGCCAGCATCTATATGACATTTACGGTAACGCTGGAACGTTACGTTGCCGTCTGTCATCCGTTGAAATCGCGTGCGCTTTGCACCTACGGACGCGCTAAAATCTATTTTATTGTTTGTTGTATATTCTCGTTACTCTACAATTTGCCACGCTTCTGGGAAGTAATGACAGTTAGCTATCAACCTGAGGGTAGCGAGATAGTCTATCATTGCATACGTCCCTCGCCGTTGCGACAAAATCAGTCCTACATTAATATTTACATTCATTGGTGCTATCTGATTGTCAACTATATCATACCATTCCTAACGTTGGCCATACTCAATTGCCTGATATACAGACAGGTGAAGTTAGCGAATCGTGAACGTCAACGTCTATCGCGTTCGGAAAAGCGTGAAATTGGTTTAGCGACTATGCTAATCTTTATTGTGATAGTATTTTTCCTATTGAACTTTCTGGCGCTTGTGGTGAATATCGATGAAGCTTTCTATCACAAAATCGATCATTCATTAACAAAAATCTCCAATTTGCTAGTGACGATCAATAGCAGCGCGAATTTCCTGATTTATGTTATATTCGGTGAAAAATTCAAACGCATATTCTTGTTGATTTTTTTCAAACGCCGCCTCAGCCGCGACCAACCCGATCTTATACATTACGAGAGTTCTATTTCGAACAACGGTGATGGCACGATAAATCATCGCTCGTCGGGTCGTTTCTCACGGCATGGTACGCAACGTAGCGCAACTGGTACACAACTGGTTACAACCGGTGGTGGTGGTTCGAATAGCAGTACGTTAAAGAATGTGCGATTGATGCAAACCGGTACAACGGGTGTGGTGAAAATCAAAAGAAATCGTGCACCTTCGCCGGGTCCGGTGGTCTACTATCCGGCAAGGGATATTCAACGTACGACTGTTGTGTCGCCGGTAGCGTTATCGTCGAACAATAATACTGCGTTGAGTTGCGATTGGATCGATGGCAAGAATGGACAGATGACGTCAGGTATCTGAGTTAATAGTTGAGGTCAAAGCTGTGTTTAGGGTTAGCGGTTGAGCGGTATTAGTGTGTTGGAAATGTGGGAGGGTCTATGGCTGTAAATAAGTTTGTGAAAATGCGCGGAGAAGGAGCGATGGCTAAGCTGAAGAAAAAATTTACATGAACATATAACCACAAAAATAAACTTCTTATTCATTCTTATTGATTTCATTATTGTTTTAAGTGGTCTAATAATAATATCATAAATAATAATTTGGCGCTTACACCATATAGCTTGATGTTGAACCCAAATTGGGCGACCTACAGTTTTACGCTGACTTCGAACGGCAAGTGATGTTTGTGGGAAGTTTTTTGATGGCAGAAATAAACTCGAAGGTTTGCCATTGACTGCCGAGAGGTGACCGCTATTAGAAAAGCCCTTTCTGTCAACGCCTGATAGCGTTCGCGGTTGATAGCTAGATTTAAAAGCGGATTACTTCGAATTATTATAAAACACGGCCGATCAGTTTAAGTCCATTTATTAGAGAGAAAGAAAACAGGAAGTTAAGGCTAGCTTATAATTTACATATGTATAAAGGCAAGATGCCAGATAGGCGCAAACTATTTCTATACTTCTTTAATGTTACTTACCACGGCCGAGATTTGAACACGGAACCTAACGAATGAAGCGCTGTTTCAATTACGGAGGTCACATAATCTAAAAAAATTTAATATACTAAAAATTTGGTTGATTAATGCTAAGCGGATCTGTAGAATCTTCAAAATGCGAATGCTCCGTTGACACGAAGTTTTGCATGTTGCTAACTAAAAATCAAGTACATCATTTTCTCATATTTAGTTTTCTTTGAAAAGCTCTTAAAGTTTTTAAATGGTTATAAACTTAAAAAAATTTATAAAAATACTTCAGTTCTCCAACATTCTACGTAAAAGACAATGCAAGTGCGTACACTATTTATGTAACTTTTCAGTAGCTTGCTATGAATTCGAGCAGTTAGTCGATTAAGTCGAAATACTATAGATATGTGTATAGTTTATGGTTTACTATCGTATTTTTTTTTAATAACACAACATCAAATTAAATGAACCTAATAATAGTTTCAATCAGAAATATTTCCAAATTAAAAAAAAAATGAAAAAAACCCATAGCTAATTTATTTAGTTAAGCCTTTTCGAACAGATTTTGAAGTACTAAACAAATAATCGTTTGTTTTGATTTCGATTTAAATGAACATAAAAATCAAAACAAAAAATTGTAACGGAAAGCTGGTAAGGCTCGCGAACTTCTCAAATTCTATGTCATTCGATAACTGGATTATTTGCATTACTTATTCTACCTTACAATATATACAGTGATATATACATAAAGGGTCTTGCAATAGGGACGCTACAAAAGTAGACCGATAGTGACAGCAACCGACGCCATATTTTTTCTCGCTCTTTTGACATTTCTCTTCAGTAAGGTTTGCCATTTCATCATGGAAAGATATACGATCTAACAACGAGTCGAAATTATTAAAATTTGCTACCGAAATTCGGAGTCAATGACTCAACTTTTAGAGCGCTACGTCGAATTTATGGTCGTCGTAATTTCTGGCTGAATGGCTTCGTCAATAAGCAAAATATGCGTATATTGGGTCGTACTTCTTCCGTGATGATCAAGACCGGCACGTTACTGTGAATGGGAATCGCTACCGCTCAATGATAACCGAATATTTTTGGCCCGAATTGGATGGTATGGACTTGGACAATATGTGGTTCCAACAGGACGGCGCCACAAGCCACACTGCGAATGTCACAATCGATTTATTGAAAACCAAGTTTGGTTAACGTGTTATCTCACGAAATGGCCCAGTCAATTGGCCGCCTCGGTCGTGCGATTTGACGCCGTTAGACTATTTCCTGTGGGGCTACGTCAAGTCTATGGTCTATGCCAACAAGCCAGCGCCGGTTGATGAACTTCCCACGAATATCGATTTAGGCTTGAAAACCATCGAAAATTGGGTTCAGCGTCTGAACTTCAGTTTAGAACTTTGTAGCAAAACATTTATTAGCATAGATTCTACTCAAGGATGATAGAATACCAGATTACGACAACGCCGGCAGCGTACACATCACAGAAATCCTCTGCCAAGAATAATGGGGTCTCACAGACCGTCATTATTATGGAATACCAAGCTTCCTGGATTCCTTGCCAAAGCTCTTCCTTATTCTTAGGTTTAGCGGACCCAAGCTATTCCTTTACAATCCTTCACAAGTTCTCTATCGGGTTTAAATCTGGAGATTGCGAAGGCCACTTCATCACATCGATTTGAAGATTCTGTTTTACAAGACCCGAAGTATGTTTCGGGTCATTATCCTGTTGAAACTGCCAAATCAAAGGCATCTTCCATTCGGCATAGGGTAGCATAAGGTCTTCTAATATTCTTAGGTATCGGTACCGGTCAATGCTTTCTCGAATCTAAAATAGCGGTCCGACTTCATACCACGAGAAACATCCCCATATCATTATATTTCCTCGCCCATGCCTGAATGCTTTCTTTTTTATGTATCTGGGATTCATTTCTGCATTTTTCGGTAGTCGAACCCAGATGTTCCTTTCTACTAGACGACGGGCAACAGTCCCTGAATATATTTCCACGCTTATTTCGTTCTGGAGGACTGCGGCGGATTTAAAAAGGGCGCGCGCTTTGATAGTCTCTCAATGAAATTGTCGTACTCTGACGTCGTTTTTCACCGTCGACCTCTCAGTTCGCATTCTTTTTGAGGCGGAAGAGCAGTAAACACAAATTTTTGTGATCTGCTATTAATTTTTGCAAATTTCCCTTTGCGTAAAACTCCTTTTCTTTTTGTTGCAAATTTTGTATGTGGGTACGTTCCTCTGCCGTGCAGTGCTTTCCGCGACCCATTTCTTCAAAATCAAAGGAAATTTCATAAAGTATGAAAATTGATTACACAGTGTACACTTACAGCCATCAATCACTTTTTCTCTGTGTGATTCACAAGGTGCCATGATGTGTCATAAGTCAGAACGTCATAGAATTAAAAAAATACAAAATTGCTTAGTTTTAATTATTTGTTGCAATGCAATCAAAAAACATAACTTTTGAAATCTAAAATTTTATGAATTTATGATTTATAACAATGGCACCTTGTGAATCACCCAAATGAAATAAACTCGTCTCGATAAAAACTCAACATTTCTCGGCATTACTCGAAAATACTCGGGAATGTGTGAGCAGAAAGCGAAAATAATGTATAGCTTATAATTTAGACCACAAAATTGTTAGATGCCCTTTTTACAAAAAGCGATTATGGGAAATAATTTTATTGGCGCATTATGTAACAAAAAACAATATAGACAATATTTTAACTACAATATTCCATAACGAATATTTTTTGGCGGTATCTAAAAAACTCAGGTCTGAAAGGATTAAAATAGTATATAATTTTTGACACGCACCAGCCGCAACCTTTCTGATTTTTAGTTTAATTATTTATTAATTTAATTTTCATTCGACTCATAATTGGTGGCTTAAAATTACGCTTGAATACCTTGAATTGAAAGCGTACTAGATTGACATGAGTTTCTAAATTTATTAAAGTTAAATATTTTCAAATTATACTGCACAGCGGCGCGAATGTTGATTATACGCTAGCGAATCGTATTAGTAATAACGGGTGTTTTATTTTAGACTGATAGAACTTTCGATACGGATAGCTGTCACTTGACAGCTGGTAAATGACATCTCGTTTTGACATTTCTGTTTAGTAAGCATTGACAAAGCATCATGGAAAGAATGACACCGCAACAACGTTTACAAATTGCTGCAGTTTTCTTTAAAAATCTGTATTGTGTTTGCCAAACTTATAGAGCACTTCGTGAATTTTATGGTCCACATAATCGAGCATCAGCGCAGCTTATTCGTCAAACTGTTGATAAATTTCGAACAACATTTACTCTACTCGATGAAAAACCAACAACAAGCCAAAGAACTGTACGTGCAGAAGAAAATAGTATTGGTGCTGTAAGTGAGAGTGATGCTATTCGCCGCCGTCCTCAACAAGTTAGACTTTGTCCATCCACAACATCCACAAGTTTGGCGAACAGATGATTTGGCAATGTTTACCAAACAGAAATGTCAAAACAAAACGTCATTTACCAGCTATCGAAAGTTCTATCAGTCTAAAAAAAAAATACCCTTTAGTAGAAGCGAAAGTTAATGAAACCAAAAGAGTTAATTTTTGATATATATTTTTCACTTCAAATTTCGTATAAAGTGAAAATCTGAACCCATAGAAGTGGCATACAAAAAAAGACTTCATTTATTTTCAAAAATTTGTATTCACAGTTCAATTTCATTGTTCAAGTTAAGTCGCAACACAGGCACGCACAGTGGGAGAAATCGCGAAAAAGCTGGCCAAAAGTAGAAGACATCGATCTACAGATCTGAAAATTAGCCATATAATGTTTTTGGGGTCGCTGACACCGAATTCGATGTTGTCATTACGAAAAACAAAATGGCTGATTCAAAATGGCGGACATATTTCCAAAAAACTTGTTGAATATAGACGAAAATTGGTTTCATGGGGTTTTTTGAGCCGCTGAAACCAAATTTGATGTTAGTTTTTTAAAATACAAAATGGCTGATCCAAAATGGCGGACATATTCCTGAAAAACTTGTTCAATGTAGACGAAAATTAGGTTTATAAGGTTTTTTGAGTCGCTAAAACCGAATTTGATGTCATTTTGCAGAAATACAAAATGACTGATCCAAAATGGCGGACCCGAATTCAAAAAACTTGTTCAAAGTTAACAAAAATCAGTTTCATGGGGTACTTCGAGTCGCTGTAACCGAATCGCACTTCGCTCTTTTTTTGTTCTGAATAATATCTCTCCAGACTTTGTATCTGTATTGAAAGACTATCCCTGAAATATTCATAAACGATTTCGAATATATCCTTTCTTGATACTTGGAAAGTGCCTGTTCCTAAAACATTTCACTAAAACATTTCATATCAGTAATACAGTATAATTAATATAAGTTTGTTCAAAATTACCGTTACAGGTCCCTGCCATTACACTAAACCTCAATTCTGAGCTTCCAATAAGCTTCGTAACGCAATAAATAAGCGAAGAAGAGTGTTCCCACAATATGATTGATCAGCTGTTCGTGCAGTACGATATGCGCAAAACATTGCTCGCTTGTGGCTATGTTCACGCTGCAGTACCATGCAACGTACACATTTTCCGGAAAATATACAGAATTATATATAGAAAAATTCATATTTTTGAAATTTTGGAAATGTTTTCCAGGCCCTGCAACCAGTGGAAAGCGTTGCTTCCGCTTTCCTACAGTCACTGTGGAGATGCTCAGTGCTGCAAGAGAGAGAAACTCCTGACGCGACGCAACCCGACGTGCTTCACGTTGTGTCGCCATATGCGCATTGCCAAGCGCAGCGCTGTCAAACAGCATTATTTCTTTTGCAGATTGCAATGAATGGGGGAAAAATGTGGTTGAGGTTCTTGCGGATTATCAAAATACATACCTTTCACTATATTTCTGTAAGTAGTACATTGCCCGATCTCCGGCGATCATAACTTTTTCGATCATCAAAAATCGAAAAAATTTTTCACTCAAGTTCATTTCACACAGCTGTTTCACATGAATTAAATGCTTCATAGTACCCTCAAGAACACTTTTGATATCACACAATATGTAATTTACGTTTATTTTTGTTTTTTTGTATAGATTTTCGATGCGCGGTTTGGCAAAGGCAAGTGAACGTAGCGCGGGCTCCACTTGAGGTAGCGAAGCTTAAACTGCTTTAGCGAAGAAGATATGCATAATTGACCTCTGTCCTTTTAACAGACAACGTACAGGCCACTCCTTTTGATATATAATTAATTTCATCACTGTTTGACGACTTTTATTTTTTGACTTTTGGCCAGCTTTTTCGCGATTTCTCCCACTGTGGCACGTGTTAACTTTAATTTTTTTGCTAAAATGTATTACAAATATATTTAAAGTTTGAAAACCAAAATTAGCTAACTATAGGAAAAAACAACAAAAATGTTGAAAGTAACCAATTTCATTATTAATTTATTGCTATAATGGATCACAAATATATTTTGAGTTATACCAACTAGAAAAAAAAAAAAAATAGCGCCCTATTGGGAAACCACAAATACACACATGTGAAATAACAAAAAAAAAAAATTAAATACAATGACAAAAATAGTAAATACCCAAAAATACATACGTACAGTCTGATACAAAATTTTTATGGAAATTACTATAAAACACAAACTACAATAAATATATAACTACCTACCTACCTACTTAATTCTGCATATTCTATAAATGACATTATTTAGTTAGCCATCTACATAGATATAACTTCAATTCAAACAGACGAATTTATCTGTGTACTGTATATTTATGAATTTCTAAATCAATGATATTCAAAATGTTTTTTATGCAACTATATTTATAGTTAAACCAAAAATTTTCCATGTATCCTGCGCACTTTCGCTCCCGTTCTGAATGTGTTGCATATTTGTATGTACAAAAAAAAAAAGAAGCAAAAACAAAACACAAACATTGTAAAATATTAGATTTAAATTTAGCTATAAAACTAGTCTTATTTAATTAGTAATAAAACCATTTAAATAGTAAAATACCTAAGTGAATATAAACCATTACTTTTCCTCCGAATACCTAAACAAAAATGAGAATTAAAAATTTATATAATAGTGCAATCTATATATTTGTAAAAAGATAAATGTGAATATTTGTAATTACTGGAATTAAATTCGAAAAAAAAACAATTTTAAAATTAATTATTGTTACGTTGATCTAAAAAATACAGAACTAAATATAACAAACAAAAAAACACTAAGAAAAAATCAACTATATGATTTATTCGTGAAAAAAAAGAAGATTTATTAAAAACAAACCGAAGACAAATAAAATGATGAAATTGTTAAAAAGTATTTGATTTTTTTGCTTTGATGGCAATTTTTGTATGTATGTATGTAGCTGGGGGTAAGTATGAGCAAAATATGATTAAAATCAAGATAAGTGAAAGTCGCCTTAATTAAGGGAATGCGGTAAGTATAGAGCCCCACTCTAAGCATAGCGTATTGTGGTAATTGCTGTTATCCGGTGTGGTGGGCTTTTAATTACACTTGGTTTGATCAGATCAAGGAAAAAAGTTTTCTGCTTAAATCGACCGCCCCTCTGTAGTCAATGAAAATCCTTTTTACGATTGTTTTTGCCGTTAATTAGACAACATTTTCTTGCGTCTATAATTTGTGCATTATGCAAATAATAGGGTTTAAGTATCATACAATTAATGAAGGCTAATCAAGCGCAAGAATTTGAGTTTTTTTTTCTTGTACATACATTGCGCAATTATTTGTGGTTGAATTTGTTGTATTGTAGGCGGTGTATCATACTTACTTTCGTTCAAAAAAAAATGTTTAAGTGAAATGAAAGGGCATCACTTAATTAAATCACAGGTGAGTAATTCGCCCAATAGTTGTTAGTTACAAAAGAAAATTGTTTATGGGTAAAATGCTGTTTCTGAGACATTCTGTGTCATCGTTTTGCCTTTTGGCTAGCCTTGGAAGATGCCAATCATTTTTGTGAGCTGGTACAAAGCAAGTCTAATCAACAAAAAAAAAAAATACTATAAAAACAAAAATGATTATAAAAGCAAGTTTACGTCTGTACTGTGCTGGATAAGTGCAATTCAAGGAGTAGAATAAAATATTGCAACGGTCAGCATTTACACTTCTCACGACGCCTTTGTCTTCAACTCCAGCAAAGGTCATGGAGCGGCTGACCAAAGACCAAGTGCAAAAACGGGAAAGTCAATCGATAATAATTAGAGTGTGATATAATTTTTTCTTAACTACTATTTTGAGACCTAACTCGCCATTGAAAATTTGGAAAAAAATTATAGAAATAACTGTCTGAGCGTAAAGCAGCAATATGGCATACATGGTAAAATTTCACGGGAAATATTTTCGTTTCATTGAAGATTTAAGTCATTAGCTCTCACCTAAAAGTGTTTTGGACTCGCCGAAAAATAAAAATGAAATTTGAAATTGTTAGTGTAAACAGAGCAAATAAGTAAAATAACACGACCGTTCGGTTTAATGTACTTTATTCGAGTGATTAACAAAATAGTAAATACAAATGTTCAAGGTTACATGAATATCATAAGAAGAACTAAATGGCAATTTGGTTTGCCCGTTATAATAAAGGGTTATGTATAACTAACATACTCCGGCTCAAACCAAATATGAATTGTAATAAATTTAATTACATTTTTAACATAACATATGTTCATGAAAATTTCAAATTTAATGTTTTACAAAAATTTCTGTGTTTTTCTTTTGAAAGAGATTTTGTAAAAATATCGGCAACATTTTTATCGGTAGATATGTACTTTATATCAATTTCATTGTTGTTGTATTTATCCCTAACATAATGAAACTTAATATCTATATGTTTGCTTCTTTTGTGAACAGTGGGATTTTTTACAGCAAATTGTGCTCCTTGGTTGTCCGAAAAAAATGATGTTGCTAAGTTGACGTATTTGGTAAAACCCATTTCATTAAGAAGACTTCGTAAAAATGATATTTCTTTGGACCCTTGGCACATGCCGATATATTCGGCTTCCATCGAACTCAAAGATACTACGGGTTGTTTTTTAGACTCCCACGCCACTGGGCTTCCAGCAAAGAATACTACAAACCCACTATATGATTTTCTGTCAGTGCAATCGGATCCCCAGTCGGCATCTGTGTAGCAAACTAAACCATTAGTATTAAATGAATAAGTTATGATACCTTTCGTTGTGTTTTGTAAGTAACGCAGTACATGCTTTGCCGCCACAAAATGTTCATGATGTGGATGAGAATTGAACTGCGACAATTTTGAAACCGTGTACGCAATGTCTGGCCTCGATATCATGGCTAAATATGTTAATGAACCAATTAGGCTTTGGTACGTTTTTGTATCGAAAATTTCAGAGCAGTTTTTACTTTCACATTTTGACAGAACTGTTCCGCTCGGCAAAGGAGTTGATGCAGGTTTACAATCTTGCATACTCCATTCTTTTAAAAGATCTTGTGTAAAACGATTTTGATGAAGCTGAACCATTCCATTCGAAGAATTGGTCGACACTTCCATACCCAAAAAATACTGAGTTGGACCCCGGTCCACCGCTTCCACATGCTCATTGAGTTCTACAACTATTTGCTTAATATCTGCTTCCGAAGAACAAGCTATCAAAAAATGAGCAACGTATGGGTTCCAACGAAAACAACAACAGTAGCAGGGGAAATAGAAGGCGAAATATCCAATGTTATTCGTGGGGTAAACGTGGTCACGTTAGATCGGAATGCAATAATAAGACACAAGCAAAAGTCATGAGTGCGTATGAAAAAATGAGTAGTACCAACAAAACCCTTTGGATTTTGGATAGCGGTGCTTCCTCTCACTTATGTCGCGATATCGAATATTTTAATAAACTGGAAAAATGTACACACGCGTTTCTTATGAGTCTGGGCCCATAACCTTTGTTAGTGTAAACAGAGCAAATAAGTAAAATAACACGACCGTTCGGTTTAATGTACTTTATTCGAGTGATTAACAAAATAGTAAATACAAATGTTCAAGGTTACATGAATATCATAAGAAGAACTAAATGGCAATTTGGTTTGCCCGTTATAATAAAGGGTTATGTATAACTAACAGAAATGCCATTAGCGCGTGAACTGTTCTAGACCATATTTGTTGCAAATTTTTCAGATAAAATCTGTGCGCGAATAGGACTTTATTCTACATAATAAATAGTTTCTTTAAAAATTAGATTACAACTCGGTTCACTTGGAATGTTAATGCCAATGAAGGAGAGCGTAAATATATGTTGGATATTTTATTTATTTAAATTCAGTCAAAGGAACACAATCCTTACCTACTATTAATCGAAAGTGCTTTATACTATTTAAAGTAATTATATAATACACTACGAACTGTACGCCTTGGAAGAGATGGATCAAGGCCAATTATAAGATTCATTTCCGAAATAGTTCGCATCAGCGGAGCATTTTTAGAGTAATTGGTACTAGCAAATCCAATATGAAATATAGAGAACTGCCTCAAACTGCGTAAAGCGAAATTAAAAGTTAATCTTGCCAAGAGGTCAGAACAGTTTATTGATCCGGTTAAGATATTTGCAACGAAGGTGCAGGCGAAAAGGCCCTTCTTCTATTTAAAGTCATTAAATTCAAGAGGAGGCAGCGAGATTCATAAGCAGGCAAAGTGTCACTAAAATTTAACGAACGAAGAGCGAATTTAATAAAAATGTGTTGGATGCGTTCCATACGATTGATATGCGAGACTTGATGAGACCTCCAGATAAAAAAGAACGTAATCTAGCTTAGACCTCACAAAAGTTGTACATAGAAGTTTTAGTGTATAAGGATCAGAAAAAGCTATGCTATCACGTCGAATAAAAGCTAGGCATGGCATTAGATTTTAACATAATATAATTAATATGCGAAGAGAAACTCAATTTTGTAAATATCAAAGTAAATACCTAAGACCTTAACTTCAGACACACATTTTAATCGTGTGCCAGAGATAAAATAACTCGTAGAAATTGGGCAATGCTTTCTAGTAAAAGTGCAGTGAGAACATTTATTAAAAGTTCAAAGATAGGCCAATTTGTGAACACCAGACAGAAAACTTATCTAAGTCCGATTGGAGAGCATGAGAGTCAGCATAGCTTTTTATTATCGAGTAGATATTAAAGTCATCTGCATATAAAAGAAATTTGGCTGCAGAAAAACAGATATCAATGTCATTGATAAACAGAATAAAAAACAAGTGTCCCAAAATGCTACCCTGAGGAACACCCGAAGTCGCAATTAAAGGACGTGAAGATACGCGGTCAAACGCAACTACATCAATTCGTTTGGACAAATACAATTTAACCCATTCAAAAAAGATTGAATGAAATCCCAAATAAGCTAATTTCATAATTAATATCTTGTGCGAAACTCTATCGAAAGCCTTCGAAAAGTCAGTATAAATTGAGTCAACTTGATACCCATTTTGAAAGGACGAAAAACAGTCTACCGTAAATAGAGCGAGGTTGGTAATTCTAGATCTGCCTTTAACAAATCCATGTCGATTAGGAGAAATCAAGCTGCTGACAGAAAAACCCAACTTTTTTTTAATGATAGATTCGAAGAGTTTAGAAACCGTAGATAGTTTAGGAATAGGCCGAAAATTGCGAACATCGTTTTGGTTACCACTTTTAAAAATTGGGGGGTTGTTTTCCAGTCGTCAATAAAATCAGCAGAAAATAGAGACCCTATACATACAACAAAAGCAGGACACATTTTAAGAGGTACAACTGACATGCCGTCAACATCCATGAGCTTAGACGGCTTCAGACAGCATATACCTCTTAAGACATTATCCTCCGTTATTTTAACAGACCCTAAGGAATGCGAGGACTTGGAGGCGAAACTATGCCCAACTATATTTTCAGTGTCTGTGCCGAAATTTGCACTAATGCTAATTACTACTACTATTTTAATTAATGCTACTACTATTTTTACTAATTTCTACTACTCATTTCAATCATGCTAAATATAACAAAACTAAAACGATGTCGTCATAGAAATTTTATTTCTGGCTCGCGCATTTAGTTGCACCCATTTTTTAATTTTTGCATTCTTTTACGTTCTTTGTATACAGATTTTGTTTGCTCTTAGTTAAATTTTCCGAAGGACAGTTTCCAATAGCTATTTAATCCTCTAATGGCTATCCAAATTTCTTTTACGATAGGTTTCTGGAAGTGAGGGTCAAAGCGAAACTTTTTGTTGATCGGGTTAAAATGTTCTACGCAAATATTTCTCGTAAAGTTGTACGGTAAACTTTCGAATGCCATAAAAAATGTCGAGCTGACTTTACCAAATCCTTTAAGTGATTTATTGCTGGATGGGTATAGATTCAAAAAATATTTGCAAAATCCGGACTAGTTTTGGGTGCTGCACAGTTAATTTTGTAGAATTTTCAGTAGACTTGTATCTTGAGACTTTTATTACAAAAATTCTTCCGTAATAACTATGGCTCAGAAAACATTTTTTATAGTCTTAAATTGCGGAGAAATCTTTGAAGATATATCATATTAACAAGCGATTTATTTATGGCGCAGAGACATGGTCAAAATAAGATCTACTTTAAAGCTTCGTTTTGTTTCTGACTACGCGTCAATCAATTAAATATCCAAAAGGTATTAAGTTAAACTCAAATTCTAATAAAATTCATACTAAGCCTATTGTCAGGACCGGATTTACCTTAATTGTCGCCCTAGGCAAATGCCCAAATTCTGCCCTTTTCAATCTCAAAAATCCTTCGTTTTTTGTTTTTGCAGCTGCCGAAGGAAAACTACGGCCATTTTCGCTTTCTTACTCGCAACAATATTTTTCTCCGAGACCATCCATAGAATACTTGACATTAAAGCTGACCCCTTTGTGGCACAGCGTGACATTTTTCAGTCAGCAAAAAAAAAAAATCAATTTAAACTTAGTTTAAAATTTTCCGCCCTGGAAATTTGCCGGTATGGGCCGATGCTCCTAGATTAGATTCAATTAATAATGTGGGCGGGGGGGAGACTTTGCACACATCATTAAAAAATGCACATAAGTTATATACCCTTTACCCAATTTAAATGGTGAAATATTAAAATAATAGCTTAATGGCCATAAAAGTGAAAACAAACCGTAATTTGACTAGCTTACCACCAGCTCGGTCGCATTTGACCTAAATAAAAGTCACGTATACGCCATGTCAAGCCTTTATAAATTACGTTGTGGTTTTGTAGGCAAAATTCACAAACTTAAATGCGACACAACTTGCGTTCCTGACTGAAATTTTTGCACTGATATTAATAATTATGTGAAAATAACACTCGACTTTAGTGATGCTAAGGGGCCAAGCAATTTATATTGAAAATAATCTAATTAAATTCGCACCCGCTGCGTGATGGCGATGGATAAATTAGTTGTCCAATTAGTTATTCTAATATTGCTATGATATTTTTTGCATTTGCGTAAATGACTAGAATTTGATTTAAATAATTGAGTGTGTATAGTTTATATGTATTCCTTGGCGTGGTGTGTGATTTATTGATGCATATAATAATAATAATAATAATTTGGCCTTTGCATCAGAATGCGCAATGATGCGTCGCGCTACTTAAATATTAAAACTGAAAATTCAACCATTATTTAAAATGTCGAAATTTCTCTTAAAATAAGCTAATATTTTAAGTAGTTTTTCTAATAGAAAATAAAATCGTCGCTTTCAAATACGACTATATTCGTAGGTCTAAAGTTTTTTCTGTTCAAAATGCCAAATGCTTAAAAGAGTCATTTTAATTCCGCTTAACAACAAACCTCGAGGTTTGAAAGACAATTGGCTCTATAAGGTTCTACTCGTAGATTGCGCTCTTATAAAGCATATATTTTGGCTTCTTTGCCATTTCATGATAAGTGCAAATCCTCTAGAAATTTAAACTTTTAATTCTCAGTTTCAGGGCAATTACGCGTTCTGCTTTCGTAGTAGCATTAATCTATGGATAAGAAAAGTTTAAAATTTTTATGATACTTGCTTGGATTTTATTACAATTTTCACAAAGTATAATGCAACCCTCGCATAGCGTGTTTATTTTACGATGAATTATTAAAAATTTATTCAAAATTAATTACTAATAAATTAAGTAGGAAATTTTGCAAAAAAATACATTAACATATAGTTATGATAAGCGCTATAGCAGACCATAAAAAACACAATTAAGCTACAACATAAACAATGCTAACTAAATCAGTGCTGGATGAAAAAAAAATTAGCATAATAATTTTTAGATGAGTACGAGAACAGGGTTATATTTATTGGACGATGAAAGATGACAAATTGAAAAAATTGTTTTTACAATTATCATAATTCTGATTAAAGCTACTTTCACTTCATTCGTCAGTTATTTATAAAAATGAGTTTAAAATATTATTAGATGCTTACAAACGTTTAGTATATTTAAATATGAAGTATCTATTAGTGAAACGATATATTCATGTCAATTACGTATATCAAATAAAAAAAAAACGCGTGCGCCAAGTGCGCGAACCAGAGGTAAAACCTTTTATAGAAGTAGAAATTAATAAAAGTAGTCGTAGCAATTAGTAGTAGAAATTTTTAGTACCATTAGTGAAAATAGTGGTAACAAAACAGTAGTAAAAAGTAGTGGTAAAAATTGGTAAAAATAGTGGTAGGAATAAGAAAAAAGAGTGGTAGAAATTTTTAGTACCATTAGGAAATATAGTGGCAATAAAACAGTATTTAAAAAATAGTGGTAGAAATTTTTAGTAACATTAGTCAAAATAATGTAGAAATTATTAGTATTATTAGTAAATAGTAGTAGGTGGAATTAGTAAAAATAGTAGTAGAAGTTAGTAGTAGCAATAATAAAAATATTGGTAGAAATTATTAATACCATTATGAAAAATAGTGGTAGAAATTAGTCAAAATAGTGGTAGAAACTTTTAGTACCATTAACAAAAATGGCGGTAGAAATTAGTGGTATCATTAATAAAAATAGTGGTAGAAATTAGTAAAAAATAGTGGTAGAAATTAGGCAAAATAGAAGCGAACCAGAGGTAAAACCTTTTGTAGTAGTGGTAAAAATTGATAAAAATAATTATGGGAATAAGTAAAAAGAGTGGTAGAAATTTAAAGTACCATTAGTAAAAATAGTGCTAATAAAAATGTAGTAAAAAATAGTGGTAGAAATTAGTAAAAATAGTGGTAGAAACTTTTAGTACCATTAATAAAAATAGTGGTAGAAATTATTAGTACCATTATGAAAAATAGTGGTAGAAAGTAGTAAAAATTGTAGTAGAAAATTTTAGTACTACTAGTAAAAATAGTGGTAGAAATTAGTAGTAGCATTAACACAAATATAGTGGTATAAATTATTAGCACCATTAATAAGAAAATGGTGGTTTCAATTTGTAAAAATAGTGGCATAAATTTGAAGAAATAATGGACTACTACCCTTTAGCTTTAGTAAAAATAATGGTAGAAATTAGTAAAGCGATTTTGATGTGAATTTTGTTACGCGTTGTAAAAGAATCACTGCCGACAAAGAAGTTTTATTTCAAAAGTATTTTCTTTCAACAATTAATGTGTTTTTATCGATTGTGCTGTGAATAAGAAAACGTAGGTGAGTGGGCACTGTAACTTTAAAAATACATTAACTTTTTCTTAAGTTACTTAAAAAAATTTAAACGCAGTTGGGTTTTTGTTACCGTTTTACGCGCCATATATATATTTTTTTAATAGAACCGGTGACCTTGCGCATTTAAGGGTTAGGCAAACTAACACTTGATTGGTTTCTTTAGATTCAATTATTTTCGTTGGCATAAAAAATAATAAAAGAAAAATTGGTGCGATCAAATTGCTCGGTATAAGATTAAATTAAACATACTAAAGTGTCTTGCAATAGGGACGCTACAAAAGTAGACCGATAGTGACAGCAAACGACGCCATATTTTTTCCCGCTCTTTTGACATATCTCTTCAGTAAGGTTTGCCATTTCGTCATGGAAAGATATGCGATCCAACAACTAGTCGAAATTATTAAAATTTACTACCGAAATTCGGAGTCAATGGCCTCAACTTTAAGAGCGCTACGTCCAATTTATGGTCGTCATCATTTCTGGCTGAATGGCTTCGTCAATAAGCAAAATATGCGTTATTGGACAGGCAGCAACGCACACGTACTCCATGAGTCATCATTGGTGCGGCTTATGGGCCGGCGGCGTCATTGGGCCGTACTTTTTCCGTGATGATCAAGACCGGCACGTTACTGTAAATGGGAATCGCTACCGCTCAATGCTAATCGAATATTTTTGGCCCGAATTGGATGATATGGACTTGGACAATATGTGGTTCCAACAGGACGGCGCCACAAGCTACACAGCGAATGTCACAATCGATTTATTGAAAACCAAGTTTGGTGAACGTTTTACCTCAAGAAATGGCCCAGTCAATTGGCTGCTTCGGTCTTGCGATTTGACGCCGTTAGATTATTTCCTGTGGGACTACGTCAAGTCTATTGTCTATGCCAACAAGCCAGCGACAATTGATGAACTTCGTACGTATGAATATCGAACGTTAAATTGCAGCAGTATCGGCCGATTTATGCTTGAAAACCGTCGAAAATTGGGTTCAGCCTCTGGACTTCGACAAGCGTGCCCGTGGTGTGCATGCAAAAGAAATCGAGTTCCATACATAATGGCATCGAAGGTACTTTCACTGGAATAAAGAATTTAATTCATACCCCAAACCGTTTTTGTTTTATTTAAAAAAAAAAACTTTTGTAGCGTTCCTATTGCAAGACCCGATATTTCTATTTGGAAAATTTATAACAGCGTTTTTTCGACCGTAACTGTGCATGGTGAAAGACGGGTATTTTAGCTTACATCAATGTAAATATGTAGCTTTAATATTTCCCAGATACTTCTCTCAATGCTGACAATTTGGCGTAAACTATAATTTTTTTTTACTCTGAACTAATGTTCCCGTCCAAATATTACGTAAGAACAATGCCAATTTCAGCTTGACAGAAAATAATTCCATAAAGATAATTTAAAAAATTTTCAATTTTATCCAACAAAAACCATTTTTTGAACTGGTGCTTTGCGTATTTACAGTTTAACACAGCTTCTCGCACATCAACGACTCATTAATTTCATTTCACACATTTTCTCCTTCTATATTTGCAGATTCCACTGCTATTCTCATTGGTTTTCAGGGGTTTAAGTACTTATATGTATGTGTGTACTTATGTATGTGTGTATGTGTAAGTATTTTCTCATATTCCATATGGGTCATTCCTTGTCATATTTACAATTGGAAAATATGCAGATTTGCCTGATAAATACATTTTTCAGTACTGGATGCAAAACAAGCTGATATGAATTTTTGTATTTCAAATACACAGAAATATTTAAAATTATTAATTTTTAAACGAAATTAACCTTAGGGTTTGACAAATCTCTCGAATAATTTTCAGAGTGGGCCGTTCAGTAGTTTTTGTTTAACATATAATTATTTGTACCCGTCTCTATCGTGCGTAATTATTTGACTCTTGTCACGGGCATAGGCTATATTTTAATCCGTTAGTTGGCGCATGAGTCGAGATATTCAGAAAATCTATACTTATGGTGCAATATTGAGTACATTAGAAAAGTTTGGTGCTAGTGCCCTTAAAAAACACTTTTATGAAAAATAAATGCGCTAGGTGGCGCGCTAGAGGCGTGTTATGCAGAAAATCTCTATGTACTATTGGAGTGCGATGAGAAAGACTTACATATATGAAAAATGAATCCGGTGGGTGGCGCTAGAACCGAGTTATTTAGAAAATTCGTATTTACGGTCCGATATTGCAGATATAAGAAAGGTATGGTGAAAGCAAAATAAGAAATGTTTTTGTAAACGGCAGGTGGCGCGCTAGAGGCGTATTACTCAGAAAATCTCTACTTATTAATCGATTTCGATGAAATTAGGAATGTATATTTCGAGTGCGATGAGGAAGATTTTTATGAAAAAATTACCCGTGGTTATGGTCCTATTTTGATGGTATTAAGAAGGTATGGCGCAGGTGCAATAAGAAATATTTTTATAAAATGAATGCGCAAGGTGGCACTAAAAGCTAGTGACTAAGAAAACCTACATTTTTGTTCCATTTTCGATGAAATTAGCAGCATAAAATGTGGATGCGATGAGAATCACTTCAACGAAGGATGGATCCGCAAGATGGCGCTAGAATAGATAGAGAAAATCTCTATTTATTGCCCGATATTGATGATTTCATAAAAATATGATGCAGATGCGATTATAAATGCTGTTTCGGTCCAAGTTAGATGATATGGAAAACATACTGTGTGGACGTATGATTATTATATGGAAAAAAAATATCGATAAAAATCCATTGTATGGCTCTGTAGTCAAGATTTCCAGAAACTCCGTAGCTATGGTTCGCCGGATATCGAATAGCTCTTTATAAAAAGGAAAAACTCCATATGCATAAGCGAATAAAATTTAATTATTATGTAAAAAAGCATGAACACATTTCGCCGCGCTGCAATACTTTAGCGCTGAGTAACAAAGAATGAATACTACGCGAAAGATACTTCAGACAAAGTCTAAAGCTAAGAATTTCATTAACGAGTTAAATGGCTTGCAAACTAAAAACAATTTTTACATTTCATTTTCTTCCTTCCTTTCAAACCGCTACATTTCATCCGCTGGACTTGGTTTGTTTATTTTTTTTTTCCAAGCCAGAAATTGCTGCTCATTAAGTGGTAATGTTACTTTTTATTACTTCGTCGTCGCATACTTTGCTCTTTTCACTTTTGCCCATTAAAGTGCCTCAAGCTGATGCACAGTGGGCGGTGGCGGCGATAAATATGAAAAATGAAAATGAAAAATGCGACAGAAATTAAATTTTCTTACGGCGATAAATACTAGACATTAAGGTCAAATTCCGTGAGGTTTAGTGAAGATAATTGACAATATTTATTATATTTATGAACCAAAATGTTTAAAATGAAAATGAGAATCGATTAAGTCCTTGTCTATTTATCGAAAAGTAACTTTTTAACGGATAACAACCACCACCACATAACAGTATTTTTCGAAAATCAAAACATGCAGTATTTCATAAACAATATAAGATAATCTTCCCAAGTAAATCTTGTTTGGAAATAGTAGCCACTGGCTCTAGCCAGTTTAGACCCTATTACTTTATCTCCGACACTAACTGACCAAACTCTACCAACTTCGGTATACACATTACAATTTAATTCAATACGCATAATTTCGAAAATTATAGAAATCGGGTTAACAAATTGTAATTTTTTTATATTAAAAATATTCGCCATTTCATAAAGTCATGTAGCTAATTAATTTAAATTTAATACGAAGAATTCAATTAGGGAAAGAAATATGTAAAAGGCAAAACTTTGGAAAATAAGCTAACACCTAAAAACTGGAGAACATTGATTTTTAGCGCTGAACCGAATAAATTAAAAAATTTTGGCCGAAGCCGATTCAAAAATATTCAAAGTATATAATAATAAATAATTTTTAAAAATTTTAGATTTTTATTAATATTATAATTTTTATTAAGCAAATGGCAGCCATTGCAGTTCAAAACAAAAACTTAATATAAAAACAAAGAATTTATATTTACAACAATCGAGAATTAATAGTTTTGTATTGAAATGGAACAAAATAACAGTCTATTACGAAGTAATTAAAATTCGTTCCAAAACTCAGTTTAATATAATTTACCTACCTTTGCTATAGAGAAGACATTCAAATTTTTATAGTGTTGCCTGAATAAAAAAATAATAATTTTTGATTTGATGCTGGAATTTTCCATATGAAAACCATGCTCTTCCATCCCACATCCAAAGTGAGCCGTATTAATTCTAAAACTTGAAACATTTTGGAATCAATACAAATTTACAACTGCTATTTCAAATTTCAGTTTGTTTTTGGCCGAAAGCGAATCCAAACAAGTCGAAGTTTAGTGGCCGCCGTTTCATTACTCTTTAGTTAAAACTATACTACTTTTTTATTTATTAATTTTTCGACCAAATTATTTATATCTATACTGATGTTTTAGCTCAAGTGGCATAGGAAAAAGTGAAAAATCAACAACAGTTCACATACCCGCTTTGGATCACTGCCTGCGTATTTGCTCGACAAGTCGGAAGTTGTGATTTTAATCCCTATCAGAATCTAAAAAGAAATCTGATGAAGAGATGTGGTGATCTTCGAAATAGCAGCTATAACTTCTACCGCTGTGACTTCTGTTGCCTTTTTCCAATACTTTTCCGACAAAAACTGGCTTTGAAATGGAAAATTATTGTTGGTATCTATTTAAATAAATAAGTAAATGTTTATTTACATATTCAAAATGAGGAATATTATTTGAAGTGTTTTTTCTTTGCATACAGCAAGTGCTGCTTATTTGAAATAAAGTAAGCGCTGGGTAGTTGAAGCTCGTTTTTCGCCCGAATTTGTTAGTTTTATGAAATTTAAATAAAATATCAGTACTTATATTATATTTAGTTCAGCTGATTTTTATTTAAAAAATTTTTATTTCAGAATTAGTTTTTGAATAGTGTAGGTTTCTTTTTTCGCAGAAAAATCCTTTTTTATTACTCTAAAATTTTAAATACCTATGCCAACAAGGCCTGACAGCTAAACTCATTTCCGCTTATTTTTTAAGTACCGCTTTAAGTGCAATTTAGGTGGATTGGTAAATGAAATATTAATATTTATTTCTACATGTATTCCGAACAAGTTTGTGTTAAGTTCAAATAAAGAATACTCAATTTTACTTCCAGTGCTAAAAACAGGGTCAGTAACGGTTATAATTTTTATAAAAAAATTCTGATTTAAGCGTTTTTTTCAGATTTTTATGTTTTCGATCAAAAATGCATAAAAAAAAGAAAATACAAATATTTTAATTTTTCCGATCATATAAGATCGATATTTTTCGAAATTTATTTATTCGATAAAAAATAATCGATATTCTTGGATTCACTCTTTTCCGATCATATTTATCGACTTTTTTTGATGGTACAATAGTTTTTTTTGATAAATTATTCTTAAAAAAAAAAATGTTGACCATATTCGATTGACATTTTGTGACTTTTTTCGATCATATATCAATTGTAAATAATAATAAATAAACAAAATAACGACTATTTTCGATCGAAAAAATAATAATTAAAAAATTACGATTAAACTTGATCGCAAAAATAAAACTTCAAGAATAACGATTATTTTTCATCGATAAAAAATCACTAAATAATTATTATGCAATAATTTAAAACAAAAAAAAATAAATGGAAATTTAAATAAGGTGACATAAAGATTAGATCGACATATTCTAGATTCGTTTTGAACGATCCGACGAATTTTTGGTCCGAAAATATCAAAATAACGATTATTTTTCTGTCCTTGGTTAAAAAACTTTTTATTCCTAACACTTTCTGAATTGTTATTGATTGTCGGCTCGAATATTTTAAGTAATTCGAATATAAGTATATTCAAAGTGCAAAAGATTGTTTTCATACAAGTGCTGAAATTTTCATCCGCATTTCAACCAAATAACCGAGTACTTTAACGAAAAATTCGGATATTCCTATATCCGGATATATGGATATCAATATCGTTTTCGAATATCCGGATATTAGAAATTAATGAAGTGCAACATATGGGAAATAAATAAATGGGTTTAAAAATAAAGGTTTTGGTATTAGTATAAAAGTCGCTATACCAAGCATCATTCATGAGTTGGCCTTATTGCATTCGTTCACTAACGGTATGAGCGCTTATTGATAGTCGTGAATTACACCGCATCAAAAAATTGTTTACAAAAAGTGTTTGTAGCTTATTATTATTGTCCAGCGATACGTTGATTTTTGTTTGAATATCCGAATGTACGAATAATAACCGGTTCTTCGCAAACCTGTTGGTGCATAACGAATATTAACTGGATATCCGTACTATCCGAACTTTATCCATGTTAACGGAAATGCGAATTCATATCAATATTCGTCAATAGAAGATATATACTAAATTTAAAGTTTCTGTATTAATTTTTAATATTTATGGTCAAGTTTTGTTTGAAGTGTTACCACTGTGCTATAGCAATCTTAATGTTTATACTTATAAGCAAATACTTTACAATACTCTTATATGCATGCACACACATTTACATATATATAGATAAGTCTATATGTATGGATGTATTGTAGAAAACTGCTCCCAGTTATGCTCTCCCATTCAGCTCAAATATTACATACAAATATGAACATCTGTATATACATTTACATGCCATGCTGAGATATAGTGTATATTTTAATTAAAAAAAATCATTGTCAATATTAAAGTTGCTGTTAAGAAGCATTTTATTGTAGAGTTTAGTGTCATACGTAGAGCTTTTAGCTCTTTGGCGCCATTAAAAAATATACGAGATATTGCAGTGGCAGAATTTGTTGCTATATACGCTCATACTTATACATATGTATATATATACATATATACATACAAATCCTTTGTACCAGTATGTGTACACCAGTGATGTGAAAGTAGATACCGCTGTATATATTTTAAACTATTTTAGTCGAAAGCTACTCTCGGTATATTGGACCTAATGGCCTACAAAAGTTATAAAAAAAATTCGCAAGACCAAAACAAATATTTATATAAAAAATTATCAGCAATTTTTAGCCACTTCAAATTTGCACTTTATTGTATTAAAATGAAATAAGCTATAAAACTACAACCTTAAAAATTTCTTACAAATTATTCTAAAAAACTTTACATTTTGGGTCCATAACTTAAATCGTGCGGTTTGCTAAGAGATGGCGTAACTTGTATGCTCTCCATCGTTCCAATATATTCCGAACATACGTTGGAAAGCTACTGTCATTGTGCGTCCTTTCAGTATATGTCATTCATTTGAAGAGTAAACAAAAATAATTTCTTTTCACTCAAATATGTATGACGAACTTTGTGCCTGAAAAAGTGTTTTTGCGGGGAGTTCTTCTTCATTAGTTTAATATGAAGAAAACTGCTGCCGAAAGTCATCGTATTTTGGTGGAAGTTTATGTCGAACATGCTCTAGCTGAGCGAATGTGCCAAAAGTGCTTTGCATGATTTAAAAGTGGTGATTTTGGCTTGGAAGACGATGAACGTCCTGGGCAGCCAAAAAGTTTGAAGTTGAAGAACTGGAAGCATTACTCGATGAAGATTGTTGCCAAACGCAAGAAGAGCTCGCAGAATCTTTGGGTGTCACTCAAGCAGCCATTTCAAAACTTTTAAAAGCAGCTGGATATATTCAAAAGCAGGGAAATCGGGTTCCACATGAACTCAAGCCGAGAGATGTCGAGAGGCGGTTTTGATTGCCCGAAATGCTGCTGGAACGCCAAAAAAGGAAGTCATTTTTGCATCGGATTGTTACTGGTGATGAAAAATGGATCCATTACGATAACCCCAAGCGCAAAAAATCATATGTGAAATTCGGCTAACCAGCCAAATCAACGGCTAAGCGGAATATCCATGGCGCGAAGGCAATGCTCTGTATTTGGTGGAAACAGAAGGGTGTGCTGTATTATGAGCTGCTAAAACCGGGTGAAACCATCAATGGAGAACGCTACCGAACACAATTAATCCGTTTGAAGAGAGCAGTAGCCGAAAAACGCCCGGAACATTTCCACCATGACAACGCTCGGCCCCACGTTGCTTTTCCGGTTAAGAACTATTTGGAAAACAGTGAATGGGAAGTTTTACCCCACCCGCCTTATAGCCCAGACCTTGCCCCTTCTGACTACCATTTGTTTCGATCGATGCAGAACGCCCTCACTGGAATGCGGTTCACATCAGAGCAGGATATCAAAAATGGGCTTGATTCATTCTTGGCTGCCAAGCCGGCGCAGTTCTTTTGGAATGGGATACACAAATTGCCAGAAAGATGGGAAAAGCTATAGCTGCAGATGGGCAATACTTTGAATAATACTATTGCATATGTTTTTCTTAAATAAATGTTCAAATTTTGTATATAATCAATATGTAACTACGGGTTTTCCATTTCAGCCCCATCCAGGTGACAAATTTTTCGAAAAAATTTCTTCTCCTCACACCTTCATTACACATTTAAAAATTCATCAAAATCGGATCAAAACCGGAGATTTCCTGAAAAACTCTCTTCTAGCGCCACCTAGCGCATTTATTTTTCACAAAAGTTCTTTGCTTATTGATCCACAACTATACATTATCAATAATATCATCAACGTCGGACCATAAATACAGATTTTCCAAATATCTCGACTCATGTGCCACCTAATGGATAAATATATAATCTCAGTCCGTGCCACGGCTCTAGTTAATATACTGTCCAAATTTGGTTGTAATCTGTTAATCGGCTTTTGAGCCAAATTGTAACAAGGAGAGCGGCTACATTTGTAAATAGATTAACAAAAAAAATTGTCATGCAAAACTTTGCGTAGATGTTCAACAGAAATATTTTTCGTTAAAATTTACTGCAAATGCCTCAAAGGCCTTAAAATATTAGATAAACGAACATATCTATAAATAAACGAACAGAGAGGTCCGAAACCTGATCATGTTTACCCTCGATTATGCCTAAAATGCTTAAATGCGATGCGTACTATTTTCTAAAACTTATTTTCTTTACACCACCTACTGAAATAATGCTTTTATTTAAATTGCTTCTGTAAAGGAGATAACCGACGTTATCTCCCTAATTCATTAAGTTTTCATACTAAAGTACTCAGAACGAACTCAGAAAAAAATCAAGTAAAAGGAAATTCATTATCATGATCCTATTTAGGTCAGATATGCACCGTTTTGTTTGGTAACTTACTGCAATTTTGAGAGTAATTTCATGATGTCACTCTCATAGAAACCCTCGTCCATATTGGCAAAAAAATTGGGACAGTTGATTTTCACAAGCTTCCCTTGAGGCGAATTTTTCACGAGCAAATCATTCGCTATAGACAGAAACAGGTAGTATTCACTTGGTGCCAAGTTCTGACTATAAGGTGGACCCAAAAGAACCTCCCAACCAAGCTCTCAGAGCTTCTGGCGAGTCATTGCTGATGTGTGTGGTCTGGCATGGTCATGGTGGAACTGGATTCCTCTTCTATTGACCAAAGCTGGCCGTTTCCGGGCGATTGCTTCCTTTAGATGGTCCAGTTGTTGACAGTACAGGTTCGAATGAAGAGTTTTGGTCGTAGAGGAGGAGCTCATTGCAGATGATGCTAATCCCATCAAATACATAGCAAAACCTTCTTAACTGTTTGCGTCGGCGAACCCCGATTCGACCACGACCGTTATCGTTTGACGTTTCAAACAGTTCAAACTGTTTTTTGTGCAATGATCGGGCTCGATATTTTCCATTATTTTATCGACATTTTCGTCAAGTGGCCGTCACGAGCGTGGTGCATCGTTGATATAAAAATTACTCGAACGGAAACGACGAAACAAAAATGGCGCGTTATTGGTAGCTATGGTATCAGAACAAGCAACACTATTCATATTTTCTCTTTGGTTTTGCCAATTTTTGACGCATGCTTTGAGTCAAGCAATCGCAAAACTATCTGGAAAGTTTTTTATTTAGTACGAAATCTTATCTTTTTAACGCCTTGTAGCATACGGACTACCGAAGCCATCTATTAAAAAAATAATGTATTTATTTTTACTATACCTAATATAATAAGAATACTTAAATAAAAATTCTAAATAATCTATTTACATAATCAAATCCACACTTTTCGCAGAGCTCACCGCCATTCAAAATAAATATCTCTGTTTTTTTTTTTAATGTCCGTAATTTTTGAGTAAATCGGCGAACAATTTGTTACATTGTTTATATACTTACAATTAGGTACAATTCCAAATTGTAATTTACCATCCCTAATGCGCATCGACCATAGAGTGCAGTACTCGTATAAAACTGGCCACTTTGTCGACTATATGTCGCCCGAGACCTACTGCAGAGCAGTCAATTACAGGTAGTTTAAACCATATGGCCGGAAGGTGAGCTCAGGCAACTAAGGTAGCTCAACGTACGAAAGGTGTTTTTACGTAATGCCATTAAGTTAATTTTGTTCAGAAGTGAAAGTTAAATAGCGTAAACAGCATACTGCTGTGACAATGATAATGAAAATGTTCCTTTGTAATTGTTCGTTCGTAATATCCGCAGTGTTGTGCTCAAATAAACACAAAGTACATGAAATTGCAAAATACATTAAATGCCTTTGGCTGTAGGTAAAATAGATATATGTATATATATTAAATATGCTATTAGCTTCAATGCAAATTTTAAATAATTGTCTTTAATAAGATATTCATCGAAATATTTTCGATCAATAACTATTATTGTTTTGGGGTTCAATTTACTTTGCTAAATTAATTTTGAAATCTATCAATCAATCTTTCAATAATAATGCCATTGCGGTCTTTCGATGATTGAAATGTATGGTAAATTTTCTAAGCAGTAACAACATTTATATTAGCTTCCAATGCTATTCTCGTTAAAGCAGGTCTCCGGAGGGTTAACGGACGATTAGCTCAAACTGGAATTAGTTATAATGAATGTTGTTAGAAATACAATATACATAGTTACTTTTATTTATATCCTTAACCTTTTTATCTTTATACTAAAGTCATTTAATATTTTATCATTGCCGATTTGAAGTTTGTAAACTTAAATTAAAGAATCTTGTTTATTCACCACACCTAATCTAATAGGCCTTTCTAGCTCTGATATCATCTAAATTAATTTATTCATACTTTGACATTCTTGCATTCTTCTTGTTCGTTCGAAAAAAAATATAAAGAAGCCCATGGTGTACTGAATGCAGAAGGTGGCGCCTTTCGGGGTACCGCTACTTCGGTTTTGCCGAGTTTGACAATTTTCAACTTCAACTAGACAAATCATTTTTCACAAATTAGAAAAATGCACCACTGTTTTATTATATTTCAGATTTACTTATTAAACCTCTACCTATTAATCTATTTTTTACATTTTAGAGCAACTAAAATAGGTTTTTCACTGAAATATTTGAAGTTATTAAATTTGCTCTCTCCCGTACTCGTATTCCTGTTTACTAAAGGCTAAATCTGTCACTTCGCCGCGGGAAGGCGCCAACTTCTACTCTATCATTTTTGAAAGATACCTCATCAGGAGATTGAGTTTTTACTTTTTTTGTCATTAGAGGCAAATAAGAAAATTTTACCATTATTTTTTATTTCTTAAATAAAATCCTTCTCATCATAGGTAAATGATCTTATCATTCAAACGCTACTTTGGTTAATTTTTATATTGAGCACTGTCGAGAAATCGAGGTATTACAGTCTTTTTTTTTTCATCGAGAAAAATGTACAATTTTAAGATGAAACATTTCTGTGGTTCATTTCTCGAGAAAAACAATAATGGCGGAAGAGGTGCAATTTTAAAATTAAACAAATGTCACACAGTTATTTTACCCGACAAAGTCCGATATTGTGAATTGAGGCTGGCTTTGCTCCATCAACCACTTCCGGGTGCAGAACAGAAACTATTTTGTCTGCCACGAATTTTACATTATCTAGCTGAAGTCACAAGATTAGGAATTTTTTGCAGAGTCTGTACGCTTCCTCCAGAACGCTGCACTACCCCCATCTCGATATCAGCGCTTGCGAAAATTCTTTCGAATTAGATCATCTCAGCTTAGAAGGGCAACCTTACTCAGAGTTTATGCCGCGGGTTTTGTTTGGGTCTCGACCAAGACTGTTGATCTGGAAATACCGTTTTTTAAAAACAATTTTTAATTATATAAATAATTTTTACTTTCTATGGAAAAAATTTATCTAAAGTATACTGTGGTTTTCTAAATAATAAATTAGACTAAGGAAATAACAATTTGAGACCCCTAACAAAGTCTTAAAACTGACGTACTGTCTGTGATTAATTTACTTCTTTTTTTTTTAAATAAATTGGCCAAAAAATAGAGATCGCAATTAGCAATAGTATTAATTAATAAAAATTGCATTAAAAAAAGTGGTGGTAATGGCATAGCAGAAATAGCGGGAAAAATCAGTACAAAATAGTAGAAATTTATAAAAAAGAGTGGTAGTTATTAATAGTAGCGTTAGCAGAAATAGTAGCAGAAATTAGTTAAAAGTGTGGAAGAAATTAGTAACAGCATTAGCGAAAATAGTAGTAGTAATTAGTAGTAGTAGCAGTAGTTGTCGTTCCCACGCAATATCCGTTCTGTTCGAATCGACCAGCAAACGCTGAAGATTTGGCCAGTTGCGCCAACACTATAGACCGATTATTGTTGAAAAAAATATATAGGATGTTTCCTCCGTTTGGGTGATTAGTTTTGCGCCACCTTGTATTCTGCTATTGTTTATTTATTCAAGCGCAATAATTAGCTTCAAATGAAATTTCAAACTTTCTAACTACAAACTTTTTAATATCCACACCGCGTTTGAGGGTGAAAAATGTATACATGCGCAATTTAACACCGATTTGTTTATGTGTTTTTTTCAAAAATGGCATTTATACACATTGTGTGTGTTCGTCATGTAAATTTAGTGTATGGAAATTTTATTTTGCGAAAATGCTAAAAATTATTTAATAAATAATTAACCTTAGTATAAATGCTCCCAGTGTGAACGAAGCCTTATTCAGTTTTAAGACTTAGTAAACTATTGTATTTTTATATATAATTATTTTTCCTTTGTGTGAAACATAAATATCGGGTGTTTTTTTTAGGGGTATAGAACTTCGAATTGAAATAAAACACAAGAAAATCGTTTTAAGGTCCATCAATTTGGCTTTATTGGAAGGATAATTTTATGCCATTAATGTTTAAATATGATTTCGGGCATGTGGCCGCCGCGGCTGGCTCCAATAAAGCCAATTCTACAGGTCCAATTTTCAACCACTTTTTCGAGCATATGGGGCCGTATGTCGGCAATAACGCCACGAATGTTGGCTTCCAATTCCCCTCACGTTTCTGGTTTGTTGGCGTAGACGAGCGACTTCACATATCCCCAAAGAAAATAATCCAATGGTGTCAAATCACACGATCTTGGTGGCCAATTTACAGGTCCATTCCGCGAAATTATGCGCTCATCGAATGTTTCCTTCAATAAATCGATTGTGACGTGCGCTGTGTGGCATGTAGCGCCGTCTTGTTGGAACCACAACTCATCCACATTCATGCCATCCAATTCGGGAACAAAATAGTCGGTTATCATGGCTCTATACCGGTCTCCATTAACGGTAACTGCCTCTCCAGCATTATTGCGGAAGAAGTATGGCCCAATGACTCCACCAGCCCATAGAGCACACCAAACAGTCAGTTTTTGTGGATGTAATGGCGTTTCAAGGGTCTCATGTGGATTCTCTTCACTCCAAATGCGGCAATTTTGCTTGTTGACGTAGCCATTCAACCAAAAATGAGCCTCATCACTGAACAAAATTTTGCGATGAAAATCAGCATCGAGATCAATCTCATTTTCGGCCCATACACCAAAATCACGACGCATTGCATGATCTCGCGGCTTTAATTCTTGCACAAGCTGGATCTTGTAAGGTCGCAAGCCAAGATCTTTGCGCAAAATCTTCCATAAAGTTGATGGACAAAGCTCCAATTGCTGTGCACGGTGGCGAATCGATTCATTCGGGTCCTCTTCAACACTTTGCTCTACAGCGGCAATTGTTTCTTCGGTGCGCACTGTTCGACGTCTCTGCGGATGCGTATTATCACATAGAGTAAACGTAGTGCGAAAACGATCCATGGTTAACCGAATTAATTGCTCTGATGGACGATTATGTCGACCATAAAATTGACGGAGCTCGCGGTAAACTTCGCGAACTGAACCATTATTTTCGAAATAAATTTGCACGATTTGCAAGCGTTGTTCTTTTGTCAACCTGTTCATGATGAAATGGCAAACCAAACTGACCATAAATGACATTAGAGTTGCCAGATTTGACCACAAAATGCCAGTTTTATCTCTATTCGAAAAACAAACCTGTAAAAAAAACACCCGATATATATATATAAATAGCGTAGACAACATTGCATGGACAGTTGCCACTTGTTAAAAAAGTTATAGTCTATAAAATAAATAAGTTAAATCAAATATTGCTTCATAAGGACTGGATAGATCTGAATAAGATTTGGCACATATAAAGTCCATTAATATTAGCCACCAAAAAATCGATTTAAAAGGAGTTGCCACCTGTGTAAAAGGTTACATACAATTTAAACAATAAATTAATTCAAATACTGCAGTATGGGTATCAAATGTAAGAGGCTTAATAAGGCTTCTTTTACCAATTATTTGCAAGGAAGGTTGCCACCTGTTTAAATGCAAATTCAGTTAATTAAAAAACAAATAGATGATATTTTACAATATGAGTGCCAACCTACAAATTTTAAGAAAGCGTAATTTCAAAAATTAGTCTGAAAAGGGTTGCCACCTGTTTAAGAAATTAATTTAAATTCCACTAAGTTAAATCAAATACATTTAATATTAAATATAAAGCATAAAAAAGCCTTATTTTCCAAACACTTTTAAAGAAGGTTGCCACCTGTTTATATGCAAATTACATAAGTTAAACCAAAAAATTAACGATATTTAACAATATTAGTGCCAAGCTATAAATATTAAAAGCTACAAATTTCAAAAACAATTTTGGAGAGGGTTGCCACCTGTTTCAAAAATTACTAAAAATTATAATAAGTTAAATCAAATATTGAAGTATGGCTCCCAAACAAAAAAATTTTAAGAAAGTTTTATTTTAAGAATACTTCTGGGGAGGGTTGCCACGTGCTAAAAAGAGTAAATTTAATTAAATTATTAAGTTAATGGAATTGTCACGTAATGAGATTCAAAGTATGTAGGCTTAAAAAAACCTAATTATGAAACTATATTTAAGGAGTTTTGCCACATGTTTAAAACATGAATTTAATACTATTTGTAAGCTTACTGAAATATAACAGAATTACCCTGAAACGAAAGCGTTTATACGGAAGCATGTCTGAATAGAGTTGCCACCCCTTAAAGGCCGCAGATTCAATTTAATTGGTGTCAAAAACGTTCAAGGAAACTCTTTTTCAGAAATATAATCGTAGAGTAGAGAATTTAAATTCATTTAAATTTATGCTTAGTAAAACTTAGTATCGAACCAATTTCTTCACTGTTTGAAAATTAAATAAAATTAAGGATATTTCCAGTAAACATACATACATATATGTATTTGTATACACTTTTTTGAAAGCTGTTCATAAAAGAGTTGCCACGTTTCCAAAACTAAAGCAATTTTTCTCAACAAAAATCCTAACCAACATTCCCAACAACATTAATAATGAATTAAGATTTGGCACACATACATAGCACATTATATCTGTCACAATAGAACTAATTTTTTTTAGAGGTTGCCATATGTTTGAAAGGATAAATTCATTTAAACAAGTGGATGAAGTCAAATATTGAAATATGGGTGATAAACGAAAGAGGTTTTGTAAAGCTTCACTTCCAAAATATTTTGAAAGAAGATTGCCATCTGTTTAAAGATCAACTTAGCTAAATTATCTCTAAAAATGATTAACTAATTTGTGTTTATTCGGAGGAATCAGCACGTCATAATGATAATTTTTATAAATATTTGGTAAAATATTACACCTTTATAAAAGTTGTAAAGAGGTGTTCGTCAATATCACGATGTATAACAGTACGTTATGTAAATTAACTTCACATTTCCAGGTTTAAGTAAAAATTTTAGGGCATAATTAAAAACAGTAGCAAAAATAGTAGTAGTAATTAGTAGTAGAAGAAGTTAGTAAAAATAGCAGTAGAAATTAGAAAAAATAGTGCAGTAATTGGTAGTGGCGTAATTGAAAACAGGAACAGAGGTAGTAAGAAATAGTAGTAGAAATTTGGAAAAATAGTAGTGATAATTAGTAGTAGCATAAAAAAAAATATTAGTAAAAAAAATAGTAGACATTTTGTAAAAACAGTATTAGGAATTGGTAGTGGCTTTAGGGAAAATAGCAGAAAAAGTAGTAAAAAATAGTAGTAGAAATTAGTAGTAAGTAAAACGAGTAGTATAAATTTGTGAAGACAGTAGTAGTAATTAATATTAGCATTAGTAAATATAGAAGTAGAAATTAGTGACAATGGTAGTAGCGGTGTTAGTCGTAGTGCGTTTTTAATATATTTTAGCACTAATTGGGGTTTGCTATTGCCTTTGTTTTCCTGATGCAGAGCATATATTCTGGCCTTTCTAATTGGATTTCACAGAAAATCGACAAACGTCGACAAATGTCTCAAAAGCCAAAGTTTTTCCTTTGGTACCCCAGGCTGCAATATTCTGTAAAATATCCAGTAAGAATACGTAAGTCCTTCCAAGTTAGTGAAAGTAACTTTCTCGATAATCCCCTTAAGGGAACAAGGAATTGTTTTGCCCTGCGCTATTTAACCAGTAGCTAGACATTTTTTTTTTCTGGTCTCTTTAGGACTTCATTAAAATGACTTTTGGAGAGTCCACAAAATAGGCTAGGAGTAATTTCCTAGTTTTGCAAAGTGATCGGCTTTCTCATTTTCCTCATGCCCCTTATGATGAGGAATCCTTCCTACGTTTAAAGTGCTTAAGTTTCCTAGTGTATTAAATACAGTTAGGCACTCAAATGTCAGTTCACCTCGTGTCTGATTTTAGGGCTTTAAGAGCCAGTTGACTGTCGGAGAAGATATATGTATATATTTGTTCTTCTACCTGAGATATAGATCGGTGTCATCGGTAACATGGGTATGAATTTTTTGAATTTGGGCCCGTATATTCCCGTCTCTATCCCAGCATTATCCAATGTTGATCCATTCAGGAACCAGATGTGTGAATAAGTTTGAAGTTAATGGATTTCACTTTTAGTAAATCAAACTGCTGATGGTAGATATAACTCTGTGAGCCAGGTAAAATTGCATAGTTATCACCATATAATTAATCTAAATAGTTTTGTTATATTCAATTTATACACTAGAAATTCATTTATATGCTTACCAAAATTTCAAAGTTATACCAAAGAAAAAAAAACTAAAATGTAGTATTTATAGCTGAGCAAAATTCTATTAGATAATGTGGAACTGCTACTTGTGTAAAAAATATTAATAGCGTTTTTCTCTTTACTTGCTTAATTTAGGCAAAATACTCAGCTGAATGTCGTCTAAGGTTATATCTAAGTAGTAAATCGAAGTGCGCTAAATACAAGTGTATTTGGTACAGTTGTGAGCACAATCACTGTTTAGCATTTCTACACTGATATCTTATACTTATTTAATAGATGTACTTAGATTTCTGCAACGACATATTAAAGTTGCCACACACACACACACACACACAACGAGTATGTATCGGGTGTTTTTTTTAGGGGTATAGAACTTCGAATTGAAATAAAACACAAGAAAATCGTTTTAAGGTCCATCAATTTGGCTTTATTGGAAGGATAATTTTATGCCATTAATGTTAAAATATGATTTCGGGCATGTGGCCACCGCGGCTGGCTCGAATAAAGCCAATTCTACAGGTCCAATTTTCAACCACTTTTTCGAGCATATGGGGCCGTATGTCGGCAATAACGCCACGAATGTTGGCTTCCAATTCCCCTAACGTTTCTGGTTTGTTGGCGTAGACGAGCGACTTCACATATCCCCAAAGAAAATAATCCAATGGTGTCAAATCACACGATCTTGGTGGCCAATTTACAGGTCCATTCCGCGAAATTATGCGCTCATCGAATGTTTCCTTCAATAAATCGATTGTGACGTGCGCTGTGTGGCATGTAGCGCCGTCTTGTTGGAACCACAACTCATCCACATTCATGCCATCCAATTCGGGAACAAAATAGTCGGTTATCATGGCTCTATACCGGTCTCCATTAACGGTAACTGCCTCTCCAGCATTATTGCGGAAGAAGTATGGCCCAATGACTCCACCAGCCCATAGAGCACACCAAACAGTCAGTTTTTGTGGATGTAATGGCGTTTCAAGGGTCTCATGTGGATTCTCTTCACTCCAAATGCGGCAATTTTGCTTGTTGACGTAGCCATTCAACCAAAAATGAGCCTCATCACTGAACAAAATTTTGCGATGAAAATCAGCATCGAGATCAATCTCATTTTCGGCCCATACACCAAAATCACGACGCATTGCATGGTCTCGCGGCTTTAATTCTTGCACAAGCTGGATCTTGTAAGGTCGCAAGCCAAGATCTTTGCGCAAAATCTTCCATGAAGTTGATGGACAAAGCTCCAATTGCTGTGCACGGTGGCGAATCGATTCATTCGGGTCCTCTTCAACACTTTGCTCTACAGCGGCAATTGTTTCTTCGGTGCGCACTGTTCGACGTCTCTGCGGATGCGTATTATCACATAGAGTAAACGTAGTGCGAAAACGATCCATGGTTAACCGAATTAATTGCTCTGATGGACGATTATGTCGACCATAAAATTGACGGAGCTCGCGGTAAACTTCGCGAACTGAACCATTATTTTCGAAATAAATTTGCACGATTTGCAAGCGTTGTTCTTTTGTCAACCTGTTCATGATGAAATGGCAAACCAAACTGAACATAAATGACATTAGAGTTGCCAGATTTGACCACAAAATGCCAGTTTTATCTCTATTCGAAAAACAAACCTGTAAAAAAAACACCCGATACATAAATAGCGTGAATTTTTGTCCCACCAATGTGGGAGCGTAGCCATTATCTGTGGGGGTTGTGTCAAATGAAAAAATTTATTAAGTTGTCATCCTCTTATATTGAAGTTTTTTCCTTTAAATGCTTAGTTGCTGAAACGAAATGAATCTCTTTGGCAAGCACAGCTTTAGCTTTGAGCACTAAATTGTAAAATTGTAAGAAAGTTATATTCTGAAGTGGGCGTACTCCATGTAAGTATATAAAATATGTTAGTGTGGGTTGAGAACAAAGAAGTTGAAAAAGATCTAACCTCTGTTGAGCGTAATTCAAAACAAATATAAAATTTTTTGAGCACTACAATGAACGCTGAAATTATTGATTTTTTATAACTTTGGAATTTGATACACGATTTTTATAAATACTGTATTTTGGGCGCACTGCTCGATGTTTATTCCATATTTTTTTCGTAGATGTTAAGATTCTCCAAGGTTATGTTTCAGTTCGCAAAGATGTTCCTTTTAGGATAACAAGGAACAAGGAATTTTTGAGCTTTATTCCTTGTTCCTTGTTATCCTCACTTTAGTATTAAAAGGAACAACTTTGCGAACTGAAACATAACCTCGGAGAATCTTAACATTTTATTTATTTTATTTATTTCTTATTTATTTAGAAAAGAGAGCTGATCAATAACTTTATTAAAATCGTTTAGTTGCGAAATTTTCAGTTTAGAATTTTCTGAAAAGTATCCTAATTATTAGCCTTGAACACTCAAATAATAATAAAATAAAAAACAAACATGAAAAAATATCATCTGGATTGAAGAAAAACAGCAATCAAAAAGATTTAATTTCGTATTCGTGTTGAGCTGAAAAACGGAAAAATCAAAATTGCCAAAATTTGCGAAAAGTCAAATTCTTATTAATACTTATGAAGTATGAGTACTTTTGGTGGTGAAAAATTGTTTAAACAAACTTTTTCATTAAAACATTGCAAAGTAGATTAAAATAACTAACTTTTATTATAATAATAAATTTAATAATTAAATAAAATAATCTCCTACAATGTGCCGTTCCCGAATTATTGGAGCTGTAAAACGCAACTGCCATTGGAAAAAGACAGCTGATCAAAAGTTTTAAAAAACATAATTCCGCCAAAAAAAATTTGTTGAGCGAAATAAAAAAAATACGTACCAATTTATATTTGATAAAAAACTTTAAAAATTATTTCAATGAAATTTGCACCATCGACGGCAAATCTGATATGGGATCACCCAAAGGGTTTCATTAATTTTGAAAAACTTTTACTCAAGTGGTGAAAAATATCACAATTGAAAGAAGAAATTACGACATCAAAATAAGTAACAACTTTTTTATTGTTCTTTTTTTTTAGTGTAGCATTGTGTTCGAAATTAATTACGACTAAATTTTACGCTAATTTAATTTAAAATAAAATAAATTAATTTCGAGTAGGAAATACAATTTTAAGATTGTGGGAACGGTTCGATTCCCGATGCTTCAATGTAAAAACCTTTACGATTTTTAATTTTTTTGGATTGTTCTTCGAACTATTTAATTCATTATAATTATGACGGTGGTGAGAAATGTTTCTTTATTTATTATACAAAAATATCCTTTGTTTTGAAAACCGTTCTTTACATTTTGACCCCGAATTTTTTTGTGTATTGGAGTTCTTATTTGTTTTTTCAAAGCACTTTCTTCCTTTTCTAAATTTTTTACAAATTATATAAAAATCTTATTTTTAATTTTCCTTAATACATATCTCGAAAACTATTGTTTTTCTTTTAATAAATTACAGTGCCCGCAAATAACGATTAGTTTTCAGATTTGAGCTCATAAAAGCATACTGAGCGAATTCCAGCCTGCTTAAGGAGGAACACCAACATAATCCTTATTACACCTTAGCCGCATTCATTTTTACTTGTTTAAATTAAATTAAGAAAAAAATTAAAATTATAAAATTATAATTTTTTTCTGAGTCTTATATATTGCTCATAAAATAAGTGTTAGTTTTTGAGTTTAATTTTTTGCTTCGGAATAAAGTTATTTTTTCAGTTTAATTTTTTGCTAAAAAAATAAATTTTTTTTTGATGCAAACAAATTCACCAAAAAATTTTGTTTATGAAAAAATTACTACATTTTAGAGTTTAAAACTTACAAATTAAAGTTTCACAACTATTCTGAATTTACGAAAATTCAAAAGATTTAAAATCAGCTTATCTCATTGTGTTTTCTGGTATGCAGTTATGTAACCAATTTAATTTCAGTATAATAAATTGCAAAATTTTAAGCAACTAAAAGCTTTCCTTGATTTTGGAGTTCGTCTGGACGTTTTACAATATTAATTTGAACTCAAGGTCAGTTGTAAGGAAAGTATTTATTGGAAAAAAGACAACAAGGTTGTAAGGAAAAAAGGAGAAAAGCAACAGCATTTCAAAAGCCGGCTGTGGATTATGATAAGGAGATGTGGAGATCTCCGAAATAGCAGCTATAATTTTTAACGATCTGACTGTTGTTCGCTTTTTTCCCAATAAATACTTTCCTTATAACCGGCTTTAAGTTCAAAAATTAATATTTTTTATTTAAATAAATTAAGGCAAGAAATAAAATATATATTCTCTTCTACATTAAAATTAATTTTGTTCAGGCGTTGTAATAATTCTTTAGAATGCTCGCTCCTAATTTATCCTAAACCCAATGCTGTTTTAAGCTTAGTTGGAGCGTTCAGACCATAAACTGTTCCACTTACACTTACATTAAATAAGTCCAAACGTCTAAGGTTTCTACATGATGCATTTAAACTAATTCTATCGAGAAGAGCCGGGCGGACAGTCAACATTCCCTGAAATAACATCAGTAATGAAAGAGATGGACAACGATACGATAGCCTTCTGTTACTCAATGCCATTAAGTTAATTAGCTGAAATCAAGAAAATTATAACGGGACATGTTCTGAAAAATATAGTGTACGCAGTACGAACCAAATAAAAACTTTTTGAACTGCCACAAACATTTTTCTATTTGGTAAATAAGGTATTCGGTAAATAGCCTTTAGTCTCTAATCGAGACTCTTCGGTGGTGAGATTGATTTTGAGCCTATTGTGTATTCAGTAAGCCGTCTCAAGTCGCTAGTCTACAAATAAAGTCACCAATTTGTCAGCTGGTCCTAAGCAGCTTACAAACCAAAGAAATGGGGGAAAGTATTGAACAAACATGGAAATGAAGTAGCACTTGATCTGTTCCTTGGTCTTTCGCTAAATTTTGCTTAAATATATACAAAATAACATTTACTTTTGTATCTTGTTTTGCCATTTTGATCGAATGTGCATATGGGTTTATCTAATTTTTACACATATTTTAATAAAAAATCGGTTCACATAAAATGCAGTAAAAAGAATTTTGAACGCTTAATTTCAATGTTAGTTTTACGATAACCATATTGTTCTTTTCAAATTTTAAAGAGTAATTAATGTTGTTGACAAAGATTTGAAAAAGTATATTGTGAGCTATCGATGAATACATTTGCATTGAAGTTGATTGCACATCTCTAGTTGACCATACAATCAGCTGATTGTCTCTACTGTTTTTCACAACAGTTTTTGGTGAAATTTTTCGAGACCGAAACCGTCTTAAGTCACAAAAAATTAATTTAAATGAAAGTCTCAAATTTAGTGACTTGAGATAAGACCGAGTTACAGAATACCGATATTATCCAACTGTAAAACCACAGAATGAAATGCTTTAGATGGGCAAGTTTCGCAAATAGAAAAATGACAACAACAGTCAGGAGTTGTCATCAATGACAATAGGAAAGTGTGGTGATCTCCGAAATAGCTATAATTTCTACCACTCTCTGACTGTTGTTGTCTTTTTTCCAAAATACTTTCCTTATACTGGCCTCGAGCTAGAAAATTAATATTTGTCAATTTAACAAATCAGGCCAAAAAATAGTACATTGCTTAAAGCATTAAAATTAATGCGGTTTTTTGTAGTTGTAACTGTGATTAGTAGAATGTTTGTAGTATAGTTTTCCCCATTCACCGCCCCCATTAAGATAGTAAAATCTTGGCGCTAAATCAAATAAAACTCTGATCCTTTCCCTCAATGCTCACAACAGTCGGTGCTACAGTATCGAAATGACCCGGGCTTAAAGCGATAAGTTTTGGAAAATTTATGGCAAAAATTTGAAATGATAAACAAGAATTAACGCACCTTCTTAATGTAGTAAAAAAATAGCTACTTTGTTATGTATCTCTTTTACTACGAATTCAGCTACTCTGTTAATGATATTAGCGTATGTGTTAAAAAAAAAAAGCATAGAACGTAGAAATTATTTTCTCCTACTACAATTGTGATATTCGTGGTTACTCTCGCGTGCAATTAAATGGCATGCATAAAATCTGGTTTGACAGTGAAACGAAACATCATTGTGGCATTCAGATATCAAAGAAAGACTAAAGGGGAAACCAACTGAATTGTAAAATTGTTTAACGTGTAGCGAAGTACTTTTGAGCATTGCAAAAAATTTCAACACTGAGACAAAGTATTACCATGTGTGGTATTCAGTACTTTTCTTTATTACATATCGTTTCGCTGTTTTCACGGAACTTTACGACTCTATTTTTTCCCAATTTATCTATGTAAGTTTGCATTTTATCAAAAATTAGCGGGAACTAGTGAATGAAATACGAAATATTTATTGGTTCTCATCATTCATTCAGCATGGACATCGATAGGCTGCTTTACCCAAAAAGTAAAACTGTTGTGTCGACAAATTCGTTAAATTAGTTAGAGTTTTTTGTTTTGTTTTATTTATGAAATAATTTAAAATGGAAGCACTAACTCTGTCTCTAAGTGACAATAAAATTGAAGGTTGTGTAAACCCGCTGGTGTTCTTTGGGAAAAATCTTTAGCTTTGTCTGGATGCAACTGATTTTTTGTTTGTCTATTTTTGTCTCCTGTCTCTGAAAAATACACAGAAAAACATAATTCCGTGCGTTCGCATCAATCGTTTATTATAATTGTATATAATAATTTTTCGTAACGAACTGACCAACGGAAAAAAATCTATAAATATTCTCGATTTTACGGTCTCAATGATTCTGCAATGAAAACGCCATCTATGAGCCGGGGCAAGTGTTTTATCGAGTCAGTAAAGTGAGTTCAACATCATCGAGAAATTTATTGTCGATACACAGGGCCAAATTTACCTAAACTGCCGCCCTGGTCAAATGCCAAAATTCGCCCTTTTCAATTTGGAATATGTGTTGATTTTTTTTTTGGTTTTTTTTTTGTTAGAGTCCGAAGATAATTGCCGCACATTTGCATTTTCTTACTCCCGCCAACGTTTTCTTCGGGCCCATCCATAAAATACGTGACATTAAATTTTGTCAAAATGACGGTTCGTGCAGGATGGGTGTTCTTACACGCAAGAAACTTGTAACAAAAAAGAATAAATAAAAAATAATAATTAATTTTAAACTTTGTTCAAAATTTACCGCCCTAGAATATTTGCCGCCCTTATGGGAAATCCCCCCCCCCCCCCCCTATCGATACGGGTTCAGTGAATTCATCGCAATATTTGGCGATCGATATCGGATGAGGCTTTTGGTTAGAGGAACAGTGGGAGTGATGCAAATTATTTACCATCTACGTACTTTTGAATTGATAGGTAAATTTAAACTTTGTCATAGTCTCGTGTTCGCAAAAATCCCTTTTTTTTGATGCACTTAAATTATTTTCTAAAGAACAGACTTACCCACTTTCATCAATTTATATTCCTTACTATTTTTCATCCGTTCTTTCTTTATTTATCTCTTTGTTTGTTTGACTTTGTATTCCTTTATTCATTTGAAAAACCTACTTAAGATATACAATGACTGGAGATCGATTGAATGGAGATGCCCAAAATGTTATGGAAGAGTTTTTTACATACCCAGAAGCTTAAAATGTGTTTGAAGTTCTCACAGTATTGAATGTGGTGAATTTGTAAAGAAGTTCATATATTATTTCCACCACCTTAAATTTAATTCCAAAAATTCCTAGACACCACACACTAGTTAGCGAGAGAAACTTGCAGTGCAATCTTATTAAAAACCATGTAATATTCCCCCGCACAGGCTTTATTTCATTTTATCGAGAATCGAACAGCATGACACACATATTTTTTTTCAAATATCTTCGTGTAATTTAATTAAATTGGACTTTTCAACCAGTTGACAACCCTCACAAAGTTAGCTCTGAACCTTCTTTCTGAGACGGACCGCTTGACGCCAATTTTTGAATATTTCGTATGACTTGTGTATAATTTAGTTAAATTCGACTTTTCAAATAGGTGGCAATACTCTCAAAAATAAAGGAATGTACTTTCTGTGCGCCAAAATAAACCGCTTGACACCCATACTTTAATTTTTTATATAACTTGTGTATGAATAAATTAAATTTGAATTTTCAAACAGGTGGCAACCATCTTATAAAATTATAGCTAGCTATAAACCTTTTCCTCAGCGAAACGAAACGTTTGGTATTCACATTTTAATATTTAATATAATTGTGTATAATTTAATAAAATTTCAATTTTCAAACAGGTGGCATCGCTGCATGAATTAACCTATTCTTCGCCTAGACCAACCGTTTGTCTGTAATATTTTAATATTTTATTTAACTTGCGTATAATTTTATTTAATTCGACTATTAAAACAGGTGGCAAGCCTCTCCCAAGCATAAAATATGCTTCGCGACCAATTCTCATACCCTCCAAATAAAGTTACATGCATAATTTCATAAAAATTGATCAATCCGTTTCGGAGGAGTTCGATCACAAACACCGTGCCACGAGATTTTTATATATAAGATCACATTTTTTGCCTTGCCCCTTTAATAGCAATACAGTATTCCCCGCTTAATTGCATTTAAAAATTTGCATTGGGAAAATTAAATGTATATTTTTTTTGATAACAAACATTTTAAACCAATTATGCTGGCAAATTAATTAGATGTTTTATTTTATGACGCAAATATATCAACGAGTTTGAATGTCTCTCGAAAAGTAAGCTGGGTACAGATTGCAGATGCTGCTGCTAACAAATCTTCCCAAACATTTAGCAGATATTTGTCTAAATATTCTCGCCTCTGAGCAGATTCAAAGAATACACATATTTTTGAAAATAGTTCACATTTAGTTAACGCTAGACTGACTTCACTCTTTAATTTAATAAAGTGTGATAACCGAAGTGAAACCACACGCCCGTTTCTTTAATTTAGTACATATTTTCAAAAAGAAAGCAACAACAAATGATGCCTATCCATAAACATAAAACAAAAACAAACAACTGTTAACAGGATTTTCGAATTCAAAACCAAATCACGCACAATCCAAAACATTTGTGGAAAATTTACGACCAAGTTCAGCGAAGCATTAAATTTTTATTGAAATTATGGCAAATACTCGTACAGATGTAAAATTCACACCGCGATGGGCGTGCCAGCGTGTGTGTGTGTGTAGACATTATACATATGTACATTCATGCTTGAGCTGATAACGGTTAAATTTGCGTGATTGTAGATTGAAGATTACAGATAGAAATGTGTTGGGCGGGGGCGTGGGTACATCAATGTTCATGTTAGCGCAATAATAAGGCATACTACATATTATATCTATGTAAGTATATTGTATATATATATATAGATATAAATACATACATATGTGCATGAGTGCGCACGTATGTGGGAACGTATGTGCATTAGGGTGGGCAAAACAATTTTTTCTACTAAAACTGACTTACTACGGAGTAAGCGCATCGGACGTTCGGTGAATGGGCCCAAAACGAGATGTACACCGATCTCGATTTTCATAAGACATTTTTGTTCAGCGATGAAGTTCACTTTTGGTTGAATCGGTGCGTTAATACCGAAAATTGTCGCATGTGAAGTGTTGATAATCCAGAGGATCCGTTACATCCTCAAAAAGCCCCTGTTGTAGTGTGCTCTATGGGCAGAGGGAATCATTGGTCCATATTTCCGGCTTGATCCGGCCATAATGTTACGGTCAATGGGGAACCCTATAGAGCCATGACTAGTGACATTTTTTAGTGCCTGAATCGGAGGATGTTGATGTGGACGATCTTTGGTTCCAACAAGACGGCGCTACACTCCATACAGCCAACGAAAAAATAAATTTATTGAAGGAAGCTTTCGGAGAGCGGTTGTGTCGCGCGTCTTGAGCCTAAGGCGTGGCCTCCAAGATCGTGCGATTTAACACTACTGTACTGTACTGTTTTGGTGGGGTTATTTGAAGTCAATTATCTACGCAGATAAGCTCGCGACTATTGACGCCTTGGAAGGGAATATTCGGTGCGTTATCGCTGACAAAAATCGTTGAAAATTAACCCCCGCGGCCTCTCCCGAAGCAGCGGTCACTTGCCCGAAATCATTTTAAGAACATAATGGCAAACCTTTATCTTTATAATAAAGCTTAATTCTTAGTCATAACATTAAATGATATACATTTTGTTCTCTCTTGAAAACCACATGTTTGAAAAAACCACAACTTTAAGGCACAGTGTAGAATAAACAAGAAGTCTAAAAAGAGTTTCGTACCTGCGCCTTTTTCAAAAAAAATAAAAAAAATACCTCACCCCAAAATGATAAATCTTTTTACACAAATTTTGTAGAAACTTCTAGGGTATGCTATTTTGTAAAAAATAAATTTTATTATAAAATGGTGCAGGTTTCAAGTGACCAAGCCTTTCTGTGCTTTTTTGTTGCAATTTTTCCCCCATATAAGGAATCTAGCGGCGGATTCGGTGTGTTACGGGTTCGAATCCCGGCCGGAGAAGTAACAATAAAAAATTATAGAAAAACTTTTTCCCAATAACGCTCGCCCCTCGGTAGGCAATGGCAAACCACCGTGTACATCTCTGCTATGAAAAAACTTCGCACAAAAATCATTTTGCCGTGTGGATTAGTAGTAGAAGTTCGGCCAAACGTCGAGCTATATATGCGATATAATTACAAATTATTATATTATTATTATTACAACGTATAAATAAAATTATTTTTAAAACAAAAATTATTAAAATTCAAAGGAAATTTGTGTGCACTTGAATTCTGCACTTTGTTTCACTGAAATTTAATTAGCTACAAAACTACATAAACGAAAAGTCTCTAAGTATTCGGATTTAAATTTTTTTAAATTTGTTACCCTATTTTTTAAAAACTGTTTTTAAATTTTTAAATTTAATTCTACGAAATCCGAATTTTTGATTTAAAATAAACCATCAAAATAATGAATTTGTGATCAAGTGAAGTTTCCATTGATTTTTTAATAAAAAATATTGAAACGCGTTTTTTATTTAGTTATAATATTTTCAGCTAATCTGAAATTTAAACTTTATTATATTGAAATTGAAATGGGTGCACAACAGAAAGGTTTCTAAAAATTTTGAATACAAATTTTGAAAATTTTGAAAATTTTTAATAAAAATTTTATTACAAATTTTGAAAATTTCGTAAAACAATAATTTTTAAGTTCAAGATCAGTTTTGTTTTTACTTCCAAAGTATTGCAAAAAAATTAATATTTAAATTTAATGATAAGCACAGCAACCATAACAAATATAAATAGATTTGCCATAAGCAACCCCAACCACTCATGCATTGCAATTGCGGCAGGCTGTTGAACGTGAATTGTGTTTGGCTGTGGGAAGGAAGAAAGGCAACAAGAGGCCCACATGTCCGTTTGGATCACTGGCTTCGTATTTGCTTTGCAACCCTGTGGGCTTGAATTCAAAGCCGCACAGTGCCTGGGTAGAAATTTGATGACCAAATGTGATAGTTTCCAAAATAGCAGCCAAAATTTCTACCGCTTTGACTATTATTGCATTGCCCTATTACTTTCCAAATAAAAAACTGACCAGACACTTCAAAATTATTGAAGAAAACTTCTTTAGCGGCATGAGAGTGATTTTTTACATCATGTCACGCCAGTTGAGTCGCTATCGCGTAACGAAGATCAACGACTACACTACTCGACAAAAAAAATCTCCAAGAATAAAATAGGCCTTTCCTAAAGTGAAATTTTCTCCTGATTCCGAATATGACTTTCATTTTCTTGTGGCAGATCTAGTTTCCGAGATATCGGCGAAAATATGAAAATTCCCATTTTTGCAGAACACTACTTCATATAGGTACGGCAAAAATTTGTATTTTTCATTTTTTCGTTTTAAACTGTTGAATTATGCATTATACTAATTCCCATAAAAATGTCTTGCCTTCACCTCCCTCAAGTATCTTCAGTAGTTTGGCCACTATGCCAAAAAACGTTCAAAAAATGTTGAAAAAAAAACGAAATTTTTTACACAATTTCAGATTTAACCACTTTAAAATCGGAAAAATTCTATTGACGAAAAAAAGTTAGCCCTCCTATGTTGTAGGTAATTTAACTACGAAAATTTTAAGCATACCAGCACAACAATCGGACGTGCCATTGAAACTATAGCCCCGTTAACTTGCAAGCGTCTATCCTACAATTTTTTTATAGAGAAAATTTTTATTCAAACTAGGTTTTTATTTTTTTATAACGTTTTATTATAGACATATGTTTGCACGTTAAACTGTATTCAATTGAGTAATATGAGTATAAATCAGCAATTCAGTAAAAAACAACAACGACAACAACATTAAATACATACATATCTACATCTAAAAAAGTCAAATTGAGCGATTTTACCGTGGTGGTCAATAGTGTAGTTTTTCAACAAGGCTTTGACCATCTCTCTATAGTTGGGATCTTTGTTGTTGCCAAGAAACCCACTAACGACTTGCTTAAAGCTGTCCCAAGCCGCTGCTTCTACTGATGATAAATGATTCGCAAAATTTTCGTCTTTCAGCAACTTTCTAATTTGCGGACCAACAAATATACCTTCTTTTAATTTGGCTTGAGTTATTTTAGGGAAAAATTTCGTTAGGTACTGGAAGGATGGCGCGTCCTTATTTAAAGCCTTTACAAAATTTTTCATTAATCCTAATTTGATGTGAAGTGCTGGCAAAATAACTCGTTCGGGATTTACTAAAGGCGGGTTTGCGATATTGAAGGCACCTGGTTCGTACTCAGCTCTTGGTGGCCAGTTTTCCTGAATATAATGGGTTTCTCTAGCACGGCTGTCCCAAAGACAGAGAAAACAGCAATATTTAGTGAAACCTCCTTGAAGTCCGAGAACTATAGCTACAACCTAGGATGTATTTCATATACTATTTATTTTAAACTGTACCACCGAAACTGCTTACCTTTAAGTCCGCACAAATTTTCCAATTAAATTGTTTATATTGAATGAGCTCAAGTAAATTTGATATGCTTAAATAAGTTTCTTTAGTATTCTCAGAATGTGCCACTGGTATTGACGGTAACGAATTTCCTTTATGGAGTAATGCTGCTTTTAAACTATGCTTTGAACTGTCTATAAACAAGCGCCAATCATCCACTTTATTTTCTAATTTTAGTGCTTCAAATAAACCTTGAATATCATTGCAGTAGCAAATATTTTCACTTTTAGTAAAAAAAGAAGAGAAAGTCTTGTGTCTATTTCGAAATTTGGAAGTACTTGTCGAAGGGCCCAGGCTGCCCCATTGCTGCAAACGAGATCCTAGAACTTCGCTATCAAATTTCGATAATTTCAAATCTCTGACCAAGTCATTAAGTTCGGCTTGTGAGACTCGATGTGGGATCTCTCCTTCTTGTCCACTTTCTGAATTATCTGCTTCGGAGTCACTTTCGCTTGAGGCTTCAAAACTTATAGGCGGTCTAGGTATGGGTAAGGTATGGTCATGTAGTTTTGGTTTTTTAGCTGATGCCACATTTGGATAAGTTATTAATTTCCTCTTTTTTCTCGTTTTACCTTTAAGGTCTATCACGCAAAAATAGCACTGGTCGTGGTTAAAGGGTTCAGTCCACATCATTGGAACACCAAACTTCATGTTATGACCTTTACCCGATACCCATCTCATTAAAGTTAATCTACAGGAGGCGCAAATAAAATTAGGTGTCCAAGATTTATCGAGATTTTTTACACGGAAACCGAAATAATGAAAGTATGCATCTCTGACAGAATTAGTTATTTTCCGAGCTGAGTTTCCGAAAATATAATGTCCGCAAATAAAGCAAAAATCATCCGGATTATTTTTACATTTAAAATCTCTTTTGCAACAAGCCATTTCGTAAACACATCTACCGATATAGTATGTATAAATTTGCACTACAATTTGCAAAACAAAATTTACAACAAACAGTAGTGACAATTAAATACTTGATGTCTTTTTAAATTTATTAGACCCTAAGGTAGAGTGACCAAATGAAATGTCTCGCCAATTTTATCAGAGTAATACTAAAATTGTAGGATAGACGCTTGCAAGTTAACGGGGCTATAGTTTCAATGGCACGTCCGATTGTTGTGCTGGTATGCTTAAAATTTTCGTAGTTAAATTACCTACAACATAGGAGGGCTAACTTTTTTTCGTCAATAGAATTTTTCCGATTTTAAAGTGGTTAAATCTGAAATTGTGTAAAAAATTTCGTTTTTTTTTCAACATTTTTTGAACGTTTTTTGGCATAGTGGCCAAACTACTGAAGATACTTGAGGGCGAAGAAGGCAAGAAATTTTTATGGGAATTAGTATAATGCATAATTCAACAGTTTAAAACGAAAAAATGAAAAATACAAATTTTTGCCGTACCTATATGAAGTAGTGTTCTGCAAAAATGGGAATTTTCATATTTTCGCCGATATCTCGGAAACTAGATCTGCCACAAGAAAATGGAATCATATTCGGAATCAGGAGAAAATTTCACTTTAGGAAAGGCCTATTTTATTCTTGGAGACTAAAGTTGATCAAAATTTGTCGAGTAGTGCTATTACTGCTGCTACTAATATTTATTACTACTATTTATACTAATGCTACTACTAATTATTGCTACTATTTTTAATAATTTTTTCTAATACTTCTACTTGTTACTACTACTTTTTCACCTAGGTCTTCTAGTATTTTTAGTGATGCTACTACTTATTACTAATTTCTAGTACTATTTTTGCTTATTCTGCTACTAATTACTACTACTATTTTTAATAACTTCCTCTTTTGTTTTTAATAATTTATAATAATTTTTTTACTAATGCTACTACTAATTACTAATACTATCTTTACTAACATTATTACTATTACTACTTCTATTTTTACTTATTTTTACTACTATTTTTACTAATGCTAGTACTTATATTTTTTTTTATCTGTGCTACTATTTTGTTAATGCTACTGCTTATCCTTTTTTTTTTTGCAAATGCTACTACTTATTACTACTATTTTTTTTTTGCTTATTTCTCCTACTATTTCTAGTCATGCTACTATTAATTACTACTACTTTTACTAGTTTTTTTTTTTGCATTTTTCTTTAGTAAGTAGAAATTTTTTGCTAATTGATGGGCCCCAAATATGTAAAGGAATTGGATTTAGAGAGGAACTGAAAAATTCTCCGTCAACACAAATCTCTAAGTTTGAAAAATAATTAGTTTTATAAAGACTTTATATGGTTGTAAAACAAGTGCATCTATTCTAAAAGAGGTTTGTAAGGCTCTCCATATAGATATAAATTTTTAAAAGTCTTCTTATAATATTGTCTCTTTTATTTCCTCTACAAATTTAATTAGTTAGATCTCTATAAATTTTATCGAGTTAGAGCGGATTAATCAATAATTTTTTTGTCAAGGAATATGTAGAAAATATATTTCGTGTAGATATTTTTTTGACGCGAAACTTTATTAATTTGCACACCGACATCTGGCTGAATCGCACCATTGTTTTTTTTTTTTTGGTTTTTTTGATTACAAAAAAATTGAAAAGAAAACAAATTAAAATTTTCGACTTCTTAATTTTTTCGGGAGTTTAATTTCTAGAACGAATAAAACAAAAACAATTTTTCTGCTTGTTGTATTAAAAGTTACATTTTCATTACTTTTTGAATGATTTTTGTAGTATAAGCGAGATTACTTAAAAATACGACTTTCCACATATCGCATTACATTTATAAATTGTGATAATTATTTAATAAAATAAGTTAGAAAGAGAAAATAATCGCTTCATAAATATTTCCCATTCTAAAGATATTTTTGTATCATATTTTACCTTTCAATTTACCTTTAAAAAACTTCGATATTATTTATAACCAGGGACCGAAAATAATCTTTATTTTCATTTATTCTGGTTAAAACATCATTGGGCAGAATTCGTTGAAAAAAAAGTCGAACACATAAATCTAGTTCTTACGCTATAAGCTATGCAAATCTGAACTTATTTCATTTAAAAATTGTTTACTTTGGATCATTGCATTATCGTTATTTTCTGATTTTTATTTTCTTCGATCATATTCTGCAAAATAACAAAGCAATAAGTTAAATAAAATATTGCAATATGGGTATCAAACAAAAGAGGGTTAATGAAGCTTAATTTCCCAAATGTTTTAAAAGAAGGTTGTCACCTGCTTAAATGCAAATTTACTTAATATAAAAAAAATTAATGTAATTTTACAAAATGAGTGCCAAAAGTTTTAAGAAACAAACATAATTTTGGAGAAGGCTCCCACCTTTTTAAAAAACTTAATTATAATAAGCTTAATCAAATCCATTAAATGTTATATGCAAAGCTAAATAAAGCTTCATTTCTCAAATACTTTTAAAGAAGGTTGCCACCTGTCGATATGCAAATTAAGTTATATAAAAAATAAACGACAGCTAAGAATATGAAAGCCAAGCTACAAATTTCTGCAATTTCAAAATAAAAATAATTGTGGAGAGCGTTGCCACCTGTTTGAAAAATTACTTTAAAGTATAATATGTTAGATCAAGTATTGAAATCTGTGCTCCAAACAAAAAAGTTTTACGAAAACTTTATTTTGAAAATACTTTTGGAGAGTGTTGCCACCTACTTCAAAAATTAAATAAAATTAGATTATTAAGTTAAAGAAAATATACGGTAAGGAATTGAAAAGAGTAGGCTTAAGAAAACTTTATCATGAAAATGAGAATTATAAACAAATGGCATCACCGTTTGATTGCGTTGGGCATTTCTAACAATAAGTTAAATTTCACTAACCCCAAATGGCATGCCATGCTGCGCAATTGCCAATGAGAAAAAAGTTTTAGTAACAAACCGTAAGCGGAAATTATTAATTTGGGGGGGGGGGGAATTTTGTTTTAGATAGTAAAAAATAAAAACCATAAACTACAAATAAATTAAAAGTTATTAAGCTTTGGTGAAATTATTTATTTCATTTTTCCGTAACATTCGAATCCATAACGTCAAGCCGAATGCCATGCGAGCGAAGCAGCGGGTAAAAGCTAATTAGTATAGGTATATTACTTTATCTTTTCGCTGGAAATATATCAAATAAAGTAGAGCTTTTCATTTTCGGCAAATAATTAATACATAATCAAATGTCTGTAAGATATTTCTAAATAATTAATTCAGCTCATCATTTTCATTAATTCGGTATACTTGCGTATGGATCTATATCTTCTTCTTCTTCTTATACATTCAGCAAAACAAAGTTACAATGCAATTTCACCTTTCGGAAATTTATATGTATATAAGTATTTCTTAATAATTCCATACCAGTGACATTAATGTGCCCACATCCTACAGGTAATATCTTACCTTCTAAAACTAATCAAGCAACTCCTGCTATTAAGTATGTTCTTTAGAAATTCATCTATTTAAGTGTAGTCAATTTTGGCACGAGTGCCTAACTTTCTAAAATCGCATTCCTACAAGTAATTGAATATTTAACTGATAGCAATTCCAAGAGTTTGTACTGATATTAAGCAGTTCCTTAAGGGGCATGCGAATGAGTTTCCCAACAATATAAACATTGTTTCAAAACTTGCTAATTCCTGGTAAAGTAAATAACTAAATACAGAGCTTAATTTAGAGTAAAAGTTTCTAGATTCTAAATAATCACTTATCCTCAAAATATTCAATGAAAATTTAGTGAACTTCTCAAGGCATCAACTATGTTCTACATAACTTGGGCGCACACAAAGCAATGCTGTAATTTAGAGATGCATCATTTTAGTGTATACTAAGTGTAAATAAAATTTAAGATATTTCTGCATATGAATACTTATGTAAATTTAGTAGTTTCCAGTTGTTTACATATGTAGAATTTCATATGTACGGTAGTAGAGGGAAATTTGCTTAAATCAAGCAATCTACATTCTCAACACAATTTTGTAGCTACCCAATTATGCAAATAGCTAGGCGGTCAAAGTTGTTTTGCGTGTTTGCCTTAGAGAAATTCTTTTGGAAACCTTTTTCTATTTACAAAATAAATTGCAAAGCTTTTGGTTAAGTATTTTAGCCACTTGCGGGCGCATACAAAATTTGTAATTGCCTTTTTTATTGACCAGCGTCAGGCAATGAAAAGAGGTCAACATTTAGTCATATGTATGTAAATGTAAATAGCAACAGTGAACTGAAGACTTAGTCTTATTTAGTCTTTTTTTTTGTGACTTATCCACCAATTGCTTCAGCATATGTTCTTACTAAACCGCAAATGACACCAGAAAGAGTTAATATTCCATTAAACTCTATTAGGGAACACACAGTTTCGTTTTAAAGTTAAATGATTTTGTGGGTTCTTTTAATCCAAATATGTTATTTATTCACACATTTGAGTTTTTTTTTTTTTGAAGTAAATACAATACAACTCCAATTACTAATTAGTAGTCTTACAATTACAACTACCACTAATTGCAAAACTACTACTATAATTACAACTTCTATTTCTACTACTAACTGCTCCTACTACTACTACAATTACTAATTACTACTACAATTTTTACTAAAAGTACTACTTTCACAAATTTCTACAACTATTTTTACTTAGGAGTTTTCTAATTTCTGCTACCATTTTTACTTATTTTTACCAATTTTACTACTATTTTTTCTAAAGCTACTACTAATTCCTACTACTGTTTTTACAAATTTTCTATTACTATTTTTACTTAAGATACTACTAAGTACTACTACTATTGCTATTTCTACTACTATCTTTACGAATTTTTCCTACAATTTTTGTTTATGCTACTACTAATTATTACAATTATTTTCAATTTCTACTTCTATTTCTGCTAATGCTACTACTAATTACTATAATTATTTTCACAAATTTCTACTACTATTTTTATTTATGTGTCTATTAATTTCTACTACTATTTTTTTCTAAAGCTACTACTGATTCCTACTACTGTTTTTACAGAATTTCTACTACTATTTTTACGAATTTTTACAAATATTTATATTTATGCTACTACTAATTATCACAACAATTTTTTTAAATTTCTACTTATATTTCTACTAATGCTACTACTAATTGCTATTACTATTTTCCCAAGTTTCTACTACTATTTTTGCTTATGTGTCTATTCATTTCTACTACTATTTTTTTTACTAATTTTCCTACAATTTTTTTCTAAAGCTACTACTAATTCCTACTACTGTTTTTACAAAATTTCTATTACTATTTTTACTAAAGCTACTACTAAGTACTACCACTATTGCTATTTCTACTACTATCTTTACGAATTTTTCCTACTATTTTTGTTTATGCTACTACAGTTTTTACTACTATTTTTACCAATGTCACTGCTAATTAACACTTTTAATTTTTGCTAATGCTACTTTTAATTACACCTCCTTTTTTTTTTGCAAATTTCTACTACTATTTTTATTAGTCTTGCTACTAATTACTACTTCAGTTTTTCGAATTTCTACTACTATTTTTGCGAATGCTACTAAGTTATATGAGTATTAACCTATTACTGCTACTACGAGTATTCACTACTAACGACTACAACAACTATTTTCCCCACTTTTTTGCTTGTCTATTGCTTTATGAAGTCGGTAAAGAAGTTTTGCTACTGCCCCGCGCTTTTAGGTGCATTAGTGTTTTTTTTTATATCCTAGAGAATACTACACTTTTCTCTTTGTTTTTTGCAGAAATAAGTTGACTGCATTACCGAACAAGATAAACGTAAGTCACTGCAAAGTAATTTACCACAAGTTGTAAAGATTTGCTGAGCAAACAAAAGCAGACGATTTACATTTGCCAAACTATAACTACCGGGTAGAGTTAATATTCCGATAGCCCGTTTCTGCATATTTGCCATATGAATTATATCGAAGAGAGCAACTGTTTTCCGTAGTTATCCCAAAGTGGTTTTTTTTGCAAGTGTGGTGTAAGTGAAGTATTTCCGATGTGCCTTACCATAATGATAACGAAGGCAAAATGAGTGAAGTGTTTGCCTATGGCTTTTGTTGTTTTTTATGTTTTTACCCAAGCGCCTTGTTCACCAAACGGTTGTTTGTAACAGCATAGCGCAATCGGAATAGATATGCCAAAATTTTAGGAATGAAAAGCGAAATCAATTAAGTCATATCTATCTGTCCATACGTCCGTCCGTGCAACGGATAACTCGAGTAAAAAAGGAGCTATCCCAATGAAACTTAGTATACACATTGCCCTAAATCCAAGGTATCTTAATATTGAAATCGGGTAATAACCAAGCCCACATAACGGTATTTTTTGAAAATCAAATTAATGAGATATTTCATCAACTATAAGAGCTAATTTGCTCAAATTTTATACATAGAATTGGGTTGGTAAAAGGTTTCGGAAAAACATTAGGAGAAAGACGTGTACCTTCAAAAATAAAACCAAACACTAAAAAATTTCGTATACATATTGCATTTTAAATAGGTAAAAAATTATAAAAGTCGGACGAGCCCACCTCACGTATAACGGCTGAAATTTAATATATTTGTGGATACGGCGGCTCTATTAAATACACGGAATCAAATCAATTAGGGAATGGGCGTGGCACCGCCCACTTTATATCAAATAAGTATAACTCCGAAACTATGTTACCAAACTATACCAAATTTCGTACACTTATTGCACTTCAAGTTAGTAGGCAGAATTTCGCAAATTGTAAAATCGGGCAAAACCGCGCCCACTTCGCATATAACGGTAATTTACCAAAATCGAAAAAATGTGGTATTTTATTAGGTAATAAATACAATTTGCGGTAAAAGGCGTGGCGCCGCCCGCATGTCTTCGAAACTACGTTATCACGCCTTACCAAATTCAGCACTACAATTCAGTAAGCACAATTGTGAAATTAATATAAATCGTTAAAAAAAACCTCGCACAACCCTTAATATAATAACAGTAAAATATAAAAATAAAAAAACTCCGATAATTGTTTGGGTAATTCTCAAGTAGTCTTAATGTGTCATAAATCATAAAGTCTAAAAAATTTAGATTTCAAAAGTTATGTTTTTGGATTGCATTGCAGCAAATAATGAAAACTAAGCAATTATATATTTTTTAAATTTTATGACTTTATGACTCCTTGTCACACGTCACCACACCTTATGAATTACCCAATTAAATATTAAAAGATGATTTATTCCAATTTTATAGACCAGATTGGATTTGAGCATATATGAAATCATAAATGTTGGGAATGGCTTTGGTAACGCAAACCTTGGAGCACAGAGGTATATCTCCGAAACTTCTGCATCAAATTCCATTACATAACGTACACTTTGCATTTTAAGTCAAAAAGGTAAATTTCGAAAGTTATAGAAATCAGATTAAAACCACGCCCACCGCTCATATAACGGTAATTTACAAGCAATCAAAATATTCAATATGTTATTAAATCATGTCGTGAATTCTTTCAAATTTGATATAAGGAATTTAATTAGTGAGAGAAATACTTAAAAAAAAATCAATATTTCGAAAAACTGATACGGCACGTTACAATAATATTAATTTCTTTTTCTTTTTATCTAAATCAATAAACTTCATTTAGGATTTCAAAATGATGTTAAATAAATGCTAGCGTACCCCGTTGGCTAATGAAATCAAATATTCTTTGACCAGAACTTATTTGTCCTGTGCACAGGCTTTTATTATGATTAAGTTTAGAAGCATTGACTAAATTTATTTCTTTTTTTTTAATAAATCTCTTTCACCTGACAATTTTTATTCGATTTTTAATTCAACTTTACTTAATAACTTAGGGGAAGTTCAACGATACAAATATACGTTGAGAGTTTGCTTCTATTGTATAAAAGTCGTCAATCAGTTTACACACGGTAAATATCTATTTACAATTACTATATAACTATTTGCATTTGTTTGTAGTTTTATTTTTAGGCTTTAATTCCGGGCCAACCTAATTTTGAGGAATATCACATTCCCCTTATCCTATTCAACGTTTATCATACGCAGTGTCAGTTCACATAACTAAATATTTATTAATTAACTGATGCTAATCGATATTGGTGATTTTGTCTAGCAATAATTTAATGCATTATCACACTTAGAGTACTTATAGTTTATATTCATAGATAGTACAATAAATTATACGAATATCGTGTAATAACATTAGCTTAACACGTAAATAATAAACATACCAACGTACTTAATGTATGTGTGTATGTGGGTCTGTTTATAATAGCATTTAGTGTATCGAAATACGAAATAATTCAATAGTGCAATATTTCCATATATAAAATTTAGTGCTATTACTATAATGTGCTTTGAAATTTATGTAATAATTTATTGTAGTAGAATATAGTGTATATTATTGCTTTTAGTACGAGGTGCTGAAATGAAGAACATATTTTGTTATAAAAGAAATTGTAAAAAGGTCATAAATATTTAACCATTAATACTGATGTATTCAAATATTGATTATAAGTATTAACCATTACCGTAAGAAATATTTTATTTTGACCTCCATTATACATTAGCGATAACGTTTCCCCCCTTTATGAATAACTATTATATCAACCGAAAATTTTGATCGGTCAACAATAACCGTTCCAATTGAAGGTAATATAATTTTGTGGTTATCCGGAGTTCTATTGGCCGTAGCAAACTTTTTGAAGTGAAACTTCCTTAGCGGCAGGGGTTTTTTTACATCACGCCATGGAGTCGCATCAGAATCGCGTCACACAAGTCACGTCAGAGTCGCGTCACGAAGTCACGACATGACGTTTATAGGGAAAAAAGGATAAGAAGTTTGTGATCGTTTCAATACTAGCGCAGGACCATTTGAGGACAAGTTGTGGTGGGCCTTTACTACTAACTACTAACATTCATTAGTGCTACTACTCTACAACTAATTACTAACATCACAACTCCTAATTACCACTACACTTCTACTGCAAATTCCACTATTACTACTACTAACCACTACAAGTACATATTTTACTACTTTCTACTGCTACTAATTACTATTTTCTTTTCATTACTAATTACTACTATTATTTTTTGATTATTTCTACTACCTTTTTACCAATGCTATCTACTGCCCACTTTTTTTTTTAATAATTTCGACTACTTTTTTTTTTATTAATTTCTACTACTATTTTGACTCACGCTAAACCCAAAAAAAACTATAAAAAAATGTCTTATAAAATTCTCTCTCATATTTAGCTCTATATCTCTTTGTAGAATCGACGCAGAAGTTCTACTTCTAGCTCGCGCATTTTGATGCATGCGTGTTTTTGTTTTTTAATATACTATTTTGTTGTATTGAACTTTTTCTTTCAGCTTTCATTTCGTCTTATATTTGAGATAACACACGGTTTCGCAAAAGATTTTGATTTTGAATACAATTTTTTTTGTATTATAGTCATTGTCGCAGAAGCATGAGATTTTTAAGAGCTCTGTTTAAAAGATCAAAGTAGGGACCGGCACAGAAAGTTCAGCAAATTAAAAAAGAATGTTCATTAAGTGCATGCAATTGATTCGTTTTTATTTTTGTTTTTATTAATATAAAACTAAATAGTTGTAAAGGTGATAGGAAAAGAAATTATTTCAATTTATTCTTTGCTGTCCGTGTACAACGGGTTTGCCAGCTGAACCGTTGCTGTCCGCCACATTTGTTTGTTTCTGTAACTATTTTGGTTAGTTTTACAATTCTCAGAAGTCTGGCTTCCAGCACAGCCCAATGTCGCTCAATTGGTCGAAACTCTGGTACATTAGGAGGATTCAAGTCTATCTTTACGTGTTTGCATACTTACATAGTATATTCTTTCATTCTTGTCATCTTCTGGAGGCGTAATGTGCTGGAGCCAAATCCGGCAATAATATAGTTGAACCGCTATGATGACGTAGGAAGGGAAGAAGAGGTTTTTGAAGACACTCCTTCACGTGAATTTCAGTGTTGATGGTTACCAGAGTGGAGAACGGCGTGGATATAAATAAACTGGGAAAACTTGGCAGACTTTGTTTTGCCTAAATTTATTTCTTAAATTCCCTCTGCATATATAATTAGAAAAGGCATGTTTTTTCCATGAAGCAGGTGGCAACCCTATTCAAATTATTTGCATGTACCGTGTAGTAAACTTTCTCCTAGGCAAAAAATGTTTGGATACCCATATTTTATTAGTTTATTTAACTTTCGTATACAATAATTTAATCGAATTCGGCTTTTCAAACAGCATCTCCTCTCTACCAACTTCTGAGCGAATTGATCCGTTTGACACCCCTATCTTAATATTTTATATAAACTTGTGTATAATTCTATTAAATTCGAATTTCCAAACAGGTGGCAAATGTTTCTTCCATTTCCACATTATATTTCCTACATACTATCTACAAATACAGTTAACAATGTTAATTACGCCTTACGATATTAATGCGGCAAACAGCAGCAAACAAAAACCAGTTAAATTTGTAACTTAGGGCACTAAATTTTGCAGCAAACACTGGTTTGATTTTAGGTTTCTGTCATGAAACTCTAAAGCTGTTACAGGTGTGTAAAAAATACAACTACCCCTACAAATTCTAATACTAACTATCACTACCACTAATTACTAGTACTATCGCTACGAGTACCACTGCAAATCCTACAAATTACTAGCAATTTTTTTTTTACTATTTTCTACTACTACTTTTTACTTACTCTACTTCTTATAGTTACTATTGGTTCTATTAATTTCTGCAACTATTTTTTCTAATTTCTACTACCATTTTTTTTAGTTTCTGCAACATTTTTTTTTTAAATTTCTACTCCTATTTTTACTTATGCCACTACCACTACTACTAAAATTTTACTCATGCGACTACTAATTACTAATACTAATTTGTACCACTATTTGTACCAAAGCTACTTTAAGTAGCTACTTCTATTTTTGAAAATTTCTACTACTATTTTTCTAACTTCTACTACTGTTTTTCATAACTTCTACAACTATTTTTTAATTTCTTCTACAATTTTTGCACATGCTACTACTACTGCCATTTTTGCTCGTGATACTACTAATTAAAAATACTATTTTGTCTAGTTTCTACTGCTAAATTTACTGTTAATCCCCACTACTGTTTTTACTAATTTCTACTACTATTTTTATAATTTTTACTACTATTTTTACTATTGCTACTCTAATAACTATCACTATTTTCACTTATTTCTACTACTATTTTTTCTACTACTAATTATATCGACGATATTTTTTCATTCCTACTACAATTTTTATTAATTTCAACTACAATTTCTTCTTTTGCTACTATTAAGGACTTCTAGGTACTACAACAGATATTACTGCTACTTTTTACAAATAACAACTACTACCAGTACTACTCCCATATACTATATATCTTTATCTCTTTGGAAAATGGGCACACCCTAATTTTTTTGTTTTTTTTGTATTATTTTATCGCATCTTCAACAAATAATACTAGTATTATTAATTTCTTGTTTGGCTTCTCATTGCTGGGGATGTAGGAGCTCTAAAGCAAAATTCATATTAAAGCGTACTTAATATATCTACTTTGCTATTGTTACTTTCAAGAAATATGAAAATTTAATTGAGTCAGCAATCCGCAAAACCATTAAATTATCTTTTCTAGCTCTGTAACTCAAACTTTTACCTCCGAAATTCACACCTACGCGTATTTTGTGCCCATTACCTTTTCCTATTGAAATTTTATGCTCCATACCGTATATTTAATTGCTCCAACGTCTTTCAAAGCTTCTCGTATTCGATATGCCCAATTAGTGATATTTTTTGTTTATTCAGACACCGAAATTGACAAATAAATACTGGTAGAGGACTAACGGCCAATTATTTGGAAATTTCGAATTGGCGTTTAGAACAGCAGATGAATAAACAAATTTATTTATAAAAATATTTGCACGAGTGCTACATGTAGTATTAATATGCAATTTTTATGCACAATATTATCCTTTGTTTGTTATGTGGGGGTTTTTTTTAATTTTTTTCCGTATTTATTTCTGCTCCATTTTAAATGAATTCGAAAAATTGATTTTTTATGCATTATGCCCAAACTGCCCACACAAATCTAACTGGTGAAATGGAAATTTATGTACAGAAAAAATGTTTATTTCCACAAACTAATGGAAGTGTAACAGATATTCGGCATTGAAAATTTGCCAAAATTGGCGGTTGCCAAATTGTCGTTGGTTGTTTTTTTTTGTCATAAACTTGCTAGACTTAATGGCACCTGGCAATTTGTATGGGATGCATGGGCGGTAGGTATGGGTTAGTGTAGATATTGCTGCATATATTTTTTGTAAATATATCGACACACTTTTGTTAGTCGATTTGTTAAATGAAAACAATTTCACTTTTCTGTTGATGTACAAAAATTTACATTTCCAAAATATTTGCTGCCAAAACTGAATATAATTTAATTACAACTGGCTGAATTTTTTATTTTATGTTAGCTTAAAAGGTGCTTTAGAAAAAAAAACAGCAAATGCTGTTTTAGTAAGCAATTTGATAATAAAAACGTTTTTGTTCTCCACTTTGTTTATTTTTGCTCCACTGCAAAACTATTGGGCAATTTACAAGGTCTCTTATTTGCTATAGTTTTAAAGCTGTTCTATCAGCTCAGTTGTTGCTTGGATAAAATAACATAAAGTAAGATACCTTATGAATTGCCTTAATGTTTCAAAACGTCATATATTTTTCAGAAACTTTTTTCGTTAACAGCTGAAGTGACTTAAAAAGGGTCAGAAAATAAAGGCGCTTTGAAAAAAAAAACTAAATCCCAGTAAAATTTTTTAAAAACTTTATTTTGTAATTGTTTCTTATTTATGTCGATTTTTTCACACAAATTAATTAAAAAAAAAAATGCTCTAGCCGAAAGTAAAACTGCCGGTTTTATAAAAAGATAGGCAGTTAAATATGGGAGAAGTAGTGGTAGAATTTAATAGAAATAGTAGCAGTAATTAGTAGTAGCTTTAGTAAAAATAGTACTAGAAATTATTAAAAATATTACCAAGCATTGGTGAAAACAGTAGTAATTAATAAAAGTAGTAGTAGTAAAAAATAGTATCATTTATTAAAAAAGTAGTAGAAATAAGTAAAAGCAGTAGTGACTATTAGAAGTAACATTTGTCAAAATAGTAATAGTAATTTGTAGCAGCACTAGTCAAAATAGTAGTAACAAAAAAAGTAGTAAAAATCATAAGTAGTAAAAATGGCAGTGGTAGTTAGATAGTAATATCAATCGAAATGGTGGTAGTAGTAGCTAGTAGTTATTAGTTGTAGTAATTTGTAGTACTTATAGTAGTTAAACAGTGCCGAACTGCTCAAAGGTCCTGAAATGGTCCCGAAATATCTAGTCCAAAAATATTGCCGAAATCCAGAACTTGTCTTTAAATTGTCCCAAGCTACATATGTAGGTATGTATTCCTAGATGCATGTGCTTTCATACACACACATTCGCTACCTCAGTGTGTAAGTTTTTTTTTTAATACAAATGTCATCTGGTGACTTTGTTACGCGATATGAATGCGACCTTCGTCACGTGATATCGACACGACTTGTGTTAAGCGATGAAAAAATTACTACCATGCCGCTAAAGTAGTTTTGCTTCAAGAAAACAAAATTATTTTTGTTTCGAAGCCTATTAGGCTCATTTTCTTTAACTACTTAGATGAAAAATACATATCTATAAAATAGTTAAAATATTACATTGATTATATAGTTACTACCGAACTTCATCTGATGAAACAGAAGGGCTTGTATCAGTGTATAAATTTTGTGAATTTACTGTAATGACTCGCGGCAGTTTGATTTTACGACATACCGACTGGACGAACTGAGCTTCTATAGATCCCTTGGAGCTAAAATAGCAGCCGAGAGGTGACTGATGGGTGTGATAATGAGAAGGAGCACACAAATAGACGGTTAGGTCTAAAATGGATAAGAGAGTTGAAGCTACGATTCACGGCAGATTAGCAGACCTCATAAGCTGCCGGATTACTGCATTTTTATTTCAAGCAGAAGTCCTGGTCGTGAAGAAAGCTGCGCAGTTAGTATCAGATATTCAACCAGCTAGCCACATTGACAGCCAAGCAGACAGCAAGAATCTACTTTCGAAAATAACCTGCTCAAGTACGATATCAGAAGGTAAGGAGGTGTTGCGTTCTGACAAAACTGCACTAAATTTAGTGCACCCTGTACATTTTAACACAATAAGGATGATTTCGAATATTAGAGGTATTCATTTAAAGTTATGAGTTGTTGAGCGCACTTTGTTTGTCCAGTAAATAAAAATAAATTCGAGAATTATAGGCGTCTGAAAAATGTGATATTTCAGGAACTACTACAGAAAATTATAATAAAGTACTGGGTCGGAGAAGCAAGTTCATAGCAAGAAAAATTGTGAGAAAATGAAGAATATTATACCAACTGGTTTTGTGTATTTCATTGTTGTATGTGTGACGTGCTGTTTATTTGAAATGAAATTCGGATTCATCTGAACTTAAGCCCCATTTTTACTTGTTAGGCATAACCTGTTCTGTGTCGTCATCCAAACCAACTTTATTCAACTAGAATCGCAAAATCTAGCAGAATATAAGAGAACGAACAAAGCGTATAGAGATACGAGTGCCTATGGAAAATAGAAGAGAACCGGCAAGAGAACTTGAGCTTGTATTATATGATGGTGGGCACGACATTATTTTGCGGAGTGTGGAATGATTTTTTCTGCTAGTAAAGTTAAATGCGGTCGTCTTGTCAAACATCCAAAATTAACCGAAAGGATAAAAAAACAAAAGCTAATTGTGGAAAAGGGTATAGTAACTTCCCGGATACTTATCGAAATAAGCTAAATGATTGCCTAAAGTAATTTCGTTGTTTTAAGGTTGAGTTTAGCGATGAATGTCGGATAAAAGAGGCCACTGAAAGCTTCCGGTTTATTCGATACCGGCCAAGTGAACGATTTAACGAAGACTGTATCTTTAAGATAGTGAAGCACTCGCCGGCATTAATTATATGGGGATGTATATCAATCTCACGACGAACCAAAACCACACTCTACAAGTCTCTCATCATCCCCGTGCTATTGTTTGGCGACAAAACATGGACAGTGTCAGATAATGCCAGATGGATGCCCCGTGGAGTGTTCGAGAGAAAGATTCTCCGAAAGATTTATGGACCTCTACGTCTTTGCGACGGCGAATACCGCAGACGATGGAACGATGCATTGTACGACAGTGACATTGTCCAGCGCATTAAAATACAGCGGCTCCGTTGGCTGGGACTTGACGTGCGAATGGACGAAAATGATCCAGCCGTTAGAGTGTTCAACGCGGTACCAGCCGGTTTTCCACTGCGTTGGAAAGACCAAGTGGATAAAGGACTTGTCGCCAGTTAGCAGAAAGACGGAGTGACTGGCGCAATTTTTTGAACTCGACCAAAATCTCCTAAGCTGTTATAGCGTCAATTAAGTATGTAAGTAATATCAATCGATGGGCCAATGGGTAAATGGAACGATGAGTGCATACCAATACATTCAAATGCTCAAAGAGATTTTAATCCCATATATACAAAATCTGTATCCGGATTCCATCCTCTTATACATTTGACCTTGTCACAGTACAAACAAATATTGAAATTCTTCTTGGAGCTAGTAACTCTCCTGATCTAAACCACATAGGAAACAGTCGGGCATACCTAAAACCAAAAGCGTATGGAAAGCCAAATCTTAATAGCGATATCCTTAAGAAAAATATAGCAAATATATGGTCTACAGATCAGCATTTTAAAGAAAATGTCAAAAACGTGATTCAAAGTATGGCTAACAGAATAAACGAAGTTAAAAAAAAATGAAGAAGATGTAAAAAAATATTAATATGAAATTGAATTTGGCATCAACATTTGCGCTATATTAAAATAAAGAAATTATTTTCTTCAAAAAGGAACGACAAATTATAATTTAAAAAAATTGCATGATTTATGTGGATGCTCTTATCTTTGTAATTTTTGGCGGTGTATGTATTCCTCGAAATGAAAAGACTTGTCACACTGGTCAGTAAGGTAATCGAATAATAATATAATTTCCAAAATAATAGACATTCGCTAGCAGTAAAATCTTCCTCTATCAAAAAATTAATGGTGTAACAATTCGTAGTATGTGTAAACTAGAGCGGCTGAGTTTTTTATAGGGCCAAGTTGCAACAAAAATGTTCGCTGGGTTAATTTTCCTTTCTTTTCTTTACTACGCATTTCGCGCCTTTCTTGGGGAGTCTATGTTTTATTGAAAAAATGTTAAATGTTTTAATATTTTTCGAAGAATTTTAGTTTGCAAAAATAGGAAGAAGAAAAAACAACATCAGTATATACCGCTTACTTGGCTCATCTCGTTTAGGCTATGCCTTAATGAGTATAAGCTAGAGGACTTGAGTTTCAACCCTGCAAGGAGTCTGATGGGTACAAACTAATATCACAATTTAATACTTACATTGATTTTTTAAATATACATACACAAAAATTTTATTTGTTGCATCCTATTGCTATTTTATATGCATTGTCGTCCACATCTTCTTTGAAATTCATGACATTTCTAAGCTGATGTTGTATGCGGAGATTTTCCAGTGTCATTCTCCTTTTCACCCTCCTCTCCATGCCCAGAATCGTCGTATTTGCGAAGTCAGCTGTGGGATTGTTGTAAGTCAAGTGTTGAGCCAATGCTGTTGTCGTCTCTTTGTGTTGTTCTTTTGCGTCCGTTTTGTGTTCATGAATCCTTCATCCTAAAACTCTTTTTGTTGTGCCTATGTAGCATTTATTGTAACTTTCGCTATCGTTACTTTTGCATTTGATCTCTCTACAGCACATAGCTTTGTTGCGTCATCACAATTTTATCTTTCGTTTTAGTGAATATTCTGTTTAGTGTGTTATGTGGCTTGTGAACATATGTTAGGTTTTCATTTTTCCTGAACCACCGAAGTGTTAGCGATTGTTAGTTAGTCCTGGTATCTAAGTCAATCCAATTTTCTTTACATTTTCTGCTTCTGTTTTGCCATTGCGACGGGCGGTCGGTCGGGTTTTTTCAATGTTAACTGTATTATTTACACTTTCAATCCATGCATTTGCGTAGCTGTTTTTGTGGAGTATTTTTCTTATTGTGTAGTTATTTTCTACTGAAAACTCTTTGAGTAGATGTTTTTTCCGTAGAAGACTCATCACAGTGTTTCGTTTTTATCTGTTGTTGTTTTTTCGGTGTACTTCTACGTCTAACTACAAAAATTATTTCTTCGTTCTATTCTTTTCCTTTCTCGTTCTTGGTTTTCACTAAAGCGCCAGAGTTTTTGGACAACTCCAAAGGAATAAATATAAATTTTAGTAGGCCTATTTTCTTATTGGGCGCGCTGTCTACATTGGTGTACCCAAGGGGGAGGAGTTTGGGATTCAAAACACAAAAAAGAAACTACTGACGCGGGGATAAGTAAAACATTATTGGGGGAGACATGGTGTACCTAGAAATATGCCTAAAAAGGGAGAGTTTGCCTTTAAATCGAGAAGGTTATTTTCAACGGAAATACATACCAGATGTTTAAATAGAATCAACTTATGTATTGAAACCACCAATAAATCTAAGGAGTTTAGAATCTCTTTGATTAATTTATATTTAATTTTTTGCAATTCTTTGCAAAAATATTTTCCAAAGTAACTCTTCCTCAAACTAATATTTTGATATTTTGTTTTCTTTTAATTTAATTTTCCAAACTGGTGGCAACTCTTTGTTTGGGAAGCAAAGCTTTCCGAAACCACTTTCGCTTAACATCTGTATTGTTGCATTTCATTTAAGTTTAATTCAATTTTTCGAATAGGTGGCATCCCGCTTTCAACATGTTTTCGAAATTAAGCAACCTTCATTGTGTAGCACCAATTTCGTGGCAATTCAGTTAATTTGTATACTAAATTAAAATAACACTTTCAAAAGGTGGCAACGCTATTTAATTGTATTTCAGTTAACATATTAATTTGATTAAATTTTTCGAACAGGTGGCAACCATCTTGAAACATAATTTCAACATCAAACTTTCTTAAGGTTGCGATCCAATTCGCTTGATTAGCTGTCAAAATTGAATAGAATTTATATTAAAATGTAAGAATGTTGGCCAAATGACAACATTCCTTCAAGCACCCGTTTCACAGTTTCGAATATCGAAAATCTCTATTTGATAGCAATGTAAAAATACTAGCATCATTGCATAATAGCTTGACATCTTTCTAACAAACCTCATTTTTTTTCAACAGAAAATATGGACTTCAGAAAATATTTAAAAACTCCAGAATTTCTTGGCAGGGAACATTCCTTAGATAAGCGTCCAATTCGGAATGAGTAAGTTCTTTTAATATTATTATAACAAATCATATTATTATCATATGAGCCCGAAAGGCTTATTTCACTTTTTTCTAAAGAGAAACATGTTAAATATTAAAATTTATAAAAATTTTATATTAATAAAAATTTACAAATTGGCCGCAGCCGAACGGAAAACGGGCCGAACTTTATTGTTCGAACATGGCTGAAGCCGGTTCGCCAATGCCTAAGATTTTCTAAACATGTATGTGCAAAAACCGACAGCCGATTACCTATATTTGATTTCAACAAATTTATGTGAGCTCACTGATTATATGTTTTATTAAGAAATAATAATAATAAAAAGTTTTCCAAATTTCGTTGCATCAGCTAACGAAAAATCCTTTTCAAAAGTAGTTGTAGACCATTTTTAAAATATTTTGTAAGTGCAGCTTTATGTCACCTCCTTTATTTGACACCCACGTTGAAATATTTGAGTTAAGTTATGGACTTAATTGCATTTAATTAATCCAGGTTATAAATTTTACATAAATCAAGCTTTTCGGAGTAGTAATGTAAGTTTCTGCACCAATTGAAAACGATGTGATGTGTAAGCAATTGAATTGAAACATTGAAAAGTGAGATAGTGATGTAATTACAAAACAAGAAGAAGAGTATTGCAAAAAATAAATATGTACTTCTATTATTCAGCTTTTTTCTACATTTAAAATGCAAAAGCAAAAGGAGACCTTCTCCCTTACGTTATATGTATCATAGGCAGAGTTGCCGTCTGTTAAAAAAGTTAAAGTATCAAATGAAAAAGGCTTAACAAAGTTTCACCACCCAAACGTTTTGAAAAAAAGTTGCCACCTACACATTTCAAGAATGCATTATTTCAAAAATAATTTTGGAGAGGGTTGCCACTTGTTTAAAAAAAATAAGTTAAAATTATAATAAGTTAAATTAATACCACCTAATGTTGTTCGTAAGGCTCCATAAAGCTTTATTTCCCAAATACTTTGAAATAAGGTTGCCACCTGTTTATATGCAAATTAAGTTAAATCAAACTATGAACAATATTTTACCATAGGAATGCAAAACTAAATATTTTGAAAATACTTAATTAAAAAAAAAATTGGGAGAGGGTTACCACCTGCTTAAAAAAATTACTTAAAATTATAAGAGGTTGAACCAAATATTGAAATATGGTTCTCATACGGAAACGTTTTAAGAAAGCTTTATTTTGAAAATACTTTTGAAGAGGGTTACCACCTGCTAAAAAGAGTAGATTAATTTAGTTTATTAAATTAAAGCAAGTGTCGCGTAATGAAAATCATAGAATGTAGGCAAAAGAAAAAACTAAATTATGAATATTTGTAGGGGTTGCTCACTGTTTGAAAATTAAATACAAATAAGGGGATTTCACAAACTTTTTTGAAAGCTAACCATAAAAGAGTTGCCACGTTTTAAAAACTAATGCAATTGTTTATAATATAAATCCCAACAAACATTTATAATAACGTTAAAAATTGTGTGTGAGCAGATTCGATGGATTTATTTAAAATCGGGAACATATGCTGCTCGAAACCATTTAGCAAATTTTTTAAGGGGTTCCGATCTATTGAAAAAATTCACTTAAACATATGGATTAAGTCAAATAATTGCAATATGGGTATTAAACGAAAAGAGTTTAATAAAGCTTCAATTGCAAAATATTTTGATAAAAAAATTGCCATTTGCTTAAAGCTCAATTTAGTTAAATTAACTGATATTTTACAATATTAGTGTCAAACTAAAAGTAAATTTGTGAACACTAAATGTCAAAAATATTTTTAGAGAGAGTTTAAAAAAAATCAATTAAAATTATATTAAGTTCTTAAAATACCTAGGACAGGGTTGCCATCTACTTCATAAGGTAACTCAAATTCGATTGCTAAGTTCAAGGAAATATACGGCATGGGATTCAAAGGAAGTGGGATAAAGAAAACTTAATCACGAAAATAAGACTTCTAAATGTCACCACCGGTGCACCCCAAAACCACTTTTTCTAACAATATTTACTCAAAAGTATGCAAAACGGGTTGTAGCAAACATTTTTGCAACTAATATTGAATTGAAACAAAATATTTCGGAGGAACATATTACCCGTTTTCATTATCCCTTTGAAAGAGATAACATTTAATATTTTTCTTATTTTTTTGGGGCGCCTTAATGTCGACTACACTTGAGAATTTCTAAAACTTCGTAAATGTTCATTAACACTTTGCTATTCAGGACTACTTCAAGCAAACAAAGATACATACATACAACTGCAAGTAGGTAAAGTGTTCACAAAAAAAAATCTCAACAGTCTTCATGTCACCCCACTGGTAGTTCGATTCATTTTCTTTCTGCCAGTTCGCATGGCAACTTTCCTGTGACACTCTTGTCTCTTTCACTTTACACTCATCATTTTTGCCATTATTGCACCAGCGAACAAAAAAAAAAAAAAAATTTGAAAAAGTCATGCACAGAAAGTGTAACGACATTGCCCATTGTTTGCTTTGTTTGCTTCGGCCTCTGGATAAGATGAAGCTTCGAACTGTGAAATGCTACTCCGTGAAGGTGCATGCGGGCAATTTACGATAGTTGATTGCAGAAATAAAAGAGGAGAAAAGAAATGGCATACTCATAGTGTGGCAAAACCGGAAACTGAATACCATTTATGGTATTCATATCCCACATAAAAAAGAAATTTCTAATATATTCTTAATGCTCGATTAAAGAAATTCTTGGTCATATCTTAATTAATTTAATTTAATTTATTTAAACTTGTTTTTTCATCTAATTTTATTGCTACCAACTTCATTCTGTCATTGGTATTTGCATTCCCATCATTCAATCGGAAATTGAAACTCCAATGGCTCGCGGATTTTTGATGTGACATAAAATTTTATACCATGAAATCTTACATAGATTTTTCTCTCCTTTCTGTCTCTGATAAAATGCAAATTACGAAGCCATCTTTGAGCATAATAACTAAATATTTTACTGACTTAAAATATCAAGCAATATAAGTATAGATGTACAATTTATGCAAATGCATACCCACGTTTGTTTTAACCACCATAAAAGAGTCAAGTCTCTTCTTCAACTCTCGAATACCTCCACTTGGCGTCCAATCGACTAGAGCTGCTTCCAATTAACTTAAAAATTTCTGTATCTTCTTCATAGATGGTATAAGAGTGCAAACTGGTGGAAACTTGAGACCGAAAATCATAGGAGTGCAAAAATAACAATAAGAAAATACAAAGGAAAAATCAAAAAAAAAAAAAACCTCTGCTCCAACGATCGCAAGAGAGAAATTTCATTGAAAATATTCGCAATTTCAAGTTGATGTAAAGCAAAATGAAAAATTTGACGATAGCAAAACCAATAATGAAACCAATTCGTTGAAAGTTGATTGGTCTGTGAAAAAACCACAACACCGCGCAAAGTTAAAAAAAAAATTGATTCATGTGGTAAGTTACAGCGAAAAGCAAAAAAAAAATGTGTTTGACATAAGTGAATCACTTACTCGATGCTATAAATTAACTATTGTATTTGCTCTCTATGCAGAATGGTAAAAAGTTTATCTATGTACTATATAAGTACATATGTACATATTTAAATATGAATGTCGCACACTAACCTGTAGGAAAAAGCAGACCATTTACAAAATGTGAGAAGTAAATTTAAAAAGCAGTAGGAAACTTTTTACCCAGAGCTTTTAGAAACTTTAACAAAGTACATGTTTAAAGTAACTGAAAATTCACGTTGATATTTGGCAATTTTTTTTTAGCGTGGTGCTTGTTCTTCCACGTCAATAACATTTTCGTACGGTGGGCAAGTATTTAAATATTTTTATTTTTTATTTTTTTATTTATTTAAAAGAGAAACAACTATAAATAATTATTCCACTTACTAACTAAAGCACTGGCTACCAGGGCCTTCGGCTTGAGTAAAAAGTTAAATTTCCATTCATTACGTGATATACATACATATGTATATACATATGCACATACAAGTATAAAGGCATTGTTAGATATGAACTAAGGGAGTGTATTAAAGGTAAAAAGGAATAATAATAATACATGCAAATAGGAGTATTTACAAATTCTCTTAAATCTAAATAAGTTTCGTAAGGAGTTTTTTTTTTTTTTATAGGATTATATATTCAGTTTAGAAAGTGTAACAAATTTTGCAATTAGTTCTATATGACGGTCCACTGTTTGTGCAAGAAAATCCGATGGTTTGTTGTTATCAAATATCGATGATCTAATTTGTTGTAGATTTGGGCAGTGGTCGAGTAGGTGAGTCACATTGAAATCCGGAGATCCACAGTGCACGCAGCTTGGTCGGGAATCGCCATTCAAGAGGTGAACGTGTGTTTCGAGAGTATCCCCAATCCTGAGACGCGCGAATATAGATATTTTCCTACAAGAGGAGATTGTAGGGTAAGTAGGTTTCTCACCAGAGGGGTTATGACTTTTATAGTAGTGGCTAAAACTATATCTTCCCCGATAAAATAGTCGGCCATATGCAGAGGCTCTCTACCTGCTTCTTTTGCTCTTTTGTCTGCCATTTCATTACCCTGTATACCTATGTGGGCAGGCACCCACATTATTTTGATTTGATTGGTGCGCTGAAGTAGGATGTTGCGAATTTTTACGATCATTGGCGTGCAGTTTGATTGGTTGTAAACAGCTGCAATGGAGGATTTACTATCGGTACAAATAACGGTTTTTTCCATTATGGGAGGCATAAAGCACTGCTTCAAGAAGAGCAGCGGCTTCGGCTGTAAATACCGAGCAGTACGATGGCAAAGAGTATACAGCAATGGTGTCACCAAACTTATTTGTCACAGCAAACGTAGTGGTGGTAGCGGATTTAGATCCGTCCGTATATATTATCTCCCAATCATGTTTGAAAGGCTCTAAGGCTGCGTTATATAGCATTTTCATTTTAAATTAAACCTTTTTAAAACTAAATGAAACTATTTTCAAACTAAACGAACCCTTTTTCAAATTAAACGAAACTATTTTCATATTTAATGAAACTATTTTCAAATTAAACGAAACTATTTGCAAAATAAGTAAAACTCTTTTCAAAATAAATGAAACTTTATTCCAAAGAAATGAAACTTTATTCAACTTAAATTAAACCATTTCCAAATTAAATTAAACAATTTCTAAGTATATTCATTTAATTAAACAAACAATATGTTATAAAATATGAAATTAATGAAGGGCTTGTCCACTCGCCGCTTTCGGGATTTGGATGATCATGTCCATAACGTAAAAAACACAATACCAATAACAGCGAATGCACAGTAAGGGGATACAAATGGTTCAAAGAAAAAGCATAACCAAATGATATTCTGATCTTTTGCTGTTGTTGCTTCCGACAGATGGCACAATGCCGAAACCGGTTTGTCTTAAAACCAAATTTGACAAGGGATGGCGAAAATTCGTTCCAAAATACGTCATAACCAAATGGTTCATTAAATATATAACAAAGGTTTAATTTAATTTGGAAATGGTTTAATTTAAGTTGAATAAAGTTTCATTTCTTTGGAATAAAGTTTCATTTATTTTGAAAAGAGTTTTACTTATTTTGCAAATAGTTTCGTTTAATTTGAAAATAGTTTCATTTAGTTTTAAGAAGGTTTAATTTAAAATGAAAATGCTATATAACTGATGATATTCATTGTTGGTGGTAGATTGTTTGGATTTTCTTTGTAAATCTTTAATAAGTGATGTAATGAGCCCAGAGCATGTCGGTGATATTGCTGTTTCAACCAATGATGGGGATGCTATGATATGGAGCCGTTTCGATAGGGTTAAACAACGCATTATGGTGGAAGGTTTGTTAGTTGCGATTGGTTCTTCAAAGGCGGACTTCACTTGTAGTAACAATAACTCATTTCTGGCGTGAAACAACTTTGGAATTCGCATCATAGTGTTTCGTGTAATTCTGGAGGAAATATCGGGCAATCCAGCTTCTGTAAGTGCTACTTTTGTTGGGGATGTTGGGAAAGCACGAATACTTATTTTAGCAGCGATGTGGTATGGAGCATGGAGTAGCTTAATATGCGTCCTGGCGCAGTGTCCGTATATCGGCAGTCCATAATCGATTTTTGATAACAACAAAGATTTTGTAACATTTGCAAGTGAATTCGTATGGCACAGACAACGTTTGGAAGATAAAAATTTTATAATGTTTAGTCTAGAGAATAAGCTTAATCTAACAGATTTACAATGTTCTTTGTATGTGAGATTCTTATCAAATATTATCCCTAATATCTTTAGAGTATTAGAATGGGGAATTTGAATGTTGGACAAGGATATGTGTGGAAAGGAGCAGTTTTGTTTTCGGCATATATGGAATGTGGAGCATTTACTTGCAGAAATATTGGCATCAGAACTTTCTGACCATACATTAATATCATGTAAAGTTTTCAGGAAAGCGTTTTTGACTTGGTTTAGGTCTTTTATTTTTGTAAACAGTAAAATGTCATCTGCATATATGAAATGATCAAGAAGCGGATTAGAAGAGATTATGGTGCTAACTTTGTTGAAGGTTATTGTAAAGAGAGTCACAGAAAGGGGTGAGCCTCGAGGTATACCGTTATGAAGGTTGTATAATTGGGATTGGTGCTTATTTGCGCAAACAAGAAACTTCCGATTAAATAAAAATTACTTAACAATATTGTACATTTTGGTACCAATTTTCCAACGTTTTAGTTCATCAAGAACTATATGTGCTCCTATCCTATCAAATGCTTTTTCGAAGTCCAAGCTCAACACGGATGTGTGGTTTCGAGCAGCAATGGCTGAGGAAGCGAAATGTTCGAAATAGAGTAGAGGGTCGATAACACCTAAACCTTTTTGAAACCTGAATTGGTGGGGGTTTATAAGCCCATTAGCTTTGGCGTACCACATAATTCGAGTAGAGATTATTTTTTCTAAAGTTTTTGACATACAGGGATGGAGGGATATTGGTCTGTAATTCTGCACATAGGAGGCGGGCTTATTGGGTTTGGGGATGGGTATATTTGTGGCAACTTTCCATTGTTGGGGGTATGTTCCGGAGTTTAAAATTTGGTTGTATAGGTTTACAAGTCTGCTTTTAAGGGGAAAGGGTATATTTTTTAGGATAGGGTATGATATTTTGTCGGCACCGGGGGTTTTGCCCATAAGTGTCGAAATGGTGGAATCGAATTCATTTACTGAAATACAAGCTTCAATGAGTTTGGATTTAAATATTTATTTCTAGCCAAATTGAGTACAAATATCAAAGAATTACAAATATCAACTTTTAACGGATTTCTCGTGTTTTTATATTTTATTTTTCAGAGATAGCTTTGAAAAAAACGCTTTAAGTAGAAGAACTACTGCACCATAAGCTCAAAGTGTTAGCAAAATGGAGGAATTTTGAAGTGACGCATTTTTTTCCTATTTACACTAAAAAGTTTTTTAAATAGTAGCATAGTTTTAATAACATTATCTGAAAAAGGTTAAGCAAATCAAAATGTTCTAAAAGACAAGGCGAAGGATATTGGCGCTTAAAAAGGGCCAAATTGCTCCTTTAGTCGCACAACGGCAACACTGGTTATAGCTGTTCGAATTGAAACTGCTTTTGGAATTTTGCTTTCAGAATTTTGTTTAGAATTTTGCGATTTTTTAAAGTTTTTTTCTTAGTTTTTTTTTACATTAAATTAAACCAAAATTAAAAAAGTTTTATTTTGACCAGCTATAACTGAGCAAGTTTTTAATTTTAACCAACCCATACAAGTTTTATGTCGTTAAAATCGCACTTAATTTAACCAATACAAAAAACAAAACACAAAATTACGGTGATCTCAAAACCCTACACATACAATAAAATTAAAAAATGTGCGTTTGAGCTTAGTATGTGCCTTACCACCCTTATACCAGAAGTTTTTGAAATTTTGTACCTGTAAAGCAGTGAAACTGAACACGGAATCGGCACTCACAATATTTTGGAGAGTGGGTGATCGAAATAGCGGTTTACAAATTTTTAATTTGTATTCTGAATTGAATTTAAAATGTATTTTTTTTTAACGAAAAATTAAAATTTTATAGTTACTACATATTTAGATACATATTTATAAATAATAACAAACGGAGAGGTTTGAAAGTACTTGGTAATTAGACTAGTTTTAAAACAGTTTGAGGAAAAAAACGGAATTAAAAAAAATGCATGCAAACATTTCTTAATGCAGCTGAAAAAAAACTAATTTTGATGTTCTTGCCTTCAAACATATTTAAAAGTATGTAAAGGGTGGTTAAATTTTAAGGGCCGATGTTGAATGTGAACCACACCTAAACGTCAATTTGATCATGGAAAGATACACAATCGAGCAACGTGTTACAGTTATTCAGGCTTATTATGAAAATTTTCGAAGAAAATCATCTTCAGTGATGGGGGCACATTTTCACCTCAGTGGATTCGCCAATAAGCAGAATTGCCGCATTTGGGCGAATGATAATCCAAGAGTGATTGTCGAAAAACCAATGCACCCACAAAGAGTGACTGTTTGGTGCGGTTTATGGGCTGGCGGCATCATCGGTCCGTATTTTTTCCAAAATGAGGCCGGTCAGGCAGTTACTGTGAATGGTGTTCGCTATCGTGAGATGATAACGAACTTTTTGTAGCCCGAATCGGAACATATGGATGTGGACGATATGTGGTTCCAACAGGATGGTGCCACTTGCCACACAGCCAACGAAACAATGACTCTTTTGCGCGACAAATTCAATGGCCGTGTTATCTCACGTGGTGGCGATGTCAATTGGCCACCAAGATCATGTGATTTGACACCGCTGGACTACTTTCTTTGGGGTTATTTGAAAGAAAAGGTGTACGTCGATAAGCCAGCAACAATTCAAGAGCTAAAGGATGAGATAATTCGGCACATTAACGGCATAGAACCTCAATTATGCCTCAGAGTCATCGAAAATTTGGACCATCGGATGGAGGTGTGCCGCCGAGGTCGCGGCGGACATTTGGCCGATATTTTGTTCCAGACATAATTGAACTACACCATGTTATCATAATAAAAGAAATTACCGTAATTTCCAAAATAATTTGTGTTTTATTCAAAATCAACATCGGCCCTTAAAATTTAACCACCATTTAGATGAAATCAATTGCAGAGTCAGATAACTGACTTGCTCCTAGGCCATCACCATGTTATAAAAGCTAGTTGTTGTTTACAAGAAAAACAGAGAAATTCTACCATTTGTAGTTGGTAGATAAGTACTTTTTAAATTGCTTTAAAAATAATACTATTTCCGGCAGGGTAAATTCAAGAGGTTTAAAACTGAAAAAAAATATTAGGTAGGATGTTGGATTTGCTTTAAAGTCTATAGATATATTCATTTTTTAAAGATCTTTGCATTTAACTATATTAGGGATACCCAGTTAAATTTCGCTCTGTCTAACTTCTTGCCCTGGAAAATTTTCAATATTATAGAAATCATGTTTTGAGTGTTATGTAAGATAGGCTTTGGCTATATAAGTTTGTCTCATTTTTTTTTAGGATAAAAACATTAACCGCCGTATGCTGATGGAGTCAAATATTTGCCAAAATTTATATTTAGTTAATTTGTTTCAAAATTCAACTTGTACTCTCGTATGTGTTAGATAAAATTAATATTAAATAAATATCACATTCGTTTACATTCGTACAGATTTCCCTACTGCTATAGCTATTTTTGCGCTCAAACAAATTTGTAAAATCAATCCAACTTTATACTTTTCCAAGTTATTTTTTACTATAACTACTGAACCAAAATATATCAAACAAAGTTATTTTATTTTATTTCACGCTGTGCAATTACGAAAATATACTTACCTATATGAAACGTTTAAGGCGGATGGATATTCCGATCTTGTCCGGATAACATTCTATGGTCGAATAACGTGTTCAGTAAACGAAACGGCAATCGGATAATAATAACACGGTGTTACAGTCAAAAAGTACTTTTTGCGAGACATACCTCATTTTGTAGGTCTAGTCACACTGACTAAACCTGCTGTATTGCTCAATAACTTTTTTATTATTTATCCGATTAACACGAGTTTAGTGTCACTTTAAAGGAGACACTTTTCCGTTTCCAACAATGTATAAATTGTTCATATACCGTGATAAACGGTAAAAATCATATACATAGTACATACACTTTGAAGAAGTTTGGGTCGTAGCTAACATAATCAAAAAAATGTAGCGCGCATATTTCGCTGTAAAAATTGATCAAAGTGGAATAGCTGAGGAACGCCTGCTCGAATAAAAAAAATGTATATATCATTGAAGACAGAATTGGTAGGAGATTAATTTTAATTAAAATTACATATGCACTGGTTAACAAATTATTAGAAAAATCTGCTATTAAAGATGAAAAAATTAAAAAAAAAACTGATTTTTCGATATTATTTCGCCCGTTTTTCTGATATTTATCACGGTATATGAACAACTTATACATTTTTGGAAACGGAAAAGTGTCTCCTTTAAACAGACACTAAATTCGTGTTAATCGGATGAATAATAAAAAAGTTATTGGGCAATATGTGTCTTAACCTATGAAAAAGGGGTTTTTGGCCCCTAACTTCAGATTTTGGGGGTGTATTGGAAATTCTGAGGATGCAGTTTTTATATGTCTGACCAGACCTACAAAATGAGGTATGTCTCGAAAAAAGTACCATTCATTTTTTTTTTTGTCACACCGAGTAATTTACGTGACTGATCGTATGTATGATAATATTGGAATTATGATATACGGTTACTGGCGTATCGTATTTTTTCACCGGGTGCACTAGATTCTACAAAAATTTTAATAGAAATTCTGACAAGAGAATGTCGTTTCAATGTTTGTACACAAAAAAAAAAAAAAATTATAAAACATTTTAAATAACATGGATGATGAGCTATTATTTTATTTGGAAACTATTACAACAGTTGCTTTGTCCAGCAGACAATTTGGGAGTATATTTTTTGCCAATTGAGAATGCGCTTTCATGAAATTGTTAGTGATGCTTTTTTGCTGCTGATTATGTTTTTTAAACTGCCTTAGGATATAAAAACGATTTTTTTTAGAAAAATATGAAAAGAACACTAGGTAGGATAACAAAATACATGAAAAGCAACAACACTAACTCGGAAAAATATGCGAGTTGAGCCAACTCGGTTAAATGATATCCAACCTGAGATGTAATATTGGGAAATGAAAAAACTGCGCTATTGTGAATTAGTCCTAAGAATATACATGGGAAATTTAGATTTAAGACCTAATTCGTTTTTTTTATTGGCATAGTATTTTTAAATATATATATATATATACATATACATAGATAAAAATATCAACCAAAAATTTTCCAGCACACCTATTTTCTGTTCTTAAATAGCACTAAACGAATCGAAACTTACATGAAAGAGGCTAACAGGGTTGCTTTTGTCTTTAAAAGAAAATTTTATCCGAGTTGGAGCGATCTTTTGCAACTCGACAACATTAAAACGGACCCTAAATTATTTGTCGGAGAGGGTGTTGTGGTATGGTTCACAGTTTAGTTCGGTAAAGAAACAGCTGATAGTTCTGCATAACAAGATTCGGATTTAACTTATACGTTTTTCCTCGTAAAAGTAACTTTAACTTTTTTGGTTCATACAACTGACTCCAACAGTTAGAAAATTTGAAAGCATGTATACGTTTTGGACATAAAAAATTTACATAGTTTTGTATTAAACTGAGCCCAGTTTTTAGAATTTTGTGGGACAAACCTGCGAAAGACCCTTCAGCACCCCGTATATAAAAATCTAGACGGGATGAAAACGATGGGCGGGATTTTTAGAATAATGAATCAAATCCACATAAAATGTGATATAACATTAAATAAATATTGGACCGAATGTAAATACAAATTTTCGGCAGATTTTCTACTGGAAAAGTGAATGTAGATAAACTTTAAATTTGCCGCTTTTATTTAATTCCTAATAACTTTTACATTTTCTGTCCAATTTAGACTTTCTTATGCACCACATTTTTGTAATAAAATTCCCGTTCAGAAAAACATTTTTTTATTTTTTACAAAGGTTATTTATAAAAACGGGTGAACAAAAATGAACAATATTCGAAAAGCTGGAAAATATTCTTTTTTTCATTTCAACGCCAGTAACTCAAAAAATACTGTTCCGATTTACACCAAGGATGCATCAGCGTAAGAAGTCTGAATATACCTTTAAAACGCTAACCATAGAAACTAAGTTTTATTTGCCCTTCTGGAATTATTTGGCTATAACTGGGAAATGACACCTAAAATTCAGGGTTTTTGCCAATATCTCCAAAAATCTTCTATGGAAAAATAAGTGAAACTGATGTTCGTGTTCAGCCTCCTAAAAGAAGTTAAAAAAAAAGCTTTTCCAACGAAGTACCACACATTTATCAAATATTTGTAATTTAATGTAGTTGAGAATTTGATATTTGTAGACAAATTAATTGAATATTTTAAAATAATAGAACATCTTTGAAGTAATGTAAAATTTTTAACCTTTAAATACTAAAATATTCTTTCAACGTTAAACTGATAGGTCGTAAATTTTACGGCATTCAAAATACATATTAAATTTCCCAACAGCTACAATTTAATATCGAAAGAGGTCAGGTAAAATTCTCTGCTGCATATTTAACCAACAACCTATAGTAAAGGGCAGTAGATTTGTTGAGCAAAGTGTAGTGCAAACGTCTCAAGGGTTTTCTCTGCAAATTGAATTGCGACATTGCGGACAGCACGTGTGGGTCATGCGCGTTGACTGTGACAATCATAACATGTGGTACATGTGGTACATGTGGACCAATTCAAGAGGAGGATCAAATTAAATAGTGCGTTTTAATAGGAAGCTGCTCAACAATACAGAAATATTGGTAAATACTACATGATAAGGTGCCAAGAGTGTTAGAATACAATATTGCGCTAATTGAACGGAAATTCGGGATACTAACTTGGCTGTGACGTCACACCAGATTTGCGATTGCGAGTATATAGAAATTCTGTTAAAATTTTAAAGAGAGGGTTAACGGTACCTCGTTTTTAAAGCGAAGTAGACAGCTCTCAAGAAACATCACAAGAAATAATTTCCATTATAGACAAGCATTTATTTTTTGAGAGCTGCAAACTCATTAAGACATGTATTTTTAGAAGAAATTTTTTTTTAGTTTTTTCAGCGTACTTTTAAATGATTTTTTTGTATTTCTCGATAGATATTGTATATAATAAGCTTAATTCTGAAAAAATACTAAAATAAGCAAGAAATGAAGAGTCTAAGGTCAGATGAAAGCAAACTTTTACAACAAAACTCCTTTTATGCAATGATATAATTCAAATAAAATGAAAAAGAAATTATTGCGCTTTTAACATATAAACAAAAAAAAAAAAAAAAATTGGACCCCATGTATTCCCCTCTTAAATACAAACAATATTGAATGCTTACCTTTTGTAGTCAGAGGTCCAGAGCAGAATAAATATTTAATTGTTGAGTTTTCCAAATGCCAGTCCTGTTTTGATAATAATTATACAAGTCTTTTGATAATGCATATGAGTCGGAGGATTTATTTTAATTGTCGTTTTTTTTTTTTTTAAACATATATTATAAACGGCTTTTCGTAATAATTATGAGTGAAAAGAATTTTTTAAGTCAACAATAACTATTATTTTAAAACTTCTATCAAAAAAGTCTTTCCATAATAATTATCTGTGAGAAACATTTTTTTACGTTTTCCAAAGACTTTTATTTTGAGACTTATATTATAATAGTCTTTACATAATAATTATGACTAAGACAACTTTTTTTAAGTTTTGAAGGCCGAAACCATTTCGGGACCCAAAATAATACTGAACTAGTCCAGAATTGATCCCGAAGTGATTCCAAAATTATTTCGAAGCAGTCCTGAAGTAGTACCAAATTGCTCCTAAAAAAGTCCCGTTCTTTTTTTTCTTACTCATAATTATTATGAGAGAACTTTTATTATATAAATTTCAAAATAGAGTCTATGAAGATTTTAAAAATATTTATCTTGCATTATATTTATTGTGTTCGATTTTCATAATTTACGAAAATTTGCCTACTGAAATGAAAGGCAAAGAGTGTACAAAATTTGGTAGAGCTTGATAATCTACTTTTGCAGCTATTATTTAATGCTCTAAAGTGGGCGGCGCCACGCCCATTTTTGCAAAAAAAAATCATTCACGTATTCTTTTCCCCAACCCATTCCGGTGTATGAAATAGTTACTGAAATATCGCATTCTTTTGATTTACACAAAACACCACATCCACCGTTAGTATCCCGCTTTCGATAATTTCCAATATCAATAAGCTTGCCGAATTTTGCTCAAATATTTTAATATTTATATAAAGTTATAATACCCTTTAATAATAGCCTTTATTCTATTGCGCTCGCGCATAAAAAATATTTATTGAAAAAAAAACTTCTAGACGAAAAATCAAAAATTAACGATTAGTCGATTCGTTGTGTATGGGGCGGTTGTAATATCCAGATGTTTGGCAAAACTTCTCCTACAACTTGTGGTGCAACAAAAAATGAGAGGCCAACAGTTTTACGCCGACTCAGAACAGCAGAGCATGTTTGGGAGGAGTTTTTCATTGCCAGTCGAGGAGCGACCGCTATTAGAAAAAAACTTTTCTGTAACTTTTCGATGTTACTTGCCCTGGGCAAAGATTCGAACGCGGGAGCTACCGAATGAAGCTCACACAAGCTACAAACTCGGCTACGGATTAAAAAAAAGACAATATATAACAGCCGCCGCTGCACATCCGAAAAGTAACTAAAGATAATTTACCTTTTAGTTTTTTTTTAGAGAAATCAGCTATGCGCTGCTTTGATTAGCCAGTTTTGCGGCCGCGAAGGTTTTTTTTTAAATATCACAGGGTTTGGTATTAGTATTAGCCGATTTTTTGGGAAGAAAAGGAAAGCTGATATTTCTTATTGACGTCTTTAAATAGCACTATACTGGTGAACCAATACCGGGCAGTCTATTTTCTGCCTGACATTCTGACATTTGACACAACAATATCATCCAGCACAAAATTTAATATTGATAAAGAATATCGCGTAGCAAAATGCAAACTTCAAATCTATTATTCTGCTTTGACCCATCCTTGAATATATTTTATTCGCTTGAACTATGCGCCATATGTGGCATTTCCTCTACATATAAATCGCATTAGAAAATATACAAGGTGCACCATTTCGTAGGTCGGTATTGTAACATTGAATAACTTAAACATTTAAGAAATGATTGTCTTGCCTTCTTCACATGTTTTGGAAACGTCAATAAGTAGTAGTTTGTGAGTTGAAAAGATTCGTTCAGTTGTGTTAACTCTATGGGCTATAGACGTGTGGTTTCCGGAGTTGGTCTTTTGACAGCTGTTACTTGATTTATACTCAATTTGCAATATCATAATACACCGACTCACTTCGGAACAACGTTTGCAAATCGTCCAAAAACGAAGGGCCACCGATCCCGATTTTCACAATAAAATCTCTCTTTCGGTTGAATGAGTACGTTAGTATACAAAATTGTCGCATTTGAAGTTTTTTATATCCTACAGGCCATTGTTGAGATGCCGTTAGATCCTCGAATAGTCACTGTTTGGTGTGCTGTATGGGCAGAGGGAATAATTGGGCCATATTTCTTCAAAAATCAAACTGTTAAAGATAATGGGGGACGCCATAGACCTTCTGAATTGGAGATGTGGACGATCTTTGGTTTCAACAAGACGGCGCTACATGCCATAAATCCAACGAAAGAATAAATTTATTGAAGGAAACTTTTGGTGAGCGCTTTATCTCGCGTCGTGGGCCTGCGGCGTGGCTTCCAACATCGTGCGATATAACACCGCTGGACTTTGTTTTGTGAGGTTATGTAAAGTCGCTTGCCTACGGAGATAAGCCCGAGACGATTGACGCTTTGGAAGAGAATATTCGGCGCGTTATTGCTGACATACGGCCCCAAGCCTTTCGGCTGGAATTTATTCGAGCCAGCCGTGGAGGTCACTTGCCCGAAATCATTTTTAAAATATAATGGCAGCCCCTTATCTTTATAATAATTCTTGGTCATAACAGTACATTATACGTCTAAAAATATGCCTTTTAGTAGTAATTACTACTACTATCATTACTACTACTACTGCGCCTACCACCAGCCCTACCACTACTACTGCCACTCCCACTAATTATAACAACAATTTTTACTAATGCTGTTACTAATTACTAATACTATTTTTTACTAATTACTACTAATATTTTTACTAACACTACCATTAATTACAACATATATTTTGATTAACTTCGCTACTACTATTTTTTATACTACTATTACTAATTTCTACTAATGCTACTACTAATTAATACTACTATTTTTATTAATTTCTACTACTATTTTTTCAAATGCCACTACTTATTTCTACTTCTGTTTCTATTACTAATTGAGTAATTTATACTACTATTTTTTCTAATTTCCACTACTATTTTTACTAATGCTACTACTTATTACTACTACTATTTTTACTAATTTCTACTTCTATTACAGCTACTAATTTTACTAACTTATACTACTATTTTTTCTAATGCTACTACTAGTTTTGCTGATGCTACTATTATTTGCAAAATTTACTTTTATTTTTTTCTACTACCATGCTAATTACAACTACAATTTTGACTAATTACTACTACTATTTTGACTAACTTCTATTACTACTTTGCCGAGTGATACCACTCTGTTATTTCTGCTATTATTTTTACTAATCACTTTTTTGAGTAATTACTACTACTACTTTGCTAACTTCTGCTGATTTTTACTAATTCTACTTCTTATTACTACTACTAATTGCATTGATTTCTACTATTATTTTTACTAATGCTACTAGTAATTAATATTGTTATGCTTACTAATTTTACTACAAATTACCCCTACTATATTTGCTAATTTCTACTACTACTTTTGAAACTACCAACAATTACAAGTACTATATTGACTAATTTCTATTAATATTTTTACTAACTTTCACTCCTAGTTTACTAGTTCTACTACTAAGTACTACTAACTACTATTACTACTACTGCTACTTATTACTGTTATCACTACTACTCTCATATTTAACTCTTTATCTCTATATGAGGTCGGCAAAGAAGTTTTATTCTGGCTCGCATGTCGGCGCACCTTGTACACCTACATATTGTAGTTTCGGTTGTGTTAGACCCTAACGTAATGCGCAAGTGTTTGTCAAACATATGCACATATGTACGTATGTACATCTATAGTTATATTTAAAATACATGCATGTAGATATCAACAATCTGAAAGTTTACATCCTATAAATATTGACGTAGTTCATTCACTAACTTTCGTTGCTTTCGGCAAGAATGTTCATATCCTTGTAAGTTCTTGTGTGGGTATAATCGTGTAAGCCAAATTTATTTTGTACGAAAACGCATACATATGCGCATACTATGTATGTATGTATGTATGTATGTATGTTTAAGAAATAAGTAAGAATAATAATAAATAACATGTTTCGTACCACTTGACAGGTCTACATGTAATAGGTACTTTGAGCTTTCCTTACAATTTTTGCTATGCATCTTAAATTTAGCTTTTTATAGAAATCGTGAGGGGCGCCCACGAACGGCCATTGATAAAGTCAGTAAATTTTGTATAAGCTTTGAATTCCGAGTTGTGACATACAAGCTGAGTCAACTGTGTTAGCTGAAAATAAGCAATACAAAAAATCCAAACACCCACAACTACCTTTCCTGGCCATGGACAGTCAAGCGAACCAACTGTTGTATTGACTTTTGAAACTTCTCAGCCAAGAAGTTTTAATTCCCCACCGTAGCAAAAAAATAAAATAAATAAAACAAAAGAATAAGTAAATAGAATAATCCTGCAGAGAATAAATGAGATTGAGGAAATGGTAGGAAATAAACAAAAAAAATACATAGCACTTTGGGTGCGAAGTGTAACGAATTAAAAGCCGGATGTTGAAGTTAAGCGGCGGACACTGCAGTTAGTGGGCTTTGCAATTAATTGATAAATTTTCCGTCAATTAAAGCTGCAGGGGAAGAATAAATGACTTAGTAATTTTCAGAACACGAATGGGTAAGTTTTTGGTTTTGATATGGGCAGAAGCGCTTCCGGGAAATGGAGGGAGCTGTTTTATTATGGTACTACAACGAAAGATGTCGGTCGACCTTTTCAAATCGAAAAACGATTTAAAAATTGAGGTTTATTGAAAATGAGTTTGCGCCCATAGTTTTTTCAATAACAGATATGGTCTTTCAATAACAGAGTTGGTCAAGGATATTACTACTTACCTATTTTACGTAGTAAAGAAATCGCACATAAAAAATATATGTCAGTGTTAGCACGGCATAGCCTGAAAATTTATAAGCACGTGAATACGAGTAGGTGTTGCCAAATACAAAAAGGCGAACTGCTAAAAAAGAATAAAAAACTAAAAGAAAATTATGCGTTGTATAAATAGCCGACCACAGTGACTTCCGGCTTTGAAACTGAATGTTTTTTGTGCAACTCATAAATCCCAAACAAAAGCTTCACATATCCACACCACTGAGTCAAGCGACACAATAACGAATTTTGGAAAAATTGCTTGAATTTAAGCTTAGCTAAAAATCATTAAAAGGGTTGAATGGCTTCATCTTCACATCGTAGAGTTCAAAATGGCCATGAGATGTTTAAAAAAGGTAATTTCTTTAGTGACATGAGAGAGATTTTTTTCGGCACTATTTTCGGATCAGATATTTCGAGATCACTACAGAACCTTTTAGTAGTTCGGTACTGGCTCACCACTACAACTATCACTACTACTACTTCTACTACTACTTACTAGTACTACTACTCTTACAACTCTGAGGAAGTAACAGGCAATTACTAAAACTACTACTACGCCTACTACTAACTGCAACCACTAGTAATAACTACTAACTGCTACTACTGCAGCTCCTAATTGCTACTACTAATTCTACTACTATTTTGGTCATGCCACTAATGCAACTGCTAATTACTACTCCTTTTTACCTATACTACTGATTACTACCACTATTTTTTCTACTATTTTCACTAACGCTACTGCTAACAAATACTAACATTTTATTAATTGCTACTACTGTTTTTGCTAGTGCTACTACTAATAACTATTACAATTTTTACTACTTTTTATTACTGTTTTTATTAATGTTTTTCCTAAGTACTACTACTATTTCTATAAATTTCTGCTACTATTTTCAATAATGCAAACTACAAATTACTACTCCAGTTTCTATTAATTTCTTCTACTAATTTCGATAATACTACTACTAATTACTACTACTATTTTGGGTTTATACTATTCTTTACTACTATTCTTTTTACTAATGCTAATATTAATTTCTACTACTATTTTTATAAATTTCTACTACTACATTTGCTAATGGAAATACTAATTTTTACTACTATTTATACTGATTTCTGCTGCTATTTTTACTAAAGTTCTTATTGCTACCATTTTAAATAATTTCTGCTACTATTTTTACTAATGTTACTATTTTTAATAATACTACTGTTAATTGTTACTATTATTTGTACTAATACTACCTCTAATTACTAGTACTATCTTAACTAACTTCTACTACTATTTTTAGGTAATGCTACTAATTACTACTACTATTTTGACTTATTTCTACTACTTAATACTACTACTTTTTTACTAATTTCCACTCCTATATTTAGTAATTAATACTACAATTTCGTTTAATTTCTACCACTACTCTTACCATTGCCACTACCTCTACTACTACAACTACAACTATTAACGACTACTGTCACTAAAGCTCCCTTTTTGAATTCTCTACGTCTTTCTGAAGTCAACATATAAGTTTTGTCTTCTGACTAGCGATTTTAGGGGTAGGAGTGTTTTTATTAATGCAGCTCTAACGGTACCTAGCGGACTCATTTTTCATAGGAATATTTCTAGTTGTATCTATATTATACTTTACTTATGTATCTCATTAGAATCGGACCATACTGAATATCTCCACTCATCCGCCACCTAATGCATTAAGATATAGCCTAGGTCTGTGCCATGGTTCTAAGGAACATGCTGCCCAAATTTGGTTGAAATGCATTTCATGGGGTTTGAAACAAGTTATCACAAAGAATTGAGCTACTTTTTATTTATATGTATATATATTTAGATATAAAAATAATGACCTATTTGCTATTTATTACTAAACACACTCGATGAAATAGCAAACAGATATTTTGAGGGAATTATTTTCAACAGAAAATGTTGGCTTTAAAAACAGTAGTCAAAAATGCTAAAATTTTTTGGCAGCAGCTGTGCATTAAGAAAAGTTTTCAATTGTTTAATAAATAACTTATTGCAGTATTATGACTGCAAATCATATGCTAGGTTTGTTTGCAGAGAGAAATAAATTAAAACTAAAATTTTTGAATTATTTGGAAATTAATCAAAATTAACAAGTGTTCGGCGAAAATTCGGCATTTTTGATCGTTCTCTAATTACTGTGATATTAGAGACATTTTGCTCAGACATTCCACAAACAGTGTCATCAACCTCGTCATAGTAGCCTACTTATTTATATACCCACAAATATTTTATGACCTTATACATATTTATCGCCTGCAAAGGTAATAGATTAATTGTTTTGTTGTTCTTAAATTTCGACTCTTCATGTGGAGTCAAGCCAAAAATGTTCCAATTGAGGAAGATTTCATTTCAAACGTTGCTACATGAAAATGAAATTCTCGCACGTGCCTAGTTACCAAACACGAACTGAATTGACGGATCTATGTTAAGCTGTTCGAAATTGGCCGCCTGCGAATTGATGAAAGCGAAGGTATAAAGTGGACACGTTTCCCATTATTACCCAACGGTAATTGTGTGTGTCGTCGTTTATTGATTTTCAGGCTTGGCCGCAAATACTCCAATTTCACGGTGAATTAAATGTTTCTGATACTAAAGTAGCGTACTGTTTGTGGGGCAACTGCTTTAAGATTTTCAGTATTTAAAAATTATTTGTACTGAATGTATAAAAAGTGAGAGTGCAAGTTAAAGCTGTATACATAGTAGAGTTACTGAACAGCAGCTACACATATACACATTGAGAATACAAAAGAATTTTCGCATAAAATATATATGTCAATGTTAACAAAGAAATGTGTACCGTCATTTTATTGTTTCTTTTGTGCAGCCAAAATCACAAAAGCACAGCACGTACGTCTAGCGGAGCTACTAAAAAAGAAAAAAATGATAAAAATTATTAAAAAAAAGCTGTTTAAATAAAATTCCACAATGACATCTGACCTTGACAAAAAAAAAATTTTGGGGCTTTTCCTCTCCCGTTTCATAAAAGTCAAACAAAAACTTCACTTCGCATCACACAAGTGAAAATTTCAAGCGACGCAATACTTAGTGGGGACTTTTAGACAAATATGAAATGAGGCATCATTAATACCAATTGCTAGGATTTAAGCTTAACTAAGAGATATTAAAGCGCTTAAATGGCTACAGCTTGAAATCGTAGAGTCTACATTGCCATGAAATTGGGCAGTACACAAGGCATCTTATTTGATGCTATTTTTGTATGTGCTATTATTTGAAACCAGTTTTATTAGCATTATTGCTCCTTCCACACTCAGTGATAATAAAGTTGCCGCAATTCGGCTTTTTTTTTGGTAGCAATTTGAAGCCAAAAAGTACTTTGAATCCATATCGGCCTTTTTGATACAATTTGCATGAAATATATTGCTGTAAATATTTAGTTTTGCTTTTCGTTATCGAAAAATAAAACTTTTCGAAATTTAATTTCAAATTTCATAACTGAATTCGTTGAGAAGGTCTTACGACCTTTTCTCACGACACTAAAACCTTCCCACATCTTATTTGTGTTCGCAAAACAGCCAAAGTAGAAATGACAAAAACCCGAATTCACAAATTGATACAAAAAAAAAAAAGAAGAAAATAAAGAATCGAATTAACAAAAGTAAATGAATGCCACTTCAATGTTGAATAAAAACTTTCTCTCTCTCCGCTTTCCATTTCTCATATTATGGATACAAATTTGCGCGCACCTTTGCCTCTGCTCTGCTTTCATATTCGTTCTAGCAGAAAAAGGAAAAATTGGTTGATGTGCTTTGCTATTTATAGCTTCTCCAAATATTAATATAAAGCAAATCGCACAAGACTTTAAATTTAAATAATTATTTGGGCTTCCTATTAGTACCTTCGAGAACTAAATTAAATCAATTCAGTACGAGTTCTGTATTTGCAGGTTAAGTTTAGATAATTTTTTTATGTGAAAAGTTTTTTATCTCTCCATATCAAATATAAATTTCCGAATGAAAGAAGTCGCTGTAAATATTTAATGAGTATGTTAACTATTGGAGACACTGAAAAATACAAAAAAAATTGATACGTATTTGTTTATTTTGGTAAATTTTTTTCTGACGCTCTATAAATTTGGGGTTGTATAGTTACAATATAACTGATCAAATGCCTTTAAAACAATAACCTGACACGAATTCATATAAAGTGGTGTACAACTACAAAATTCTCATGTTTTTTTGTTTTTGCTTCTGCGAAAAGAGTTGTAAAATTTTACATACATTTTGTTTTCGCTTTTACGGCTTTTGAAAACTCATGCGCAAAAGAAAAAACAAAACACATGTAGGTGAATAAAAAAATATATCAAATCGGCTATATAGTCACTACATCTTATATGAATTCACTTGGCTACAATCATTCTATAATTCAATAATGAATGGTTTGTTCCTCACTCTTCACATATCGTCTCCGTTAAGCTAAAACAGTGTTACTTCTTTTGAAATTTATGTGTAAATCTTATTGGATATTTTTAAATAGTAATGAAATGCAAAAAAACAGACAAAGAGTAGGTTTCACTGATTCATTTGTGTTGTCATAAAACTTGCTGGCTAGGGTGAGTATTTTCATTTCAAGTGCCCATCGAGATCCATGAAGTTTCACTTCTATCGCCTAGCTTTCGAGGCTGACATTTATTTCTTTTTTTTTCTCTGGTCCCAATAAATATAATTTTAATTTGAATTTTTAATAACATTAACCATTTGGTGCATTTTTGGTGAAGATTTTTCTAATTATATATGTACATAATTAACAATTTAGGCACATTCAATACATCTGTTACGTAACTCTTCTGCCACTTCAAGTTACCACTCGTGATCCAGAGGCAGGTTTTTACTTCGTTTACTAATTTTTCTTTTTTCAGTTTTGTTTTGATTAATTAATTAGTTTTCTTTTTTTTTTGCACGCATGAAGCCGCCTGCCTGCCACTGCAACCCCTCTGCCTAAATTATAGCAAAATATGGTGGAAATGTTTTGTTGATATGCTACATTTAAATTCAGTGTGATGGCAAAGTTTTCCGCTGGTGAATTTTTTTAGCTGCACGCGCAAATTTTGTTGATCAAAAAGCCTCATTTAGCATTTGCGCCTTCTCATTTCTTACAAGTTGTCTGATTTTACGTTGTTGTGCTAACAGAAAACGATAAATAAATTTTAAAATTTGCTGTCACCCAACTACATAAATAAATGCAGGGGGAAGTAAACAGCGTATCTAATATTTTTTTAGTCAACTTACTGAACAGCGGCATTTGAGCGCAAAGGTGGTATTAAAATTTTGTTTGTAAAAAATATTCTCGCGCTGAGTTTAATTTTGATGAATTAAAACAGCCATGTTAATTAAATTTTATGATATTTTACATTTACAACAATCTGTCTTAGTATTCACCAGTAATCACTATCAATCTTCATTAAAAGTTTTGCAAATTTCATATTTTGCACTTTTTGCATTTCTGCGGCTGCACGTGCGTGTTACGCAACTTCCAGTTCTAATGGGGGTGCACTCATAACTGAATTAAACGTAGTAGTTTAAATTATGGTTTGTTGTTGCTTTGAAAGTCTAAAGCATAGTAATAAGTTTGCATTTCACTTGAAATGGCTGTCAAAATCTACACAAATTGCATTACCCTGAAGTTGCGTGAAATTCAACAACATTTCCCGAAAATGGTAAAACTCAATATCTTGGCAACTTTTTTTCACAGCTTTTAAAATCCCGTTGAAAGCAGGTATGACAATTGAACTTTTCGAAATTGCACCAAATGTCAGAAAGCAATATATGTACCAAATCAAAAAAAAAAGGTATTACATTTTTTTTTTTAATTTTAATTAAAAAATATTTTAAATATATTTGTGAGTTGGCTTATCATACTTATTGAAAAAAAACAGAAAAAATGAAAAGAAAAATTAGAAATTAAATTTTCCACAGAAAAGTTGACGAAGTTCGATTCAGCCGATGTTCCAAAAAGATATATATTAATTAAACAGGGGACTTCTTTTCAAACATTAGAATTAGAGATACACAGAATTGGAGATGGAGAGTTGAAAAATTTGTTGATCTCCAAATATCCAAACTTAAACTGCAAATAAAAAACTCGAACCCCTGTTGTGAATGTCGACTGATAGTGGAATAACTTCGGTCGGTTATATTTTTGTATTGGGAAACATGATCGCCAAAAATTTGCGTCTAACAAACAGTTTTGGAATGCTGATCGACAGTCGTTTATTGAATGAAAAGTCGACACTCACAATAACATCGACAATCGATAATCGACTAATAGTTGTTTATCTACTGCCAGACGAGATTCGCAGTCGAGAGTGCAAGTGAAAAAATTCAGTTCGAGTTTTTTATTTGGAGGTTAAGCTTGGCAATTTTTTAGTTATCGAAGGTACCAAGAGCGATATACGAAATGAAATCGTTTGAAGAAGCTTGTTTGTAGCTTTCGACCTTTAAATAACAAAGGAATATTCTAATTTTTTAGACTTATCTATTTAGAAGTTTTTTTTACTTTCTACACCAATAATTGAAATTTGGAGTACCAACTTCGAAACAATGTCAATCAATTTTCTCTTTTTCTCATATTCGTGGTACCTAAAGTCTACGCAAATTTTATATTCATGATATGAGATATGGGAAAACGGAGAAAATTCACTGGAAATTTTTATTTTTATTGACTAAAAATTAAGATTTGCTTCCCCTGAGTCCTGGTTTCAAGTTACCTTACTGTCTATAATATAATAAAAACTTTCGTTTGGAAAATGATGCTGTGCTCAGATAACCGAGAATACGTTTGTTATATAAGAATCTCTCAGGGGTCCAGTCTTTAATAGTATTGACTTCCATAACTAAAAAAGGCAGTACTGGCCGCCATATATCGTCCTGCCAGATTCCTGACTTTCCAGTTCAGCTTCACATGCGCAGATATTCGCAAAAATCTTGGTTTTGCTTGCAATGTCTATCCAGTGAAGTTATCGCAGATATTTTGTACCTTCCCGTAAAGAGGAGAAGATTCCCTTTGCTATAGCTAACTCCAAATGGGTGGACCACACTGACACACCCCGCAATGTGCTATGCATCAGGTCACAAAGTGTTATTGGAAACAAATCCCTGTTTTCGATTACAACATCGTCAGCATATGAAACGACTTTGCCATTTTCCGCGCGCTTCTCCGAATCTGTTTCACGCAGGAGTGAGTGACAGTTACATGGCGAACAGAGTATCTCCTTGGAGTGTACCCGATGTCATCTGCAGCGGTACCCCGCCGTATAGCTGACTGACAAATTCCATCAAGAACTCATTAACCGCTTGCCCTCTCTTGTTGTCGGTTACAGTAGACGAAATTATAATGTTGAAGGCCTCATGAATATCCAGAAAGGCTACAATACTGAAATCTCTAAAATTTCAGCTTGGCCGCGTTCGTGCAGCGAAGTTTACGTAGATTTGCCTTGTTATAGGGACGCTGACCATCAGACATAAACCGACTGTCAGTGGTGAGATGTTAAGGAAGCGGCTAAATTAACTTTCAAAGGTTTTGAGCACAAAACAGGAAACAACTGATAAGCTTTAGATTTTTCAGATTAATGTGTGTGCCTTTTTCTGCCTTGGGAATAAAACCACTCGGGCAAGAATTCATTGTGCAAATGTTCGCCATAGATGACTAGATACGAAACTCCCACAATTACTCACAAAATATAGGGACTGAACTTATGTTTTATGATGGCAACATTGCCACTTTCCTCACCTTATTATCAGCTGACAAGCAAAACGGCCGGCTGCCAGAGGTAAAAACGTGAAATAATTGGCAAATTCAGTGCGTTTTCTAGTTGGATAGAAGAAGGGAGTGAATGTTGTTTTGATAAAAAAATCGTAATATTTGAATATTGAAATATTAAAATGGGCGTGCAATTGATTTTTGAAGGATAGTAAAAAATATAGTGCTTAGTTTGACATGCAATTATTTTTTATATTAAACAATTCGATTAGCAATGCCGATTAAAATTTTCTGAGAGAACTGGGTATATATTGATTTTGAAATGCTTCTAAATTTATATATGTATGTACACATGTTTGTGCTGTATTATAAATGTAAATAAAGAAAATTTTATTTTGGCATTATTCAGTTCTTTAAAGCTGGTAAATATTTTTGATAGTTTTCTGTTGCCATGTAATATTTTCCTTTTTCAAAAACTGAGTTTTCTTTTTTATTGCATTTTTATTTTTGAAATTTCAGCGGTAGTGCGAAAGCTGCAAATTCTCCTAAAAATGCTTTTAAAATTCCCAAATTTAATTTTTTCCATAGTGGCACCATTGAAAAATGTTATAAAAAATGCGCATTTTGACAGCACTCTCCCGAAGCAAAGAGTTTCGTATCTAGTTATCAATGGGTTCGCCTTTGCATGAGATAGAATATCCCATTAAAAATCAAGTCAATTCTATGATTCTATATTACCAGACCTTGTGCTTTCAGAAGATTGAGAAGATATGCGTTTGGTGCAATAAATATTTTTATTATATTTGAACTAATTTTCGTGTAAAAATTAAATAAGTATTAGTAAAGAGAGCAAAGCTAATTTTTGGTTTTCAAATATTTCTACAATATATATGTAGATATAAATGTTTGATTTGTTGTAATAATTACAGCGGCATTCTTTCTATTATTACAGAATCTTATTCCGGATTTTATACTTTCCGTCACATCATTTAAACTTCTTCAGCTGTCATGTCACGTAGTATTAAAAAGTATGAAAAACTGGCTTTTAAAATCTGAAAGAGGCAAGAAGTAAAATTATCAATATGGTTTTTGAAAATCACATAGAAATTTGAGCTGAAAAAGTAACTTTCCAAATCAATAATTTTTATTTATTGCGATTCGACATATTTTGAGATACAAATATCAAAATTGAAAATCGAATAACAAAAATTTGACGCAGTATGCATAACATTTGATATACTTAAATGAAAATGTTTTAAATAATGAAACACGAGTAGGAATATAAAAAATTTTTTTAAGATGTTTTCTTTAGCATTCTGCCTAACTCATTTTTGTTGTTTTCTGTGTGTTCGTTTGAGGTATGCAATTATATTACAAAATGTTATAATTTACAAATTTAGTCGAAAGATGGCACGGACGTAGAAAGGAGCATTCGGGCAGAGCACCCTCATACTTACATAACAACTTACATAACTACTTACGTATATCATGCGAAGTGTTATATGATAGTAACAATCTTAAGTGATTTATTTATTACATGTGCGCCTATTTTAAAATTTAAAACATACAACATTTTTTTGTATTTCCTTCAATTTCAAATTGCTCCGAAACGCCTGAACCAATTTTTATGAAATTTTTTATATGTAACTATTTTTGATAAGTATGAGAATTGGTCGTAAAGTATATTTTATGCTTGGGAGAGGGTTGCCACCTGTTTGAAAAGTCAAATCTAATAAAAATATACACAAGTTATGTGCAATATTAAAATATGGATGTCAAGCGGTCCGTACCGGAAAAAGGGTTTATAGCTATATTTTATGAGGGTTGCCACCTGTTTGAAAAGTCGAATTTGTTCGAATTTTGTGTACACAAGTTATGTGCAATATTAAAATATGGATGTCAAGCGGTTTGTATCGGAAAGAAGGTTTCTAGCTAAACTTTATGAGGGTTGCCACCTGTTTGAAAAATATAATTTAATTAAATTACGTAAATATTAAAATATGAATGTCAAACGTTTCGTCTCGATGAGGGGAATTTTGGAGAAGGATGCCCCCTGTTTGAGGAGTCAAGTTATATGAAATATTAAATAATGGGTATGAAACGGTTCGTCTCGACCAAAAAGGTGCATAGATAACTTTGTGAGGGTTGCCACCTAAGTGAAAAGTACGCTGGAGTGAAGTATTATAGCATACGGAGGGTTGGCACCTAATTGAGCAGGCGAATTTAATCAAACTTCACACGCTTTAGTGAAGTAGTAAAATATGTGTGTCAAAAATTTATTTTTTCTGAGAAGGTTGCCACTTACTTAAAAATTCGAGTTTAATTAAATTATACACAAGTTATATGAAATAGTAAAATATGGGTTTCAAGCTACATATATGTCTCGCTAGGAGAAAGCTTATAGGTATATTTTTAAGAGGGTTGCCACCTTGTCAAATTTAATTAACGTATACACGTGGATATAAGATATTAAAATATGAGTGTCAAACGGTTCGTCTCGGCGAAGCAAAGTTGCATACCTACTGTTTTGGAAGGAGGTGGCAACCCTTTACTTGATAGACACCGAGATGCATTTTCTGGCTGCATATGCAAAGGGCAATTAATAGATAAATATAAGCAGGACAACGTCTGTCAGGTTTATCTAATTACTTTATATTTCAATAAAAATTCAATAAAATTTTAATAAAATGTTCAATGCTGGTACTCATTTAGTACGAGATAAATTAAATATATGGGTTTACTCTTTATATATTTAAACTGATTTCTTATACGAGAGTTGCCTTTTATATTTTGCGCCTTCGCAACACTACATGTGATTAGCTGTAATTAGAAATTTGTATCGTAAAGTTTGGTATTTTTTGGCATAAACTTGCATATAACGATTTCACTTACGAGTTTTATTTGTGTTTTTTTATAGTCAGTTTAAAAATTCATATTGCCTAAAAATGGAATTAACCCGTGAACATTTTCGTGTGATGATTTACTACGATTTTCGACGTGGATTATCGAGGCAGGAGTGCATCAATCAACTTACTTCTACTTTTGGTGTTGAATCACCACACTTAGCCACTGTGAAACGATAGTATAAAGAGTTCCTACATGGCCGCCAATCTTTGCAGGACGAATTTCGTGAAGGTCGTCCAAAAACGGTGGTTGCGCCAGAAACAGTCGATGCGGTGCGTCAATTGATAATACAAGATCGTCATTTGACATATCGCGAGATAGAGGCATCCTTGGCCATTAGTGCGATCAACATACATTCAATATTGCATGAACATTTGGTCGTAAAGAAGGTTGGTTCTCGTTGGATACCGCATAATTTGACAATTGCCCAAAAAAAGGACTCGTGTCGATTGGTGTAAAGAAATGTTGAAAAAATTTAGCTGCGGTGAATCAAAGCACGTCTATGACATCGTAACAGGTGACGAATCTTGGATCTATGCATATGAGCCGGAAACAAAGCAGCAATCGACTGTATGGGTGTACCAAGGCGAGCCTAATCCAACAAAAGTTGTTCGCCCAAGAAGCACCTCAAAGCAAATGGTCGCCTGTTTTTTTCGGAAAATCTGGTCATGTCGCAACTGTTCCACTAGATAAACTTAAAACGGTAAATTTTCAGTGGTATGCAACCATTTGTTTGCCAAAAGTTTTTGGGGAATTAAGGAAAACCAACCGCCGAAGACAAATCATTCCTCACCAAGACAATGCGAGCTCTCACGTTTCGATTCACACAAGAGAGTTTTTGAGGACTCAAAAGGTCAAATTGATGGGTCATCCGCCTTAGAGCCTTGATTTGGCACCTAATGATTTCTGTTTATTCCCGCACATCAAAAAAAAAAAATGCGAGGTCAACGTTTTTCAACGCCTGAAGGAGCTGTAGAAGCCTTCAAACAGCTCGTTTTAGAGGTATCCTCTTCTGTGTGGCAAAAGTGCTTTGAAAATTGGTTCAAACGAAAGCAGAAGTGTATTGACTTGGATGGAGAATATTTTGAAAAACAATAAAGCTATTTTCCTTAATATTTGACTGTGTTTTCATTATTTGGCGCAAAATATAAAAGACAACCCTCGTAAAGTATTTTTTTTTTGTAGGCTTCTGCAATTGGAAATATTATTTCATTTTTCCACTCCATTGATGACCAAATTTTTATTATATTCTTAGCAAGATGTAAGTCAACCTACGCGATATCTACTAATTGTGTACAGCACAAAATTATGAGTTGTGTGAGTCGAACACGATTCATTGCCGTTTGCCATAAGTTGGTAAATAATATATGTAAATTTGTACGTGCTTGGAAAAATAGTCATCTAATTTTGCTTTTCATATAAGTAAGTTATTTTGTATGCAATTTCAATTACAAATAAAAGCTCAGATTGGAAATTTGATTCATGCCTTCAAAATGAAACGAATATCATAGGAAGGTATTCGAAGAGCCGCCAAGTGATTTGCAAAATCGCAGTTTAAGATGAAATAATTACAAAATTTTAAATAGTGCTGGTATTATGAGAGTTTCGTTAGAAAACAGAACAATTTGTAGAAGTTGGTTTTTAGGAGAGACATAGGATAATAACTATGTATATAATATTATGAGAGAGAAAAGTTGTTTTAGTCATCGGTTACTATTTTCAGGCTAAAGTATATTATAAAAGTCCCAACATAATAATGCTCAGAGAGATATATTATTTTGAAACAACACATATTATAAAAGATTTTTCATAGGTTAAACACATGTTTTTAATTCTTGAAATACGGAACTATTTCGAGAAAAGTTCGGGATAATTTAAGAAACAGTCAGGAAGTAGTCCTCAACTAATCTCGAAATGGTGCCGAACTAAATCCGATGTCTTCCCGAAATTGCTCCGTATTTAAGATTTAAAAAATGTTCTCTAATTCAATTATGTACCCTAATATATATTTTAAAAGCCATTTCTGTACGCAAAATTCGAGAACTTCTGTACAGATTTTTGTGAAATTTTCTTCATGGATTTTACATGTGCTCTACATTTGTAAAACGGCGAAATTTGTAGGGCATACCAATGAAAAAAGAATAAATAAAATAATAAAAAAACCCTCTAAACCACATCAACATAGTCGGCAGGGGATGCTAGACATTAAAGCTTTCAAAATTGACAAACAGGGTTAAAGCGCTCATTTTTTTCCCATGACCTGAACAAAAATGAGTACATTGCTAAGCACTTTTGCAGTTAGTCATAATGATAATATGAACACTTACATATATGATGTGCAGCTGTCTTGCAGGGCACCGACCCGGCTGAGCTCAAATTCATGGGATGTGATGGCAATGGTGTCTTTTATTCTTTAGGTGACGCTTTAGTCAAATTCAAAACACGTATTAACCACATAAATATAAATATTTAATTTGAAAATTTAAAAGATATGTGAGATATCTCTAAAAGCCAATTGATAATTGCCATTTCAATTTCATTCAAATTCTGAACACACAAATATTGGACTTTCATTTATCTATGAAATTTGAATAACGGACACTACAATAAATATATATGTATGTATGCATGTGGATATGTTTCGACACATGCGGCTGGTTACTGGTGATGAAAAGTGGGTTACTTACGACAACGCCAATCGAAATCCGGCGAGCTGCTCCCCTACGGCCAAGTTCTTAATTCGGACCAGTACTGGTAATAATTGGACCGTCTGAAGGAAGCAATCGCCCAGAAGCGGACAACTGTGGTCAATAGCAGAGGAATTGTGTTCTATCAGGAAACCCGCCAGGTGACTCGCCAGAAGCTTCGTGAGCTTAGTTGGGCGGTTCTTATGCATTTTACCTTATAGTCAGGACCTGGCACCAAGTCATTACTACCTATGCCAGTCTATGGCGAATGATTTTGCTGGTGAAAAATTTGACTCAACAGAGGCTGTACCAGTTCCAGTTTTTTTTACCAATAGGGATGAGGATGCCTTTGAGAGTGGCATTATGAAATTACCTTTGAAATGACAAAAAATTATCCAACAAATCGGTGCATATAGTTACCTACGTCAGATTATTCTAATTATGCTAAATAAAACCTTTTACCTGGAAAAATAATAAATTTTTTTTTACATTTTATGCCTAATATGAACAATATGAATACGAATTGCCTGGTCATTTTCATCAACTATAATGAAAGTAGTCGTATGTCTACATAACTTCGCTCTATTTACGATCCCACTTCACACTGAAAGAACGCGTCAAATTAGTGACGACATTTATTAAAACCATGCCGAACTTTTGGAAAAAATTCTAACGAAATTCATGAAAAACCATTACATGATCAAACCACCATTGGGCCATTTTTCTTCAAGAAAGGCGAAACAGTCGGTGGTAAATGATATCGGGGGATTTTATGTGTCCGAAAATATGTGTGAAAAAGGTCTGATTGACTTCTGGTTTCCAAACGATGGGGCGCCATGTCACAGATCAACCCAAACAATGCGGTTTTTACAACTTATCTTGAAGAGGTGATGATGGGGGTCCATAATTTTGACAAATTTCTCAATTTTTTTACAATTTCCCCAATTTAAAAGCATTTTCCCATCTATCTAGCGCCATACGTTTGGCTCAAAATAAGAGCTGCACATCTTTTAACTAAAAAGAAATTTTGAAATTTGCCTTACAAATATGAAGAAAGTCAAAACGCAAGCAGATGCGCTTTTATTTCAAACACTTACATACATAATATATAAGTACTGACTAAAATTCACACAGAGATTACGGGTTTTGAGTACCATTTGAATGCCATCTATCTAATACAGATTTTCTAGAAATTGTTTATAATTATTTTCAACTTACACCTAACAATGTTGTCAATGACATTACACCGAACCAGGATATTTGAAAACTGAAATCCTTACTGGAGCGCATAATTATCATTTGCAAAGTTTTCTTGAATTCCTCCGACTCGTTGTACCACTCGCTGTCGTAGCAAGCAAATGGAATATTTTCGAGCTGAAAGTGAAATTTGTACATAATTAGTTTACAAAATTTTAATTAGTTTGAACACAAACATATGCACAATGGATTATAACTTTTACAATGCTAATTTTATTTCGTAAATTTGTTTTTTTTTTTTCAAATATATTGCATTAAATAATAGCAACCATAAAATTCAAAACTTTAAACTTGGTGCAAATTTGACGCACATTTAATGAACACAATGATGTTGCAATTTTCAACTTTTTACTCAGAATATTTAAAATATTTTTCAGCAGTATAACAATGTAACGATTCGAAGTTCCTCACAATGCTAATTGATTTTTTATATTTTTTGTTTGTTGACTATCCCACGCATTCTCTGCCATATACATATACGATATGTAAAATATCATTTAGTGCGACTGTATACAGCGTGGCTACGACTAACTCTTATACAACTTTCTGTTGGAAAAGTAACGAACGCTAAAAAAAATCTAAAAACTTTGCCAACAGCTTCTACTATAGGCCCGATAGGCAAGGGAAATACAGAATCCTCTATTGGCGAATCAAAAATCTCACTTTTCAAATCTCTCATTCTTTTATGTGTCACAGAAAGGTCGATGACGAGCCAAAATGGGAGGATTTAGGAGTCTTCGAGAAAACTATTCTACATATGTAGGATCTATAGCCGTGCCCGTGATGTCCTTGAACACTTGAAAACTTTTGTAATAAACAATCACACATAATGGGACAAATGAAATGAAACGTTCAAAAAATGTTCCCATTTGTCAACGAACCAGAAATATACGGGAAGCAACAGTCATAGCTCCAGATAAAATGGCATGTAATATTACCAATACATTTCTTGCAGGGCTATGCCTCTACAATAAAAGCATGGGCGCCCTTGAATATATACAATAGAAGGATCAAGATTACTTCGACGAACCTGTCCAACCTTGGTGTGACGCAAGGGAATTGACGAAATTGTTTGATTTTGGCTCAGACCGAAAAATGATTTAGTGGCAAAAAAAAAAAGAAGAAGAAAGGGGTCGTTTTTCGAATTGTCTGTAATTATATTGGTTACGAATCTATTTCTTATAAGAAATATAGAAATTAATTACTATTATTAATAAAAGTATCTGAGCATTTTGATTACTAACCTTAATGGTGGAACTGTGAGAAACGACCACTAGATGGCACTTTTCGTACATCATACTATGATCATCAAAAATTTCAAATTTTTTAAAATAAACCACATTACCAAATAAAAATCCAGCCATGAAGTTATAATTTAGCAGCGCATCAATGACATTAATTTCGAAAACAAATGCAGTGATTTTTTTTACGATTTTAAGTGCGGCTCAATTCAAAAGCAAAGTTTTTAACAGCGTCATTTGGCCTTTGGTAATAGAATACAACTGTAAACGTGGACATCCCAGTCTCAGTGACGGTTTTCGCGAAGTCGTTCACCAACTTTTATTTACAAAAATACAGCTTTATTTTCAAGTACTTTTCCGGAGTTTTTTAACATCGAAATATTTTAAACAGTTACTTTAAGTTTGCATCTAGATTAGGGTAGTTAAAGTTCAAGAATGACTGTCGGGTGTTTCTCGGATGGCGCTAAATTCATAGCTTAAACATCAAACTTTTATAAATGAATAAGCACATACATATGTCGATATTTTATCAATGACAGTGACAGTGAGGTACATCCGGCAACCCAAAGTGTATACTCACCTCTGTAGCTAGAAATTGTCCATTAACATAATACATGGAATCCACAGTAAGAGCGGCGCCAATGTACATTATCATTCGTATAAACGTAATTTTATTAGTTTCCTAAAAAACAACAACAGATATAATAACAGCGTTCATATACCCACTAAAAAAAAAGTATTATTTCAAGCGGAACGTAAAATTTGGTATAAAATTAAGATTAAAATTAAAATTAAAATTAAAATTAAAATTAAAATTAAAATTAAAATTAAAATTAAAATTAAAATTAAAATTAAAGTTAAAATTAAAATTAAAATTAAAATTAAAATTAAAATTAAAATTAAAATTAAAATTAAAATTAAAATTAAAATTAAAATTAAAATTAAAATTAAAATTAAAATTAAAATTAAAATTAAAATTAAAATTAAAATTAAAATTAAAATTAAAATTAAAATTAAAATTAAAATTAAAATTAAAATTAAAATTAAAATTAAAATTAAAATTAAAATTAAAATTAAAATTAAAATTAAAATTAAAATTAAAATTAAAATTAAAATTAAAATTAAAATTAAAATTAAAATTAAAATTAAAATTAAAATTAAAATTAAAATTAAAATTAAAATTAAAATTAAAATTAAAATTAAAATTAAAATTAAAATTAAAATTAAAATTAAAATTAAAATTAAAATTAAAATTAAAATTAAAATTAAAATTAAAATTAAAATTAAAATTAAAATTAAAATTAAAATTAAAATCAAAATTAAAATTAAAATTAAAATTAAAATTAAAATTAAAATTAAAATTAAAATTAAAATTAAAATTAAAATTAAAATTAAAATTAAAATTAAAATTAAAATTAAAATTAAAATTAAAATTAAAATTAAAATTAAAATTAAAATTAAAATTAAAATTAAAATTAAAATTAAAATTAAAATTAAAATTAAAATTAAAATTAAAATTAAAATTAAAATTAAAATTAAAATTAAAATTACAATTAAAATTACAATTAAAATTAATATTAAAATTAAAATTAAAACTAAAACTAATATAAATTAAATAAAAATTAGAACTGAAACAAAAATTTAAATTAAAATTTAGGTACCAATCCGTTTTATTCAATACTGAAATTTAAAATTATTCTATTCGTTCCTGAAATATTTCTGTTGAGAAGTAATAAAAGTTTCATATATAGCCTTTTGATTTGTGATTTGAGTCGGATCTTAATAAAATCGAAGTTACACCTGCGGATACATATATACCTATGTATTTCCTCTAACGTTAAAAGGGTCGTGTCTATTTTCAACAAAATATTAATCTACGTATTCCTTTGTACAAAGCAAAAACTTGTATTGATCTTGGGCTAATTATGTTATATACATAGCTACTTAAATAACTAAATTAAAATATATTATTTTGAATTAATTTGATAATCAGATGAGTTGTATTCAATGAAAGATATCTCAATATCACATTCCAACAAATTTTTACGGGAGCACGAACAATGTAGAGAAACGTGCAAGTTTCAAATGACAAGTGATTGACACGCTTTCATACTTAACAAATGAAATCAGCGAAGTTAAACTTTAAACAATTAAATTAATGTTTAAATTGTGTACAAACTTGTAACTCTTTTTGTTAATCTGCTCATATTTATATGCTATATGCATTTGTAAGTGAAAGAATTTTTTCAAAAAGTTGATTTATTGTAGTTTTTGCTTATTTGCAAATTTTCGTGGGGAAATATTTATTCAACACGAATTTGCAACTTCTTTTCAGAATGAAATGCCAAAGTGCAAATTTTTCGATTTAATGAACGGGGTTTAATCAAATGTAATTTGTGCTATAAGTCACCAGGACCAGATGGAAAATAGCCGGGCCAGTTACAGCTCATCATTGAACGCACGAAAACATGGCTCATCTCTTCAAGCTGCTTAAGACATTCCCTCGATCTGGACAGAAGTCAAGTTAGTGTTCATACCGTAGGCGGGCATACCCAGTCACTCTCACTCCCGCGATTTCAGATCTCTAAGTCGTTCCTTTTTTCTGTTAAAAACATTGGAAAGACTTTTAGCAACATTTTGTTAGTCTCGAAAATTGAACGATCCCTAGAGACAAAAGAGTTTGTAGTAGTGGCATTTCTGGGCATAGCAGGTCTTTTCAATACTGGCCCTCCATGTGCGATCTGTCTGTGGTCGGAACTCTGGTCGGGATTATCCACCATTTGCTCAACAGCAGGGTAGTAAGCTCGGAGCTGATTGGACGGAGAACCCGCAGGTCGGTCAGGAGAAGTTCTCTCTCTGCGCTCCTATGGGAAGTAACGGTAAACCAACCCAACCAAACTTGAACTAGTACAGTTTACCAGACAGTTCAAAGTATCACCCAATATCTCCTTTAAACTTGATGGTATGTACAAGTCTGCAGTTTAAAAGTACTGCCAAGTATCTGTGAGTAACTCTAGACGATAAGCTTTTATGGGATGACAACAAAACAGAGCGTACCAAGAAATCCATAATAGCTCTATAAAGCTACTGAAGAATAATGGGGCTTTTCGCGAAAGAGAGTCAACTGGATCTACATAACCATCGTCCACCCGATTTACCTTTATTTGGCTCTGTTGGCCAATACTTGGTAAATCGACAACGAGTGGAGCTTTATGCTCATCACCAACTGAAGCTCTGAGTGCGACTCTGCATCTCCCTTACCTCTGACGTAATGGCCTGAGAGGGAGCTGTAACCGCGGCTTTAAGACTCAGAGAGGCAGGCTCCTGGGCTCATGGCACATCTGGTCAAAATCTGAGGTACAATCGCGTTCCTATCTATACTTGATAGCACTAACTATTACATACCATAAAATATTTTCATTAGGAACTATAAAATTTCAATACCAACACGCTAGGACTGGAAAACTATGTCTCCTCGCATACGCAACGCCATAAACATGTCTATTCATTGCTCAAAATTAGAGGTGTTCATTATCACTGCCAGTCAAGCCACTCTGAAAGTTCTAAGCTATTGCGTTGATAACACTAATTCTCTACCTGAATGCCGCAGATCTTTAAACGCGATGATCCAGCATTGTAGAATACCACTCATATGATTGCCTCGACACTTTGAGGGTAACTGCACGGCCGATGAGCTGGCGAAGAATGGTAAAACCAGCTCCGGAGAAGGGAAGACTAGGTATACCAATGACCACTTTTAAACAACGAGCCAGGAACAGCGCCATGGCAAATAAACGTAGGAGAACCTTCACTTGTGTGAATCTGCTAGGCTAACGTGGCCCTCATATGATGCAAGGCGCATGCCCGTACTCCCGAGGTTAAATCGGAACGTGGTCTGCATTACTACGAGAATCGTTACAGATCACTGTTTAATTGGCGTACATGCGTTGAGATTGGAAGTGAGCGCGTCGGATTATTATTGCCATTGATTGTAAGCTTGCCGACAGGGTACTGTCCAATGGACATCACTAACCCATATTGCGGTAGCTGTTTGGTGGTAAAGGTAGAATCATCTCAACACTTTTTACTCAGCTGCTCTGCTTATGTGAGACTAAAAAGACATAAGTTCTGGGATCGCACGTTATCCACTCTACGGCGGACATATCGGAAGTCGAGATGGGCCAGCTCCGCAGCTTCATGGCAACGATTTGCAAATTAAGACAAATAATTGCTGTTCTATTTGTACTGCACTATCGCAATGGATCCTAGAGAGTCTATGTTAGCTCCTAAGCGTATCCTTTTTAACCTAACCTATAATAAATGTGAAGAAAAAGAGGAGAGCGTAGAGCTTTTTATCTGTCACTGTCGCATTTCGTCAAAACCTTGCGGAGATGTCGGAAATAAAAATGAGAGCAAGCTCAAAGACCATTACGCTAACGAAATGGTTTGATCTCCGATGAGCGACGGAAAATCCGATGGGGGAGCACACTTTGCATATGGCATCACAATGGACCTACTATTGGCCCAAGTTCAGGAGGGGTTTCCCTCTCCCTAGCCATTTCAACGTGGCCTAACCTATGGAAATATCGCCGCTGACTTGAAGCTAAGTAAAAATCCGCAAGTATCACAGTCATGCTTAATATATGTAAACTAATTTCTCTGCACAGTTACATATTGATATTAATACAAACCAAACCAAAATTCATTTCGAAGAGTACAAAACCGTAAATCCCCAAACTATGAAGAAAATGCGAGAGTGTTATGTGTCTGAAAAGTTGATTGATGCCATCTATGTAGCTGTAAGAAGACATATTGTCTTTATCATATTGAAGTTAATATTAAAGGTAAAAAAAATATCAAAATAGCAAAGATTTACATACACCAGTGTACGCTGATGTTGCCTAACACAATTACGCAAATATTCATCACGTCGATGTTTCGGTACAAGCGGCGATGTTGATCTCTCAAGTAGCTTACACAAAACCTGCACCAATCCACAAGCATGCTTGCTGAGTATCATAAAAATGCAATGGAAACTAACAGAACCTAAAATGTAAAATCTCTTTATATATAAACAAATTTCATTTTTTTTTAATGCCAAATTCATTGGCACTCACACGTGCAGGACGACAAAAGCGAACAGCCGCCAATTAACATTTCCAAGGCATAGTAAAATGACGCCATACCTTTGTCAAGAAACATTGGATAACCGGTGAAAGCTGTGTGAAAAGTGTTAAAATAAATATAAATTTATTTAATATAAATATTTGTAGATACTAAGCAAACATGTTGGAAAAATACTTACGTAAAATAGGCACATAATCCGGCGTACCTTTCAATTGATGATATAAATTTGTGAAAAGTGCACTGAAAAAATAATTGCTAACAATGCAGGCGCAAGTTATAAGGCAACTTAGTAGTTGACGTCGCGATTCAAACCAGATATTATCCATTATTGCATTGAGTTCCTGTTTCAACTGCTCGTTGCCTGGCATATCTACAATTGAAAGTTTAATTTAAATTTTTATAAAATGATGGAGCTTCTTTTTTTTTGAAATATTTGTAATGTTTTTCATGCTAAGACTTTTTCGTTGATTTTTATTAAACTTTAGTGGGTAGGGTAATGAAAGTTATATAAATCTAAGGATCAAATGTTGTACAAAAATTAAAAATTTCAAAGTTTGTAATCTAAAATTTTAGACCTCTTTTGGGTATGCAGTTTTATAGGTCACTCAATTCTAGTATTATATTGCGTTATTGTGAAGCGGCTGAAAATTCCAGTTGATTGTGGAAAATTTAACTTCACATACATATGTATCTACATTTCCATTGATTTTCAATATTTTTTTGTGCTGATCATTTTGCATTTTAATGAAAAAAAACTCCAATTACAGAATTACACGTAATAATAAAATTATTTTAGCTTGATAACTGAATACTATCCCGGGAATTCTATTCGGATTTTTCAACTATCCATATAATCCGAATATTCGAATATCTGGACACTTCAGCGAAAAATTCGGATATACGCATATTAACACAAAGGGTCGAGCGCGCTGGGACTTGTCGCGTTCTGCGTGACCTCGCTCATCACCGAACTCATTGGATACCATTCAACTTGCTTCGGAAGAAGAAGAAGATACATGGCGTTGAAGACGATTATTTTTTAATTTGTTATAAACAAAATAATGATAAATTTATTTATTCAAAACTTTTTCGATCGAAAAAAATCTCTGTCAATGAGTATTTAATGACACTTCTATATCCGGTGGAATTGTTTGAATCGGTCGATTACATTAACGGTAATAATTTTTTGAAAATAAAATGACAAAAAACAATAACTGTCGATATTATTATCCCTCAAAGTTAATTTTTTGAATCGGAAATACTATCCAGAAAAGTAGTAGTTATCAATTGCAAATGCATTTTGAACGATTGCTAGTGGCCCGTTTGAGAAATTCTGACTCCATGGCAATCCGAAAGTTAGAAATTAAGAAATTAATGAAATGCAACATAAAAAAGGGTTTATAGCTTATTATTATTGTTCAGTTGAGTTGAGTTTTTTTTAATTTCCGAATATATGTATAATAACCGGTTCTTCGTATAACCGGTTAACCGAATAATTGCGCCAACGAATATTAAACGGATATCCATACTAACTGGATTTTATCTGTGTCAACGGATAACCGCATGTACATATATTCGGATATTCGAATAACCACAACTTTTCTGCAATATCTGATTCAAAGGTTTGAAATTTGTTGAAAATTTGCTTGCTTTTTGTAAATTTTGCACAAAAGTTTTAAAATTTGATTTGCTTGCTTTTTTTTTTTTTATAAAACGAAGTAAACGAAAAAAAATATCATCAAAAAATATAAACCAACATGATTATAAATCAAAATTTTAAACTTTATGAAAATTTAACAAAAATATAATTTAAAGAACTTTTTAATAGAGTGGTAAAAAAATTTCGTTTATATATTTTATAATATACAAAAATCAATGCAAATTTTTAGCACCTTAACTAAAAATTTTCTTACTAAAAATTTTTTAGAATAGTCTTTTCGAAACCTTTTCTATTATTTTTTTATAAAAATATAGCTCAGTCCATAATACAATTAATAAATGTTTAAACTTAGTAAAAATTTTACAAAAATGAAATCTAAACCACTTTTTAATAGAGCACTAAACAATGCCTTTTTTTTTTTAATTATTTGTTTTTTTTTTTGTTTGCTGACATATTGGAAAACGACTAAGACCGTCCTCAAAAGATATTATCAAAAATTAATGCAAATGTTTATCACCTTCAACTACTAAAAATTTATATTAGAAAATTCAAAATTTTTAAAATTTGTGAAAATTTGACAAAAATATAATTTAAACAACTTTTAATGGAGTGCTAAAAAATTTCCGTACATTTTGTATGTATTTGCGTTTTTTTGCTGACCTTTTGGAAATATAATCTTTTGCTAATAAAAATATAGATTATTCCGCAATATAATCCAATAAACTTGTAAAAAAATTAAAACATTCCAAGTCCAAAAATTTTTTTAAACTCTACGAAAATAAAATTTAGACAACTTTTTAAACCTTAAAACTTTTATATTACTCTAGTAAAATTTAATCTAATACAAATTCTCAAAAAACTTGAGAATTTTAATATCAATTTGCAAAAGCTGAAAATTCGTGGCGACCAATAATATAGGATTTTTTGATGGAAAACAAAATACAGCTTGGATTTTGGTAAGAAAATATATTATACCTAATTTGTCAATCATTTGATTCTCAATCATAAATTCAAAATTTTTCTCCCTAGTTCTTTTTGTCAGCTTCACATGTTTCGGGTAAGCAGCACAGACGGTATGCCAAGGTTCGCGCGGACTTTTTATCCCATATCTTCCATAATTGGTGCAAAGAAGTTTTGCGTCCGAAAATAACAAAAATACCTTACGAAAGTGCCAATGAAATCACTTCACTTGACTTTCCACCCCGCTGGTGAAGTTTTATGATCAGTTCTTGTTGCGCCCTCATCCTCCTAAATTTTTGAGCATCGAATGATTATCGCATGACATAAAAAACAAAGCGAAAATAAACTTAATACCACGCTTGATGCGATTGGCACAATTGGACTTTGAAAATGTTAATAATTATTCATCGTCACAGTGTACTTATACATAGAGAGCGATATTAATAACTATATTTTTTTTTCTACTAACCTGTCATAAAGATTTCGTTTGCTTGTAGAAGTTCGTGCGATTCAGCTTTATGCAACAATACTCGACATTCATGTTGCATTAGGACGTAGAAAGACATTTTAACCATAGTTGTTGTTGTTTGCAGTGCGGTGGTAACTGACTGCAAGGAAATGAAAATGATTTGAATCTTCGCTGAATTAAAATATGTAATTGTTCGATTTGCGATAATTTACTGTACATACCGATGAAGCACTTAAATATTACTTACCAATTGCAAAGCTGCTGGCACAGCTTCTTATATGGAATATGAATAATGACAATTTGATATCTATACCTATACAAATATATTGCATATTTGTTTTATTTCGCAAGAAAAATAATCTCTTATAGTGGCATGCATGCCTTGGAGTTTTAACGAAAGGAGATGATGAGACCAAATAAGGTGACGAGATGAACAACAAAAGTGAAACTAAATTGAAAATTGTCCAAATTACGCCCGGTGTTTTAATGCAACCTTACGATTAGAAATTTTTGTAGCATAACTTTAGATTTGGCGTGTATTTGAAATATAGCTAATGCAAAAATTATTTTTTAGATCTGTTCTATCACATCAGCTACAAGACGCTAAAAGTTCTTGTATTAATTTTTTTGTGCCACCATGTAATTATTCGAAAAAAAAATAGATTTTTAAATCAAGTAAAAATTTCCATTCGTTATTTAAATAATAGTTTTGCATAATAAACCTAATTCTTTTCGTCACTATTCAGTTATTCAGTAAATTATCGCTACGCGTCGATGTACTATGCTACAATTTAGAGGAATAAAATCAAATTTAAAACCTTTTAGTTTGGTTTATTACTAATTGTGAGAGTTGCAAAAAAATTTGTCAGATGACAACTCTTTTTCTGTCAATATGTTTCTTATTTCTACGAATAGTTTCTGAGACACTATATATTGTTTGAAAGAGCAACTGTTGCTTATATTAAAAAAAGATATTCAAGATTAACTAATACTTTAATATGGAAAATATTGATTGATGTAAATAAGCAATTTGCATAATGTGATTCAATTCAATTCATCTTTATTGAGACTTTCTATATATATTAATAATGATATGAACTAATTCTTAAATTGAAAACTTAGAACTATAATGTTTTATTCTAAATACATATAATTATAAAGAGAATGCACACAAATTAGGGGTTATCTTAAAATAATATTCCAAGGCTTGCTCCCGGCTCTATATGATTACATAGAAGTTAGATACTAAATAATACTTAAAATACTAAGAGAAAACAACTTTTGGTTAACCCCTATGGGATTTGGGGCATTTTTTTTTTGTAAAAATAAGAATTAATATAATTTGGCGCTTTGTTGTCGCGTACCAAATTCTCATTTATCACGCCAATTGCTGACAAGTATCTGTTTTCCGTCCAAGAGATATTTTTCTGTGTAGCGAAAGCTTCTTTTATAAGCTCATTAGGGTGAACTTACATTCCATTTATATATTTTATTATTAATTCAAAAAGGTATTTGCTCAGTGGCAGTATTATTCGAATATCTTTTATTATAGGCCGAAAAGTTTTTATCTAAACAGATCCTTAACGCTTTACGTTCAAATATATCAACTTTTTTTAGCAATTGTCGGTGAGATCGAGAACCAAATGGGATTCGCAGCTCTAATGGCCACTTTGTAGATGAGCAGCTTAGTTCTTTTTTCTAGATATGGCGAATGTAAAATTGAGGAGAGCATTTTTAAACGAGACGCTGCTTTGTTAATAGACGTGTTACTACATGCTTATTGAATTTGAATAATTCATTAAAATTTAAACCAAGATATCTAATATCGTCTGAACATTTAATTTGATGGCCATTTATGGTTAGTGCGAGGTCCCTTGACTCGCCAACGGCAAATTTGTGCCCATAATCATATGCATTTCTAATACAAATAAAATTCGACTTGTCGATGTTTACCTTTATCGACCAGGTGTTATAGAAATCTAAAATTTTTGCTAAGTTTAACTTCGCTGTCTCAAGTGTCTGGACAGGTGACACCCCATGAGTGTAAATTAGTGTATCATCCGCGTATACTATGCAAATTGCGTTTCCAAATCGATGTGGGAAATCATGAAGATAGAGGTTGAACAGAAAAGGGACAAGTATGGAGCCTTGGGGGATGCCACTGCCGACGTTGCCACATACACAACTTGAATCGTTACTTTGGAAAAACAATTTTCGTTTCATCAGGAAACAGTGGATTATTTTGACTAACCGAGGGTGCAGACCAATTGTAAAAAGTTTGTAAATAAGACCTTTATGCGAGACAGAGTCGAACGTCTTCTCTATGTCCAAAGAAATGGCAATTGTGCATTTTTTTTGTCTCAAATTTAATATGATGTCGTTTGAAAATTTCGATAGGGCGTTCACTGTAGAGTGCTCTCTGCTGAAGCCAAATTTGGAAATTAGATATGCAATTTTCAGGTAGATTATTTTTCATTTTGATATACAAACTTTTTTCAAATAGTTTGCCCAGATTTGACAACAACGAGATTGGTCTGACGTCTTGCACTGCCTGAGCAGACTTTTTGCATAAGGTGATTTGAAAAAAAAACCAGAATGTTTCGAATAATGTTGTTTTTGTTAGGGCCGGAACGAACATTTTCAAAGCCTAAAATAATGATTTATCAAATTAATTTTAAAAGTTTTTTATTGCTATTAAAAAATAAGGTACATTAGTATACATCGCTTCTATTTCAGTTCATCTCGTAAATATACAAACATATTTATGTAAAAATAAAAATACAAAACTTATACGTATTTTTTATGATCAAAATTTAATACTTTAATATATTTTATATTGAAACCACGGGTCAAGGTGTTTGAGGTCGTACTCCTCCGAAGCGGTTTGCTATATTTTGATGAAATTTTGTATGCAAATTTGGTAGATATGTTTGCGAAAGGATTGACACCTGTTTTAAAAGTCGGATTTAATGAAAATATACAGAAAAGAAGGCTGCCAAGCGATTCGTGTCGGAAAGAAGATTCATAGCTAGCTTTTATGGTGTTTGCGACGTATTTGAAAAGTCGAAGTTAATTGAACAAGTTACATGAGATATAAAAATATAGGTGTAAAACTGTTCGATTCGGTGAGGAGCAGGCTTACAGCGTATAGAAAGTTGCCACCTGCTTGAAAAGTTGAATTTTATTAAATTTTACACAAGTTATATGAAATAGTGCAATATGGGTGTCAATCGGTTTTTTTTTGCTTGGGAAAAAGATCATAGCTAGCTATATTTTAAAGAAAGTTGCCACCTGCTTGAAAATTCCAATTTTATAAAATTTTACACAAGTTATATGAAATAGAAAAATATACGTGCCACACCATTTGTTTCGCTAGGACAAATACTGAAGCATATTTTGAAGAAGGTTGCCACCGTTTTCGAAACTAGATGCAAGAACAGACAGATATTTTAAGGAAACTTTTTCAACCGAAATTATGGGCTTAGAAATATATTCTGAAACTTTATAATTTCTGTGGAGTAGATATTATTAGAGAAAAGTATGGTTATGGAAAGACAAATTTCATTCAGTATTATTACTCTAAATCACAACACCGAAATGCTTACTTGAAATTTTCCAAATAGAAACATATCAAAGGTTAATTTTAGAGCGAACCGAACCGCAATCGAACCGAACTTTATTGGCCAAACATGTCCGAAGACGAAGTTAGGTCATTCTCTAGTTATATATAATGTTAGGTGTGTTGCGTTTTGTTTAAACAAAAATTAACTTTAATTTTAATTCAGTATACAATTTAATATTAATTACACTCTTATTTCGAGAATTAATTCTCAAAAGTATTGGGAGTGTCGATTTCTACTTCAATTACACTGCTTTACAGGCAAAAAAAATTCAGTTATAGGGGAGGATATAACCTCCATGGTTTCTTCAAAAAAGCAGCATTATGCTAGAGCTAACCAAATTTAAAAAAGAAAACACACAAAATTTCCTAAAAATATGCAACAATCACAACAATTGGAGAACTCTCTATACAGATGGGTCCAATCACATAAATACCATCGCTTGCAGCATCGTGAATGATAACGCAACACTCATGCCCGCAGTTTTACCACCATTCGCCTCAGTGTTTACCGCAGAAGTTACAGCAATGGTTACGCCTGCCATATAGCAAAAGAAAGTAAACACAAACACATCATCTGTAGCGATTCTTTGTCATCGCTCGAAGCTATTTCAAATGTGAACCTTGTCCATCCAACGATATGCCAAATTAGAGATATTCTTATATCTTATGTTAAAAAAATAAAACTTTTATGGGTACCCAGCCACATCGGTATAAAGGGGAATACTCTAGCTGATTCTGAAGTCATTGATTGTTGATTAATAAAAACGGTATCAAAAATCTAGCGAATAAGTGCTATCGGGAATCAGAAAACGAGTGCTGGTTGGGGTATTCGCATTATTACAAAATGATAAACCCTAATCGCCTAGAATTAGGAAACTCAAATTTAAAAGAACTGTTAACAAATGTAACACATGACAGCATAAAAGAATTTATAAAATTTATCTGTAAACTAAACATCTACATATTTTGATGTTTGATATTTTCCGAGAATTATTCTTACACTGAATATTTTACTTAATAATTTATGAAGGTGATGGCCTTAGTCGCTAAAGCTGATCTCTAGATTGTTAAGGTATAATTTTATTATCCTTTTACAATAAATAAATAAAAACTAAAACCTTTTAAACTCAAACACACATTTTTTTATTAGAGATGACGATAATTTTGTGTTTTTCTATTTTTTAATTGTTCGAAAGACAATCAATGCGCTGTTGACGAGATAAAACATGCGCTCATTATTTAAAAATATGCTGGGTAACAGCTGGTCGAAATTATTCCTTTTTTTTATTTTGATTTTCAACATTTGATTTAGAATTTTTGCGATTTTTGTAGTGTCTTAATTTAAAAAACACTAACTAAAATAAAAAATTTAAAACAAAAATGGCAAAAATTTAACAAAAAATTGCTTTTAAAATCCAAATTAAAAAAAGGAAAAATCGTTCACTTTCGACCAGCTATAATTCGTCAAGTTTTAAACCAAAAAAAAAATACTTTTAAAATCCAAATTTAAAAAAAAAAACACCCATTCACTTTCGACTAGCTATAATTCGTCAAGTTTTAAACCAAATATATATAGCTGTTATTTATCTATAAACATTTTTAAAATTTTTACATATAATTTATAAAAAAAATATATATATATTTTACCACAGAAAAGTTATAATAAAACACATAGCTACATACATGTACTACATATACTGGGTGCTAGTGTTGTTAGATCAAAATAATTAATTTAACATGTGTTCGTTTCAAGGCGGTTGATTTCCAACTACTTTTTAAGTTGGAAAATTTTTTAGACTGTCCTCTTTTTTCTAGGGTATTTACCGTATGTGCATATGTAAATATATACATTTAATAAATCAATGGAATTTAGATACATACCTCCACCATGAGTGGTATATCTCCTTCGGCATGCTGGAACATCAACCAGTGATGGGTCAAACCAGTGCCACAAAATATGAATAGCATCAGATTGAGACTAACAGCAGATAAAACAAATATGTTTTTTTTTACCAAAACATCAGCAAAATTTATGTGATATTTATAAAATTTAAATTGGAAATTTGATTATTGTGATATTCATATTACCAATATCTTAGGCGAATTCATATAAAGTTGTGCTTTTTTTTTGAACAGCTGATTTGATTGTTTTTTCCACCTTAGGGCTTAAAATGTCAAATAAAAATATTTTATTTATATTCTGCATGTATTTTTCTTTGTTTTTGTACTACTGCTTCTTACCTTATATGAATTTGCCTTACCAATAACCATTTAAAATTGAAATGCCTTATTCACAGACAACTTTCCATATCAGATTTTCTGTCGATGCTGGAAATTTTAATGATATGTTTGTTTTATACTTTTTATCAAGAATAAATTGGCACATATTTTTTTTGTTTCGCTTTTATCGCTCGCTATACTCGCGAATTGAATTAACGCTCGTTGATCGGCGCACATCCTGAGAGAGACTGAGCGCGCGGACCGGGCATGAGGTTCTTTTAAATTCTGTAACTTAAAATCTGCTACTGATTCCATCATAATATTATAATTTGCTTTCCGGAAGACTTTAAGGGAAAAAAGAAAAATCAAAATTGCCCAAATTTGAGAAAAATCCATTTATTACTAATACTTATAAAGAATCAATACGTTCGGCGGTAAAAGATGGTCTAAAAAAATTTCTAATACAGCATTGCAAAGTTAAATGAAACATCTAATTTTTATTTTAAGGAGATTTTTTTCATGACGTACGGTTCTTGAGTTATTGGAGTTGTAAAACGCCATTGTCATTGAAAAAGGGCAGTTCATCGAAAAATTTGTTTGAGCGAAATAAAAAAGTAGTGTCAATTTATTTTTGATAAAAAGTATAACAAAATATCTCATCGCAATTTGCAACTATGACTGCAAAGGTGATATGGAATCACTCAAATACTTATGTGGATATTATTCCCATTGTAAATACATACGTACAGTTTTTTTAACTATTTTTGGTTACTTTAATTTTAATACCATAAAAATGAAATGCAAATTTTTACATCATACAAATAACTTGATAAATAAATCTTCCCAACAGCGAATGTTCTCTAAGAGTCGTTAATGTATCAGTAGGGTGTGGTCTAAAACGTAAATGATTTATTGCTATTTTTCATCAAAGAAATCTTGTGCAAAATATCATGCTAAAATTTGATGAAAAAATTTTCGAAGTGCAACTGTCAAGTGGGTAAAAATTACCGCTGATTAACAATAACTTTGTATGCTTACGATGTTGCACCTTTTTTCCGCGAACCGAATTCTATATTTTAAATTTGAGTAAATTATCTTTACTGGTTACCGAGATGTCGCGGACTTTTGATTTTCACAAAATACCGTTACGTGAGCGTGGCTATTGTTGGGTTTCGCCCATTTGCAACACTAAGGCCCTCTGGTCCAGGGCAATGTCTATACCAACTTTCGTGAAGATAGCTCAATATTTGCTCGAGTTATCCCACTAACAAACGGACGGACAGCCGGACATCGCTCAATCAATTTCGCTATTAATTTTTCAAATTTTGGTATGCATATGTCTATATATATGTCTATATCTATATCGGTTGTTTTGTGCTGTTACTAACAGCCGTTAGATGAACAAAGTTATAATACCCTGGGTACCACCAGTGCGCTCGGGCATAAAAATATCTACCTAGAATGAGAAAACCACCTACAATTCTCTATAAATCAGAACAAAATTTAGCGGATTTCTCCATGATTTTTTTCCAAGAAGAAATCCTTCTTATTTATTACGACTGGATATGTCTTTTCAATAAAATCAAGAAGATAATCTGTAAAACTAAGATCTAAATTTTTCAATGCAAATAAAAAGCTGGCCAACAGTAAATAAGTAAATGAAACTTTTCATATTGAAAATACAAAAAACCAAAGAACAATATTCATGATCTGCTGGACGTCAAGTAATGCAGTCTATTACACAAATTTTTCGAAAGCATTTGACAAATAAAATTCACATAAAATTTTATTACACAAATTACACTTTTAGGATTTCACTCTATTTTTCCTCAATGGATAAAATTCTACCCAAGCAATAGGCGGAGTGTGGAAACAGTAGATGGCATTTCCTCTGATCCTTTCATCGCCTATTCGGGAGTTCCTCAAGGAAGCATTTTGGGTCCACTAATGTTCGTTTTGTTCATTAATGATATCAATAGTTGTTTTTCTTTCGCCAACTTTTGTATTGTACGTCGGCAATTTAAAAATATTTTCCATTATAAATGACTCGGTAGATGTGGTATATCTTCACACGGAATTGGCTAAATTGTTGCTTTGGTGCCAAAAGTCTCGTCTTTCATAAAACGTAAAAATAAAAATGCTTTCAAATAACTTTTTCTATAACTCAAACTGTTTTAAAAACGTCCAACTCAATCTCCCCAATAATGTGCTGCAATCTGTCGACGAAATTAAAGATCTGAGAGTAATTTTTGAGACCCATTTTTTATTTACCAGTCATATAAATTTTATTTTAGCAAAGTCATATTCACTTCTAGGTTTTGTACGAAGAAAAAGCTCACAATTTTCGGATCCCTATACCCTTCCCTTAAACTGCTTTTTATAATATTTGTCCATTTTAGGTTGGAATATGCCAGTTTTTTTTTAAGGCCTTATTTCCAATTTTTTATCAATAGGAGTGAAAATGTTGAAAGGGAGCTCGTAAAGTTTGCCTAGCGATCTTAAAGCTTTAGACGGATTCTATCCGTTCATATCATTCACGTATCCTCTCTAATCAACCTTCATTCACTTGAATCAGGAAGTTCGGTTCGCTCGCTTTCTTTCGTTCTTAGCATCACTAAGGGTACAATTGATTATCCGTTTTTGCTAGAAATAATTCATTTTCTTGTCCCTTTGTGGACATTACGTGCATCTTCTTATCCCTTCTACCCGGAAAATGTTAGTACTAATTATGCGAAAAAAGCACCCTTGGCGCGCGCTCTACATGCATTTAACGAGATCTCGAATTCTGTCATTTTATATTTCTTTTATCCAAAGATGCATTTCGTTCCCTGTTTTATTCGGTTTATGTTGTGCTTGAATTGTGTTAGTAGGATATAAGAAAAGTGATAAAAAGCAACAGCAGCTCACAAGCCGACTGTGGTCCATTGGCTACGCACTTGCCCAGCAAGTCGTAGGTTGTGGGTTCAAATGTCCCCGTGGAGTCATAAATAAATCTAATGACGAGATGTGGTGATCTCCGCAATAGCTATAATTTCTACCACTCCCGACTGTTGTTGTCTGCTTTCCAAAATACTTTCCTTATACTGGCCTTGAGGTCAAAAATTAATATTGTTAATTAAATAAGTAAATAAATATTAAACTAAAAACAAAATAAAAAAGATTATTCGCAAAGCAAAGCAACTGGAAGTTAAAAGCAAAGTTTTAATTGAAAAGGCCTCTTTTAAAAATTAAATGTTTTCTTATAAACAAATTCAATAAGATTGTAGTATCACAGTATCTCCTTACTAATTTCCTTCATATCATTTTGAGTATAAAAACAAGGAGATTTCTTCTTACAGTTGCATATTTTTCGGACAAAATTCCACACAAATTAATAAACAAGAAGTTAGCTCCTTGTTTTCAGTCGTTTTCCTGTTCAATAAATTTTTGAAGAAGGTCAAAACTAAATTAGAAAGATTTTCTAGCTAAAATTTCTTCAATCTTGTCCGCTCTCATTCTCCTTGGCCACCAAACTTTTGTTAGTCGTCGATCTCTTTAACTATAGTTGCATTTTCAGCTCCGTGTATTTTCTATAAATTGAACTCACGCTCTCAACCATCTTTTGCGTGGCGTTGGTGTGGCTAGATTCACGCCAATTATATACGCGGTTCTTATTAACTCTCTTATACGAAAACGATTTCGAATTTTCACTTCTTTATATTCTTCAACACTATACATTGCGCTCTAAAGGATTATAGCTCAGATTATGATAATGCGTTTCGTTCGGTCTAAGAACCTCTGCTAAACTGTTGCAAAAACTTAATATTCGATTATTTATATTTATTGTGAATTTATTTCGCGATTATAAATGCAAGTACATGAAAAAATTATATCCGCATTTTATTATTTAGAGAATGTTGATTTAAAATTTAATAAGCTTTTAAATTATGGTGCTTGCTGTTGCAAAAAGTAAAAAGGTAAAATATTTCTTGCTTATTATATGACCTTATTAAATTTATAATCAGCTGCCAGAGCTGCAATTATTGGGTCTTAAAAAGCTGAAATGTTTCACAATGTAGACACATACACTGCTACAACTACATGCAGAAACAAGTAACGAAAGTGCCCAGGTGAAGTCTTCATAACTTGTATGAATATATAAAAATTTAATTGAAATTACTGCATTGTAAGCGCAAAAATATTCAATTTTAAAATACTGTTTATTTTTTTCATATAAAATAAAATGCAATAAAATTAAAGTACGATAAAATAAACTTTGGTTTTCTAAAGAAAATTGCAATACATTTCTTAGGCCTATAGAACCACCTCTTTTATATATATTTTGTATTTATTTGCTGCAGTCTCACGACTTAAGAGATAAATTACTTAGTTCTTTTACGAATTCAGAACGTTATAAAAATGAAACTGTAATACCTTTTGCTTTCCCACAAGCCTTCAAACCATTCGGCCGTTGATCAATGGCGGCACTCACAGTTTCTATTGGTATTGACGACGCTGCTCAACACAAAACCTTTTTGAGACTCTACAATTTTCTGTGGGGTATTCGAGAGCGAGTGTTGCTTAGTTGCTTTACCACGCCTTCTAAAACATCCTGCTGCAACACTTTTGCCCAAGTTTTAATCCCTTTTTCATAGAAGTGAAGAGGTGCAAGGCCTTTCCAGGAATTTATACATTAACTATTACATTAATGAAAGAAAAGGTTCCAAATATGAACTTTAGACTAGATATGTGCGCTGTGACTCAAATTGCCGGGGCGATTTGTATGGACCAGATTCCGATTTGCTCGGTCATTGTGTTTTCGGCTGCGCATAATGCCAGAATGACGCGCTTCCGATCCCCTGTGTCTTGGCGGTTGGAAAGGCCTAGTTAGTTAGAAGGCGGTCGGAAGTTACAAGCTTCCGAGCCGCAGCCTGTTTGAAGGGCAAGCTCGAACTTCAAAATTAGCTGGACTTGCGTTTGTTATGTGACGTTTAGTTGACTGAATGATCGAAACGTCTGAGGTTCCGATCCATTTCCTGACGTGGAATGGAAAGGCAGAGTTTCCCCACCTACACCTTCAGGGCGAGATCAAGGTTTCTAGCTACTGATTCTTAGAGAAGTAACCTATTCTACTGTCGTTTGTTCGATGGCGTTTTGGCGAAACAAAGTGGTCGAAATTGCCGAGATTCCAATCCATTTTCTGGCATAGGGTGGAAAGGCCAATTCTATCTATCTAACAGACTGTGTCTTGTAGTGCTCAACTAAATTAGTCTTGAGTCTGGTAAAACCATCGAAATTTTTGCTCTCTTTAGTTTTATATGTTCTTAGAAATCTTGCTTTTCAAGTTCCCTCCCCTTGCTTGTAATTTTTGGAAATGGCAGAGCGCTAGATCAGGGGAATATTATTTTAATAATGTGAGCTGGTGCATTGGGCTGCATTCTATGCATGGTCTTCTGTTTGGTTTCCGGGCCGTCCTTTTAGTAAGGTTAGATTGCCCATAGGAAAAATTTAGCAAAACGCCTTCGAGAATTTTTTCGGGCCTAATTTCAAATTCGTGGAACCCATCGAGCAGATTTCTTCATGTATCCGCGATAATTACTTATTATTCATCATACAGCCATGGACCAATTAAGCACTAATCAACTTTTATGTCAATCATGGATCTTCGTCCACTTTGATCCTCACAAGATAAATTGGTAGATTTTGGTCGATCTTCACTGGGTTCGTTTTTTACAGAAAAATGCTTCCTTTAGAATCTTCAGAGCTATTTGTACTGACTTACTAGTTTACGCCGAAAACTGAAGAGAATCACAAAACGTATTTCTGTTTGATATTGACGGAATTTTTCGTCTGATCCATCCTCAGCAAGGACCCGAAGTTTTATAACATTTATAACTAAAGGTACGCTTAATAATAAACTATTTGATTTTTAAAAATAACAGTATTTAGAATTCGACCTGAGCGTTTGGCTATGTAGAAGCTCAGCACTGGATCCCCAATTACATATTTGCATTCATAAAAATAATGTCAACTATGTTTGGAGGACGATGCAACTTCTCAACGCATCCTATGTAATTTTTTCGTCTAGGCTGAATTCAGACTCACAACTGGGGTGCTAGGTAAGTCTATAAAATATCATAAAGGTCCTAGCATCCGACTGTTCTTAGGACGTTAGATTTATTAAAAAAGTCTTTCCGCTGTTCGAAAGCAAAAACGAGCGAAGGGCTGTTTTTATCTGTTTCTAAAGACTGACAGAAATCAGTTTTAGATCCAATTATTATTGGTGTCGAAACCCCGGACCTTTATCATGATATCCTGTCGAAAAAGAAATCTAGGGAGTGGAATTGTTCGAGCTCGCGACCACAAAAAGCAAAAATTACTCGATCTCAGAAAAATAGCATGGCTACTATATTTTGGAATGCCGAAGAGATTGTAAAGGTACATTTTAAAGACTGTTGCTTCACGGCAACCCACCAGTTCACATACCGAGTATTTCCAAGACTTCCATTATTTAGCAATGCGATTTCGGTGAGCTCAAGCATCCCCCATATGGCCCCTCAATTGGCCCCAAGCCACTATTATTTATTCTCTAGATTGAAATCCGACTTGGAAGAAAAAATGTAGTACTGACGATGAAGTGAGATCAGCTAAAAACTACTCTTTAAAGATACAGATATTAGTATGAAAAAGTCTTGCAATAAATAGAAATTCTATTTAAAAAAAGTACTGATGTTTTAAGATTTAGACTTAATCTTTTTTTTAATAGCTTAGGGCAGGCACTTTTGGATTTTACTACAATACATGAACAACCACGATTAAAATAATAAGGATAATAAGTGGGTTTCATTATTAAATAGCTGGAAATAAATAAAAAAAAATTGCATTTTTGTTTGCAACTACAAATGCATGTTCACATATTAATAATAAATTGGAAAGCGTATTTGGAATAAACAAAATTGCAAACACTATCATAATATGAATGAAAGCAGCCAGTATTTTACCATATAGAATATACTATCCTTAGTTACATTTAAAATTAGTAGCCCGAAAAAAAAAATTGCTGCTGAAACTTTTGACTCAGTTTACTTACAAATATTTTTTATATGTAGATATCCTGCCGCTTCATTTAATATGGAAACATTCTGACATATTTTTTATATATGTCACGGTTTTCACAATTGTTCAACAATTTTTGTTAAAAATAATTGGAACAAAATTTTTGTGCAACGCGTAGCTCACGGGGCTCTAACCTCAATCTGCAAAATTGGAAATTTATAATCTACATTTGAAATATAAGTAAACTGCGTGAAAAGATCTGCCAGAAATTTTTTTCTTCGCGCCAATTTTATCTTACATAAGTTGCCTAGTTCTAGAAATCTGCGGGTTTTCGTGAAAATGTCGTCTATATTGTATGTTTCTTTTAGATATGTGGAAACCATAAAAATTGAAAAAAGTTCGGAACAAGAATATTTAAAAATAACGTTATGATTTTTGTATAAATAGATAAATAAATTAAAATTCTTTTTTTTAAACTAAAAATATATTTGTTACTAATTTAAACGAATTAAAATAATTTTATGATATGAATGAATAAGTAAATTTTTGAAGATAACCTTTTAATTAGTAATGTGTTCGATGTGTTTTTTATTAACAAGAAAAATAGTTTAGAGGCTAAAGAATTAAAAAAAAATTTTTTTATGTTGTATAAATAAATCAATAACTTCTTGTTTTTAACTTTTTTTCAATTTTTTTTATAAAAAATATTTATTTATTTTACATATAAAAAAGTAATGAGTAAGAAATTTTTTTGGAAAACTTTTTAACTAGCAATGCTTTTAAATGTGTTATTTATTAGCAAGTAAAACAGTTTAGAGGCTAAATTTAGAAAACAGTTTTATAAATAGTTACTTGTTTTTAATTTTTCATTTTTTTTTATGAAAAAACTATTTATTACACATATCAAGTCGTAAGGAGTAACAGGAATTTTTTAAAACTTATTTCATGGCATGATTGAGTAAGAAAATTTTTTGCAAACTTTGTAATTAGTAAGTTTTTCAAATGTATTATTTATTACGAAACAAAAAAGATGTGTAGGCGGCTAAACAATTTTATAAATTTTTTTTATGATTTCTGGACGAATAAATAATTTTTCGTTTTTTAATTTTTTTTTACCATTGTAAATGGTTGTTATAATTATTTACTACACTTATAAAAAAGTAATGAGTAAAAGAAATTTTTTAAAACTAATTTTAAGATACGAATGATTAGTGAAATATTGAGAAACCTTTAAATTAGTAATGTTTTCAAATGTATTATTCATTTCGAATTAAAAAAAGTTTGAAGACTAAAATGTTTTAAAAAATAATCTTGTGATTTTTGAATGCATAAATAACTTTTTGTTTGTTTTTTTTTTTAATTTTTTATAAAATATTGTTTATTACACAAATAAAAATAAAATGAGTAAAATACATTTTTTTTAATAAAAAATAATCATTTTATGATTTTTTATTGATTAAATAACTTTTTACTTTCATTTTTAATTTTTTTAATAAAAAAGTTATTTATTACACATATAAAAATGTAAGGAGTAAAAGGAGTTTTTTAAAAATATTTTTTCGATTAATGCATGAGTAAAAAAATTTGTGGGAAAATTGTTTGATTAATAATATTTAGAAATGTGTTAATTATTACCAAGTAATAAAGTTTAGAGGTTAGAGAATTTAAAAAATTCATATTATGAATTATGAATGATAAAATAACCTTTTGGTTTTTAAATTTTTTTACAATTTTTTTTTTTATTTAAAAAAGTTATTTATTGCAGAAAAAAGTTATTTATTAAAAATTCATATTATGAATTATGAATGAAAAAGTTACTTTTTGGTTTTTAAATATAAAAAAAAATTTTTTTTATTTAAAAAAGTTATTTATTGCAGAAAGAAGTTGTTTATTGCTGTTTCCAAGTTGGGAGTAAAAGTATTTTTTTTAAAAATTATTTTATGATTTATAAACGAATAAATTATAATTTTTTAAATTAATGCTTTTTTTTAATGAATTATCTAGCTGTTAACCCAAACTTCAATCTATTGAACTATAAATTACTACTGGACATCCGACTGAGACCGTAACCTCGTCCGAGCCATGAAAAATTTTCCCATAGCATGCCATACTGTGTACAATCGGTGAGTGGTCAAACCGACTTAGCCGCTGCTGGAAAGCAAATGGAGAACATTTCGAATAAAACGATTTACAATATTTAGCCATTGTATTAGAAGACGAGAAGGAAAGAAGTAATAAAAAATGTTCACTTGCTTTCATTTTATTAGTCATATAATATGTAGCGAAACATTAGCTAGTTGGAATTACTATTGAGTTTTAAAAACAACAATTATTTTACTAATTAGCAGGCATTTAGCATTTACTACATTCGATTAGCGAAGGAAAGTAATAATTATATAGCAAATTAGTTCGCAAATGTCCATAAAAGTCAAAGTTATGTTTTACTATGTATGTATGTAATTTCGATGTTGTATAATTTCACTGCAATTTGGCAATAAAGCGTGCGGAAGCGATTTATATTAATTTTCTCCTAGCATGCCATTTATGTACATATGTATGTACTTTTCATATTTATGTACTTATGCAACTATGCGAGTAAATACAGAAGTTCTTGTGCACCTAAATAAAACGTCGTAAATGAAACAAGCAACTTATAATTGAAAAACTTTTGCATATCCCACAATTTTTTTGTGTTCTAGTTTGTTTTTTGTCCAACAATATGACGCGCCGCGTGTGCGCTAAAATTTATAAATTTTTTGCTCGCTAGACAGTGAATAATTGCCGTCAAAGAAAAGTCAGACTACTGAGTTTGTTATTTGATTTTTTTGTGGTCCGTGCGTTAATTGATGTAACTTTTGACGCGGTAAAACTGTTTTTGGAAATATATTTATCTATTTATCAAACATTAACTATTGAGGGAAAGTAGGGACAACATTGACGTTTTTTGAGTGCGACGCCATTGAAAAAATTAAATAAAACTTAACTTGAAAATATATGAAATTATAAATTTAAAATTATACCTTTTGCTTTCTGCCTTAACTCATTAGCTCCCGCCGTGCCAAAACCAGGATGGTTAGAATTTGTTTTGAGGCGCTCAAGTAGGCGTTTTCAAATTAAAATTTAAAAGCAAAAATAGTGTGCGATGACATTAAAATCGAATAAACGATAAAAAAAAACATACCTCTTATTATTTGCTTAAAAGTTTAAAATATTTTTTTTTAAATATTTTCTTTCTAATATTGTGCAAACCTTTAACAAAAACTTAATTTGTGGGCTCCCGGTTTTTTGTTCAAACGCAGGTAACAAAATATACTGATGCCCCTGATTGAATGGAAAATGATATTTGAGGCAAGAAAAGATTTGCATGGTCTAGAGAAGCCCTAATAACAGAAGACAATCACCTTGGAGACTTTTCTTTAGAGGCCCTAGCTCCTGATCCAAGTGCATTTCTCGGATAAAGAAAGAAGTGATGACGATGATGTCCTGACCAACGACATACTAAAAGATATGCCCGTCCTTATAGAGATATTTAGCCACAGAGAAGATGAGGAATGGGACAGTAGTGACGAAGAGCCGCTGGCATCCATTTCCAGCCAAGAAGCATCGAATGGACTAAGTGCCTCTTGTCTTCAAATGTCTTGGCTCCCACATCACTGTTGGGAATTACAATTTTGAAAAAGTGGAGGACCTCGCTTAACTGGGAACCAGCGTCTCTCTCTCTCTCTTGCAAACAAGTGCAACTTTAGACTAAGTAGGCAATTGCGCAGTAAAGCCCTCTCTCGACAAACCAAAACCATACCTACTCTTTAAGTCTCTCGGCATGCCCGTGCTATTGCATAGCATCGGATGAGATTGGAGATTTGAGTGTTCGAGAGAAAGATTCTCCGAAAGATTTAAGGGCCTCTACGCCTTTGCCTTTGACGATGGAACGATGAG